>JAMKCF010000003.1:22535298-23735298 GCA_023634235.1 Pisaster brevispinus | reverse complement strand
TACAATTTTTACAAGCGCCAAATAAATGCTTACTATAATTAAACAAATCCTCTGGATTTTATTGCTTTAATTGTTATTTATGCTGTATAATCAGTTCAGAACTTTTTGTTTTCATTATGCATGGTTACAAACACATTGTGTGAATGTGACTTATTTGAACTTTGGAGAAATTTGATAAAAATAAGAATAATGGACCCTTTTATAGCGGAGGTATTTGCCAATGTTGCTGCTCATGACCTGTGAACATTATTACCCCTGTCACTGGATTTTTTATTTAATTCCTTAAAAACCATCTCAGCTCCCTGGGGAGTATACAGCCTGTGCTGCCAAGTATGTAACGCATCACGCTATATCAATCATTAGAACCCATCTCTGCCCTCACAGGTACCCGCTTACTCCTGGGTAAAGAGAAGCAATTAAAGTTAAGTGTCTTGCTCAAAGTGCCATGACCAGGATTCAAACCCACACTGCAACGACTTGGCCACCAGAACTTGAGTCTGGTGAACTAGACCACTCGGGCCATGACATACCACTCGTTTCTGGAACTGAGATGAGCGTCTTCATTGAGTTTTCTGTTTTGAGTATGTTTTAAGTATACTGTAACTTTTTGTGGTATTAAGAGTAAAGTTTTTTGTACTTGTAAGTTTGACTTACTCTATGAATATATTATGATGGTGGATGTGGATTTTATTTGTGAAAGATTCTTTCACTTACAGTGTAAGTGCACTAATGTATATGACGAATAGAAGCACACATACACTCATTGCGCAAAGATCACATATTTTTCAGAATTCTAATTCAATTCAATGTAGTTAATTCAATTTATTTGTTTGCTATACCAGAGCATGATAAACCTTTTCACATTTTAAAATTGTATTCAAAAATACAATGTTAAGTATTTATGAAAGTTAAAACATGTAATTGATGAAATAATAGGAGGGGAATAAAGAATATGATATGGGTTTACTCTTACACAGATTGGGGCCCAATTTCGCGGCTCTTACGAAAACGGAATTTTGCGTTTGTCAAGCGTATTTCACCTGTTCGAAGGGAATTTTCACTTGTGCGCACGTGTACTCCACATTACTAGGCATTTTTCGCTTACAAAACTAGCGCAGAAATCCGGCGCTTCCACAGTAAGCAGAAAATGGTGATCGTAAGCGCACAATTCGTCGGTAAGCAGAGCCATGATATTGGGCACAGATAATGTAGCTTTTCAGCTGCTCAGCTGATTTTATTGTTTGGGTTTCTGTGAGCAGTAGCATTTTAAATTGAAAAACACAAGACAAAGTCTTGCCGTACCTGGCATTTCCTCTCTCTTGTTGCCAAGAATTCTGCAGTTGCATACCTGATCAGTGTGTGTGACAACCACTGTTTACACATAGGAACCCTGCAGAAAACACAAGAGCTTTGGCTGGGATTTGAACCCCTGACCCAGGCGAAAATGACCTGCTTCCATTCAAGAAAAGTGGGCTTTTAAAAAATTGACCCATATTTTGATTTAATTATCAATAATATTCTGAATCGTCAAAAAAATGTACTGACAAAAAAGTTGGTTGTTTTATTACTGGACGGTCAAACTTTTGTTGGTTTCTATACTTTACTAATAATGCATTTTATACACAGCATGTCAATGTTTCACAAGTTTATAAAGAATATTATAATAAATGGAAATATAAAAGTTACAAAAGACATCACTTTTGCTATTGTACGTCTGTGATAAAAAAAAAAGTTACTTCATAATTAGGAATGCCTTTGTTGTTTCAGATTGTAGTTGGAGGTGCGTCTTCCACACTTTGGAACAACCTCCCTATAGCCACATCAAAACACGAAAGAAACTAAAACAGTTTTATTATCATGGTTTTGTAAGAACTTTGTGATACTTCGTTGGCCTACTTGATACTTTGATCGTCCTTACAAGCAAAACGTGTTGTCCCCGATGTCTTCAACGCAGCGATGGTCCAAGTGAAAGTATTAGGCCTACAGTGATGGTAGCCAACAAATTGGACGAATAAAATAGGGTTCGGAATACAAGGTACGGTTAACAAGAATACCTTTTTCTCATAAAAATTGTAAGTTCATTTTGCGATCTTTAGGCTAGACAAAAAAAAAATAATAATAATAAAGAGAGGTTAACTTTTTGTAAACGGGTTCCTATTGTTGACAAACAAGTACGTTTTACTCGTGATATGATGCCTGTCATTCCACCATAAAACTAAACGGTCGGTAGAATTTCGGAAGAGGCACTTCACAAATATCTTATAGTTTAAAAAAGAAATTAAAAAGAAAAGATAACGCCCATAATAAACAAACTTCATTAGTCTGATGCTTCAGGAAAAGTTTGAATTGTCGCTATTTCCCCAAAACATTACAAAGCAACTGATTCGGTGTGAGAACTTTCAAAATATATTGGCCACTCCTGGTCAACCCAAGTGCTTTTTGCCAGAATTGTTCTTTTCAGGCGATTTGGAAGACAGTCCTTTATTTTGTTTTACTGTTTCGTTCCGTTTTGTATTGCGTTGTCATTTAACACAATGCAATAATGTGCGGGGTTTTTTTTCTCTCACTGAAAAGATGGAAGCAAACCGAATTCTTCATTTCCCCCTCGATGGATCTGCTATTTTCTACCCATAAGAGCCTAATAAGCGAATACATGATTTTATACCATAGGGCTAGGCCTAAAAAGTAATTTTTTTTACCGTTGAATCCATGATTTGTTTCAGTAAGACTTTGAAATTGTACTTTAGAAAAAGTAAACCTGAGAAGTTCATGAAACTTTGATGAAATACTTTGGATTTTGTGATCAGTTCCGAAAGGATAATAATGGCAGGTGATGGCGCGATCTCCCGAGAGAGTCCAATAGGCAACTTTTGAGGAAAGGTACCTCTCCCACCAAAGGAACAGCTTGGGAAAGTAACTGAAAACAACCGAACAACTAGACAACCAAACACCACTTCACTTTTAAATCTGCGGTTTTCCCCCAAACATCAAAACTGTCTCATCAGCAAAAAAAGAGAGAAAACGATATCAACTTTGGTGAGCTGGGTGATCGAGAGAGCGCCCCTATTTGCTAACACTTTGAACTAGCGCTCCGGGTGTCATAAACAACACGGTAGATGCTTTCACTTACGCACGCTTCAATAGTTAAAACCTCTGGGTGCCAGGTGGTCAATTTATACTAAGGAATTCCCGCATAAATAAATCGATGTTTAATATGAAAAATGTTGATAGAAATACGTAGGGAATACCGATTGCGATCAACTTTTAAGTGAAACCTGCTACGTATGATGATATATTTGAAAGGGAGACGTTAAATATCGTTAAAGTTTCGCGAGTACAGAGGGAGTGTTGGGTGGTAACGGCCGGCTCTTGTGTTTGGCTGTTCCCTTATGCGACCAAAATGGCGGCGTGTTTGACGGCTCGTAGACGGATTAAACAGTGTACTTTCCGTGGATTTACCCTCGATGTGGCTCACGTATGTGGATGCTGATAGTTAAAACTGAAAGTGGTACTGTCTGTGAAGAAGTGCCATGGAAAAGTTGGTGGCCAAGGGCAAGGATAAGGTAGGTTTGAAGAGTTAAATTGTCAAATAGGTTGCGAGGTGTATATTTTTTTTTGACTTCACAACCGCGTAGCTTTCGATGTGTGTGGCATACGATGTAAAGCGCATTGTGTACATTGATCGGTGTTTGTACACAATGTTACGTTGGATCAGCCAGTGGTGCCAGACACTACTATACTGATTTTGTGCACTGTGTTACGTCTGCTCTAACTCCTGTGATCTTGTAATCTTATCAACATTCAGTCACAAATTAAATGATAACTATCTTGTAATTGACTTGAACTCTTGGACAAATGTATTTAATATCTTTGAAATTCTAATTGTCAATATTTGAACTGAATACAAAATTACTAAATAATATTAAAATTTAAAGAAAAAGGCATACATTTTACATTTGTTTATAGTTTAATTCCGCCCAGCCGTTTCAAGCTGGATGGATTAAAAGTGCAGGCTAATTTTTGAGACCTGCTGGTCATAAAACCATGAGCTTTATAATGTATATTTTTAGTGGAGAAAATGCCTCCAAATGTAATTCAAACAAAACCTTAATTTCCAGCATGTTTTGAGAAGGCTACGCTGGATTTGAAATGTGTGGGTTGTCAAGTATTAAGTAAGCACTTTCACGGTTATATATATACGCCATCTTTTTCTAGGCAGATTTGTTTTTTTTCGAACACGCTTTGCCATCTGCAACTTGGCGCTCAAGCTTCCACGCAACTTCCAGACGCATGCGTGAAGTTCTAGTGCCGAGTCGCAGGCAGCAATGCGTGTTCGAAATTTATAAACAAACTTGCCCCTTGAACAAGATGGCGCATATAATAATAGTGAACTGAAAGTGCTTATTACATGTATTAAGAACTAATTTAGGCCTAAACATTTTTTTCTAATTTCCAAGGCCTGCTTGTGAACTTTTAATTTTTTTTCTATACTTAGCAGATTTGTGTATGTGATTGATGTGAATTTTTCAAGACAGCAATTGCCACTGAATTGGGCAGTAGATACAACCTTTAAACTAAGTCTCCGATTGGGGAAAACCCATGTATTGTCAGGAAGGGATTGAAAACCCAATCCACTGTATGCAAGACTCCGGTCCGAAGCAGGATTCGAACCATGGTTCACAGAGGTGAAAAGGCAGGGAAAATAAAACCCACTAAGCTAACCTGATCCAACCGACTGGTGAAAATCTAATCATGACAGCAGGCTTGCACTTGGTGGTCAATTTGCAAGAAAAAAACCAAAACAAACAAACAAAGGTAACAGTTTCAACTTATGCTTTGTCACGGTTTTTGCGAATGTTCATAAATTAGATACACAAATTTTCCAGTTTGGGCAAATCAAAAAAAGTACTTGCATTAATGTTTGGGGACAATTTTCTCACATTTTCAAGAGAGATAATTTGGCACTGGTACCAAGTCAATAAGAAAACTAAGGTTTCACTCAGATTATTAACTGTCAGACTAGAGGATTGGAAATTGGAATGTAGTTTCCATTCAGTTTAAAGCACATTTTGAGAAAGCATTCTACCATAACAAACACCAACACCCTTTGAAGTTAAAACTGCAAGTGCAGCAAGTGATTCTGGTCTCTCGTTTCTCACCAAAGGCTGTTGTAGTTTTTGTATAAAAAACTTCACTGTCTAACTTCTACATGTTGCATGTTCTCCTTTTTTCAAATCTGAGCGAATGTTTTGAGGCACTGAATGTGGCCTTGTACAGAGTGTTGTGAGTGGTGACCTCAGCATTTCTCAACAATTAATTTCAGATGTACTGCAATGCACAGAAAGTACAATAGTCTACTTTCAACGGTTGACAGTTTTTAGTCAAAGGTTGCATTGTTGCATTTTAAGTGCAATACTCAATACAGCTTAAAACATTTTTGTGTGTGGAATGAGTCTATTTGCATTGGATTGTACCTGCACCCAGACAAAACTTGCATGTCAGTACATGTGTATTAGTTTTGTAGTGTGTCTGCATTACTGTTGAACCATAATACCGGGGGTTTCAATTGTGAATTAGAGTCTTCTATAATTTATCATCGTTGACTCCTCGTGACAGGGCCCCCAGCTATCAGAATCATTTACCATCAAAGATTATGTTTCCACACGGTTTGTGTAAAATCTAAATGAAAAGCAGAAGCCATGCAGTGGTAAACCTTAGCCATCTTCTTGAGTTACGTATGGTCAAGCATTTCATTCTTTCCATCCCACACCAAAGAACTATTTAAGCAACTTATCTAACTAAGCGGAGAGGGTGAAAGCAAAAATCAATTATTGCTAAATTCTTGCAGATTAAAAGTCCCCTGGCCCAAACAAGGATCACCGCAATCCCTTAATATCTTTGTTTCAAACACCAAACATTCCTTAACATCTTGGCCTAGTCTTTTAACCCTCTTTTTTCTTTTGGCCGCACAAAAGACGAGCCTCTTCACTGTTTCTCAAGCCAGCGCATTTATTCCCTGACAGCTATCATTGTAATTGTCCACAAAGATTCATGCAGTGGGATATAAGGAGATGGGGCCAGCGCAATTGTTGTCTTCCGAATAACCGTTGGGGGGGGGGGGCTTTGTTTGGCAATAGTCGGCTTATTGTCCCGTGGGGGTAATCCGCCTTCAGGCTGGGCCACAGTGGTACCAGTTTTGTTGTTGTGTCAATATTTCGCAAGTGAAAAGACTTTTGAACAAGGGATTGGCCGGCCACTGTTGACGGGTAGCCTTGCCTGGTTTACCCTGCCAGGTTTACTGTGTGTGTAGGATCAACAAAGGATAAAGAGACCAACTACACTGTACCATCTTCCTACATGTAAGAAGTACTTGGAATAGAGAGGAGAAAAACTGCATTGCTTTTAATGTTGATTTTTTTGGTCTGGAATGTCCCTGAGAAATACCTGTTTGTTTGTTTGTTTGGTAATTTGTAAAAGTTATTACAGGATTTGTAGAGCACCAAAGTACAAATGGAAATTAATCAGAAAAGTTTTTCTCACACTTTACAAATGAGCGTTTCAGGGTATTTTGTATACCGGCCAATACGCAGCCAATGCGTTAGTGCAGCATCTTGTAATAAAAGTCAAATTATACGTATGTAGGTCTCATAATTTTGAGTTAACTCTCGTTTCTAACAAGCACTCTGAGGCGCTTGTAGATAAAGCGCTTGTAAAAACTCTGTATAACAAAAAGCGCAAATAAAATGCCCCATATGCAAAATTCCATAATTTAATTCTAATTTAACACTTCCATCAGGATGAACAAATCAAATACAAAGTAATAAGAGTGCTTTTAAAACAATACAAAAAGTAGTATTAAATGACTAATACATAGATGTAATAGTGTCGTCCAGTCTACATGTATGTGTAGGGAACTTGTAAATTTCAGCTACAAGTTCCACCTTTTTGCAAAAACTGCAAAAACCTGATTGCAAAAAGGCAGCAACGTCCATGAGTACAGTTTTAAAGCAATTTACATACAATTCACCATTCTTCAAATTCTTTGCCTCAAACAGAAATGCGTTTTCCTTAAAACCATGTACAGTACATAATCTACATTGTAAGCATAGAGAAAGGTCCATGGTCCTTTCTCTATGATCTAAGGCACTCAAATATTCCACTAGTGAATGGTCGGAGTCAGTGCCTTTCCAGACCGCTGCCCATCTTTACAATTGATATGACACTTAGTATCTTTTATCGCACTGTAACCTTATTGAAATGATTTTTTCAAGGTAACTCTTTTTATTCATCCAATTTAACCGCAACTAATGCACAACTAATTTGGTCCCCATTAGACTCGCCAAAATCACAAAACTGTGTACATAACAAAAAAAAACACAAGGTTTTTTTTCTGGGTTAAAAAGAGGTGATCTTTTTTAGTCTCAAGGATGTACACTAACTAATAACATAAATCATCCGTTGACAATAAACTAGATGATAATAAATGACAACTGGGATCTGAAGTCATTTATTTCCCAGAACGTGTAAGAAATTCCTTTTTTTCTTTGAATGCTTACTGAGAATTTTCTGTGGAAGTATTTGGTGTGCATTTAGGGTTGAAGATGAAATACTTTTCTTAAAATTCTAGTTGACCTGACCATGAAGTGTTTGTGGAGAAAAATGGACCCAACTCAGGGCTCAAAATTAACACTGGACCACAGGCCAGAGGCCAGTGATTTTAGCATTGGGCCAGTAAACTCATAACCAGACAAGCCCGGTGGTCTTGTGTTTTTCAACTGAATAAAAATAGGCTACCTCATTGTGTAATATTTTTGTGGATAAATGTTGACTAGGAATCTGATAAATATCTGTCAATTCTCTTCAGTATCGAAGTACACTACACATTTAAGACAAATGAGATAGATTTTCTCTAATTGTGCTGGTTCAACTCATTTGGATTCCGGTCTTGTAAAATAAATTCTGGTCCAGTAAACATTTTGAGCTACAAGCCCTTTGGTTTTGTGGATATTTCCACCAAATTCAAGCCCTGCCACTGTGCATTTCATGCCTGGAGTTTCATCTTTGAGAGTGCAAGGCCATTTTCATTTTGTACCTCCATTGGAAAATCTTAAAGTCTATGAGAAGCTTTTGAAGGGGCACGAAGGCCAAGACCATGGCCCAATTTCATAGAGCTGCTTAACGGCCCATTCTGTGCTCACTGCGCGATTTCCATTTCATAGCGCTGCTAACCGTAAGCACACGAAAAGGCGTGCAACCTTCCAGTGGTTACTGTATAAAAATGAACGACGTAACAATGTAAATCCATGGTGAACGCGCAAGATGGCTGCCTACTTTCTTGCTAACCTGTGAAATATGCTTAATATATATATAAATGCTTTTAAAAAGCAAATTATTCTGCTATAGTTAGCAAAATTTTGCTAACCATTAAGCAGCGCTATGAAATTTGGCCCAGGGCAACTGAGGCCATGGCCTCCTTGTATTTTCCAGGCCTGCGTTGACTGTTTGGCAATAAGCCATATTTGCAAGTTAGATTTTGCATAATGTCTGGTGCAGTGACTTGATTGGTCGAAAGTGAACATTCAAATTGGATTCCCAAGATTATGGTGTTGCCATGTCACATGGTAAGCATTTGTATAGCAACTTCTAGATAGGCGAAGCTTGGTACCATTGTGCCATACACATTCATTCAGAATTGTGGATGGCCGTTTTCCGTCTCTTACATAACTATGGACAAATTGGAGCTTACCATGTGATATACATATCTAGGCCCTAGTAACTCTCTCTCACTAGTCTGAGTAGTTAATTTTTAAGCTGTTACTTGTGACTACACATTATTCACATCTGAAGCATTATAGCTGATTGCAAATGGGAAGCAAGGAACGTCTAAATCAATTCAGGCAACTCCTTTGTTTTCTTCTCAACTTCAACTGGGCAGCAGGAAGAATCCTTGAGAAAAAACAGGGTTGAATCGTCCCCCATCCTTTCCCATCATCCATGATGCTGTAAGTGTTCTTTCACTTTGGAAACAAATTTAAATTGTGCGATAAATATTTCTGTAGTGTAGTGTGAACAATTTAAGTGTGAACAATTTAAGTGTTGAATATACAAAGTCCTTGCTGATGATGAGGTTAAAAAACCCAAATCCAGTAATGACTGTAGGTTTTGTTTAACTTCATAGTGATGATTCAGACTTGTTTAAAAAAAAAAATGAGGTGATGTCACCCTTTGTCTGCAAATCAAAGGTTTTCCAAGTAAACGCATATATTTTAATCCTGCCTTGAAGCATTCCTGGAGTCCCACAGGACTGTCTGCCTTTCTTGTGAGATGCCACATAAACCACAATGAGGTCTGCAATTGTCTCTACAGGTAGAGGTACAACCCTCCTAGCTCAGTGCTCTGAAGAGCTAATGTTTCCGTCATCATCATGACATCCCCTTGCCTTTCTTAAAGTTAGGGGACCCACCTGTACTACTTACTATAGACCCCCACCAGGCTAGGAATTTTGTCTTTACATCACTTGTACCAAGAACAGGGCAGCCAAGTTAATCTTTAAGCCCCCAAAATCTGACCACATCTCGCCCCTCCTTCAGCAACTCCGTGGGCTTCCTATTTCAAGAGCGTATCATTTTCATGTTGTTAACATCAGTCACGTATAAATGTTTGATTGAAAGTGCTCCTTACCTCGCTGAACTTATTACCGACTCCATACTAGGCCTAATCGTTCACTCCGTTACAGCTCAGACACAAGGATTCTCACAAAACCTCAAACCAGATAATCGTCATAGATCTGCCATTTAGGTTTTTCTGCAGCTGCTCCAAACCTTTGGAACAATCTTCCAAATACGTCAAATACATTTTGTACGTCATGCCATTTCACTTACTGAATTCAAAACATCGCTTGAAACTCACCTTTTTCAGACTTATTTTGCCTCAGGCTATTTGTTTCATTCTCATTCCTTTTGTATCGGTTGTTGTAGAATTTGTTTTAAAGCGTTGTGATACCTTTTCGCATAAGAGCACTATTTAAGTGCTTGGATTAGTTTGAGAGGGCAAGGGCATGTTCATTTTGCAAAGGGCCACTTCCATTGGAAAATCTTAGAGCTCTAGGGGGACTTTTGAAGGGGCACCAAGGCCAAAACCAGGGCACTAGAGCTCATGGCATCTGTGTAAATCCATGCCTGCCCCACTCATTTTGAAACAATGTTCTTGTAAAATGTTTTTAAAGCACTGATGCAGGATGAGGATGTTGTTTGATTGTGTGAGGAACAAACAGGTCAGTTCATAAAAATGAAAGCAAACAAGGGGCTGGTAAAAGACGACTCCATAAAATCAATGTACTAATTACCAGCTAAGCCCATATTGTAGGAACTGTGTTGAGCTAGTTTTTCACTGATGATCTATGCAAGAAATGTTTATTAATTGGACTTACATGTACATGTAGCTTTCTCTTACGATCTTCAAAGACCCATGTCTTCTCAGAATTAAAACTTTCCGTCATAAGAAGTGCTTTTGAACTACGAAATACCATGTACAGGCATGATTCTTCCTACTTTAGTCTGATTTCAGATTGTTTAATGCCCAAAGAAAAATCAGCAAAACTGTTATTAGATACATGTAGCCTGAAAAATCGGTAAAATCCTATAGTCATTGTAATCAATCAAATTTTCCTACTAATATGCCTTTTTCCCAAAGGCCAAATATCATGCTGGAAATGGGGTGTTTTGGGGTAAAATTTCACACAAACGTACACCAGCCGTGGAGCCGGAAGTGACTAAGTAGCAACAGGATGTAATACATTGTTTTGTACAAGCCGAGTGTCAACTTTTCCAATACCACTTGATTTATTAGTTACAGTAACAAGGGCACTCCATATTTTGGCAATGTCATGTCATGAACCCCCTAGTGTGTCCATGGTCAAGAAAATAACAGTAATTAATCAACATCTACTTATTATTTTCAGCCGTCTGTATAAAGATTAACGAAACCTTCAACACCTGTAGGCCAGCCGCAGCCAGTGTCAGCTTTTTGGCAGATGTTATTAAATTATTGATTGACTTAAATGTCGATATTGATTAAATTTTGAGCTGTACTGTGTAATTTAGATTTATCTGATGGCTTTGGTTGATGTTTATTTATTGGTCCTTTTTAATCAGGGACTCCATCAGCGATTGCACTGTTCTCCCTGGGTCCCTTCGAGACATTCAAAATCACAACATCAACGTACATAGTATTGCAAGTAAATGAGAAAATAAACGCCCAAAGATGTTTTTGCATTAAATGTACAAATATGCTTTGATCTTCTCTGAATACTGCATATAAAATCAGTCTGTTGGTTTTGCTGAGTTTGTTTGGGTTCAATACAGTATCAGGAAAAGCATCCCGGGCAGGCATATGTGCTGCCTTCCCAACTTAGAATCATCCCAACTATAGTTGGGGCCAGTTCCAGCTTGAGTGCTACAGTTGGGACAGCCAAACTGTAGCTGGGCTAGCCTGATAGTGAATAGTGAAAGTGATAGAGATAATCACAATCGGTGGGCCTCGAAGGAGTAACTTTCTATCCTCTCAAGATGCTCTCGGCATTCAACAGGGCTCAGACGTGATTCACTGGTAATCATCCTGGCAAAATCTGAGGAGAATCAATTGTTACTCCATCACATACACACAATTTACCCTCAGCACTTGCCAGCAGTCAGGTGAACTGTAGAGAAAGGACCGGTGAACGTCAACAGCCGCTGGTTCTCTACATGGTGAAAGATCTCTGGATCTCAGATACATTGTATATTTGGGCCACCCCAACTACAGTATGACACTTAAGGTCCCAACTTTAGTTGGGACAGTTCTCAAGTTGGAAAGGCAACAAATAATGCATTCCAAAGGTTCGGCCATCATACATGGCTAGATAGTTCAGTTGGTAGAGTGCCGGCACATTAAACCGGAAGACGTTGGTTCAAATCCTGCTCTAGTAAATTTTTCTTTGTTCAACCCCAAATTATAAAAAATTTACCAAGTCAGTTTCCCTTGTGGTTTATACAGATCTGCATAATGTAGTACCAGGAATAAAGTTCATTATGCAAATTGTCTCAGAAGTTGCTGGTGAAGTTGCCCACTATGAGGCTGAAAAAGAGGTGCCTCAAGATGACAGATTTGAGACTGAAAAAATGAAAAGGAGTAATTGATCAAAATTCAATAAACGTAATAATGAATATATCAAGGCACCTCAAAACATTAAACCTTGCCCATCAAAGCAGTTAGTCACCCGGATGGCTGTATTGGATTGCAATATCATTGTCAGGCATCGTCAACATCAACATTCAACCCTCCTACAAACTACAGCTAACATCCAAGATACGAAATGAAACAAGGCGATCATCAACTGATTGTGATGGACTAGTTTTGACAACTGGTTGTAATTCAGTATTTTTATTTGCTTTCGGTACATCTGGCAAAGTCATTTATGTACCCCCTGCATATGTCAAGTCCATACTCAGTCCATTCAACAATTATTAAAATTTGCCCGTTATGTTTACATCCGTGGGAACGGGGAACACACATTCAACAGGGCTTGAATTTGGTGGGAAAATCCACAAGACCGTGGGGGCTTGTAGCTCAAAATTGTCACTGGACCAGAATTATTTTCACATCATGACCAAAATCAAAATAAGTAGGAAAGAGGAATAACAAAATTCTATACAGTTTCAAACATATGAATTATTTTTGATTTGGACATGCACTGAGACAAGAATTATGTCATTTGTCTTGTGCATGTGTACGTATCCAAAGCTCAAAAGAATTGAAAGATGTTTACCAGGTTTGAAGTCTACATCCATACATAATTTTTGTTTTGTTAAAGATATTACTTGTTGAGGTACATGTGTTTTTATTATTCAATTACAAATAACACAAGACCCCTGGACTTATCCAGTCATGAGTTTACTGGTCCAGGGCTAAAATTACTGGCTTTTGGGCCTGCGGTCCAGTGTTAATTTCAAGCCCTGTTCATGATATAAAAAAAAACTACACAAATATTTGAAATTTATTACTTAAAACCATAAAATTTTACATGGTTTCGGCTTCAGGGTTCCTTCATTGCAAAACATCCTGAGGCTAAAACGCAAGTAAATGTCAATATGAAACTGTAGTTTATTAAAAAAAACAAAAAACATTTTAATGAGGACAAAGTTTCCTGAAATCAACCAAATGCTTTTCAAATCATCCCCCAGATTACACAACATGGCGTAAGTTTTCTTCTGGATGAACTAAGGATGACATAATTTCTTTGGTGGATGAATCATTTTTTTATTTCAGGAACGTTGTTTTTTTCTTTTCAGAATGCTCAGCCTCTTCAATCATTTCTGATTTTATTGTCATTATGAAATTATGAAATTTATAATAATAATAATAATAATATATATCAATTTATAATGCGCACTTTTCCAGAAAAATGATCAAGGCGCCTACACAAAAGAAAAGATTATACAAGCTGAAAAAGATGGATACATGTATTATATCTTTGTAGTTAAATTCAACCTAATATAAATCTAAGTAAACAAGTGTTTCATTTTTAAAAACATCATAGTGGTGGCGATTTTTTTCCTCCTTTCTGTCACCATACATTATAGATCCTTGCTGCAACCATAGTGGAAGGCTTTAATAATAGATGTGATCCAACTCCCTTGCCTCTGTCTGTCATCAAGCTGTTGCTCATCTTTTGTTCATTTGAAAAAGCTCAGACACTGGGGTCCACTTCCTGGAGGAATACATTAATATATGCACCACATGGGTTTAATAGATCCCGGGTTCTCATTACAGTCACTTTTCTCGCCTCGACAGCCATGTCTGCTGCAAATATTTTATTGCCTTTTAAAAATACTAACCTACCCTCATTAGCAGCCAACTCTCTTATTATAATGTAGATATTGTACAGCTTGTGATCATTTCAAGGTACCCATTCACAAAGATACATGTACTTGGTTTTGGGAACAGTAAATTTGTCCCTTCCCTCAAACTTCTGATTTAAAACACCCTGATGGTGAAACACCTGAGAAATGATGCATAAATTATTTCTCAGAATCGAGTGTTTTGGGGTGAAAAATTTTCCAAACCATACTTCGAAGGGGGAATCCTTTCTCAAAATAGTTTATATCAAAAGCTGAAGTGCTTCTCACCAAATAAGTTCTTACGGTCATTCATTTTTGGAGCATTACAAAATATATGACCCTACATCTTTAATGAGACACATATAATCTCCAAATAGCTATAATAACATATTTTAAAATCATAAAAAAGACCAGTTGAGCTTTGAACATGTGCAAGTTCAAATTCTGTTTCGTAAGCATTTTAACCCTGTAGGCTGTAATATCTGAATGTTATTATGGAGCTAGTGGAAGAATCCTCAAATTAACAGTTTTTTGTAATGGAGTTGTTGAGCGCTAATTTGATACCACAATTTGAGACCACATACTACCTAGAGATGTTCTAATAGGTCTATTCTACCAATTAAAGCAATCAAACCTTAGATGTAGTGAGAGTTGAGCACCCACATTTTTTTTATGGTCCGTGCTCCTAGTCTATAGGTACAAGTTGGGTTTTTCTGCTTTTTTTTCTCCATATTTTAATTGTTGTGAAATCAGTTCCGTAAATGTGTTACATGTCATTGACATTTTTTTGTCTGGTGTTGCTTCTTGGTCAGTGACCCTGTCGACTGTCATTCAGGTTGTTGTCAGTCCCAGCGGTTGAAGTCCACAGCAGGATGGTGTGTGAAGGGTTCCAGACACCACAGATGTTTTGACTCTAATGAGAAATGAAACACTATTAAAAAAGGATACAGTTGACAAAGTTACCACGGGGCCAATTTCATGGCTCTGCTTACCGCTGAATTCTGCACTTGCGATCACCATTCTTCACTTACAGGGCGAGCGCCAAATTTCTGAGCTAGTTGTGTACATATTTATTAAGCGAAGAATGCCTGTTAACATGGAGTTCGCATGATGCGCACTAAGCAAAAATTCCCTGCTAACCTGTGAAATATACTTGACGTTAAGGGGCCATTCAGAATAGTCATAGTTAAAAAATTTCGAGGGTGGGTGGGTCACAAGAAATAACTGAAAATCGAAACTGAGTTTTTATTTTTTTAAAAAGGGATATAAATTAACAAACGAAAAAGAAGAAGAAAAAGTACCCAGCTGGCCCAGATTGTCAATTCAATTCCTGATTTAGCGCTTAGAAACATACGTATCAAGCGCTCTATAAATGTTGTAATTATTATTATTATTTTTAAACTACAAAGTTGTTTGTTTATGCCTGAAAAAAACCCATTGAAAACTACTGATGTTGGAGACCTTTGGTCTTAAATGCCTGGTTCATTTGAGGCATTACTTTGTTCTTCAGTGTATAGATTATATTATGAAGCCATTCAATATTTAAAAATAAAAATTTGGGGTGAGTGGGTGGGTCGAAAATTTTAAACATTGATTATATATTCTGAATGGCCCCTAAGCACGTAATTCCCTGCTTCCATAAGCGCTGATTCTAACCACATGGTAAGCAGAGCCATGAAATTGGGCCCAGGACAGTTGGGCTCTTTACATAGTGGAGTAAGATGAAGCAGTTAGGCCCCGTACTTAATAGGCTTCTGTGTTGCAATTCCAAATGGGATTTTAAAAAATTAAGTTTCTACGGTAATAGGTGTTTAAGGTTTCTTAGCTATTTTAGACTCATCTTTGCAACTGATTTTGTCTTTCTTGAAATTTGAAACCCTGGGTTATACAATGTACCATGTACATTGGTGTACATGTATTTTTTCATGTGTTGCAGGTTGAATAGTCTCTGGCTTCTGTAAATTTCCATTGACTTGTGTATTGACCCCTTGCACGCACGTCACAAACAGGCCTGCACCATGCTCAGATTTGTGGGAGTCCAAGCATGCACATGCAGGTAGGCCTGTAAGCATGGTATTAAGCGCCCCTTCGCCTAAAATTTACACTACGCTGTTAACAAACAGTGACTAATTGACTCCTAAAAGAGAGTACTTGGTGATGATGGCGTCAGGTGGATTGGGTCAATAGTGTAGGCCCCCCTGTTTATTTAATTAAAAGCAAGCAAGGTTCAGCATTTTATCATTGTCTTTGAAACGGGCCTACATGTAATTATGATCGTTTGACAGTGTTCGTAATGTAAAGTGTAAACAAAGGCTTGGTCTGTATCAACAGCTTTGAGTCGACATCAGCAACAGTGTACTGTAATGATGTATACTCTACTTATTGTACACACTCTGTACACAATGTATGATATAATGTCAAATGTGGTGGTCTCGCCCCAATGCAAACTATGTACAATGCACATATTTTTATGCATTTTAGTGCATGTCGCTTGTCAGATAGCTGATCTGTTGCTAATGGATGTTCACAAGATACTGTACATGTAGGATGATGATGATGTCAAACATCTGTTGATACACTTACTTCAAAACACCCATTTTATGGCAGTGGCAACCAATTGCCAACAGAATTTGATATACCCTACGGAGTTTACACAATGATACTTTGTACATTATGTAAAATTATCTTTGAAAAATGAGATCAGTTTTCTTGAATCAGTTGGGAGTGGCTATGATAATGAAGGTTGTACTACATAATACCAGCTTGCTCGTGTATTGTGTGAAGTGTGCTTCCTGCAATAAGGAACTTATGATCTGCCCCCCCCCCCCCCCACTGACCAGTTTTGCTTGGGTGATGAAGCTTAACGCCCGTCTTTGAGCTCTTGGATCTGCTTCATCTCACAATGTTTATCCCTGGGCATGACGGCTATTAATTGCAATCCTCCAGATTATCAGGACGGACATGTGCAAACATTTTGTCCAATCAGCTCAAGCTGTGCATGTGTCCTAGGAGACGCATGAATGCGAGTGACTTGGTTCAGTTTTCAGGCTGTTCATGTTAGGGAGGGTTGTCCCCATGCACCAGCTACATGCAGCGTATCGGGGCGATACGCGCAGATTGTGGGCCGATATGCGCAAATTGCAGCAGATATGCCCCCCCCCAAAAAAAAAAAAAAAAAAAATAATAATGAAATAAAATAAAATAAAGTAAAATAAAACAAAAAACCCAAATAGAATTCCTATGTCAAGAGATAATTCACAATATTCCTATAATATAAAACCATTTAAAATGCCCTACTATATATATGTAGATTGCACAGGAGAGCTTTTAAAACCAAACTTAAATATCAAGTAAAAAACATTATGAGGAGCTCCTTTCCATTGAGTGTGCTTCGGCCAAACTTGCACAATTTGGGTCCAGAATGCCCCACAGATTTGAAACATCCTTGCAAGAACCCTCAGAAGACTTTTTACTACAATCGGACCCCCAAAATTACAAAAACAAGATGAATACAGTGAAATACAAGAAAACAAACCTAGCAGCCTAGGGATTGCCCAAAATTGAACCAAATCACTAGCGAACAGAGCAATTGATAATACATGTAAATAAAATGTGCATTTTCTTTTCAAAAATAAAAATGCCATAAAGGTCAAAGGATCAAAAGTTTTTCAAAAATGGAGGATGGAAGGAAAAAGATTTTTTTAAAAAGAGAGAAAATGTAACCACACTCGTTGCCTCTAGTTGTAAATTCCATCGCGAAAATTAACCCCCCATCCTAGTGACTCTGATTATAATTAGAGTAGACATTTTGGGCCGAACATCGGCTCACATGCTGTGCCCCAAATCGGTGAAGGGGGGGGGGAAGGAATGGACTAGTCCACTCAGTGTGATATTAAATACTGTATCCGCACCCGGTGTTAAGTTTTGGTATCAAATATTTGATTTGCAGTTTCTAAGCTTGTAAGACATGCACTCTGAGGTTGATATGGCTACTTCAATACACAACCCATATACACTTGAGAATCACTGCAAGAATGGTTAATTGTTAACCGGCCGTTCACAACGGTGGCAATGTCGGAGTTGTGTATCCAACAGGTCGTTGACGGGTGTAAGTTTGCACCCCGACTCTGATGGACTGACTGAGTGGTTACCCAACAGAAAGAGTTCCTGTGTACTCTGCACCCATCAATATTTGGAGTTTTGTTTTGTTATCGCCACTTATGTTTTTTAGTTTTTTGACCATCCCCAGTACTTTACTTGGGTTTTGGGTGAATTAATACATTGTAGATTCACAGCTTTTTAAACAGAGAGGCTGATTAAACATTCCATGAATTTTACTGACTCTATCGTTA
Source organism: Pisaster brevispinus (assembly GCA_023634235.1). NCBI lineage: Eukaryota > Metazoa > Echinodermata > Asteroidea > Forcipulatida > Asteriidae > Pisaster > Pisaster brevispinus. The sequence goes on along the minus strand of JAMKCF010000003.1, from coordinate 23,717,069 downwards.
GTGTGTTCAAAAGAAGGTCGTTTATGAGCTTCTTCCAGGCACATGAGAAGGTCGTGAGAAATAAGAAGGCTTTAAAAAAAAACCAAAATAACAACCCCAAAACATGACTGAGCTACATACATGTACCGTACATACATTTTGGTTGCTAGAATTACCCCAGTACGTTTTACACTCATGCAGATTTTAAGGTTCCTACATGTACCCATAATGACTTATGAATGGCAGAAAAACAAGTCAAACTTCAGTTTTGTTGAAACACAATTTTACACAATAATTGCTCCGGTAAAACTTTCATTACGTTCTTTTTTCGACCAAAAACCTTGCCAACCGAATCCCATGAGAACACTGCGAAAGTGGCCTATCCTGCATGTCCTGTGCAAACTGTAGTGGTGTGTTGTCTATCGTTCCTGTAATTGTTGCAACCCTCTCCATCAAATCAATCCATCAATATTGCACCATCGCCCGTGGGACATTGTCTCCATGTGTTTTCACTCTCCACTCCTGCCTGTCTTGCACTCTTCATTGTACCCTCTCCATAGCCTCCGTGAAGTTCAAGGCCTGTTAACGTTTGTTTGAACCCTTCATAATTTAAAGATCACACTCGGAAATGAAATACATATCAGCACAATACTTTCTTGCAGATGGTTTGAGTGACAATTTCTCTAATTAAGGTTTAGTGGAAATTGTTAAAGCAGACCTCAATATGAGTAGATATTTCTAAGATGGCACTGGCAGTGTCAGTAACACTTCATGGCTCATCAGGTGCTGTAACATAAAGTATGGGATGCAGACTTTTGTGAAGAACTCAGTAAACAGGGTTCTGGGTTCTCCCTAGGTTTTTTTTCAAAACTGTGGTGCATTCTGGATGTTTTTGATGTTTGGCCGAAGCACGCTAAATTGAAACAACATCTTCGGAATGTTTTCTACTTGGTGTTTGTCTTGGTTTTAAAAGCCCTACTGTTGCACACTGGAGCATTCTTTATGGTTTTCTTGAGATATGTTTGAGCGAGGAAAAAACCTAAACTTGAATTATTTATTATTGTTTTATTTTGTGGGCCTATCGGCACGCAATTCGCGCGCATCGGCCCGATATGCTAGCTTGTACATTGGGAGAACCCTGGTAAAGTACTACCAGTTAGTACAAATACGTGCAGTATGAGCCTGCTAGGTGTCTTTGTTCATGTAACTCTTCAGTATAAGGTGTTCCAACTCAAACAGTTCTTGGGGGGATAGGTCCCTTTCCCCATGATGGCACTTATCTTTGGAATTTAAGCTCCCACTCAGAATACATGTACGTTGCCTAACTGCCCTTAGTGATTTCAGAGTTGCTCTCAAAACCCATAGATTCTTCCTGATTAAGCGCCATTTGAACCATGACTCTTTGTGCTGGTAGTTTTAACATTTATGCTGACATGTACATTGTGTAAGTTACTGATTTTCAGTTATGTAAAATTGATATTTTTATTTATTTAAAACCATATTTAACAAGGGTGACCCATCCAGCACAGCTGATCATTTGGGGCCCTCACATTATATAAAAATACATCAAAAGTTAAAATACTCCAAGTAACAAAACTTGACAGAAGGTGCATAAAAAGGGAATATACATTACTAAAAATGAACAATAGGCCCAACAAAAAGGTAAAATGGACGAAATTAAACACTGTTAAAGCCAACCACACAAAAATTTGGAGATTAAAAATGTGAATAAAAGGATACTAGCGCCCCCCATCCTCCCGAATGCAGACCATCAAATAAAAAAGGTTACAAGCCAACAGCCTGGGCAAGACAGAGGTAAGCGATGACACAATTAAATGAATAAAGTGAAAGTAATTGTTTTGGAGTGTTGTTATGTGTTACTCTTTAATTGTACCGCGCCATCAGTGTCAAGACTTGAGTGATACCGTAGGGAAATAACATTAAGTTATCACACCAGCGAGAGTGGAGTACAGAAAATGTTTGGAATCTGTTTTCGCCGTTTTCATGTCAGGACATAGGATTTTGTATTGTTAAGCTAGAAGAATATAGTATGGACTTGTTCATCATCTTATCTGTGTTCTTGGAGGGCCTGTATAAACTTGCAGAGTACTCTTGGCTGCTTGTAAAACTACACCATACGTGTATACTACAGATATTTAGTGTGGGGCATGTGTGAGGCAATGTTCGGTGTTTGTACAGCTTGCTGCCAAGTTCACATTCAACAGTCTATATAGTGGTCTGTTGTTAAGCCATTTGAGCCCACAGGGTCCTGCTGTTCACGAGTGCCTTGAACTTTTAGCTCCAGACATTCATGTGTCACCTCATAATTTATCTATCAAGGTGTTCAGTTCGCTGCTTGAAGCTACAGGTTAGGCGTCTCTTGCACTGAACAATGTATGTCTCGTATTGTTGATCCATTGATCCACAAAATGGCACACTGACACTGTACTGTAGGCTACACATGTACAGTACATACGTGTACATACAGTATGTAAGTACATTCTTACATGTGAGGACTTTCCTTTGTCTCTCACTTACATTGTAACACTCTCCATAGACTTTATATTTATAGCGCATGAAAAAACGTGAGGACACAAAAATACAAAGGATTCCAATCTGAGGACAGCATTGTACCTTTTGTATTCATTTGTTCTACTGTCTACGGTCCCCACTCTTCTGATAATACCATGCCATGTACATGTACATTTCATGTACATACATCGACATCACTCAAGCCTGATATTTCATGGAGGCAACAATTGCTCCGTTGCTCCTGGTCATTGCCCTAATGCCCCTTGAAATGTTCCAATAGAAATTTACAATTTCCTCATAGAGGTGCCCTTTACCAAGAAGAAAATGCCTTGGTGCCCTGTGCCCTTTCAATATCCAAGCATCAGGCCTGATCACAGTAAGTTGTTTTTTAGCTTTTTTTGGAAGAGTACCACTAAACTGTACAACTTTGTGTCTATTGGTGTACATTTTAATCTTCAAGAAACCGTGTTCACACACAAACAACTTGCAAACATTTCATTCCACTGTATACTGTACAATTGATGCCCATGACCAAAATCATGCACTTTTTGAAATTGTAAAATTACATTAAAAGTGAAGACAACCGAAGCATCAGCCTTGATATCATTGGTGTATCTTTTAAACATTCTATTACAGTATGTTGTGAAATTACTTAAATGTGTATAAAAGGGTACCTTATGGGCCCCAATTATGTGTTTTTTGAAAGCTCTTCTGATGAGCAAAAAAACTAAGTTTTGAGTTTTGGCGGGAAGTGCTTGGTTTTGGCTTAGCGTGTCAAATACATATTTTGTTATTTTTGCTTTTCAAGAAAACACACAAAAAGGTTCATGTTTACACAGAATGTTGTGTACATGTATCTTTTAAGTCTACGCATCAGACTGGGCATAATCAATTGTAAATTATACCTTGTTGGAAATCTTGGTGCACATTGGATGGAATTATTTCTCTGCAGATTTGTTACTGCAATCAAGTATACTAATTAAAGGTACTGTATGTTAATTTTTTGTCAATGTAATGCAGATTTCTATGCAGAATTAAGAAAGATACAATAAAAGTCACATGTGAAATTTTCAGCTGAATACAGTGCGGGCTTGCTGAGAAAACAGCAAAATACTGTCAAGGTATTTTCTGTACGAACGTCAAATCCATAGCAGAGACCTACCATCATGACCGCATCTCTGGCTGTAGCATTTGCGAACGGACACCAACCATCAGAAATGTTTTTCAAATGTTTTTGGGGTGAAAATTTACCCAAACCATATTACTGCATAAGAAATCCTTTCTCAAAATGGTTTAATACTATCAGGGCAATTCCATGGAAAGGTGGACATTACATGAAAATTTCAACTTCAAGAAATGAAAGTTTAGGCACTACAATTTATTTATGTATGAGTTCTAGTTTTGCATTGTGAATTTTTTGTTTTTAAAGCTTTAAGATTTTTCAAAATATGACCAAAATTGTTTTAAGGACAATTTGTGCAAAAAATCCATGAAAAAATGGTAATTAGAAATGATATGATATTTCAAAGTAAATAATGGAACAAAACCAAGCTAAATGATTAATTATATTGTTATAAGTCATGTTTCTTCCCTGCCCAGAAAGAAAGTTGATATTTCATCACTGCTTAATTCTATGCATGGGAATATTATGCATTAGAGACATTGTAACGCGAGTTACCGAAACACCTACTTTTTCCTCTAATAATTTTTCTGAACTAAATAAAATGGTGAGATTCATTATTTTCTAATTAAACCCAATACTTTAACTTCCTATGATGCCATTTTCTGCTAATTCATCACAATATAAAAAAAATAAGCATCTAAAAGCTGTAACACGAGTTACCATGTAACACGAGTTACCGTAGGTAACGCGAGTTACCACCAGTTTGATGCAGTTTTTCAATACAAATGTATGGCCCATGTGTGTTTTAGGGCTTAATGTAATGTAATTATTATGTAATACATGTATAACTGAACTAAAACAAAAGAGGGCAGCAATTATGAAGACCTACCCACAATGCACTTGTGCACACTCCTTAGTAACATGCCCATGGCTTTTTCATTTACCTTTTCTGGAAAGCAGTAATTTCTTTCCATTTACTTTTGTAAGTGTAGTGTACAGCTGGTCGGAATATCCAATGGAATCATACTGGATGCATCCAACATTTTGTTCACAACATAAATGTACATAAGTTGTACGTGCACCATACATACTGTATGTACGGACATGTATGCCAGTGTGTAGCTGGATGAGTTAGCTAGTAGTTACATAAGTGGGTAATCCTACTTGTTATCAACTTGTTTTATGTAGTACATGTTGCAAACTTGACATGAACTTTAGATATGCATGAAATGAGGCATTGTTTTTTCGCAGACAAGCTGTAACGTGAGTTACCGTAACGCGAGTTACCGACATGAGAGGTCCTTTCTGATTTTTTATCAATTGTTTTGTTATTATTTTAATGTAATCATGCATCATACATGCCTATGTCATAGAAACACAGAAAAGTTTCCATCAGGGTTGCCCAGTTTGAGGAGACTTTGAAAACATAGCTGATGTGGTTTTATGCTATGTCCTTTTTATGTAACATGAGTTACCGAAAATAAAGGTGTTGCCAAAAGAAGACAAAAGGTGTTTTAAATTTTTTTTTCGGGGGGGTTGTTAATCATAACCCTTGTAATGTTCCTCAGAGAAATTCTATTTAGCTGACCTCAAAATAAAAGAATACCAGCCCAAACAATCATGGAACTACCCATTAAATGTAACGCGAGTTACCATGGAATTGCCCATCAACAGTTGCATGGTGCTTCTCTCCAATTAAGTTTTTAGTGTTAAAGTCATTAACCCTAACTCCCATTAGGGTCTCTCTACATACCCTGCCAAATACAACAGAATGCAACACAGTTGAAATGAGAACCATGCCAAATGCAACAAAATGCAACAAGGGATATTGTTGCAATGTGCAGGCATGCTGTTTGTGAAAGGACTGAGCAAGGGTGTTTGCCCTGCTAAATGCAACAGTATGCAAATGTGTAGTGGTGACTTGTAACTGTTAACTGTTATTATACAGTCTTTTGAATATGATTTGAATTATGATTATTACCTAATATTACATCATACTTCTCAATACTTTTCCCATAAAAAAATATTTTGAAATACCCATTATACATGTAAGTTGTTCAGATACAATAGAAGCACCCAAACCTATATGAAGTCACTTCACTGCTAAATGCAACAAGTTCAGTCAAAGAATGACATCTGAGTTGACTGCCAAAATGCAACAGATTACAACAACTATTACCATTTGGTGCATATTGTTGCATTTAGCATGGTTAGGGTTAATTTTTGAAACTTAGTTACCAATCTGCATGTATGACCTTGCCTTTGTATATTGTAGGTAGTAAACTTTCAGAATACATTAATAAACGTTAGTTATTTTTTTTCCTCCATAATAAATTACCTCATCAAATGTCAAGTGCAAATTTGTGTGTGCCTGGAAGGAAGAAGGGCGTATTGAAAGTTTTACCGGAAAAAAGGGCGTTTCCAGCAATTATTGTACAAAATTGTGTTTCAAGATTACTGAGCTTGAAAGTTTGAAAATCTGCCATTGGGAAGGTTAAATTCTGCATAGTGAATGTGAACACATGTATTTGGGTAGTTCTAGCGAAAACATAAAAATGATGTCATTTCTTTTGGCATCGGGAGACATTTGATTACTTTTGACTTACTTTTACTGGGCAGCTGGGACAAGAAGTATTTGTGTGTCTGTAAGAAGGGCATAGAGCCTTACGCCTTTTTCCGGGTACACAACATATTTGGTTGGTGGTGTGTACATCATACATTCTTTTTGTGTATTTGCAAATTTAGTGATGTTGTTGTACAGTATACAATTAACTACATGTAGCATTCATTTTGTGCAGATTTGACACTGCAGTTGACATTGTTTTCCAGACCACACTCGGAGCTCAAGGAAGTCAGATTATTCCACATGAATGAATTTCATAATTATTTGGAAATTTGCGAAATTGATTTGAAGTGGATGCCCTGCTGGTTTTTGATTGAAAGCCAAGCGTGCTTTGGGCGCAAAAACTGTATTGTTGAAGGTTGTTTTTGTGGCATGTGTGTGTATGATGAATAGGCAGGTACAATTTTTGTTTTGCCCAATGTACATTGAGCATCAATGCAACATAACACAGACTGTACTACGTGTAAAATTGTATGGTACAGTACACTGTACTCTGTCTGAACGTTTTATTATGCATTATTTATTTATGTATTTATTTTTTATTGCTTATTTCAATCGGGTAGCTTAATTAGTGGCAATCACTGGTCTCACATGGATCACAGAATGTATGTTCAGAGAAAAAAAATGAAATAAGAAAGGACACAATGTACATGTATAGTAGGCGTATATATATAATGTTTTGTTTGTTAAATGCTTTTTAATAGTTAAAAAAATTGCCATTAAAAAAAAGAAATTTAAAAGGTAAAAATAAATGAGCTTATTCAGTGGCAATTACTGGTCTCACATGGATCACACTCACAGGAGAATGTACATGTACAGAGACACAATAACAGTTAAACAAGAAAGGACACAAACTATGTTGTTAAAACGTTTGTTGGTAAATGCATTAATAGTAAACAAATATAGCCACTGAAAAAAACAAACTTAAAAAGGTAAAAAACAATGAGAAGAGTGCAGAGAGAGAATCAAATCTAGGGAATGCAAACATGGTTTATTTATGCGTCATCAAAGGATATGATGTAGGCTACAAACTATGTTTTATAAACCTGATGCTTCAGTCTTGTGAATGTGAAGGCAAGAATGATTTTCCTTCCAGTGGGAGAAAAGTACTTGGAACCTTTCAAGGGGCACCGCCAAGGCAATGACCAGGGAGGTGACTGTGACTGTTTTTGGCTGCTGAATTTGATGAACTCTTCACAGCCCTTCTGTTTGTGAAGATATCTCTAGACCAATCTTTTTTAGCCCGTACCCATAGTCAGTAGTCACATTCCAAATCCCAACCAAATCCAATTTTCATTATCCTACAATTTATTGAACCTTCACATAATGTAATAGAATGTCCCACTGACTGCAAAATACTTGTGTGTAAACTCGTGATTTATTTTGACTTGTATAATATGATTTTTTTTTTTTTATAGAGTCATCATGTAGTCGAGAGTTCAACCATTATGACTGTTATTCCACTGTAATGATACAATGGGCGTTGATCCGTGGGTTGATGTAATGTATGTTAGATCAGCCCATAGTTCAGCCAAAGTGAAATCAACCAGAAATAGTTTAGCAGTCCCTGTCACAAAAGGACTGGGTTGTTTTGGCTGGCAGTGGTGCAGGGGACTCTAACTTCAGCTCAAATCTGCGATCCCCTGAGAATGTTAAAAAAAAAAAAAAAAAAAAAAAAATGGCCAGTTAGTATTGTAAAAACACAGGGGTTTAAAGTTATGCGTTGGTCTTTTAGCAACCTCTGATCCGGCGGGTCCCCAAGGGCTTGTCTGTTTATTCTGCATGAACTGTTGCCTTCAGGAAAGTTTGTGGTGGAGATTATTTTTTCGGTGGCACTGCCCCTAAAAAGTGAAAAAGGTTTGGGGATTTCAGCGGTGGTATTGTAACCTCGTTTGTCATCTCCTTGGGTTTTAAAATATACTTAAGTCTCAGATCGCTGGAGTTTATATAAACTAGTTTTGACTTGACGGGCTTTGGAGAATAAGTGGTGAACCTTTGGGATGGAAGATTTTGGATCGTTTGGGGCTTCAGGGTTATTTTTGCCAAGGAGTTAAGAAGTTGGTTTAGAAGTGCCATGTACGATTAGGGATAATCTCTGCGGAGTTATTTGGTTGTGAGAAGAGCTTTCGGTGTAAACTGAACACCTCAAGAAGTGTTTTGTCTTTGTTGTCAGTGTTTAATGTATATTGACAGTAAAGAATGTGATCACATAACAGTTTTCTCCCATGGGGCTGGTCTGATGGTCAAATGATGGTGAAAACAGCTTAAATTTTCTCGAAGTTGTCCATCCATAGCAGGATTCTACTCAGGATTTTTCAATCTAGGAGGCATTTTTGAGCCAAATCTTGGAAGTTTGGTCCTAGGAGTGTGCTTTACTTGGTGTTTAACTCTTTTTTTAAAAGTCCTACTGTGTAATCTGGGGCATTCTAAATGGTTTTTATATCTAAAAAAAAAATAATAATAATAATTGAGATCAATGAAGTAAAAATGAGAAAAAATTAAACACATTTAAAAAAAGATCATTTATGTATTATTTGCTATAAAAGGATATGTTTGTGTTTGTTCTTGTTTATGCCTCTGACGAAGGTCCGGTTTGGATTGAAAGCTAAGGCCATCTTCCCTACTAATTTTAGATATATTTACATATTTTTCTTTTGGGGGGGGGGGAGAGGGGGGTGTATTGGTCTCAATTTGCTTAGTACTGGCCCGCAATTCTTGCGAGTTGGCCCGATATATGCTAGCTTGTGTATGGGGAGAATCCTGCATGGTCCTAACTGGCTACAAACTATTGTTTATTTTAAAATGTATTTTCTCTGGAGATTGTTAAATACCGCTTCCAAACCAAGTTCTTCACAAGATGATGCCGTTCGTTGACACTATACAATGTTACAAGTAGTTGCCGTGGTGATTATGGAACCATCTGGCTTCGTTCAAAACGGTCCCTCAGGTCTCATTTAATGAGGACTACATAAACACTACCCTGTGTTCGCGCTGCTTTTTCTACATCGTTCCCCTCCTGATTTTTTTGTATTGAGCGTCACCCGACGGGTTGTTATCATTCAGTGATCTGAAAGGAAACGATTTCAAGATGGAGGACCATTAAAAATGTGACGGGAAATTTGAAAAAAAGACAAGCTTACTGGTGTCGCTAACGAAGTGAAACTTGAAAGAAAACACTTCAATTTATTTCATTTTATTTATTGTGTATTCAAGTAACAAATTACACGGGGGAACTGACTGGTTATTTAGGTATGATATTCTTCTTACTTCAGTCTAAATTCAAATTTGTTTTGCCCTTGGAAAAATCAGAAACAAATTAAATAGCCTTAAATATCCATTACAAGCCTACACCATGTGCACTAATACAATTGTGTAGGTCAGGCCTTGTACTCGATAAATATTCCTACTTTTCCCAAGGACCAAATATCATACCTGATTATAAATCAATTTTCTTCGAACGGAGAAAAATTACTTGAATAATTTTTTTTTTTAAAAGCCAGCTCTCTTACTTTGTTTCCTTTATGCGGCTTCCTAGGTTGCATGTAAACTGGTGTGATAAGATTAAGATAAGATACGGTAAGATAAGATAAAAACTTTATTATCTCTCATTGGGGCAATTAAAACTGGCCTTGTTTCAAACAGTCAGGGATGGGATTTCTCCGTTTTTGTTTACCGGAAATCCGTTTTTTTTTTTTATCCCCCCCCCCCTCAAACCCCCCCCCAAAAAAAAAAAAAAACAAAAAAAGTAACAATTAGATTTATTTATTTAAAAAAAATATTAAGACCATAAAAAACATGAAGATACAACCAAATAGAATGCCCCAGAGTGCAGATTAGGGCTTTCAAAACAAAAGATAATTGCAGGCTTCGAGCTCGCAAGTTTTCGCCCTCGCAGGCTTTCATGCTTTGCGCTCACAGTTCAGGGTTTTTTTTTTTTCTTTTCAACAACAGCCTATCACATCCCTGAACAGTACATTACAAAAACCAAAAATTACAATAGACAAAAGGCAAATGGATAAAACCAATGAAAGAAAGAGTTAATGACAATGAGAATGAAAAATACTACAAGGTAGGGTCTAGATTCCTGGCCATACATAGTACAGCAGGCTACATGTACCTTGTACATGTACGTCAGTAAAAAAGGTACAGTATAACTTCGGACTGGCTCCTCTGAAAAATATTGACAAAATAGGGAGACCTCCGACATAGGGCTACATGTAGAGTGGCTCAGTTTGTAGAGCACCAGCACGCTAATCTGGAAGCCGTAGGTTCAAATCCTGCTCTAGACAATTTTTCTTTGTTCGCCCGAAAATTCATTTAATTTAGGTTGGTGATTAAACAATGTGAGATTCTTTGTCCCAAAGTGCAAGTTTATATCAAACAAATCTTTTAAAAATACATAGGAGAATAATACTGAAGTAAAGGTCCCAGTAGATTTGAGTTTTAAGTCACCCAAATTACATTAACATACATTTTTGTAGGTTTTTGAATTCTAAAACCGAAAAAAAAAAAATGATAATGCCCTCTTGTTGTTCAATTCTCAGATTCTTCTTACGTGTACCAGAATGTGTTTGCATCTTCTATAAATTGCAAAGAAAAACCCTTATTTTCAAAGTAGAATTTGAAAAGATCTCTGGGGTTGTTAACCCTGTCTAAACCATGGAGGTCTAACTTACACATAGTAAGTAGAAATTCCCTTGAGAATGTGTCCAAACACCTGCTGAGAATAACCCATTGGTCTGTACAGTATGGCGGGACCCATCAGTTTCCAAGGTTTCCAAGGTCTTACTCAGTAGTGTTTTCCTCCTGCATGGCCCACACATGGGTTGACACATTTATCATCAAGGAAATGTCCCATTCTGGTGTCAGGCTGTCTTTGGCTTTTTTTGTACTACAGCTGGTTGTTGAGATTTTATGGTACATGTACTTTATCATCCATGTAATAGAGACAGTGGGTCTCTGACATGATGAAGAGTGAGGCAGAAATTTGTCCTTGATGGAATTTGAAAAAAAAGTAGGGTTGTGTGCACGTACCAGAGCTGCCAGCTCTACCTGATTCTGCAGAAAGTTCCCTGAAAAATAAACCAATATTTCCATATTCTGTTAAAGGCAAAGTATACCTTTGGTTTTTGGAACCGTTTGATTGTTTTAATCCTACAGTATATAAAACTACCCTGTGAAAATTTCACTTCAAAAGGTGGTCGCGTTTTTTAGATATCACTGAAAAACCGGAGCAAATATTTCCACGCAGGAAGAATATTCCCCATAGGAATACACGATCTGAGAATCGTTACGGCCGTAACGCTTCTCAGATTCAATTTTTGGGGGATAAAAAGTGAACTATTTTTCCATAACCGCAGTACTTCGAAGTGAAAAGTTTCTCAAACTGCATTACACTATCCAAAGCTGCTGTACTTCTAACCAAGTAAGTTTTTATTGCCATTCATTTTCAGAGTCTTTACCAAACGTATACCTTCCCTTTAAACAACATTGACGATCTCCCTGATAATGGAAACTTTTCGCTTATCATGTTGATTGTGATTCTAAATGTCTTTCTGAATGTTGCTCAAAATCTCCCTGATTGCAGTACAACTGCATTAATGCTACATTAGACTAATGTAGCATTAATGCAGTCCACATGGACATGATGGCAAGCAAAGTAAAGTTAATTGTTCCGTTGTTAATTCTTATGACAAGAGGCACAATTAAGTGGACCGCTTTGCATAATTGCATCCATAAATTGTTTTTCCCAATGGTTGTATTTTCTTTTAGCACCTGAAACCACACAAAAAGTGTCTCAACGTGCGAATGGACATGCAGGCTTATACTGAAAATAGTTTGAGTTGATTCATCTGTTGGTTTTTAACATTTAACAAATAAAATACTTCAAATATTTCTCAGAAAAAATTGCTTCTAGTATAAACTTCATAATCAGTAAGCTTTTAGATTAAAATTAAACAATGATGTTTTTTATCCGTACCAATCCTGTGTAATACCTTTTAATTAAACATCTTGGAACAGTAGGATGTTATAAAATTATTGTGTTTTAAGTTCACCTTTAAGATTAATGTATGAAGTTTGGTTCTGAGTAGTGTAAAGATTTCTCCTCAATAATTGAACAGGGTTTCTGCAGATCCTTACAAGTATCAACAAGTCTTCAATTAAACTATCAACATTTAAGGCCTTTAAAAAGCATCATAAAGTAAAAAGGTCAATTATTTGAGGTCTTAAAACGTGGATGAAGTGTGGAATGAATTTTCCTATCAGCTTGATAAGAACCGAATTACGCTGCATGTAAAAAAAAACACACATAAATTGTGAGTTGGTGTATAGATGATGCTCTTGCTTTATTCACTCAGTTTTGGTCTTAAATTTTGTTAAGGGTGGCATTAAAAGGGTCTGAAAAAGTCTCAAATTTGAGTTTTGACAGTGTGCAGGAGAGCAGTCTATATCTCTCCTCGTATTTCTGAAAATAAAGTAGCCATGTTTGAATACACTGTCAAATTCCCACCCATGCCACTCCATCGCACAGGTTACTGTGTTGAGCCCTGAGCCGTTACACAAACAACATGGATAATACCCGCCCTTCCCCCTAGCAAAGGTTTTTCTATTTAAAGTTAGCGAAAGTCGACTTAAAATATTGATTAACCGATCTTCTAAATTGAAAGCGTTGACATTCGATGTAAAACATGACCATCCTGCCAAGGGGGTCACATGCTTAATGGGATGGACTCAGATTCCATACATGTAAATTGCTGTAAAAAAAAAACCTTCGGACTTGCTCACAAATGCTCTGCATACATGTAACAGTAACACATCACCAAGATTTATGTAGATATGTTAATAGTTTACGTATTGCAACCTTGAAGAAGACACACTGTCATTTAAAAAAAAAATTGGGGGGGGGGTAGTCTTACAGACTAAAACACTAGCAACTATACAGCAGTAGTTCATCCAACTCGTCAGCCAGCTACATATGACAATCATTCTTTCTTTGTTTCAATGCAACCTTCAAAAACTGTAAACTGTAAAATGCACTGTGCTGTTTCTTGTAAATGCAGACATCCTCTCCAGACCATAGAGCTGTGTCCTCCTTTTGAAAGGGGTTTTCTTAGGTCTTTCTTCTCTTATGTAACAGAAACAGTTAAGCACCCTCACCCAAACATCCCCTGGCTGCTGAATGACAGGAGGGCAGGAATAGAATGAATGGACACCAACCACACTGGAGACCTTTTTTTTCTTCTTTTCGTGAATGTTGTAATGACCAGTGGTTGTGTATAGTGTCAATAGGAACTGCCCGCGTAGCGCGCTGGGGGTGTTGCAGTTGTGTGTTTTTTAAGCGGTTGTTGTGTTGGCCGAGGATTGGAGGTTTTGTAATGTTGGCAAATATAACGGGGCTGAGCTGTTCTGAGAAGGCTGCTCGGAATCCAAATTGGGGCTAAGCCGTTCGTGTCTTGGTTTTTTTTTTTTTTAGCTTGATAGGGTTGAAGGGATGATTTTCAAAAAGAAAGGAGGAAAAAAAAGGAGGAATATGTTTTGAATCCTGTTCCAGTTCCAGTTCAGCAAATACATTTGATTGTACCTTTCCTTTGCCTGTTGAAGCCAATGCATATTTAATTGGATTTTTTTATTTGAGTCATGTTACTTTTGATGATTCTAAAGCAACTAATTGAATATGTAGTTTCAGTTTGTTGGGCATGTTACTTTCCCCGGTTGTTTTCCTGATTTTAAGGATTTTCATTAATAATATCTTAGGCCTATCGTCCTACATAGCGCACGTACAGTGTATCTACCAATAAGTCACTCAAGGTGCTTGAACTGACGTAAACATTTTAAGACAGGTTTTTAAAAGTTTTTGAATTATGAGTATGAGACAAATTCATGTAGACCTACATGTGTTTAGCGCCTTTAACCCTCGATTAAGCCATCAGGCACTTTTCAGGTGTCCGTTTTTAATTAAAAAGTAATTACTCCGCCATTTTATTTTATTTGTATTTAAAAAATGTAAGGTTCCTCACCTACACCTAGCCAAATAGCATGCCAATTGTCTTGTTACCATCGGGGTTGATTTCACACCAAAAAAAATCCACCAATGACCAGTTCTCCTGGTATTCCCTTGGGAAATGTAAGAAATGTAAGAAATTATGATGTTTTTGCTGACTCATCAAACACGAGGGTTTCATTCAAACAAATGGCTTAGAGACACTTGTGGGCTGATCTCAATGGAAATTTTGCTTGAATTTATTTTATTTAGTCACAAGGGTCTATATCCAATAGTTTGGGCAATTTAAACATGATTGTGTTCTCAAAAAACACGTATTACACGCAAAATATAAAACGGACACTTGAAAAGTGCCTGATGGCATAAGTGTGTGATTTTTTTTTGATGGTGTCACGAAGAGTTAATAAGGGTTTACAAGGTGCTGCGATGCACGCATTCAGCAGCCACTGCCAGAAACAGCGGGGCAAACTCCTACTCTTAGCGATAAGTGTAACTGGGTTCTTTTGCGTGCATTACACAACACACAGGACCTAGAGCTTTGCATCCCATCCGAAGGATAAAGAAACAGTGGTTACATGTATGTAAGGACACAAATGCCACGACTGGGACTCGAACCCGCATTCTGCTGATCAGAAACACCAGAGCCTGAGTCCGGTGTTTCTAACCGCTCAGCCACACGCGCCACATTAATCTCCTATCAGCTTCAAATTTTCTTGAAAGCTGTGAAGTTGCATTACACTACTACTACGAGGCAAAATATTCTTCCTACATGTACTTAAGTCTGATTTACGATTTTTTGGGCCTTCAAAAAAAAAAGTAAAATTGTTATGACAGGTATACAACTGTAGCATGAAAAGTCTATAAAAACCTACCCATTTTGTATTATATCAGCCCTTGTACTCACTATTAAATTGTCTAACTTTTTTCACAAGGGCCAAATATCATGCCTGACTGCATGACGTTATAGTACTTGTTTTGATCAGTTCTCTAACTTTCTATTTTGTGTGACGTAGACAGAGTATATAAACCTCTGAAATGTACAACCCTGTTTAATGGAGGGGGGGGGGGCGGCTTCATCTCCTGAACAAGGAGAGACCACACTGGTTTGTTCAGGAATTTCAATGTTTGTAATCACACAATGGTACACCAGTTTGTGAGAAACCATGTGTGTACATGTAAATTTTGACTTGTAGGACTTGATAACAAAGGTTTTATTTTTTCCTGAAAATACATGTATCTACGTATAAAATTTTCACGGCTTCTCCTGTTCTCCACCTGCTTCATAAAAAAATACATCCTTGGGAGGGAAAACTGCTCCACACTTACAAAAAAAACTACACACCTTTTTTTATCTTTGAAGAAAAACTTATAAATGTATGCTTGCATTTTACTTTTTAGCTTAAAAACTTGTTTGTTTTGGAGGATTGCCTGAACGTGGACACTTACTCCATTAATTTTTGTTTTTTTCATTTTGTGAAAACTTTTCATGGTTTTTACTAAATTATCTTCTCAAATTTATCACTCGAAATTTTGAGCAACATCACTATTTGTATTTATAAGAAGCAAATTGTACTCTTAGCTGGTTACTTATTTATCTTAAAAAAACTGAATTCAAAGTGAAATTGTTATTGATCTTGGTTGAAAGTTAATAACAATTATGACCTAAAAATGTAGGAAATATTGCTTTGAGAAATTTATGACTTCAAATTAATTCAAGTAAAATTGTTTTCGCATGTTTTCTGTCCAAAATAGAATTGTATTTCCTTTTTTACAAAATCAATTTATTAGTATAAATATTCTCCAAGCCATTATTTAACGTTCACCCTTTCTTGTTACACAGAAGCCCCCTCTCAAAGACACCAAAGACAGTACAGCACATTCCACAGCCAAAGAACCAACGGTCCCCGGTTCTAACCCCACCAATGCCTCAGCCGGAGTTCAAATGCCCCTAGAGGACAAGCGCAAGCTCTTCCAAGAAAAAGTCCGCCTCAGCAACGAAGCCTGCCAGAATTCAGACTTTGAGCGAGCGATCCGTCTGTACACCGAAGCCTTGGTCTTGGATCCAGCCAATCATATCTTGTACAGCAATAGATCGGCTGCCCATATAAAGCTGCGACAGTACGAGAAAGCGTTACACGATGCTACGAAAGCGAGAGAGCTCAACGACAAATGGTCCAAGGTAGGCTCGCTTTTGTTTTTGATTTATACTTATTTTGGCACCTTTGTAAGTTAGGCCAGGAGTTTGAGTTTCTGATGGTGTAAAAACACCATTTCTCCCGTAGAGTATACATGTAAGAATATTGTAATGTGGTAAATGACCAGGCCATCTGCAGTGAACTTGGTCCTGCTTCAAAAAATATCACACTCCTGGCGTGTCAACTTCAATTTAATTAAAGACGAAGGGAAACGACTAACTCAATTTTGTGATGAACTCATTTTCCAATAGATAGAGTACTCGTGTGAGTTTGGAAAAAATGACTAGTCTCCAACCTCACGTCAAAATGGTGTAAATTGCCGCTGTTTTCGATACCCTTCCAGTGAAAAATTTGTCAACATCCATGACATCATTCTGAGAAACATTTTTGGTACGAGGGTATTTTGTATCATAACCAACAACTTTTTCAGAACGAAATTTGAAACATGAGGCCATTGGATTTTCAACAAATGGATCCTGATCTGTACATTTCAAGGAGGAATTTTCTTCAGTCAAAAGGTCAAATTCAAGGCCATTTCGATTGAGTAATTATTATCGAAAGTCAGGAATGAACCAAAGCGTTCCCCGTACCAAAAATGTAGACACCAATTTTTCTCGGAATGATGTCATCAGATGTTTTGGATGTTGACAAATTTTGCACTGGAAGAGTATCATCGAAAACAATGGTAATTTACACCATTTTAGCGTGAGGTTGGAGACTACAGTAGTTATTTTTCCCCCACTCATATACATGTAGGGACTGTATTTTTTTGGAAAATGAGTACATTACAAAATTGAATTGGTCATTTCCCTTCCTCTTTAAGTTTGGCAGTAGAACCACTACAAGTATAATGCGGCAATGGCCTTGGATGTCAATCTTATAGGTGTTTCTAGTTCACAGTTGGAAAAAAAACCCAGTTGTATTATTGTGGTGTTTTTATCTAGTGCAGAGCACCACTTCTATCTGATCTGAACCAGATCTTTATTGTAGTTACAAGTTAATGGATGTGTTAGTCAAAGTAATTTCTTGCTCTCAATAGCTGTGAAATTTATGACCGGTAAATGCCAGGCAGTAAGCGATCATTTCACTGATTTCTTTTTAGTCGGACCAAACCAAACGGCCATGCGCTGCTTCAGTTAGCAGCCATGTACCATGAAACTTGGCTCCATTGTAGGTTTAAGGCGCAAAAAAAAAAAAGAGAGAAAGACTAAAACCATGTTGTCGTGAAGGGTGCAACGTCCTTAATAAAAACGCATTCACGCTTCCAAACGACTCTTTGATCGACTGTGTTGCACTCTGGCATACATCATCCGGGTTTTGATGTTGCGCTTTGTTTGTGGCGTGTGAACTTTAGTGTGTGCAAGTGCCGTGCATGCCACAGCCTCCTATTCTAGAAAGTATGTGAAAAATAAAAAATAAATAGAAGCGGGAAAAAAAAATCGATCCATAACTCTTTATAAAGATAGTTATTTGGCCCACCATTCAGAGCCACACTCATCAGAACTAGCCATTGTGCCCGGGCGGAGTGAAAATCGGAAAGTTTTTTCAGGTTTCCTTTTGTGCTGTGATGACCTTCAACGGGTTCAGAAAGTCATTGTTAGGAGTGACTGAGGTGTTTTTTGTTGTCTTCTTCCTCGCCTGACCAGAAGCTTTTAGAATGCCGTTTAGAAAAGCCTCAACAGTCGGTATGAATGGGTATTTTACCAGGCATGCGTAGGTCGATCCGTCAAACCTGTTTACTCAACAAGTTTTGTTAGCGAAAGGAAAGCCAGTCTTCCTTTTTTTTTTTTTCTTTTTTTTTTTTTCCAATCTCATCCTGCGACTACACTCACTTCCTGGAGAAATTTCTTCCATTCCGATTTTCATTCCGACTCAGTTGAAGTTTGGAATAACAAGATTAGGGTTTCTTAAGCCGATTGTAATGAGGAATTTGTTCCAGCAGGTTGAATGGCTTTTTTTTCCCTTTCATTGTGATGGAGAGGATTGGTAATGTCACAGTAAAAGGTTATATATTTAATGTGTTGGGACAAATCAAGTCATTATTCACGCTTTTTATTATTGGAATTGACCAGGAATGTGTACGGTTAGTGTTGAGTTGTCAATTTAATCGACCTAGCTATTTGTAACTCTAGTGTTGAACACATGAAATGACAACATCAGGAACTGATTTAGTGTGTACATACGAATGTATTTGAGTGTACTCTCAGTTTGGTGAAAGGCCAACGGTGAGACCAACATTCCATTCCTTGGCTGGTGCAGCTTGGGCACCAAGGCAGTGGCCAGGGGCGTGGAGGTGAATGCCCCTTTTGCCGTCCAGTGAAGTACATGTGTCAGGCCTGCTATAGACTGTGCAAGTCTCGTTCGTATCGGAACAAGAAAACACATTAAACGAAGAACATATTTTTTTCTGAAAATCGAATATCTGAACAATAAAAATACTCAAGTAATAATACTCAAATAAAAATACTCATTACAATTTTCATCAAACAAGGAAGGTAGTGGTAGCACTTTAAGACTAACTAATTACATAAAAAAACTGCATGAGCTTTCGTAGTAACAACTACTTCATCAGATGCAGTAATTTTCATAAAGTAAGTTTTAGCTAAACAAATAATAAAAAATAAAAAAATAATAAAAAAGTCTGGGACAAGGATTTTAATTTTTTAGAAACCTCTTGCAACCACTAAAAGATTAACCCGTGATGTAGTTTAAAGAGGGCGCTGACGCCTCAATGACCTTAGACTGCAATGAAAAGGCTTCGCGTGGCAATTACAGCATTTAGCGGGTATCATCGCGCATCCAAAATGAGCATTTGTACATAAGTTTTGTGATCGGAGGTGAGCACAAATTCTTTTCTTTTTTTGCAGTGACCGGAGGCTGAGGTCTTGAAAGTTTAATTCTTGGGTTTTCTACAGTAAATTAATTTTTTTTTTTACTTTTTTTTTTTTCCATATTTGTTCATTACTAAGTAGGTCTAAGACATTCCCAACAACAACATTAACGGTCATAAACTACGTTAAACTAAAATAATTGACGAAACAAAATCTCGCCCACTTAAAACTCCATAGGGTTGGGACCACAATGATCCCGGAAAATCAAATGTGCACGAGACTTGCACAGTCTATTGGGCATCACTGATGTGGGTAACTCTTTATACATCAGGGTTCAAATTCTACAATAAAATTGCCAATAGACTAATGTACTTTAGAAGTTTCACTGGAGACTAGAAATGTTAATGTTTACCCATACACCGATGTGTGACGAGCACCGTGTATACTCAGTACTTTCCTGAGTCCTGTGAAAAAAACCTGAAAATCCATAGGCAGGCCTTGAAATAACCCACGGCACCCACAGCGATTGCCGTGGTGCCCTGTGCTTTTGCTGTGGTGCCTTTTGCAAAGTTCCGATACAAATTTACATTTTCCTCATTGAGTGTCTCTTAGAGGAAAATTGTTGTGCCCCTTTAAGAGCGAAGTTCAAAGCCTGCATGAGGCGTATTAGTCAAGTGGGATTCGAACCTATGACATTTGCCACTCTGGAGAAGACTATGTCCTACCACTAGACCATTGAGCTTGCCTGGTGTAGTAGAGGCTGGTTCCAATCCTGTACATTTCAGCAGCGGGTGCCGCACCAATTTTAATAGATGTTAAATTTGCATCGGGGATAAATATTATTAGTTGGGTTTTACACAAGGCTGGAAATATTTCTTTCATGTTCATATGGCTGAACGCTTAGAAGGAGGTTTAGTACATGTGTATATCCTCGTTCGTGGAAAAAAAAAAACCCCAAAACACTACAGTACACTCAAACTGCAGGGCTCGTTTGTTAGTGGGGGTTACTGGCCAAGTTCTAAAATGACTTGACTCTGACCAATGGACCATTGGGTATAGCAATCCCTGTAGTACGTACGTTCATCAGTGGCTGCTCCCCTTATTCATCCTAAAACTTCTACAGAAAAGAATCTTTTGTAAGCAGCTTTTTTCCTTTATTTCTATTTCCATGGCCCAGTCGCAGACATTCCTGGTTGAACTTCATTTGAACTTTCTCCAGCGTCCCACATCGAATCATGACACATCATTCTGATTTATTATCATTTTTTTCAAATATACTGTTCCAAATCATGTGCACGTGCATTTTTATTTTCCTTTACCTTTTGTAAAAACCCGACTGCTTTTCAATTCTTGAACTTGATTTGAACCAGAATTTCCGTTCAGTCTTTGCACGGACGGAACATTGTGAAGTAAACGGTGTTTGTCCAACTAATCCTCCCACTGCCATGATGATGCTGGAGAGCAGGGAGTTTTCAACAATTCCTTTCAAGCGCATTCTCAAAGAACTCGAAAAATGTTTTGTTTGTTTGTTGTTGGTTTGGTTTTTTTTTCTTGGGGGGGGGGGGTTGACGTGGGGGGTGACATGAAGACACCATAATATTATGATGATTTATGATTTTTATGCTAAATCTATAAATGTCAGAATCGCTCAAATGAACAAAGGAGGGATCTTTTGAGCTCACAGTTTTTATTAAGATTGATTGCTTGATGGGGTCAGATAGAGTGCAATTTACATTTGTATGTTAATACAGTAAATATTTTTTTTATACACCGTGAAGTGTAGTTTTCTAGGGATTGTTTCACATACAGGAAAAGAAACTCGAGTTTACATTTATTAATAATAATTATAGTAACAGAAGCATGAAAATTCATCTGTGTTGGTATTTTGATACAATTTCTATGTTTTCTACTTTTGATCACAACACTAGGATTTTTTTTTTTGTACCTCTAGTTTTTCGTCTGAACCCAAACTCCAGTCTTCATCAATAATAGTAGCCTATATAGAGTGTTTATTCAACGCTATAGATAATGTGTCCTTTCACATCATGGTGAAACCCAAGCATAAAGTTTGTGGCTGGGCGTGTGCGGCCGTGTCAACCCCCCCCCCCCCACACACACACAAACACACCATTTTTGAACCGATGTAACCAAATTGCACATTTTGTTGCTCGACATGTGGAATGGTGTAACCCCCCCCGCCCCCCCCATTGTGTCTGCATTGTGTGCATGGAATCTCAGGAATTCTTTGGAGGACTTTAGGGGCGGGGTTACTTCTATACAAGAGGAAAAAAGTGTGTTAAAAGTATGGAGACATTAGGGGGGTAGGCCTATACCCTCTGTCCCATATCAAGCATGGCATGAAATTGGAGGTGGGGTAGAGAAAATAGACTGGTTTATTTTTCTAAAATCCAAAAAGGAATGATCGACTTCATTGTTTGTTCAGGATCAGGCGCTGATAGCTACAGTAGGAATGTGATTACGTTTTTCAGAAATCCATCTGAAACCCATACAATGTACATAATAAGCTGGTTACCCTTAACACTACCTGTTCAAGTGTACAGCAATACCATATTGAAATGGTAACACACAGCGTGCAGGAGTCTTACATTTTGTAACAGTTTTTACGACCTCCCTTCCAGTACCCCGAACTTGATACTTATTCATCGACCCTGCCAGAGACCTGTTGATTCTGTGGGATTGTGCCTTAAGAAAAAAAAATTATTTGCTAGCCTTGTAACATGAAATTCGAGCTGTGATCTGTGGCCTATAAGCTTCGCAGTCTTTTATTTACTGCTAGTGTTCAAGGTGCATTGTTGTATGAAGGGCTCAACTTGTATCAAATGACCCCCACAGTGACACTGTTTGGATTGGCTGTATATGGACAACAGAGGGCCTCCTCCTACCTGTTGCTTTGATGTGAGCGAGGCAGTGCTGTTGTGACTGACTGGATTCGTTGTGGTTCTGTTTATTCAGTCTCGGGACAGATTTACTGTGGAATGTTGGCATAGTGTTTTTTTTTCAGAGTTCTCGTTCTCTTATAGAAATCCTAGAATACATTATATACTGTACATTGTGGGCCTCTATCGTCATTTGTTGTTTTTTTGCAAAGATTTGTTTGTTTTAATTTGCTATTCAGTCGGCAGTCTCTCCCATCTAAGTTTGGGCACGATTTGGGTCTCAAAGTTGTTTAATTATGACGCATTTAGAGAAGACAATTGAGAACTTTGAATTTAAAAAAAAAACCTCAAAAAATGCTGAGTTCTCACTGTGGTGCTACAGTTTAATTGTAAAAACTGTAATCTAAAACAATACTAAAAACATGATGGTAATGTAGGTTGTCAATTTCAAATATTAAAAATGTTTTATGAACCCCCCCCCCCCCAAAAAAAAAAAAACCCACAACACTTTGAATGCTTTTAATTTAAATCTCAGTCGGCAGAATAACATAACAGAGCAGAATTGACGCTTCCAACAAAGGTACAAGAAACACTAAAAAAAAAACACTTAAAAAAACCCACTAAAAATGTAAGTGTAAAAATCCTTGAGTTTTAACACAGTCACATGTATTTGGTGTTAAAATAAAAACTTTCTTTTTGGAGCAGAATCGGCCCTTCCAACAAAGGTACAAGAAACACTAAAAAAAAAACACTGAAATGAAAATGTAAAAATCCTGGAGTTTAAAAAAAAAAAATACATGTATTTGGTGTAAAATAAACCTTTCTTCGTGGAGCAGAATCGGCCCTTCCAACAAAGGTACAACGAACACATCTGTACAACTAAAACGTCAATGTAAAAACCCTGGAATTTTATACAAAGTACATACATATGTATTTAGTGTTAAAATAACATTTTCTTCTTGGAGCAGAACCGGCCAGTTCCAAACAGTCCCCCTTATAGCTTGAGTAATGGACTAATCCTGCAATTACGGTAATGATGTGCTAATAGCATTGACAGAGGGTCGTAGATTAAGGCTCAGTAGGGTACTAAATACACACCTAATGCTCTTTGACAGGTAGAGATTTGGCTTATTGTAGAGGCTCTATCAGATTGAAGGGGGGGGGGTGGGGAGTTCTGGGGCTGCTCAATTGCTTCGTCTGTGATAAAATACCTCTCTGAGAATACATCTGTGAGTTAAATTGTTACATGCTGTAGAGTTAATGAGCCTTAATCTACATGTATGGTTAGATGTCCGTCCATCTGTCTTATTCACAATCTCATTGGCAACTAGCATTGGTTCTGTTGCTGTACATTAACAAAGATAATGTAGGCACACATAAATTAAAAGCAGTCATGAAACATTGGGTGGGTAATGGTCTAAACACACTTGAGTGATGTACATGTGTGTAATGGGATCCTTCCTTGCTCTAACATCCAACACCATGGAGCAATCTCAGGTGGCTGACTAGAGTTGGCTAGACTTAACCATAGTCGATCTAGATGTCACTCGAACGCTGCATGGCTGAACTACATGTAGCTAGTCCAACTGGATCAACCTAGCTCCGGAGCACTGTTTCTCTAGTCAACTAACAAAGTCAGGTCATTTTGTCAAGATGGCGGATTGGTTTCGTGGCGGAGAACGTTTTGTCAACTTTTGCAGTAACACAAAAAGTTGGTTTAACGATTACAAGTCACTAGTGTTCAGGTAGTGTTTACGGAGGCCAGATTTAAATTGAGAAACAGCTTGCAAAGTTCTGACATCAGAGGGAATTTTGTTCAAATTGACCCAAACCAAATAGTGTCCTAGTAGTGATGTCCACCGCATCTCAAAATGGTATTATGGAGGCCATGGCCTCTGACTGTTGCCGTGGTCTCGGTCTTGGTGCCCTTTCAAAAAGCTTCCCTTTCCTGAAGTGCGCCTTTTTAAAAACACAACAAGCCTTGCCTTCTCAAAGATGAAATTCCTGACCTGGAAGGGTTGGGGGTGTTGGGGCTTAGGGAATAAACATTTTTTTTATTAGCTCACACTTGATACTTCACACAGAAGCAAAATGCCTCCATGTCCCTCGATCGTTGCCTTGATGCCCTTTGGGATACACCAATAGAAATGTCCATTTCCCTAATAGAGGTGCCCCATTGTAAAGAAGAACTGCCTTGGCCTCACAAGAATGAAGTACACCAGGCCTGTTCATAATTGAAGTGTGTCACGTTAACTTTTCAAGATGGACAAGGTTATCAAGCCAGAAAGAAGCCGCTTAGCCAGTAGGCAACCGCTTCTGTGACCACTGTGCAGAACTCTTCAAATTAATAACCCTTTTTTCAAGTGGCAGGCATGACATTCTTCCAACATGTACTTTAATCTGATTTCTGTTTTTAGGTGTTCGGGCATTCAGCCCGGAACACCTCTTATTATTGTTCGTTTTTTTTTTTTTTTTTCTTAATACTTCTTCTTCTTCTTCTTCTTCTTCTCAGCGTCCCTTGTCCACTAACAAAAGCACCCTTTCCAAGCTCATATGAACTTGAAACTTCATATTTAGTTAGATATTTATTAGGAGATGAAACCGCTTCAGTTACGTCATGATGACGTCATCAGGTGTCGAGTTACGTTAAATCAAAGTTTAATATTTGAAAAAATCATAACTCCAAAACCACACAATGGATTTTCACAATCTATACATCATCGGATAGGCCTGGTATGACTCTAAAAACGCTACACTGAACGCGACCTCATTTGACCTTGACTTCCGGTTCAAACCGGAAGTTGAATATTTAAACAATTCATATCTCAAAAACTACTGATCGTTTCGTCACAATTTTCACATCAGATTGTAGATCTATGATCCTTCCGAAACTTTTGCACAGAAATGATGCCAATATGACCTTAACTTCTGGTCCTAAATGGGTGTTACAGCCAAAATTAGTATTAACCGCAGTTTATGTGTGTATGGAGAAAAGCGCTGTAACTGACTGCCGCTCCATTATTCATAAGGTTCAAAGTCCACGAAGCCTGTGCACACAGTCCCACACAACGGAAATGTATCATTGCGTTGCTTATTCTTGTACGTTGTAACAACACGTGTCCCGCACATAAAAAACTCAAACTCATTCAAAGTTCAGTGTGAATTTAGTTCCGCTGTGCTCGTCTGATGGCTTAATGGAAAACAAGGAATAAAAGAGGAGGTTTTACTGAGATGTCCACCTGCTTTAGGGATTTGTATGACTTTGACTAAATGACAAAAACTTCAACTGAAAAAGAACGACATTGGTTTGTTTCTCATCAAACACCGAGACCCACGTCACGTTGATCGACGTGACCATGCCTGCCAAAGGCGCTCTAGGCCCTCTGAGTATGCCCTTCAGACACGGTGATTAAAATGGTAAGCTTTATTTCAAAATCACCGTTAAAAAGAGGGGGCATTCCTTTTTTGTCTACAATAATGTTGATATCCATGAACTTGCCTAGTGTTTTTTATTTTGTTTTTTTTACTTTCAAAAATCATTATTTTTGTCATGGTTTAATTTTCAACTATCGGATTGAATTGATGCTAATCCCCGCTCAGGTATATTATGTATATGTACTGTGTATGGAAAAAAACATAACTCTTGAACCAAAAAGGGTTTTGACTTTATGCTAACCATGTACTTAGACCTTAGTGTGTCAATGAAACCACATAGGTTTTCGGCATGATTACGTCACCAATGACGTCATAACATTGAATCAATGTTTAATTTTTACAAAAAAACATATCTGGAAAACTATAACTGCTACATACCAGATCTTTGGTCCATGTGAAAGACCATGGAGTGTATTTTTTTAATTTTACACAAAGTGTGACCCTATGCAGCTCTGTGACCTTTACTTCTGGTCGAAACTGAAAGATGCTTATTCCATACTTAAAAACTTCATATCCCATTAACCAAAAAAGGGTTGAGACCTACAACTTTACATACTTAGACCCGAGTGTGTAGATGAAACTGCAGTTATTTTCGGGATGATGACGACTCGATGGCGTCCTTACATTAAATTAACCTTTATCCGGAGAACCAAATTTGTATATATATAACTTGCACCATCCCCAATGATTACACAAACTGTGTCTCCCTGTGAGCTTCAATTCTGGTCAAAACTGAGAGCTTAAGTGAAAATAATCACTCCCGGTCTTCGTTTTGAGGCCTGTAAACAATATGATCTTGAAATCAGATGGTCCCTCTATATCGAATACAGTTTTACCCATAGGACTGTCAATTCCAGCAAAACAATAACTATGAATCTCAATGTTTTGAAAACGGAATGATTTAATCAGTTTTTTAATTTATCAAAGTTTTTTATTTCAAATACGAAATCTTCTATCATTCACTTTACGTATCAATTTGTCGTACTAAGTTTTTTCGGTTTTTGCTTTGAAAACACTACCTCTGCTAACTCGAAAATGTCTATACCGAACACCTTGTTTTTGTTATGGAACAAAAAATTATGTCTAGTTTTGTTTGTTTGTTTGTTTTTTTGCCTTTTCTTTTTTTTGCCTCCAGAGTGTCAACAAAATTGTTTCAAAATAGCCTGAAAAGTCTATAAAAGCCCACCATATATGTAGGTCAGCTCTTGTACTCAATGAAATTGTCTTATTCTTTTTCCAAGGACCTTTCTTTTCTAAGGACCTTTTTTCCCCTAAGGACCTAGTTTTAATCCTGAAAGGAATTGGGGGGGGGGGGGGGTCCAGATCCAGAGTCCCTCCCATTTACATTTAAATTGTTCCTGTATCTGTACTGGCAGTGATTCAAGAAACAAATTCAAAAAGAACCTATAAAATTTCGGCCGCTTTCAGTAGTTTGGACTTCTTGGCAAAAGACCATTAAAAAAATGTGCAAGGACATTTACTAATGTAGTTGATGAACCGTCTCAGACTAGAGCATTCTCAGAGTTGACGACAGAAGACAAATCAAAATCCCCGCCTGGCCCTTGCGATTTGGAAATTAATTAACTCTTATCCTTGTTTGTTGATCTGCGACAGTGTTTACCCCACGCCCGTTTTCAGAATTATAACCACCCTCTATGGCCTCAGACACTAGAAAGGTCTGTTTATATACACAACTTTACTGCTTTTATTCCCAGACGTTATCTGATGTCATTGAAGAGGGTTTCGGTAACGGGAGTTGTGTATATTTTCTTGCTTTTGAATAACGTGCTCAAAGGCACTGGGGTAAATTCATTATGTGCACACCTGTGTAAAGAGGTCTCCAGACCTGTTGAATTTATTATGAAGTACATGTATGTGTGAATGACAGTGTGACAGTGTATGACAGTGTACATGTACCATGCCAGATATGTGGCAGAGGGTGTTCTCCCAAAATGTTCCCATTACTCTAACACAGTCATTTCCTCTTGTACAGAAGTCCCCCCCCCCAAAAAAAAAAAATAAATAAAAAAATAAATAAATAAATAAATAAATACATAAATAAATAAAATACTCTAAAGAATTCCTGAGATTCCCAGATTGCAATAGAGACGTGATAGGAAGGAAGGGGGGGGGGGGGGTACACCATGCCACATATCAAGCACCAAATGACAGTTTATTGCTCATCTATTAGGTCTGGTTTCTCCCTTCTTGAGTCGTGGTTAAATAATAATAATAACTAGTATTTAGTAGGGTCTCCATAGTACACTATATCACAGCGTTTACACAAAATAATCACATTCTGTGACAATGCACGGACGAAATGCATCCAATATTGTTTCGTAAAACTCACACTACCCTTGTCATTTGAAAATCTTGTTTCCCCGCAATAAACTGAAAATAGACATATAAAGAATCGTCCACCCCGCACTCTGAGAATTCTAAAAGAAATCGGTCCAGTTCGGGTACAAAGCGTTCAGGCGTATTGACATAGACCAGATTCTGACAGATAACAACTGTTAGAACAATCAAACCTGGTTAAGAGGAAATTTAAGACTTGGACGTGTAAAGTTTGTAGACGTCAAGTCCCAATGGACCCATTCTACCCAGGTGTATATATAAGGGCATGGAAAGGTAACGATGATCGCACCTGTAGGTAAGCGTAACCAGAAACAGA
This sequence comes from Pisaster brevispinus, assembly GCA_023634235.1. Lineage (NCBI taxonomy): Eukaryota > Metazoa > Echinodermata > Asteroidea > Forcipulatida > Asteriidae > Pisaster > Pisaster brevispinus. The sequence goes on along the minus strand of JAMKCF010000003.1, from coordinate 23,688,778 downwards.
CCGTGTCATTGTTTCTTTTTGGTGACATGGTGTCAACTCTGCACACATTTATTCCAAAATGAGCGACAGTTGGTTTTAAACAGACCTGAGTTGTGATTTAGTGACTCTGACTGGCTGGAAAAAAAAAACCCAACCCAAAACAACATCGTTTCTATAAGAAAACTAATTGAAAAACTTTGGTTTGGTGTAAAATTTACATGTTTTAGAACCGGCTATAAATTAGTTTTTGTAAGCGTAGTATTTTAGCAGAGTGTTCAAAGTGGTAGGGTTTATTAGATAGTCATGCCAGTAATGATGTAAACAGTGTTTTGGGAAAACTTGGCTATTCATAAAGGCAAGGTATCGGGTGCCACCCCCAGTCCTGGTGTCACCAACGCTTGACCCCACTATAATGAACGGAGAGCACCCTTCAACCATAAAAAAAGCAAATATGTTTACAGTTGGTACTACACTAAACTCCCTCCCCATACTGTTGACTCAATCTTAACTGCATTCTAACCACTACTGATCCACCGCCTAGATTAGCATGACAAACAGTCGGGGGTTTATGTTCGTCAAAAGTCCATTTCTCCTACGCTAGCGAGGAGGAGGGACAGTGTTCTTCTTTTGTTTTCGGAGTTTGTTGAGATCCCTGAATACTCGTCATCGTGAGTAATGGAAAAAACTCAGGGGGTGAAAAACCTTGAAGGACGGGTCTGAGTTTGTTGAGATTTGAGTAGCGGTGCGGCCTTTGTGAGAGCCTGCAAGTTCAAGCTGATGGAAATGAAACTTTTAATCATGCTGTAATGTCACACCATGGAGTCTGGGTTGGTGTGGTGTGCACACCGTACACAAACACACAGAGGTGGGCTGGCTAATGTTACCCACTAATGGCAATCGGTGGAGGGATTTACCGGGAGGTAACATGGAGGGGGTAGATTATCCCTCTGAAGGGGCAGCCCAAGAAACCCAGGAGAACCCTGTGGAGATTGCGGCGGATTACCTGGCAATATTCAGACCTTTCATTGAAAAGGCAAAGGTTTGTGTATATGTTTTGCTCTTCAAGTTATCACTGTGCAAATGAAAACTGGTGGTTGTTTTTTTCCCGGTATCCTGTGGTGTGTAATGCATGCACTTATAATTTGAATTTCAAAAATCAAATTTGAATTTCATACCATTTCTTTTTTTAAATGTGCGAAACATTATTTGTAAAATAACAAACAAAGACTCTTAAGTAGACCAATTAGGATACATAAAAAGAACCAAAGTGCATGCACTCCCAGGCTCAAATTTTTTGGGAAAATCCACAAGACTGTGGGCTTGTAGCTCAAAATGTTTACTGTACCAGAAAATTTGTTACAGGACCGGAATCAAAATGAGAAGAACACCATCTACACCACTATCTACACAGTTTCACACTTGAGCTGTTTTCGTATCAAGCACTAAGAGAAGATTTATCTCATTTTTCTTATGGATAATACTTCAATAGTAATACTCAACGGAATTGAAAGATAAATTTATTTTTCAGTTTAAATTAAAATTACAGTGAGGTGTCCAAAAACACAAGACTGCCAGACTTGTATGGTCATAAATTTACTGGCCCGACGCTCAAATCACTGGCCTCGGGCCTGCGGTCCGAGGCCTGACTTCACATGTTGTGGTTGTTTACAAAAAAAATTTAAAATAAGTTTTTAAAAAACCTAAATGTACTGAATAACATTTTACAAATTTCAGCGTGGATTTGTGTTAATTTCTGATAATTTACAATGCACACTTTTGTAGTCAGTAGTCGCCTACTCAATGTACCTACAATTTGCCAAACTTCATCAAAACTGCTCCAAATGAGAACTTTTTCAAATTGATGCTTAAAACGTACTTCTTTGATTAATTTATTGCTAATTTCTGTTGTTTGTTGTTTAGATTATCTTCCCGTCAAGGGAACTCGGCAAACTTCAATTTTAAGGGGATATAAATGCCAAGCTTGCGACAGCCAATCTCGCTCAGATCTCACACAATCATCGGTTTTAACGTCTATGATTATGAATTACACCAATCAAGAAATTGTGATTCAGTAACTAGACCACAATGCTTACTCTTGTCATTGTGAAATCAGCGGTTAGCTTGGTAGGATTCAAACCTACAACCTTGTGACTGCAAGTCCTGCAGTCCTAACCACTGGTTTTGCAAAGCGCTTCATGGATATTTGTGTGAAGCGCTATTATTATTATTAAGTACAGTTGCAATTATTATCTGTGTACATTGTGTGAACCACCTGTACAAATGTACTTAAATCAATCTCGTCATCACAGTGACACACCTCAAGTCCAGCGGTCTGTCAAAGCCATCTCCCTCTCATCAAAATAGGGTCCTTCTTTTCATCCCAAACCTCCCCCCCCCCCCAAACAGGTGTCCCTTTCCTTTCATAAACCTGTGAAAAAAACACACATCTCTCTGTCTCTATCCCTGCGTCATAATTGGCGGGGTTAACAACATTCCTGCGGGCTTGATGTTCATGACAACACCGGATGGTGTGTCAACCACATCGAGTGTCTACGGCTTTGACCTTTGCTCAGAATCCCTTCTTCTGCTAAGAATCCCGAGGTGATTCGGGGTCTCATCATTATTTTTTTTATTTGTTTTATGATGGAGAAAATTGAGGTGTAAAATTGTCATTCACTGGGCAGCATTCTTGAGTTGTGGTCCAGGACTGGAATGTGAATGTTTTATGATGTTGGTGTGTTGATTTCATGTTTGGTCAACCACAGTCGCTGTACAATATTTTAAAAAAAGAAGAGTTTTTTGTTGTTGATATTGCTGCAGTGATATGTGTGTACATGTATGAGGTTTACAATTGTATACTGTACATACATTTGTACTTTTTAAGATAATTTAGTAATTGGTTAAATTATTAATATTACACAATTGCGACCTATAGAGAAAGGGTCCTTTCTCTATCAGACTTTGCAATGACTCATTTCAGGTTATACATGTGCGTGCATTTACTACATACTCATTTGTATTCAGATGTTCTGAGTCCTGGCTGGAGTTATTGTGCACTCAACGTTTAGTCTGAGAGTCTGGGTTCCAGACACTACCCAGTCTACATGTAGGAGTAGAATCTATCATCTAGCAAATGGTTGAATGTGGTAGCAATGGCCCCAAGTTCTAGACCGATGTTTTAAAAAAAATATTTGAACGATCGCTCAGTTTTTTCCCCTCAAGTTTACATGAGACCTTGTTGAATACGAAGCTTTCTTAGTCAGTGCAATGCGTTGTTGTTGATGTATGAAAATTTGCTTCACCTTTACATTCTATAATAAGAGCCACTGTTTGTGTGAGTTCCGCATGGATGTAGCTATTACAAGAAAGCTATGCTTGTCATATCAGGATGACTGATCCTACTTTACTGCATTGACTTCCGGTACATACTGAAGCTGAGTAAACACTGTACATGTACAGAATAGTTAATTATTACTGCATGTATATTTATACACTACCCGAACAAAGATATTGACAAAATCGGGTGACCGCCAACATAGGGCTACATACATGTAGATAGCTTTAGTTGGTAGAGCACCGGCAAGTTAATCCGGAGGATGTTGGTTCAAATCCCACTCAAGTCTATTTTTTTTTCAACCCAAAATTGCATACACACAGATCCTTGTCATTCGATTGGAGGAATACACATCGAGTGTCGTCCATTATTTTGCCATGTATTCAATGTTTAATATTGAACTGGCGCCCCCACTATCGATCGGCTTCACCTCGTTGAAATGGAATAGTCCAGATTTCACCTTGTGATATTCTGTGACGATGCATCCAATATTTGTACAGAGTTACCTGCGCTTCAAAGTGTCACATTTATTTAAATGATTGGAATCAGTGTCAAGGAAAAAGGAGTGTAGAATGTCATCCCAACCAGAGGTCTGGTCCCCCGTTTATTGAGATGTCGAACCATGGAGGTAGAGCTAACATTTAAGCAGTGTGGACGCATGCTTCCACATACACGCACACTATGATTAATAAGAAATGTAAACAACAGAGTGCTAGCTGATGTTGTAGTATCTTTTTAAAAATTTTGGTCAGGGTCAAAAGTCCACTTGAAGTGTTTTTAGAAATTCCAATCAATAAAAAGTTGCAAACTTCAAATTGAAATGTTGATTTAGGGAAATAGGGAAAACAATATTGTGACACAGGAGAGAACCAACGTGCAAATTTGCTGTCATTCGGCCGTAGCTGGGAATCGAGCCAGGGCCACAGTGGTGAAAGGCAAGCGCTTTACGCAGTAGCCATCCACGCCACCCAAAACATTGGCAAAAACAAAGTTACATGTCTGTTTATGAAAGGTATGCTGCAGGTGTTTCCATTGTAATTTAGAAAAAATTTAGCAACACCTTTGACTGACTTTACCTCATCTCTCATATTTTCATTTCACAAATCTCAACATTCTGACTTGACCTAAATTCCTTTTGTCCCGACTTTGACCCTTCACCTTCCCTGAAAAACAAAGTCTGCCCTTGTCAATTGTTTGATTCTTTTGTTTTGATGACTTTGCCCATTAGAGTACACCTACCATCCTATTGATAATAAACAATGATTGATAGCACAGATGTCCACCCCTTGGCATTTTCTATTCCATTTATTTATCTCTTTATTGCGTACACATGTACTTGACATTGTGTCAAGGTAATATTATTGATAAGTGTAATAATATAAACATTCTTTGATTCGATGGAGGGGGGAAAACAGCAATGCTTTGTGCCACATAGATCCAGAAAGTTAACATAAAGTTCAGGGAGCATTTGCTTTATGAAATGTGATACCCCTTCCCATTTTCTGCACGTAGGTGTCAAATTTGTTTTTTCAATGCGGGGCTCAATTTTGTTTTTAGTAAGATTTTAAAGCTCTGTGTGGTGTAGGGTGTACTGTAGGGACTTAAGATCATTTCTGGCAGACTTAACCCCAAATTTCATATTTATTTTTGAAATAGCTATTCGTATTTATATAGATTTGAGAAAGCTATAAGCTTTCACTTAAGGTGTTGCACGAAAAAAAAAAACATCTGCCAATAATTAGTGGCAATTAATTAGAAACAAAAAATGTACTGTCGGGATCTCGACCGTGTTATATCTCCATCAGCCATTTACAAACAATTTTTGCATTGTGGATGCATTTTGTGCAATCATCTGTCAAAATTTCGTTCAGAGACAAAGTTCTTTTAACAAAATCCTCTTGGCAAATAATAAGCATGTGGTTGAAATGTCTTTCGGGAGAAGTGTTGGTTCTTTCATGTAGAAGAACCAGGCCTTGAACTTCGCTCATTGAAGGGGCACAGCAATTTTCCTCTGGTAAGGGGCACTCTATGACAGGTGTATGAGGAAAATTTTGATTTGTATTGGAACTTTGCAAAGGGCACCACAGCAAAAGCACAGGGCACCACGGCAATTGCTGTGGGTGCCGTGGGTTATTTCAAGGCCTGAAGAACCAGGGTTTAGAATACGTAGCAGAGTCTCTACTACATGAATGTACATGAGTCTGTATCGAAGAGTCTTCGTACAGGATTAAGAGTGTGGGCGAGAGCATTGACAAAATATTGGTTCAAACTTGAGTTGAACAGGAATGCAGAATACATTGTGTATGAACTTGTGAAAAAATATTCACCAACTTTTGTGACTGATTTGCACCAATCTCTGTATTCAGCATGTTCAGTGAGTGAAATAATGTGTGAAATCAATTAGGACAACCTCACCCGATGACGTTAGTGTTCGAGCATTGACAAAAATTGGCTCAAACTTGAGTTGAACATAAATTGCAAAATATTAAGTACATACAAACTTCTATAAAAGATTCACCAAACCGTGCTCAGCTGTTGTGACTGATTTGCACCACTCTCTGTATTCATTGAGATCAGTGAATCTTTAACGTGACCACTGAATGTTCACACAACACTAGCTTACACACACACAAACACGCACACATAGTAAAACAGCGGCTGTGCTTTCCATTGTAATGTCATAGCACAGCCTGTCATCCGCAGTCCCACATTGTTGACTAACAGTCTGACATTCTTTGGAAGTGGTGGTAGCGTGCACAAACAAGACTTACCATCCCCGATTTTGGGGATGAGGAATATTTGCGCTTCTAATCCCAAGCAGTGTTTAGACAACCCCACCAGGTCAGCGACTGTGGGTGCAACGATCATTACTAGACTGTTATAATAACAGATTAAAAAGACCAGTGAGACATTGTGCAACATTGCCTAACAATGTTTTAGCTTTATTACATGATTTGTTTTATATAAAAAAAAAAGCCGTGTTAGTCTGATAGATAACACAAGGAAGGTAGTGGTAGCACTTGTAGACTAACTAATTACATAAAAAACTGCATGAGCTTTCGTAACAACAACTACTTCATCAGATGCAATGAAGGGGACAAGCCAAGTACAGGTGTATTATGTATATAAACAAGAAAGTTATCAAGTAATAAACCACAAGGGAAACTGACTGGGTAAATTTTTAATTAATTTGGGTTTTGAACAAAGAAAAATTGACTGGAGCTCCAGTCAATTTTTCTTTGTTCAAAACCCAAATTAAACAAGAAAGTAACGGCTAAATGAATCCAATAATAAAGGTGGAGTCAGTAACTAAGGATTTTTAGGTTTTTTAAAAGTATTTTTTAAAGTTTTTTTTTAGTATGATTTGTTTTGAAATCCGGTACAGACCTTATTATGCACATGACGTTATTTGAGTTGGGCGCCCTCGCCTACAGGTCATATGTACATGTATGTTGCTTGTTGGCCCATTTTGCAGTTATTTTAGTTGTGTACTGTACAGGCACAGGTTAGCTCAGTGGTTTCTTTCCCCTGCCTTTCATCTCTATGGACCCAGGTTTGAATCCCACCTAAGACCCGGAGCATTGCATGTGGATTGGGTTTTCAGTCCCTACCAGATTGTGTGGTTTTTTCTTGCCCCATTGTGGGGTTTTTCCCTCCCATTAATACTGATCCTTTCTTCTGGCTTCCTATTCATCCTGTTATTAGCGCTAATGGATGTGCAATAAAAAATGTAAACAATTTGTTAGGTATATTAACCTGTTGTCGTTCGTAATGCAGACCGTGAAGTCGAGGGTAGGGGCGCTTTATTTTGAAACAACTGATGTCATGAATTAATAATAATAATAATAATATATTGTATTTGTATAGCGCCTACTGCAGGCCAGCCTCTAAGCGCTTCAGTATTTCCTGCAAGGTATTTGGAGCTACGTGAGACCTACTCCTTTACATAGCACCATGTAATGGTTTACAAGGTGCTGTGGCGCAATATGCAGCCGATCAAACCAGGAACACCGGGGCGGACCCCTTCTCTTTTCGATAAGTGCACTGGGTTCTTTTTCGTGCGTTACACAACACACGGGGCCAACGGCTTTGCATCCCATCCGAAGGACGAAGCAATCATGGTTAAGTGTCTTGCTTTAAGGACACAAGTGTCACGACCGGGGCTCGAACCCACACTCTGCTGATCAGAAACACCAGAGCTTGAGTCCAGTGATCTTATCCACTCGGCCACGACACGCCACTGAATTGAACCAATTCTGAATTGATCCTTGAATTGAATCAAGGAACAGCAAAGTACAGTATTTGTTGAATTTTTCCTCAGAGATGCTCTTTGGTTAGTCGATGTACTGTCATACCCAGTCATCATATATTAAATTTTGTACATCATCAGCTCTGATGCAACACAAACATGTCACTGAAACAAGTAGTGAGCCCTCTGTTGTCGACTAGCTTTCTGTTTGTGTACTCAACACGTTCAGTGAGAGCACCCTCTTGCTCTAGAAGGTGACTTTAGGAAATAGAATTTGATGACACCCCAAAATCATCATTGCTTATTTTGATTGCCACAATTGTCAACATGTAGTGTTCCATGTCAACGTACATAAAAATTTTCTCAAAATCCCAGACAAAACAAAAACAGGGTTTCACTCAAATTAGATCACCCAAATTTGACAGTCAAATTCTTTTTGCATGGCATACTCCAACTCCAGGTTTTAGCCAGGATTTGGTAAAAGGGTGTCCAAATTTGCTGGACATTTAAAAACTGTAGTGTCTAAATTGTTCACTTTACAATACAATACATAGATGTATGAAATGAAAGATAACACCGGTTGTCCAAAAGACACCCAGACACCCCTCTGGCAAACACTATGCTCTGACCATTTGCCAAATTCCGTGCTTGTATCATCAAGTGCAAAGTTCCCCCAAATAGTTCCCCTATCTGCCCTGCCCACTTAGACTAACATATCTCACCAAGCATGCTATGTCAAATTATTATCAGCAGTAACTAAACTTGGTCAACTCAATTGAAATGAACTTTTCCCTTTTTACCCAGAACATCAAAGGTAGCCGCTCACCGGTCAAGAGCATCCTCGGTGATCGTTAACATCAAGTATAATCTGACCCTACCAGGACATCATTGAAAAAAAAAAGCTAATTAATTCTGAAGTGAATTCACCTTGTACATGTTGTACGAAAGCAACGCATATTTTTAAATCCAAAGTTGAATATTTGTTTTTGAGAGGAAAATTTTGATTTAATGGGGAGGTAGTGACTACCTCAACGTTTTTAGTGGTTTAGTGGCCAGCTAAGCAATAATAGCCTTGACCTGTAGCCACTTTTATGTATGCATTACTCTAATGTCAACACTTGGGATTGGGATGTATTCAATATTCCATATTGACTTTTTTACAGGAAAGTACCTGTATGTTAAATTTTATGGAGGACTGAATTGAGATTATTCTCTCGTTTTCAACAAACGTTTTAGATGTGGGAGGAAAACTCTATGTATGTAGGGCAAACCATACATCACAATCAGGAAGGGACTTAAATGTAAATTTGAAAACATAATTCACATGCAAAGCTCTGGGTTGGGCCCAAACATGGCGTTTACACTGGATCCGGCAAGGGCGATCAAAGGAGGATCAGATCCTGCAAGGGCGATCAAACTGATCGGTAACGCGTTTACACTTGAGTCTGATCGCGCATTGATCCCCCTTTGCCCGGCCTCGGTTCAACGGAAGTTCCACACTGCTCGTGTGACAGGTCAACTGAGCAAGGTCATTGATTGTGCGCACACGCAGGCGGGATTTTTTCTTCAACTCGGCGCCCCAGTCTGTTCGATCGATTAGACCGGAAGTCGGTGGGTCAAATTGCGGGGTCTGATCCTGCTTTGCGTTTACACTTTGTTTTTGATCCACCTTGCAGGATCAGATCCTACTTTGATCCCGCAATAAAGGGGGATCAAAAAGGAGGATCAGATCCTGATCGCTCTTGCGTTTACACTAGCTGTTGATCGCCCTTTGATCGCCCTTGCAGGATCTGATCCTCCTTTGATCGCCCTTGCTGGATCAAGTGTAAACGCGGTGAAATTCATTGAGCTGCTTATACAGAAAACATTGCTTAATAATTTCATGCTTTAAGCTAAAACAAGGAGGAAACCATGTCATAGACGGCACATTTTGTGTGTTAATTTGGCCGGTAACCTAATTCTTATCTGAAGTAGTGTTTGCTATTAAGGCAGTAAGGATCTTTTTTCCTTATTGTCTATGAGTTCTTAGTGTTGATTCCTCAATCACTTTCCATCAGTCAGTTAATTTCCTCCCCGGCTTTCTCCTCATAATGGACTGGAGCTACCATCAGGAGTATCCCTGACAAGGTCAAGGCATGGGGGGGGGGGGGCGGAGAGATTTATAAGTGCGAGTTCATCATGTAGACATTGAGTCACTTTGCTGAACATGTACCCTTTTCTCCAATGAACAGCAATATCACATCAATCACCGCACCTTCCTATCTTGACATTTAAAAAGTAAGACTTTTTTTTCCCCCACGCAAATAAGCAATATTGCCCAGAGGAAGGATGCAGTTGTCCACTTTTACATCGCATTTCACTGCCTGGACAAATTATCACTCGGGGCCTCATGAATTTTTATTGTGGTAAAAAATAAACAAGTGCAATCAAAGCTCCCAAGTTGGTTAGTTCTCTGAAACCGTTGTGTGAAACAACAATAGCTGGGAAAGAGTTTAATTTTTTTCCTAAATCTTCTTGAGTTCCTACTCTTGGGGAGGAAAGGAAGAAGGAAAAAATATGTAATCATTTTATGAAGAAAAAGGCGAGAAAACTGCAATTGCATACTGAGCATAATAAGTACATTTCCTCTCCCCCCCAAGCCTACTTACGCAGCAAGAGAAACCTGTAGATGATTATGTTTGTCTCACCTCGCTCACATCCCGAGGGCGGATTTGGAAGAGTTGGGAACTATATATCCAACCGACGGCGTGGCGCTGTGAGCTGACAAGTTCATTGTCTGAGACACAAACAGCCGCTGTATATGGACAGGTATTAAAGACTGTGAGGGTTTCATGCGTGGAGACCCGAGAACATTGTTTGTGAGAGTAACATAGAGGGCCACTCCCCCGTCCCTGCTTGAGGCTGATGCGACATCGGAGACAGGTTGTTATTAAGGAAAAGTGTGAGGGTACTTAGAAGCTGTGGATCTACTGACTTCAGCGAGCATTGAGTTATAAATCAACAGCCTTTGAGATAAAAAAAAAAAAAACGCATAGAAAAAAAACCGTTGCAGATTAAACACTCGTATAAAACTTTTTTTTTCATTTTCAACTTGTGCATTTTTATATATTTGATTATTTATTAGAGCTATTGCTTCTTAAGTTTAATCCATGCATAGTGCTCTTGGAATGACCTTCCTTGTGTCCCATCAAGAACTGAGAAACTGTCTTTATTTATGTTATTTTTTGTCCATCATCAATAAGGCTCTCAATGCCCACTTGTTGTTCAACCTGTTACTGGTTGTCCCTATCACCTAAGACCAGATGCCTGAGATGGAGGATGCGACTGTTAAGGTTGTTGCTATGGGCATTCTATCCAGGGTATACTTTTGGTAATTACTATACCAGTTGATGACCATGAAAGCTTACTTGGTAAGGAGCACTGGAGAGCTGTTGATATCATAGAATATTGTGGGAAACGATTCTCTTTGAAGTTGTGAAGCTGTAGTGGAGGAGGTTATATTCACCCAAAATGTGAATCTGAGAATGGCTTCAGGCATGAAGCCTTTCTCAGGCATCTGAAAACACAATTCTATACAACAAAGGTGTTGGGTTTTTTTCGTTGTATAATTTTCTCACAACTTCACTGCTAAAAAGGTATTTTTGAAACAAAAACAAATCTCAAATCTAAAAAAAAAAAAAAAATAATAAAAAATTCTTATGCCACTCCAAATAATCTTAATAGAAAAATATTCTTGGGAGTGCCACAAGAATTTTTTCTTGAAATAAGTTTTGTCTCCCCTTATTTAAAGAATACAGTTTTTAGCAGAGATCGATGACCAATTGAGCCCAAATGGTTTGTTATTTTATGCGTATGTTGGGGATACACCAAGTGAGGATACTGGTCTTCGACAATTACCAAGAGTGTACCCTGACTTCAACACTTGTTCATGAGGTGCTCGGGCATGTCAGGCCACAGCTGCTGCCACTACTTTGGATGCTGATGTTTTCCCTTTTGATCGACGAAGTATCCTTTGGTGATTTGGCACTATATAAATCCAGCTAGTATGTCGGAGTGAAGAGACAAGGAGCCTCTCTTATTTTCTCAGATATTGTTGTTTTCCTACTGTTCCTACTTAGCCTGAAAACCCTGTGTTTGTTGTGCGACAAACACTATACTGTAGCTCTACATAAGGTTCAACATATTATAAACATCATGTATGGGTAGCTATATTTTGTTTTCTTTTAAAAACATTTATACTTGCAGTGTGTTAATTAAAAGGTCTAGGGCCCTGAATGTCTTTGACAAGCAGAATGCTGCCCAAAAGGTTGGCATGAAACTACATGTATCTCATAACCTTATCAATTTATCAAGTTGGTATTTGGACTTTAGGATCATTGTTGATCATGTCAGTGAAGCACTGCACTTTTTCACCCACTAACACATTCATGTTGGAGTCTAGATACCCTTTTTACATGCTGTAAGTCTCGCCTGTTTGCATTTGAATCGGTCACAAGAAACTGTGCACATTTTTCCTTTGTTATTTCAAACAATACGTGCACCAGTGTAACTATCACAAATGCGCACTGTTGCTTCGAGTAATTTGATCCGCCCAAAATGGCGGATATACATTACAAACTGCACGATGCGTCTGTAAGGGGACTCATGCCATAATTCAGAGGTCATGATTGGAGCTGTCTGGAAAAGACCTTCGTTCCATTTAAATGGATAGATGGAAATATGAGTTTTTTCTTGCTTTTGCTGGAGGGTTAGGCTGTACTGGGATTTGAAGAAGAAGGAATTCTATCTGAAGGGAAGTCATTTCATCTGCGGGGAATTCAAGTTTGGGGAAAAAAACTGCTTGTGTTGATGTGATGCAAACCTACCATACTAAAAAAAAAACTAGCAATTGAAGAAAACGGCATTTGAAGTTGAAAGCTTTTTTAAACACTGCTACTCTTCAAAATTTCAATAAATGTGTCTTCTTATAATGGACACTTGATACTTTGAACTTGATAGTGTACTGTTTTTGGATGTTTAGCGTCCTAAATTATTGAGCAAAGTTTGGGTTAGTTCGTGAAACAGAAATAAAAGCAAAACAGAAAACTTTCCGTAAATAACAACACTACATTGTCACTTCACAGAAACGTTTAGGTCCATGTACATGTACGCGACACACACAAGGTTTGTGTCAGTTCGTGAAAACTTGTTTTCACATTTGAGCTTGGTGCGCATCGTGCATTACAGTGGTAAATGCAACTTGTGTGTCAGTTTGTGAAAACAAAAATTGTCACTTATATGCAGTGAATGATTAACGTAATTAAAAAAGTAAAGCTTTTGAAGCTTTGAAACTTTATCAAATTGGGGGCCTTACTGAATTTTGGGAAAAACTAAAAACTGAAGAAAAAAAGTGGCTTTGTACACAATGTGTCAGTTTGTAGTGTCAGTGATGATATAATGGCCTGTTTCACACATAGACTAGTCTTACAGTACCACACACAAAAAACCCTTACTCCTGCGCACTTATCAGGGCATAGTCTCTATACACAAAACAGGGCCAGATGTAGACTACCTCCAACCTCAGCTCAGTCGTGTTTCATTTTTTTGGTGTTAATCATAAAGGACAGAAATGGTGGGTACCTGGCTACAGAGTTCAATTGGAATTAATGAATTAATTATGACAGGCTCTGATTCAGTTGGTTACATATCACTGATAACATCACTGAGCTGGAAGGATGTGCAACAATATGCAACAGTGCAGTATTGTGTAGAGCAACAGCACTGGATGTGCAACAGTGCAATCCGACCGATAATCCTACAATGTAGGCTGAAAGGCATTATTTCCACTGTAAAGCCCAGCTCACTTGGCACAAACTGGCCCCATTAGACCTTTTTGAGAAATGGTGGACATAATAGAGTGCATTGTTTTGTTTTGGGTCTTTATGGACTTACTTACTAAACATTTATTTACTTACTAAACAGTACCCTAAGTAATGTTTCCACAATATCTCAAGATGGCTGACAGAAAAAGCATTGAGCTAGTTTTGGTTTATAAGGCTTTACATGTATGTAAAACACACTCAATTAAATTAGACTTGTCTTAAGACTCATGGTCAGATTTATAAGTTTCTGTCATAGGAAATGTATTTAAGAGATGAAATGAGTGATTTGGGAATTGAACTAAACAGGTGCCAGTGTTGTAGCCCACATTAGTGAACAACGTTGTATGTGAGGCAGTATACATGTATAAGCGTGTGTGATGTAATGACCTGCATGTACCAACAGTCCAGAAATATCCCTGAATTCCCATTATGTAGAGCACATTATAGATTGTAGTTTTTCCTACTTTCTGTTGCTACAAATGTATGCAAGAAAATTATAGATAGTGTACTGGAAGTCTGGCTTTATTACAATGCTATGGTTCATTAAATAACAATTTTTCAAAATGCACGGTGGCATGAAGTTTAATTTGACATCAAGTGAGGTTTGCAATATTGCTTTTATTTTAAAATCATTTCATCGTTGTGAGAGATGTGTACCGTTCACTTACATTTAATGGACTCTAAAAGACAAAGTGTCGACGCTATTTGTAAAGATCAATGTTGTTTTTTTCGAGAACCAGACTATTACCCTCTCAGCACACAACCTCAGCTGTCTCCTTCTCATCTCCCCCCTGAATATGACAACACTTTCTGTCTCTGTGCAAAATATCCTCCAGCAAACAGTTAGCATTCGCCTCCTAGAGGACAATGTCCTATCTGGCCTCGTGTCAAAACATCCACATTAAAGGCATTTACACGGGATTGGTAGAGCTGACAAAATAGTCGCAGACAGTGTTCGTGTTTTGTGTGATCAACCATGTACAGTACATAAGATAACAAACCTGTGAAGATTTGGGCTTAATCCCTTGTGTGAGTCGGGAGAAAGTTATGAAAAACCATACACAATTTCCAGCATGTAAACACATTGTCCTTAGTTTTGATTGAACAACTGAAATCAGTTGTTAAATTTTGTGAAGGTTTTCAGATACAATTTTCTTGAATGTGACTTCATTTCAGAGGAAAATAATTGCACAGAAAAAAGAATTGGTTCTGGTGTGAACTTCATGATCAGCTGTTTTCAGACTTAATTTAAACAATGTTTTTTTATATTTTTTATCCTTGTCAATCCTGTATAAAACCTTTAAGGGTGATCGTTCTTTTACTCACTGTGAAAACATTCATCATGATAGGAGCTGCACTCTCCTGAAGACGTCCGTTCATACCCTGAAGGATACGGGGACAATCAATGCCCCGAGAGGAGGAAAAAGAAGAAGTGATATTTAAACTGGAAGATCGTGAGAAGGGGGGGGGGGGGGGTGGGGGGGGTCGATGGATGGATGGATGGATGGATATCTGTTTTAATGGAAAAAGAGTCGCATGCGAGTTGAAGTGAAAGGAGACACAATAGGTTATGTAGTGTCAGTGAGAGGGATCTTCTCTTGTCAGGCTGTTTTTTTTTCGGGGGGGGGGTTTGATCTGTCTCTTTCATCATCTGAGCTTTGTTGATCCCCTATCAGGCTGATTTGGGTTTTCATTAGAAGTATAAATGGAAGTTGTGGATCTGACGTTTGACAAACTTGACTGTATTGGGGAAATCATTTATCGCATTTTACCTCAAAGGTGTTTTTTTTTGTGTGTGACAAATTTGTCAACAATTTGTGAATCTGTTTCCTATGGGGCGCTCGCAGTTAGCAACATTGTCACGAGCGTACAAACCCTCACGCTGCAGGGAGGAGGGCTGCAGCTGCTGCAGTCTGTGTTACATTACCTTAACTATCTTCTTCATGCCACCTGGCACATGAGGTTTTATCGCCCCTTTTCTCAATTCCCTTTTTTTCTTTTGTATTGCCCCTTGCTTTAGTCCATGATTTTCAACCAAATTCCAGCAGCCTGGGTAGGCTTTCTAAAAAGGAAATAAAATGTTGACTTTTGTCAATTTGTATCACGCCGATAATCTATGACCAAACTATGATTAAATTTGACTTTTGATTTGATCATTTTACCCACATTTTCATGTTTTTAGGAGCCTGCTATTAAATCTTTCTGTATGACATGTTGGTTGATTACATGCACAATGAAATTTGTGTTAGGGTAAATTGCACAAAATGAGTTGCACTTTAAAATCAGATTTGTGGAAGGTGTTGCAGATTAGATTTGACTGGTCAAAATTAAAATTTAAACAATCAATTTACTCCCAATGTCATTACATGCACAAAGAAATTTGTTTGGGATAAATTGCACAAAATGAGTTGCACTTTAAAATCAGGAGATTAACGAACATTAAATAGAGAAACGAAAAAACTAGCTCAAATGAAAGTGAATGCATTTCACAGCTTTTGTGTTGACACTTCAAAATCTCAAAGCTTGGACCTTGTTCATGTAACAATGTCTTGTCTTGTGATTCTTACAAAATGTTGATACACTTAGGGAGGGTTCATTTTGTTCATGAGCCGAGTCGACAACCTGTGAAACCAGCTGTATCGACACACTTCATGAGGGTTCTTGTCGGCTGGCAAAACTCGAACAAAACAACTCCCGCTTTGGAAGTTCAGCGGTTCACCCCATTATCAACAGGTGAAGTTTTAATGTCAGTATCAAGTTTTGTCGCCCTACCCAGAGGAATGACAAGGGGTCAGGGGTCACTTGACAGGTGTCGGGGGTCAAGACGTGCAGCATGCGCCTGAATGGCTTTCATCGGGTGTGCAAGTGTGATGACGGAGTGTGGGACTAAAAACACCGTTCATAAATCGTCCATGGTTAGTGGATGATTCACAATGGGAAATGCCAGTGGAAATGTTTGGCTCAATTCACTCCAGTCCCGGCACACCGATCCAGAACCCAGAACTTTAACGGGTGTGCCATCTCCCGAGTGATACATCGGAGACTGTTAATGAGTTGCGTTGCTTGGCAACTTCTTCTCCCGTACAGCTCTCTTGAACTGACCATGTTGTTGCAGCCCTAACTACATTGTACGTGCCTTGTCACTAGGTGGATTGTCACTTCTTGCTGCACGGGACGGGCTTGTGTTTCTAAGGAGCAGTGGCATTGCGTCAGGGGAAGGCTTTCTCTCTCGCCCGTTGATCATATCTTCCGTCTTCAGTTCATCATTAACAGTTATCTGATGATGAAGAGTGGCCAAGATTAAGGTCAACCACACCACTCTGTTGTTTGGATTCATAATGACAGTATCGGACTCCGTTCCAGCACATTGGATCAATCAATGACTGCGCAGGTTAGAAATTACAGTGGCTGATAATATTTGAATGTGGTCTGGTGGGCTGCTGGATGTATGTACAAGCACGGATGCCTCCATCTCCTGCTGGACTCTGTGTATTTATTTATTGTGTTTGGGGTTTTTTTCCGTTCATGCTTTATTACATGCTGAATGATGAGTAGTGTCAAGTACAGTATATCAGCCTTGCAACTACAAAGTGATTTATGTGTGCTGTGAGTGATAAATGGCGCACTTGTGGGTTTTGCAATTTACCGCCTTTCTCCTGGAGGATATTATTCGGGGACCCTCCGATTTTATCAGACTTGATCCACAACAACTCTAAAAAGTGTCACCTTTCTATGTTAGTTCTTGAGGTACTCAGGTTTGTCTCCACTTGATCCGCTTGATCCGCTTTAATGCCAACACAATGTGACCGAATCACAGCAACAGAAAGGGGGGATCGTGCTGGCTGAAGAGGGGTTTTACAAAACCCGTCACCACTGCAGTGCTTGGAAGTTTATTGTTAGCATGTACACCTGTTATTTGGTCGGAGATGATAATGAAGTGGCCCTCCAGACAGCTTGTAATTCGGTTTAGCGGAACGTGTGACTGCATTGTGTCTGTCAAATGAAGCGCTAGTTTCCCATTCAGCCCGTCTCCGTGCCCATCCGGTCGGGGATGTATAAATCTCATCTATTATACGTACACCTGTCTTAATTACTTAGTCGATTCATCTTCGGCTCTAGACGGAGTACCGGTAGTGCACACCGGTAAACATAAACCTCTCTGCAATTTCCCAGCGATATGATATTTTTGTCAACAGTGGACTCCGACGGAAATTATTCAATAAAAAAATAAAAAAAACACCCCAAGGTTGTTTAACGGCCGAGTAGATCATCCCATTGTCGTTTATTTTCCCAGATGACAATTGGAGTATTGGACTGCTTTTTATTAATAATGGTCTACGTGTATAGGTTTGTGTAGCTTGGCTTGTTGACTGTATAGCAGGGCTCTGTCACTCACGGTCCCCTGAGCCCTGTTTACCAGTGAACGGCCCATTGCCTGACTGCTTGAAGTGTTTTGCACGTGTAATGTTTACTGATCTTCATTCAGTGGCATTTGAAGGGAGTCCTGCACTTGACTTTTTGGGCATTTGTTCTTTCTTTTTTTTGGAGGATTTTTTGGAACTTATACAAACTTACATTCCCTCACAGTGCCTCTATATCGTCATCTCCCCTCTCTCATAAAAGCAAAACCGTCAAGGTGGGAAACTTTGCGACTCTCTTGCTCTTTATTTTCTCAGAGTAGGCCAACATTTATCTCGTACCTTCATAGAGGTGTGCATGTTGAATCCAGGCTGAGAGATTGACTGTAGGGAGCATCACTACTTGGAATGTGCTCATCACATAAACCCTCTGTGTACTTTACACACACACACAGAGCAAGCCGGAGAGAAAGGACTATATTTGTCATCAGTGTGATATTTTACAGGCCACTACATTAAAGTCTACGTGAGAAAACACGCCGTGGGAAACTGAAAGAATGAAACGAGCACGCTCTCCCAGCCTTCAGGAGGAGTGCAGACGGAGTCAGATTTAAGCCTCATCTGGGTGTTGAGTGTGCAGCCGAGTTCCTGAAAATTGTCAAGCCGCTCACTCCAATCCAATGTGCATGTAAAGACAACTAAAAGATAAAGATGTATTTCTTTTCCCTGGGACTTTTCAAACTAACTCTTCTGTGGGGAAATAAGTGGTCGACTCGGAGCAAGTTCAACAGTTTTGCAAGGAGTATTTTCTTGTCTCTAAAAAAATGGTGTTTTTTTTCTTCGGAGAAAACAACTGGATTTGGATGCATGGTTATATTTAACTGCTACTTCAAATAAGTTGTTTTGTTTGTACTTTTTTTACGGATTTAATTAAGAAGGAAATAACTGCATGGGCTGGCAGTTCAAACGAGCTCCACAGGTACGCCGGCATGGTTTACCTGGAAAGTGTACGGCAAACAGTCCAATGGATATGAGAAGTGGGGCAGTGACAGCCATTCATCAGCATTAAGCAACACAGCAGGTGATTCTACTGGGTGAGAATTTATCGCAGCTCTCTCACTTAAAGTTTACAAACCTGTGTGGTTTGTGTGGAAAGTTCAGCTGAGTGCATGGAGTGTGAGGGGCATGCGGTGAATGTATCCGTGCACAGCCAGAATTCATCTGGGCACACTGGAGGAGGGATAGATTTCACCACCGTATTGCTCTCCAAGGAATAACCCAGAATGATATGTACGGACATTTTTTTTTTGGGGTATGGATGTTCAACTGAGTATTAGATTTTCTGCATCCGAGGATTGCATGTATGCAGGTGCAGTTTTTTGATCAATAAAAATGTTTTAGCTCCTCACCGGAGATTGGATGTCGCCGTAATCCTGTGCGGGGAAATATTTTAAGTTGGATTTCAAAACTTGAGATTGTGAGTGGCCAGCCGATAATTGAAGCATATTTGGCTTGATTTATGGATGGGGATATTTAGTTTTCTCAGATTGTGGAGAATGTGTAGTGTTGAATCGTTAATGTTCCTGTCGGCTCGACTTTTGTTGGCGTTGGCCGTTCAGCTGTGATTCCTACTTGTGATGTGTTGTGATTAACTGCTCAGAGTCGGATGTAATGGATCAGTACTTTTAATCTTGGGAAATTACGCGCATCATGTTGCCCCGAGGGAGGATGTGGCGAGATGAAGCCGGTCTGAGATTGTCTTGATCTCCCACGAGGAATGACGTGGTTACGCTCGACAACTTGACTGGACTTCGAGGAGGTCTGTTCATTTGCGATTATTTTGTGTTGCCGACAAGAATGATGAAATGGCAGCCGAAAAAGAAGGTACGTTGATCATGTCAATCGTCATGACCAGTTTTCTCTCTTTAACGACGTGATAGAGTGTGATTTATGGCTGAAGGCCAAATTGACAATTTTGAATCTGAAAGATGACTTGGTTGGTGGTGGATCCAATTGGTTCCAATTGGTCCCGCAAAAAAAAAATAGTTCAATCTGAAATGGCGTCAAATAAGGAATATAATCATTGGTTCTGAGTCTATTCTTGTTTCTTCTGCAATTCCATAGATTGACTTCAAATTTGTTTTCTTTGGGCTTTAATTGTCCAGGACTAGATCATAAGCTGAGCATGCTGTTTGAAACAAAAGGAACATTCCGTTGCCATGGTACTGTTCACCAGCCTGTAGTGGGGGGGGGGACCCCTTTCAAAGGGTGTACACAACATTGGAAAGAATGAAAATAATGTTCACAGATTGGCAATGGTGTGGTCATGGTGGGAATCTTCCTTGAAATATTTGTGCTTGAAATGCTACATTTTTTTTTAGAAATGAGTGAAACAATTGATAGTTTTGATCTCTTGTGAGTCCCAAACTCGATGTTTGAAAACAGTGAAAAACATATGGGGCTTGAACTTGTTTATTATTTCATGTTGAGTCATGTAAAGTCATGGATACTGGTCTTTGACAATTAAGCAATGTTGTTCATGTGCTTTAATGCCCTGCAAGCTCGCTGATTTGTGGGGTGTCGTGGCTGAGTGGTCTAGTTCACCAGACCCATGATCTGGTTTTGTCAGCAGCAGTGTGTGGGTTCAAATCCTGGTCAGGGCACTTGACCATTGTTGCTTTGTAAAAAGTTGGGGAAGGTAGTGCATTCTGCTCTACCAACCAGGTTCCTAGTGGATGATACCCATGCCTACATGTACATCCTTATTGACTGTGAAGGGGGTAACCCTGTTTCACCTTGAAAATATCAAACTTTTTTTATGCATCAGTATTCTTCAAAAAATTTATTTGAAAAAAAAAAACCCAAATAATTATTTTATGCTACATTAGTTAGCCTCCTCTATATAATGGTATGGTTGAATGATTTTACTCTACTTTATTAAATTAATGCTCGTCTGCTTTATGTAATTAACTTTTTTAAATGATGACTTCAGTGGAGTGGAAAACAGATAATTGTAAGAAGACGAAATACAAAATCCAATCAAGTTCTTCATGGGTGAGGTTCTAATCAAGGATAACAATCAAGTTGTTGTGTTGGAAACCGATTGAGATAAATTTGGCGAATCGGAACCACACTGGGAATTAACAATAACCTAGGTAATAATCAACCATGTGCAACTGCAAAGCTCCTGGTTCGTCTTAAATGGTTAGTAACATGTAGTTGATGTAGCATTTTGTATGATGTAGCCAGCATTGTCAGAATGGCACACTTGGTTGATTTTCACATAACCAATTATCCAGCTTTTCGGCTTAAATTTTGTTGGATAAATAATACTTTTTACATTTATACCGCGCTTATTTTGAAGTATGAGACCTGTTCTTTTACATAGCACCATGTAATGGTTTACAAGGTGCTGTGGCACAATATGCAGCCAATCAAACCAGGGGTCGATTTCACAAAGCAATAAAATCCATCGTAAGACAAATTGTCAGTGTCACCATAGTGATTTACATTGTGACATCACACTTTACTAAGCAACAACTGTACGATTGATTTGCAGTTACGATCAATCTTAGCTCTTTGTGAAATCGGCCCCAGGAGCACCGGGGCGAACCCCTCCTTCGTACGATAAGTGCACTGGGTTCTTTTCCGTGTGTTACACAACACACGGGACCAACGGCTTTACGTCCCATCCGAAGGACGCAACAATAATGGTTAAGTGTCTTGTGTAAGGTCACAAGTGTCACGACCGGAACTCGAACCCACACTCTGCTGATCAGAAACACCAGAGCTTGAATTTTTTATTTTTGTTTAAGTTACAACAAATATTGTGCTACGATTCATAATTCATTGAAGTTTGACCTGCATGGTTAAACTATTCCACAGAGATACTGACCTTTCAATTGCAAGAAAATTTGAGATAGTTTAGCTCAAATCCGATCTTTTAGTGTTCTTGGTTATTACTGTAATATCGTGACAGTATTACTCTCTTGAAAAAGTAGTACTACTTATAGTACTTTAAAGGCAGTATACCTTTAGTAATTGTCAAAGACCAGTATCCTCACTTGGTGTATCCCAACATATGCATAAAATAACAAACCTGAGAAAATTTGGGCTCAATTTGTCATCAAAGTTGCAAGAAAATGAAGAAAGAAAAACTACCATTGTTGCGTAGAATTGTGTGCTTTCAGATGTCTGAGAAAGGTTTTATGCCTGAATCCTTTTTTTTCCGGATAAACATTTTTGGGGTGAAAAATTACCTCTTTTCTCCAAAACTACGTAACTTCAAAGGGGGTCATTTCTAACAATGTTTTATAATGTTTAACATCGTTTCATAATGTCAACAGCTCTCCAGTGCTCTTTACCAAATAAGCTTTTATGGTCATTAACTTGTGGAGTAATCACCTTAACTTGTGGAGTAATCACCAAAAGTAAACTCTGCCTTTATTGTAAGTTGGATTCAAGGTTTGCCAAGTGTTTTTTTGATCCAAGTGTTCTACATGCATGACATGTACCCACATGTAAATTTCAAGGAATTAACTCTCTGAATTAATTAGAGTGCATTATTCACTTTATTGATTAACCCAGGGTTCTCAACACGCACAAGGTAATGATCGGGCCAATACCCACAAATTGTTGGGTATAACCCCAAAAAGGAGAAGTTTTTGTTTACTTTTTTTAATTTTTTAAAATTTTATTTGTTTTACTTCAGATAAAATTAACAAAATTCATAAAGATAAAAACTGTTTACAGGGCCTCAGATTGCACAGTAGAGCCTTTAAAACTGAAGAAAAAAAAACATTTCGTTTGCAAGTCAGGACCTCTTCAATTCAGCGTGCTTAGGGTCAAACTTTGAAAAGTCTGAATCCAGAATGCCCCCAAAATCCTGAAGAGAACCCCGATTAACCCCCAACCATCTCCACACAGCATAAGATACCCCCCTGCAGCAGTTTATTCCCTAAACTTTCACTTGTTATTAATTCCCCCATTCATCAGCACTCCATAAACCGATTTTACACGTTCGGCAAAGGACTCATTGATTACCCTCTGTCTTCACCGTAAATACGTTCCCCCGAAGTTACGCCTCATACAACAAACATTTATTGGCGTCTCAACGCTCAGCCGTACATGTAGTCCGATTCTTTAAAAACTCTCTTTATCACCCGTTATAGATTGATCCGTCCCGCTATTTGATACGACATGGATTTGAGATCAATGAATGTTGTTTTTCTTTCCTGCCTGTCCCCCCAAGGTTAGAGCAGCTCCTTAGCAATTCTTCTCTCAGTCTTCCCATCTCTTCTTTACCTGCAGGGGGGGCAGAGTGGAGGGTTGGTGGGCCGCTGAACTGATGATGGTTTGCTAAACTGTCCCATCATCTTGAATTTCATGCATATAAAGTAATTGGGTCTCACAGGGGGGTCGTTGTCCCACAAACTGTCCTAATTGGGGGATAGTTGTGTATCTTGATCAGGGTATTCGTCTCCCAATGCGGATATCAAAATGGATCTCAATGGAGACAGCCCTTGGATGGTGACACCCTCTGGGGGTCGTTGGGTACAATGTACTAGCCAGTGAATGACATGAATTGTCAAGAAGTCTGTAGGTGATATCATGTTCTATACATTTATTCACTCTCAACATCTAAAAAAAATATTTGTATTGCATCTCAACTCAGTACGTTTCTAAAGATTTCATGCCATGACGCCAGGTTTTGAATAAATCTTTTGTATTTAGAATTTTCTATTTCTCTCTTCTTCTTTTTTGTAATCGAACTGGCAGTTTATTCTATTGTTCTATATTATATTGTTACTGTCTGTTTGAAATTACACCATTTTAAATTTCCCTTGGAGAGAGTGGGATATCAAAGTTTTTTTCTATCTATTTACGAGTGGCAATCACCAAGATATTATGAAGGAGTGTCTTGGTGTCTTTTGGACACACCCTGTTTTGAATTTAGACAGGCCCTACCTTGTCTTCCGTTCACATGTAAAAGTCAGCAGTGGGGACTTTTGGGACGCTAGGTGGCAGCAGACTTAAAGTCGATTGTTCTCTGTAATGTGCGCATGCTCAGAACTACATGTACGTAAACAATGGGAATTTTCCCGGTAATGTCTGCTGCCACCTAGCATTCCAAAATCTCCCATTTGGACAGCCGTTTTTTTTTTTTTGCATTGACAGCAATTGCCCAAAATGCTGGCTAAACCATGCACATCATTTCCTTCACCATTTTGGTTTAACCCTAACCCCCATAAGGGTCTCTCCACAAAGCCTGCCAAATACAACAGAATGCAACACAGTTGAAATGAGAACCATGCCATATATGCAACAAAATGCAACAAGGGATTTTGTTGCATTGTGCAGCCATGCTGTTTGGGAAAGGACTGAGCAATGGTGTTTGCCCTGCTAAATGCAACAGTATGCACAAAAGTGTAATGTTTAACTGTTATTATACAGTCTTTTGAATATGATTTGAATTATGATTCTTACCTAATATTACATCATACTTCTCAATACTTTTCCCATAAAAAATATTTTGAAATACCCATTATAAGTTGTTCAGATACAATAGAAGCACCCAAACCTATATGAAGTCACTTCACTGCTGAATGCAACAAATTCAGTCCAAAAATGACATCTGAGTTGACTGCCAAATGCAACAGATCACAACAACTATTGCCATTTGGTGCATATTGTTGCATTTAGCATGGTTAGGGTTAATACATGAAATGCACTTATCAGTACAGTATGCAATTATACTGGTTTCAGGTCATTAGCCGTCAGGCGTCACTGTTGCATTCCATGAATAGTCATAACCGTTAAATACAACCTGTTGAGAGGTAGATTTCCCCCCAAGTGTAGAGGATGGAAAATAAGACCAATCCAATTTCCCTCGCCTGGGAATTAGCATCTTAATACATGTGTGACTATTGCAGAGTGGATTTTAAGAATGCATGGGGAAAGTGTCCCCAGTGAGGAGGGATGTGTCGAGCCTTGTCTCTCATATTCCATACATAACCTTTGTGTTACTGTATTGCTTTATTGCGCACGTTTGATTCTGTATGTTTAAACTGTATTACTTTGTACAAATGTTTTACTTTGTGCAAGTGTGTTACATTTTTATGTTGTACAAATGCACTGTATACAAATGTTTTAATTTGTACAGATGTAAATCTTTGTTTATTGTACAAATGTACTGCATACAATTTTTCTAAATAATTTTTTGAGGAGGGATGTGTCATGCCTTTGTCTCTCATATTCCATTGTACAGAACCTCTGTGTTACATTGTACCATGGAGCTATAAACTACATGTAGTTTATAGCTCCATGATTGTACAAGTGTATCACTCTGTGTGTTCTGGAAATGTTTTACTTTGTACAAGTGTTTTACTTTGTACAAGTGTATTACTTTGTACATGTGTATTTCTTTGTTTATTGCTCAAATGCACTGTATACAAATGTATTACTTTGTGCAGGTGTACATGTATTTGTTGTACAGTACATGTATATTGTTCAAATGTACTGTGTACTAATGTATTACTTTGTACTTGAAGGGTATTTTGTATACATTTATATTGTACAAATGTACTGTATACAATTGTATTACTGTATATCTACTTTGTACAAGTGTATTTTTTGTATGTACATGTATATTGTTCAATTGTACTGTATGCAAGTGTTTTTGTATGAATGTATTACTTTGTATGTATGTGTATTTGTTGTACATGTATATTGTACAAATGTACTGTATACAAATGTTTTACTGAATACAAATGTATTAATTTAATTACAAGTGTGTTACTTTGTACAAGTGTATTACTTTGTACAAGTGTATTACTTTGTACAAGTGTATTACTTTGTACAAGTGTATTACTTTGTACAAGTGTATTACTTTGTGTATTGTACAAAGAAATGCAAGTGTGAAACTTTGTTCAAATTTGTTACTTTGTACAAATGCATTTATTTGTACCAATTTGTACAAATGTATTACAAATTATAGAAACACCGGAATACCTCATGGTACATTTGTTATTCTGTAATACATTTAAAAAAAAAGCATGTTTGGAAAACATTATTCCAGAGTGTTTTGCCTCTTCTTATTCCCTGGTGATTTTCAATAAGCAACTGAATTTGTTGAATAAAGACAAATTTAGTGTGAAGTGTAGAACTTGAACTTGTGACCTCAATTGGCAATCCGTCTACATGCAACTTCTCTTTCACAGGGGGGGGGGGGGGTGGGATGATTGCATCATGAACAAGAAAAACCTTTTCATTGGACATGACAAAAAATAATTCTTTTTTGTGGAAAATATAATGAGCCAATTTTGTTAAGATTGAAATTGAATATTTCTCAGAAAACGGTGAAAAACTGCAAAGTGAAAGTTCTTCCATACAGGAAGTATTAACTTAATCCAGGAGGAAGCCCATTATTCCTAGTTGGGCAATGCACAGTTGGGGTTCAAAGCATCTCTGTTGGGTTTTCCTGCAGTTCTTTGTAGTTCACAGTATTTTCCGTAAGTCCATTTTGGCCTGGAGGGGCAAACCACTGCCACCTGGCTTTACTTTCATTTCCCACTATTCTATTAAATAATATAGTTTTATATTTATAAAGTACCAACTTGGTCACTTTATCAAAATTGAAGGAAGTGAAGTGCTTTTTTTTCTACCAGGCATCCCTCAACAATCACAAAGCCAGAAATATTGACTTCACTTATCTTTTTGTAGGTAATAATGTTGAATAATTATGCAGGCCTAATGTTTCTTTCGAGGGGTAAGGGCACCAAGGCGTTTGTTCCTTTGTAAGGGCAGGTTTGACCTTCGTTTTTGAAAGGCCGAGGGCGCAAAGGTGTCTCCTTGGCAAAGGGCATTTCTATGTGGAAATTTTCAATTTCGATGGGAACGTTTTCAATGGGGCACCAAGGCAATGACCAGGGGCAACAGAATTGCCTCCATTGCCTCCTTGGAGTATTAGGCCCGTAAAGAGCACCTGTAAAGAGCACATGTAAATTTCTCTTTGAATGTTTCAAGGGGGCACCGAGGCAATGACTAGGGGCAACAAAGGCAATCGCCTCCACTGCCTCCATGAAGCATCAGGCCCGATAATGTACATCTGATCATTTTCTGCACAAAAGTACTCACTCATAGGTTTGAAGAGCCATAGTTTCTCGTAATCATGAGGAACTTTAAACTCTAATAAAATGCATCATTTAGGGGGGCACCGTTGACTCGAACTCAATTTCACGCCGATTCCCACAAATCCGACTGAATTACAGAGTCTTAGCAGTTAGTGCTTCGTTGTTTCGCCCCACGAGGAGAAACATTTGCGTCAGGCTCGTCTTTGGTTTCAGTGCCGCTGTGAAACATTAAGCTTGGGTTTCGTTCCTTAAAGATCACGAGGACCACTCAGGCATCAAAACAAAATCAAGGAATTTTCTTTCGGCTCTTGGCTTCTTGATCTTGCTGTGAGGCTGAAGGAATAACTTTAAAGGGAAGACAAAGTCAAAATTATCAGTTAATTTAATTTAAATTTAGTTTAAAAATGAAAAATAATATTAGCTGTTGCAAACTGCTTACCAACCAAAAGGACCTATGGTATAAATGCAAAAAAATAGTTAGTGGCCGGACGTTTCGACCCTAGCAGAGTCTTTCTCGAAGGCTAAATGACAAGACCTGTTTATGTTTGTAGTCCTGTCATTTAGCCTTCGAGAAAGACTCTGCTAGGGTCCAAACGTCAGGCCACTAACAATTGTTTTGCATAAATTTAGTTTGTTACACATTTTGAAAGCCATGCTCATAAAAAAACAAACCAAAACCGGTAATTTTTAAGAACAGAATAATTCATTCAGGGAAAGACCAGGGCCAAATTTCATAAAGCTGCTTCAAAGCAGAAAGTATTGCTAAGCAGAAATGAGCAGGATACCAGTCTCAAATTGTAACAGTGACATGGTGTGGTAGTTTGGCTGGTAATCTTATTCTGGGAGGCATAATTTTGTTGTGCTCATACACTTTTTGTACTAAAAATAGCTAAGCAAAACAAAATTATGCTTACTCGAATATTGTTACCAGCCAAAATACTATGTCGTACAGGCTGTGTCTGATATTCTGCTTATTTTTGCTTAGCAGAAAATGTTTAAGCAATGTTTCTGCTTAAGCAGCTCTATGAAATAGGGTCCAGGGCTCAATTTTATAAAGCCTGTGAGTACAAAAACCTGCTAAGCACAGAAAAAACTTGCTTAGCAGAAACAGGTTACCAGCCAACATTCCATACAGTTTACATTGCTGCCACTGGTCCCTTGCTAAATAAGAAATTTGCCAAGCAGAATTTTCTGCTTAACAGCTTTGTGAAATAGGGCCCTGGGCACAATAAGGCCCAGAAAGCTGTTAAAGCACAAACAAAAATTGCTTTACTTCAGGAAGATTTGGGGAAGTCAAAATGGTGTAAAATGCCACTGTGTTTGACACCCTTCCAGCAGGAATTTTTGTCAACCCCTAAAGCATCCAGTGACGTCACATTTCAAATATGGGTCTCTACTTTTTTGTACAGGAATTTATTTTTCTCATCTCTAAATTTCGATGATGTTCAGTCAAAAAAGGCATTGAATTTGCCCTCTTGACTGGCACAAAATTAGAATGTACATTCACATTTGTTGCTGATTTGCTGTGATGTCATGTTTCAAATTTCACTCTGAAAGAGTATTAAAGTGACATTTTACACCATTTTAACTTGTTTTTTGAGACTTGTAATTTTGTCCCACTTATAAAAGGCTCTCACCATTGGAAAATGAGTGCATCAGAAAACAGAATTTGGCCTTTGAGCCCCCTTTAAGATTAGCTGAGATGGGTGAATTTTACCAGCAGAAATATCTTGTTCTCCTTCTATGTAGGCCTACAACTGTGTACATGTATGTAATAGTCCCTTCTTCTCGCGTATGTCGAGAACAAAACTAATTAAATTTCCAAAGTACTGTGAAGCAGCCACTCTATTGTAAAGGCCCTATTGTATAATTTAACAAAGTTTAGATAACATTACACAGTACATACTGCACATGTCTTGCTTCATTCAAAACTTTCCAATGGTTTGCAGGAAAGAAGTGGATCAAATTTGTACATTTTGTTCCAAGTACTAGTGTATTAAGTTCCCTCTAATGACATGTTACACATGCCTTGGTCTTGATCAAAATGAAAGCCACACTTGGTGCTGTGTTACGCTGAGTGGATTTTTGTAATGTCAGGCGTGACTTTCCCTGTGTTTCAGGCAGTGACTTTTAATCTTGAATAAACAACCCTTTGATGGTACAAGTTAGGCCCAGACTGGCCAACCTTTTCCCAAGGCAACAGTATCTTCATTCATTAAATGGCCAATCAAGGACAAGGTCAAAATTGTTAAGTAACTTGATAGTCTGGACTTGTGAATTGAGAAATGGGTTTTCTGACACAAGTAGCGGTGATGATCGTAAACCACTGGTCAGGAACTTGAGGGTTTGGATCAGTGCAACAAATCAAACACTGACTGGTTCTTTGTCATATGCAGATTGCATCAGGATTGTCTTTGATTTAAAGTCTACCTCCATAGACTAATTTCCTAGTAGTGGGGCAGATAGAGTGTTATATTTGAGAGAATTGTAACTTTAATGATACAAGCATTGAATGTAGCACACAGTCAGAATATGAGAAAGATATTTGGGGCATTGCAGATTTGATTTTGAAATGTTATTGATGGAATAACAAGCAATAATTTCAAAATGTCAGCTCTATTTTGGCCGTATAGCCGAAAGTATTTTGAGTGGTATTCTCTGACTGAGGTTTAAAAAAAAATGTTTTATGTATTGCAGCATGTGATCAAAAAAACCCAGTTCTACTTAATTTGTTATGAATCAAAACAATCCAAGTTACTACACGTGTTAAATGCAAACGATGAAAGTTTACTGGCAATAAACTGAACACAAAATTTCAGAAGTGAAAAAGAAGAAACAAAATATTTCCCTTTGTAAACTCTCCCTTTTAACATTCCCTTTTGTAATTTTTTTCGACTTAATTTGTTTGAAGATAAGTGCATTTTAAACCACTCCAAGCTCTCAGACTCCTTTTAAAAACCCAAAATGATGTTTTTGAGTGTCCTTTGTATTTCCCCGTCGAGCCAATGGGAAGCCTGAAGAGGTTTTCAAAGCACAGCGTAGTAGAGTTGATTGATATTCAACGGTGTCTCGTCTCTCGCTTCCTGACTCTTCCTTCTTGTTATTTTAGTAAAGTGGTAACTGGAGAGTAAGACACAAGGTATATCCCCCTCAAAACCTTTTTTTCTCTCTTTCTGAATACGGAATGTAAATGCCCATCCCAACATGGCCAGCTAGCCACCAGTATCTCATGGAGTGTTTTGTCGTCTTCTGGATAGTGTCGAGGCTTTGTTGTCAGTACACAGGGTTGTTGCTCCCCAGGAATTTTGTCAAAACTGGGGGGCATTCTGGACCTACACTTTGCAAGTTTTGGCTGTCAAAGCGTGTTGGGTGGATTGTTACTGCAGGCCTGGAATTTCATCTTTGAGAGGGCAAGGCCATTTTCATTTTGCAAAGGGCACTTCCATTGGAAAATCTTAAAGTCTATGGGAAACCTTTGAAGGGGCACCAAGGCCAAGACCAGGGGCAGCAGAGGCCATGGCCTCCGTTGCCTCCGTGTAATTCCAGGCCTGTTACTGATGACATCTCAGTTTGTTTACCACTTTGCAGAAGAATGAGAAACCATTGTGTCTGTGTACAACTGTCGGAAATGCAGGACCCAGTTACAGCACTTTTAAAAAAGCACCATGCAGTAAATAAACTGTGACATCATCACTGTACAGGGGTCCGTTGAAACCAAGTTCGTTGGAATATTTATTACTCGATAGTTTATTCTTGGTTTTAAAAGCTATACCGTGCAATCTGGAGCATTTTTCATGGTCTTATTTTATGTTTTGGGGGGAATTTGATCTTAAATCTTACAAAGAAACTTTTTGTTTAACTGACTTTCGATAGTATTCAATTAAAACAGCCTTGAATTTGACATAATAATAATAATAATACTGAACATTTATAAAGCGCACAAATCCGCAAAAACCGCTCATGGCGCATACAGAGCAAACATGATCATAAAAACAAAAGCAACCTACATGTACATAGTAGCAAACAAGATGTAGACTGACCCAAAAAAAATTCTCTTGGAATGTAAAGATCCATTAGTTGTTGAAATCCAATGACGTCATGTTTCAAATTTCGCTCTGAAAAAGTCAGTTATAAAACAAAACATTCCTGTACAAAAGTGTAGAGACCCATTTTTTTCTCAGAATGATGTCATCAGATGTTTTGGATGTTGACAAATTTTGCACTGGAAGAGTTGTCAAATACAATGGCAACTTACATTACACCATTTTAACGTGAGGTTAGAGGCTTGTCATTTTTTCACCACTGACATGGGGGAAAAGATCTATTGGAAAATGAGTACATCACAAAATTGATTTGGTCATTTCCCTTCCTCTTAATTTTTTTTGGTGAATTTTTGTGTGCGCATCAAACTTTTGACGCTTGTACTGTACTGTACATGTAAATGACTTTGAATGCCTCCATATGCAGAGAAACATATATGGTTTCACCTGGAGGTTTACTAGGAATTGTTCATTTTTATAGAAGGTCTTGTTTTGGGGTTATTGTCCTCATGTTTAAATTACTAGATTCTGGCCAGTGGTTCAGTGAGTGTTTCAAGCCCTGAAAACGCTCCTACATGTAGTTGAAAGATAGGATAACAACTTGGCCAGAATTAAACATCAAGTCCCAGAGAGATGTCCCTACTTGATCAGGGCAAGCATTCAGTCCGCTTGCCTAAAAGTTGACTCGAGGACATGACCTAATTATCTCTTTCAGAGTTGCAGTCCAGTCCCTACAGAGATCCTATGTAGCTTGTTGTAGATTAGCATTCAGTCCTAGATTGAAGGAAATGCCCTCGATCTCGGTCCTTGCATTTGTACATCCCCAGACATGTCTATGTGGATCAAGTACCGTGGGTTAGTCTCAGCATGGTCTCAGTAGCTTTTTTAATGGGAGTTACAACAGCTTTGCTGTTTTTGAGGCAGAAAATGCTGTGATTTTTACATATTTGGAATTTGTTTTCATTTGTACTTAAATAACCGTGATTCAGCAAACCCTGTTGACCTTTAAACGTGGTGCGGCCATTTTGTTTTTCTCGCATTCAAAGCAATGTAACCAAACCGAGTCTGGAAGGGAAAAAAACAGTCTGGTCCCTTTCATGATGTGAGACTCAGAACAGCCATTGTCATTATTGTATACAGGGTACCCGACACAGATGGCCACGCCACGTTATCAAGCGTTTATGCGCAACGCACAACTCTCAGCCATTGATAGACCTTTCTATACAGCACGTAGACCCCATGCATATTGGTTGTCGTGTGTTTCCAGGCCCTGACATTTCTTTCTTCAAAATTTCAGAGGAATGAAACATTCTAATAATTTTCATCTTTTTCTTCCGATATTTTTTGCACCAGGCCTACTACCGGCAAGGCATTGCTCTCCAGTGTCTTGGTCGTCACGCTGATGCCCTGGCTGCATTCTCCTCAGGTCTCTCCCAGGATCCTAAGAGTCTTCAACTGCTTGCTGGACTAGCAGAGGCCGCTCTTAAGTCACCACTCAAAGGTAAGGCAAGAATCAGGCTCTAGCATCCATCACAGACCAAGACGCTGCATTGTGTTTCACTCCCGAGACCAATCTCCTGGTACTAAGCTTACAGCCCTTACGATCGCCAATCTAACATCGCAGTTTCAACTTGTCTCTCTTTTTGTCTTGTTTTGTTTGTGTGTTTTTTTTCCCCTTCTTCTTTGGTTGGTTGGGGGGGGGGGGGTGGTAGGGTATTCTGAAGTAGATCATTGACCTACATGTACGTGTGCATACTTTCATGCTGAACTTGCGTGACTGTTTGACTGTAATGTATGAGACCGACTGCTGGCAAATGGGGCTAATCCATGCCAGGCATAGCTGCAGGTTTACCCTGCTTACAATCACTCTACGTTTTCAGCCATGACTTTGACATAAATGTACACGGTGTATTGCATGCGGTGAGAATTACATGGATCAGTGTGATGCACATTGTTTAGTTACATCAGCAGGATTCTCCCCATGTGCCCATGCTCAAGCTAGCGTGTTGTGCTGAAATTACAAATTGTGGGCTGTCACGCAAAAAAAAAAAAAAAAAAAAAATCAAAATTGCTTTTCTTTTCTTTTTAAAGATTTAACATGAAATTCACATAAATCATCAAATAAAACCATTTAAAGTGCTCCAGATTGCACGGTAGAGCTTTTGAAACCAAACATGTAAACATCAAGTACATTCTGAGGACCTTGTGTCAGCGTGCTTCAGCCAAACCCTCCAAGGATTGGTTCCAGAATGCCCCACAGTTTTGAAACATCTTGGGGGTAAAACCCGGATAGACATGTACTACTGCAGTGATTCTCGGCATTGTGGATGGACGTTTTATAGACCTGCCTTTAAAACAAAAGTTGTTTAGGAACCTGTTTGAAAAATGACCCGTGGATTTTTCTGCTCATTACACTCCCTGTGTGCAGAACTTTGTAAAGCTCACATGAGTTTATTGAGTAAACTTAAAATTGTATGACTGGTGGCCAGTCTGATGGCTCTGCTTACCAGAGAATTCTGCGCTTACAGCGCCCTGTATAGCGTGTGATTCTATGGATCATAAGCATAGAATTATGCAGTTAAAGCAGTGCCATGAAATTGGGCCCAGCTTTTGACCTGTTTTGTCAATGACACTTTCATTTTATATTAAAAGGTAAAATACTTGTATTACTTATTCCTTTTATTCCCCATTTTTGCATGAAATGCAATGCCAAGAAGTTTTAAGTTTTATTGTAAGTTTTTTTAAATATAAAGATAAATAGGTTCTGTGTCATTTTTGGGTTTTTTTGGGTGGTGTATAGGAAACACAGCTATTTCTTTGTTTGACTGTACATGGTTTCGTTCAGTTTTTACAAATTTGGCAATCCATGTTTTTGTCTCTTCTTCACAGATACATTTGAACCCACCTATCGGCAGCTTCAGTCTATGAAGTTAGACAAGAGCCCCTTTGTGATCATCTCTGTGATTGGTCAGGAGCTTCTTGCGGCTGGCTATCATGCCTCCTCATTGGTAGTCTTAGAATCAGCTCTCAAGATCGGTAAGACAGATTCAAAATTAAGACTTAAAAATTAGTAGCCACGACTGATGCTGATTAATCCTTTAGAGGTCATAGCGGCTGGAAACGGCTTCTCTACCAAAATGCCAATTCCACAATTGGCTGGAAGTTCTAACATATGTCTCTCAACAACAAAAATTCAAGGTTCATAATTTTGGGTTGAACAAAGAAAAATTGACTAGAGCGGGATTTGAACCTGCGACCTCCGGATTAACGTGCAGGCGCTCTACCAACTGAGCTATCTATTTTTGAAATTTACCCGGTCAGTTTCCCTTGGGAATTATTACTTGATTGAAAGTTTTTACCAGATTCTTTTTAAAAGTTTTTTGTAGAATTGCAGTACAATACACCCCTGCTAGTGTTTTTTTTATATTAATGATTGAAAGATTAATTTTGTGCTTTGTGATATTTCTGTTCTTAGGAACATGCAGCCTGAAGCTACGAGGATCCGTCTTCTCTGCACTGAGCAGCGCTCACTGGGGTCTAGCCAACACAGACAAGGCTGTGGCTTACATGCAGCAAGACCTAGCCGTAGCCAAATCATTAGGTTTGTTCGCCGTCTTTTTAAAAAATAAAATTGATCTGGTTGTTTGGAAATGAAGCTGTATATGGGAAACCTTTGACAGGCCTTGCGCCAACTTTTTTTTCTTGACGAGCCCGCCGGGCTAGTGAGCTGTACATTTGACTAGCCCGCACAAATTTTCAGTAGCCCGTTTGAGAATTTAATTTGTATGTGAGGGGTGCTTCAAAATCAAGCTTTGGTTTGTCAACACTCCGGTATATATGTGTGGCATGGTCTGTCAATGTCCATAGACAAATTTATGGTTTTGCAAATGTATGTACCCTCTAATTTTGTTTTTCGTGTGGACCGCTACGGTATGATAGGTACAAATTTCAAGCGATCAATCAAACCATCAATCAT
Organism: Pisaster brevispinus; assembly: GCA_023634235.1. Lineage (NCBI taxonomy): Eukaryota > Metazoa > Echinodermata > Asteroidea > Forcipulatida > Asteriidae > Pisaster > Pisaster brevispinus. The sequence continues at coordinate 23,653,850 of JAMKCF010000003.1, read as the reverse complement.
CGACAATTGACAAAACAAATAAGCAAATAATCCAATCTAAATACTCTGTTTTTGCGTGCAGAAACCAGCGTTTGCTTTTCACGTAACGTTCAATTTTTCATCAATATCTCCGACTCTATCCACTATACCACGCTGCCACTGTGTCGCAACGCGTAATGTTTCACCTACAAGTTTGTAGGCCATTGGGTTCTGGCTGAGACTTCTGTCTGCCTGTCTGTATACTGTTCCGTACCAAAACCACACGTTTTTCAAAATAACAAATGGAGCCTAAGCCAGAGACCAAGCAGAACCCGTGGTTTCAAAAAAAATGGCTTTAGTCTGGCTCTCTCCTCCATGCTCCATACAACAATACGTAAGCGAGTGGGGAAACACACAACTCAAATTTCCAGGGTCGGAAGATGCGCTGTGGGTGCCAATTGATGTTCAGTGATCCCCCCCAAAAAAAAAAAAAAAAAATAAATAAATAAATAAAACAAATAATAGTCCCCCCCTCCATTGATACAGGCATTTACATTGAGAGAGAGAGAGCCCAAGTTTGATAAGTGTTACAGAATGATGACAGTTTCACACGCGAAGAAAACTGTTATTCTACAAGGGTTCTTAAACGGCCCTTTGAAAACTAGATGCACGTCCTATAAAAAGAAATACCAAATCCCATTGGTGACAAGCAGAGAGTCATTACCAATGAACTGGAGCCATTTAGGGTAACCCCTACTACCGATATAACCCCGGTTAATGTTTGAAACTGCTCCCTGGAGGTTGAGAGAATGGGATCATGGTGGCTCCACTACCAGAGGAGAGTCACCCAACCCCAACCCACTTCACTCTCTCTGAAGCATACAGAGGGGAGGCCACAAACCCTGCCTGCTTGTACACTCAATCACACTGACAGTATTGGGTCATGTACTTGTACATGTACATGACATACCTGTATCGCTTAGTCTCCTGATGATGACATGAGCAGACTAGTTCAAATCCCTGGCTACACGGCAGCTGGCGGGTTGTATGGCTTCTGACTGGCACCCACGAACAAAGATATGGACTAAATAGGGAGACCGCCAACATCGTGCTGGATAGCTCAGTTGGTAGAGCGCCGGTACGTTAATCCGGAGGTCGTTGGTTCAAGTCCCGCTCCAGTCAATTTGTGTTTGTTCAAACCCAAAGTTAGTTACAATTTGGAGAACAAATCGTCGCGTGCTTGGAAGGAGAACATAATGAAAGTTGTAGCCTGAAAAAGGGCATAAGTAAAATTGATGGGTGAAATTGATGGGTGAAAATGAGTGTGAAGGTTCGGTCGGTTTTCTGCCATTCATAAAGTCATTGGTTAAATTCCGCATGGGAATGGGTAAAACATGTCTTTGGGGGGTAATTCTACAGTAGCAACAAAAATATAACAGTAATGCCATTTCTTTTTGAGAGATTGATTTCATTGCTTACGGCTTTCTGTTACTAGGACAAAAAAGTCCCAATAACTCTGTGTGCCTGGGAGAAAGACAGAGCCTTACGCCTTCTTCACGTCACACAGCAAAATCAACTGGATCTTTTCAGAGCCAACCCTTCTTTCTAGAAGAGATAAATAAATTGGACTTTCCCTGAAAGACGTAAACCCTTTTTCACACTACGGAGCCAATTCCCAGGAAATAAAACCCCTTGAAATTCCCAGGAAATTTGAACCCAACCCGCGCTTCCAAGTTAGTTTTACACGTGATCAGATCAAAGAAAACATCCAATAAAACCTTTTAAAAATTCTGCAGATTGCACAACGGTGTTGTTAAAAAAACCAAACATAAACAAAGGAAAATAACATTCCAAGGACCTTGTTTCAATTAACCTTGCTTCTGGCCGAGCTTGCAAAATTTGGGTCCAAAATGTCCTACAATTTTGAGAAAATCCTGGGAAAAAAACCCAGAGACCAATTGTAGTAAGTCTACATGTCAGCTAACCTCATTGGCAGCACAAAAGCAGTTATACAACAACAGAGTCCAGATTGAAACGTCGAGTTGTCACACCATCGGTTGTTTTCAGAAACCGCCAGCAACTCATAGAGAGAGTTGTGTCCGCAAACCGCACTACATGAAGATTCAGAGCAGTAAATGGAAATTGTAAAATCGGTCAGTGTAGTCAATCACAATGAGTAAGGCTTGTCCCACAACCTAAAAAAAACCACACAAAAAAAACATCAGCCTACTCTGATTCTTTCACCTACTCACTACACACCACATCAATCATTGTAATTACCAATCTACACTGTCAAGTATCAAAATATGCGAAGCATAATATTTTATATGGGGGGGGGGGGTGACTTTGCCTGGGATCCATCAATCTTCACATTGTTTGACTGGGCAGTGACCGGTCATCATTGGCCTCAATAACAAGTAATTAGGGGTTAGCTTTAAGGAGGGTCAGACTTCATCATCAACTCAGGTTGCTGTAATGGAAATGTACAACAACAAAATAATCAAACTCGCAACTTAGCACCCTTCGGGGTGTTTTTAAGACCTTAAAATGACTGACATGAATGCGAAAAACATTCACCTGCCTCACAAAAAACAACGTCTTGTGTTTTAAAAACTGACAAATTCAACCTCGCTGCTTTGCAAACTATGATTGAGCTTAAACAATTGGGTCATTTGTTGGCTGCTGTGAGACAACTAAAAACTTGTCAACCTTTTCCCATGATGCACTGCAAACAAGGCCTTTCCTTGGCAAACTGTAGAGGGCGCAATGTTATGCAAACCGCTAGTGTTGCTCTTTGATTGTCTTCATTAAAAGACCCTGCCCATGGAATATGCTAATTACCTTTACATGCTCTCTCGGTTGGCAAACGCCATAGAGGTGTGCACTATGCAGACGCACAAACTCGTGCGCGTCACACCACCATCAGTCCAATAAAAAAAAAAAGGCGCGATGTCTCCTCATTTTGCCAACCAAAGTGTTCGTGCGCATGCACGATGTGCAATTTTCATATTTCATGGGAAGGGTCTATTGGCCAATGTATCATCAAAGGTATCACAGTGCAGTAATATTTCTCCATTTTCATCTGATTTCACACTCTACTTTCCCGTCCAGGCGATCAAATCGGTGAATGCAGAGCACACGGGAACCTGGGGGCAGCGTTCTTCTCGAAGAGTAACTACAAGGAAGCGTTGACCCACCATCGGTTCCAACTGGTACTCGCCATGAAGCAGAAGGATAGGAACACCGCTGCCGCTGCACTCAGTAGCTTAGGTAAATCTTAATCATAAATAGACGGATCCGTTAAAGCCCCGTCCACCACACTTCATTCTCATAAGAGCAAAGCAGCTCTATCACTGGGAGTTTTAAATTTCTTCTGCAACATTTTAAGGGGCACCAAGGCAATGACCGGGGGCATGGAGGCAAGTTGTCTCTATTGCCTCAGTGAAGTATAGGGTCTGCATACCAGTGTACTATTCCACATTTTAAAAAAAAGCACGACTGTAGATATTTAACTAAATCAGGGATGTGATTTCTCTGTTTTTTCCAGAAATGTGGATTTTTGACACTAAAAAAAAAATAATAATAAAATAAAATTATTTGTTTTTATTAAGATCAAATTTATAAAAACAAAGATAAAACCATAACGCCCCAGGTTGCAGAATAGGGATTTTAAAACCAAAGATAAAAGTATATATTGAGTAGGTTTCTGGCTCGCAAGCTTTCGCGCATTGCGCTCACAGTTCAGGTTTTTTTTTCAACAGCCTTATCACATCCCTGCTACATGTAAATATAATCAAGTTGCATCGTATTTTAGCATTCATTCCACTCTCATAACAAATTGTTGTCAACATTTTTTGAGGTTTTCGGTTTTTTGTATCCTGTTTCGTGTAGTTTTCAATTCTGATTGGAAATTGTTTCAGTATAAACTGCATTCATTCACTTCTCCATTACAAATGCTTTCCATGGTTACTGCAAGTCTTTTTATGCACAGTGGATCAATTTAGATGAAAACACACACTCACACACGTATGGGTTACATATATATCGCCCAATATTCAGTAATGGCTTTTTCTTCACTATCCCACACCCCTATCCCCTGGTCCTGAGTGTATTGGATCCAAAGCACAAGCAGTCTTGAATTCCACCTCGGTCGCAGTCACAATATTTACCAAGTGCATCCACCCGGCTGTTTTCACAGGCTCCTCTAGTGGGGCATTCCACCATTTCCAGGTTGAGAAACCCCCCTCCAAAATTGGAAACACAATATTTGCCAGTTGCAAGTTCTTTTCACATTGGGGATGGATGGGGTCATGGGGTCATCGGGGGTCATGGATGGGGTGTTAAGAGTGGACTGGTTCGGAACAGCTGCCGTAAGAGCTCCTTGGGGGTCATGCGAGGTCATTGGAAGCATGTTCAGTGCTAGATGCTGGGACCTGCTGCTAGAGGCAGAGAAGGGGCTGGGTGAAGTATTCTGTTTCTGATGGTCTGCAGGGACTGGATTCGTACATAAAAAAAAAAAAGGGGGAGAAATTACAGGATGATGATAGTTGGAATTTTAGAAATTGCACACGATCAAACATTGTTCATTTCCAGTCTGGTATCATCAAACATGGCAGTAGTGTAAAAAACAACCATGAAACACCATGAAATTGCAGCTCAAAGTCCGCCTAGTTTGGTTTGGTTTAGGATACCTTTGTCACAAATGGAAGTTTGGAATCCTCAAAACAGGGCAAACACACGTGGCTGGATATCAGTTGATTGTGATTGCAGTTGATTGTGATTGCAGTTGATTGCAAGGGCTGACATAGTGCCCTGTGTCCTCCACCCCTCCACCCCCCCCCCCCCCCACCCCTCCTTAAACCAGGGCTCCTAATCTACTTACCTGTGGTTTTAGCATCGGGCCAGTAAAGTGTGTCTTTCAATTGAATAACAATACCTCACTCTGTAATATCTTTAGCCCTAATATAGAAAAGAGAAAACAAATATGTTCAAAATTTTACTTTGAGTTGAGTCTGATAAACATCTCTCAGTGTTGTTGAACATGGAGGTATAGGCCCCCTACATTGCACTTATGCATAAAGTCAAGTGAGATATCTTCACTCAGTTCAAATGGAAACAGTTTATTGTTCAAAACTGTGTCAAAGATAGTTTTTCTGAATTTGATTCTGGTCTGGTGAAAAGAAATCCTGTCCAGTAAAAAAAATAAGAGCTACAAACCCTTGCAGTCTTGTGGATTTCTCCTAGTTTTCGATCCCTGAGAAACTTGTTCTTTAAAGGCAAAGTATACCTTTGGTTTTTGGAACCATTCAGTTGTTTTAATCCCACATAAATGAAGATCTACACATATACAATAAGACTAACCTGTGAAAACTTCATTTCAAGAGATGGTAGCGTTTTCGAGACACTGCCGAAAAACTGGAGCGGTTTTGTCCACGCAGGAAAAATAATCCGTCATAGAAATACATAATCTGAGGAACGCTTCATACAGAAACGCTTCTCAGATTGAATGTTTTTGAGGGTCCCTCTCTCTAAAACCACTTTCCTTTGAAGTGCATCGTTTCTCAAAATGTTTTACATTTTCAACAGCTGCAGTGCTTCTTGCCAAGTAAGTTTTTATGATCATTAATTTTGTTTGAGTAATTACCAAAAGGTTTACTCTCACTTTAAGAAATATTATCTCACCAGTTCCGTCTGCAAAATCGCTCTATCATTAATTCAAAACACTAAAGCCTCTGAAGCTTGTTCGAAATGAAATCTGGATCTTTGGATTAACCGACTTAAAAGCTGTTTCATTTCCACTCCCCATCCACCCCCCCTCCCAAACCAAAGTCATAGAAAAAGAAATCTACTTCTCAAAAAATGCCACAGGGTCCTCGTGTGCCATGATTGAGATGTTCAAAAGAGCTGATGAGATTGCCTCGGTAGCTAGGTTATCCTCCAGACTCCCAGAATACTTCCTAATGTAGTCTGGATCCCATGGGGAGCTACTTGCCTCAAATTACCCTCTCCTTTCCTTGTCTTGAAGTAATGGTATGGAGACTGTCAATGAATGTAGAATGATTCAGTTTGAAAAGCAAGGTCCCTTTTTTTCTCTCTCTTTTCTTTCTTAATTTTTTTTTCTTCGTAAGAATGTGATACTTAAGTAGATGCTTGTTAGATTAAAAGAAAAACAATTTATGGGTCTGTCAAGGGATTGTAGTGCTCTTGTTGCTCTCTTCTTTGTTTATGGGTTGTGATTGAAATGTGTTTTTATTATTAGTTTCTGCAAACACTCTCAGCCTTCTAGTTTGTTGAACCTTTATATTAGATTTATTATCATATCTTTCTGTCAGTCTCCTGACGATGACTAGAGCAAGCTAGTCGAAACGTTGAGACCAATTAAGAACTCACTCCGCGGCAGTGAAGTTAATAGCGAGAAGTCCCCTCGATCCGATCCACTTTCAAGCTAAAGTAGTAGTCCCGGCCGATTTCCTACCCTCTGCCCAGGTAGTAGCTTATAAGCTGGACAGTTCTTTTCAGAACTAAGTAATCTCCCGAAGTAGTCTCCCGATTTTTCAAAATCTACTCCGCGGCAGTAGAATAAAAAGCAAGACCTAGTTCTCTAAGAACAAATCTACACAGCTAGTAGATATACACATGGTGTTACCGCAAACAGAATATACATTGATACCTCGCCATGCAAAGCCTCAAAAAGTATACATATATCTTTCTGGTAATGAAACCCTCAAAGGGAATGCATTACTGTGACCTGTAGACTCGAAAGATACCTGTGCAGAGAAGATAATGAAGTACATGTACATGTACATGTAATGTCAGTTTTAGATGTGGGAGGAAAACCCAAAATATCGAACACCCGCAAACAGGTAGGGACTGCAAAACCCAATTCAGATGCAAGGCTCTGGTCGGGATTCGAACCAGGTCAGGGAGCTGAATGACAGGGAAAAAACCACAGAGCCAACCTGAATGCTTTATAAGTTCTACAGAACTTTATATAAACAAACATTTCAGAAAACTAACTTTCTGAAAAAATGACTGGAAAACTCCAAGAACAATGCACTTTAAATCTAACAAAATTATTAAGAACAGTAAACAGTTAAAATATCTAACACTCTTAAAGGTTATTTCAGGAAATGAAAATTTATAGCAAAACAAAAAATTGAACAAAACTGTGGTTTATTGTTTGAAAAAACTGTGAAAAAGTACAACCAGAGGTAAATTTTTGTTGTTGTAATTTTCACCTGTTTACTCAAGAAAGATGAGCATTAATTGATAAAAGCAAATAATATGCCCACGAGATGATTTGCAGTAATTTTATTTCAAACTCATCAGGTAAAAAGCTGAAAAAAATTGCTGGATGGAAAAATCGGCAGAAATAAAGAGTTTTTCCCCAAGGAGCACAGTGATAAGTCTGTTGATTGGGAAACTACTGTAGGGGTTTAAAGCTTTTGCATCTTAAAGATATTTGATCATTCCTATGAGTACACTTCGTACTTATCTCTTCTTTGCCTGGGTAATGGTGCTGAATCTAGCTTCTTCTTTCCCCATATCAATCACTTCCTTCTAAGATGGGATTGTTAAGTAGTGTTTTCATAAGATTTGATATTTAATTTGAAAGGCTGGAGGATGCTTGGCCCAATTTTTGGCCAATTTGACCTGAAATTTTTGATTTAAATTTTAAGTAGGTAGTGTTATAGGTTCAGGAAAGTTACAAGCTTTCATTTAAGGTATTGCCTGAAGAAAAAAATGCCAGTGATTAATCATGGTGAATGAAAAAATGAAAAATGAATTGTTGTCGGAATCTAGGCATTATCGCACGTCCATCAGACATGCCCAAACAGTTTTGCTTGTTATATGTATTTTTTCCCCGTTTTTTCTGCAGCATATTAGTTTCGAAACAGCATCATCTTTTTCAAAATTTGTTTAGAGGGATTTACTGTATCAAATAGCGTTGGGCTAGGAACTGTACTAGTAAACTGGTCATGCTTAAAGTGAGATCAGGCATACCACCATAATCGGAGTCCAACAGTTTGGGCGTTGAGTGACTGAATGGTGTTGGACCGAGGACTGCACTAGTAAACTGATTATGCTTTACATGGGTTCAGGCATACCACCATAATCAGAGTCCAACAGTTGGGGTGTTGAGTTACTGAATGGTGTTGGACTGAGGACTGCACTAGGAAACTGATTATGTATTACATGGGTTCAGGCATACCACCAATAATCAGAGTCCAACAGTTTGGGTGTTGAGTTACTGAATGGTGTTGGATTTTGTTAGAATGAGGAAGGATCCTAGCATACAACTCAAGGGAGTTATCTTGGTTCAGGCCTGCATTTTAACCCTACCTGATAATGTAGTCTCCCTGTTTGTGATTCAAAAGATATTACAGGAAGTCTTTATCTTCAAATGTTCCATTAAATCTGAGCGTACTGTCTCCGATAAATAGATAGAATCGGAACGTTGCCTTAGGTCTCGAAAACAGGTAACTGAAGTGGCTGAATAGAGTTTCTTGAAACACGTTCCTGCTCTGTGTTGGCAAACTGATATGCATGTACGAGTTTCTTGCAGTGAAGCACTTGGTATGTTTAGTAAATAGTTGGAAGATTTCTGGCAGGTTCATTTATAGGTGACTGTAAATGAGCGGACTGAGTCGGAAAAGGGTGTCAGTCTTCCAGGAAGTAGTTAAAACATGTAATGTGCACAATTATGGTTGGAGAATACTAAGTTGTAATGCTTGTTGTTTCTCAGACATTGAGTCAGTGTAGGAAATTCTGCGTCGGAATGGCAAATCATAAAAAGGGGGGGGGGCTATGTCTAGCGATATACTTGTACATACATCTAACCTTAGTAAATTTATGCACCATTGTTAATAAAGGCATACACTATAATCCCAGCAGCCTTCTGCGGTGGTAAATGTTCAGCGGCCAGTTTCATAAAATGTGTAAACGGAATATTTATTGGCAGAATTCGTAACCACTGCTTACCCGCTCACCGCTTTCTTGCTGTCGGTTCATTGAAGTGGATGAGCCACGCAACAATGCAAATTTATTATGAACGCGCACGTGCGCTGTCAAATCTTCTTGATCGTTTATGAAATGACTAGATGCTTACACAACTTGTTCTGCTGTAGTAAGCGCGAGAATTTGCTTACCAGCCGGAAGAACATAAATGCCTAAGTTCTGCCATGTCTGCTGGGCACCCAAGGACTGTATTACATATCTGTCTAGATCAATAAGTAAATAAGGAATTTTCTTTTCTTCTTTGTTGTAGGTCATGTGTATTCAGCCATTGGTGACTACCCCAATGCCCTTGCAAGCCACAAACAATGTGTCCTCCTAGCCAAGCAACTCAACGATAAACACTTTGAAGCAAGAGAGGTGGGCAACGTCGGAGCTGTCCATCTCGCCCTCGGGGAGTTTGACAGCGCCCTGGAGTGCCACAAGCAACATCTGGAGATTGCCAAATTGTTGGATAATCGCAGCGAGGAGGCGCGGGCGTTTAGCAATCTTGGGAGTGCCTACCATTATAAAAGTGACTATGCCAAGGCGGCTGCTTACCATGATCAGGTACTGACTATCGCCAAGAACTTACAGGATCGGACAGTTGAGGCCAGGGCATTTGCTGGTCTGGGCCATGCAGCAAGGTGTAGCGGTGACTTGGAGAAAGCCAAACACTGCCACCAGCAGCAGTTGAACATTGCGCTGAGTACTAAGGACAAAACGATGGAAGGGAGGGCTTGCTCAAATCTAGGGATCATCCACCAGTCACAGGGACAGTTTGATACTGCCCTCAAGCTTCATAAAGCGCATCTGATGATCGTCACGGAACTCACTGATCGGGCCGGACAGGGTAGGGCTTACGGTAACATGGGTAATGCCTACAGTGCTTTAGGACAGCCAGAGCAGGCAGTGAAGTACCACAAGCAAGAGTTGGTTATATCACGTGAGGTGAACGACAGGGCCTCGGAGGCCTGCACTCAGGGGAACTTGGCCGTTGCGTACCAAGCTCTTGGTATGCATGAGAAAGCTCTAGAACACTATCAATCCCACGCAAAGATTGCTGGAGAACTCAAAGACCAAGTGAGCGAAGGACGGGCTCTGAGTAATTTAGGAAACTATCATAGCTCTCGTGGAGAGTTCAGGCAAGCACTTCCGTACTACGAAAAGTATCTGAAACTCACCAAAGGTTTAAACGACCCGATAGGCCAAGGCAAGGCTTATCATAACCTAGGGTTTGCTCATTATTCGTTAGGGAACTATAAAGAGGCGGTACATTTCTATGAGAAGGATCTCGTCCTGGCGCGGGACCAGAAGGACAAAGTGAGTCTTGGCCGAGCCTACTGCAATCTAGGCCTGGCTTACAGAACGTTGGGAAACTTCAAACGGGCCAGTGAGTGTCAGAAGTGTTTCCTGACTATCGCTCACCACATGAAGAACGCTGGCGGCAAGTTCCGTGCTCTTGGAAACCTTGGGGATATATGCATGGCGCAGACGGACACTGACAGCGCTATTAAGTTCTACGATCAGCAACTGCAGTTAGCGAAGCAGGTCAATAACAAAACGCTAGAAGCATGCGCGTACGGCGCTCTTGGATCTGCCCACCGAAAGATTAAGATCTATAATAAGGCTTTAGCTTATCACACGCAGGAGTTGCAGTTGTGTGAAGAGATGAATGATTTGAAGGGAGAGTGCAAAGCTCACAGCCACCTGGGAGCCGTCCATACATCACTTGGGAAGTACCTGGACGCTTTCAAGTGTTACGAGGAGCAACTGAAACGTGCCAATGAGTTGAGAGATAGTGCTTTGCAGGCCCAAGCCTTTGGTAATCTTGGCATCTCCAAGATGAATATGAACCTCTTTGAGGATGCCTTGGGATATTTTGAGGAGCAGCTCGCCACCCTGGAGCAGCTGGTGGGGAACTGCGTTTTGAACGACAGAGGGCGTGCTTTTGGGAATCTCGCAGAGTGCTACGAAGCGCTGGGAGATTATGACGAGGCTGTGAGGAACTATGACCAGTATCTGGCAATTGCGCAGAGGATGAAGAATGCAAGAGAGCAGGACCGGGCTTACCGTGGATTAGGGAATGTTCACCGGGCCATGGGGAACCTGCAACAGGCCCTGTTTTGTTTTGAGAAGCGTCTCGTCGTGGCTCACGAAACGGAAGATGAGTCCACACGAGCGTCTGCGTACGGCGAGCTGGGCTGTCTACACAGCATCATGGGGAACTTTGAACAAGCAATCTCATGCCTTGAGAACCAGTTGAAGATTGCTCAGGAGATGCATGATAAATCTGGTCAGGCTGATGCCGCCTGCGGGCTAGGAGGTGTTTACCAACAGATGGGTGAATACGAAAAGGCGCTGGAATTCCACCAGATGGACTTGAATATCGCTGAGGAAAGCCAGAATCTCTCTTGCCAGGGAAGGGCATTTGGGAATCTCGGAGTCACTCATGAGTCTCTCGGGAACTATCAGAAGGCAATTATGTACCAAGAGCAGCATCTCAGTATAGCTGCTCAAGTGAATGACCGCGTGGCCAAAGCTCTCGCCTACAGCAGCCTGGGTCGGGTCCACCATGCGCTCGGCAACTTCTCGCAAGCTGTCGCTTACCTGACCCAAGGTCTTCAGATTGCAGATCAGCTGGGACGGAAAGAAGATGAGGCTAAAATCAGACATCGTCTTGGCCTTGCTCAGTGGTCCAACGGAAACTTGGACGAGGCCCAGCAGCAACTCTACCGCGCAGCTGATCTCTTTGAGTCCATCTGGCGAGAGACTCAAGTCGGAAGCGAGTACAAGATCTCACTCCTGGAGTCACAATCGGCATCCTATCAGTCACTTCAGAAGGTCCTCGTTGCAATGGACAGACAAGAGGAAGCACTGGCCGTCGCTGAGAGGAGTCGAACTCGAGCCTTTGTTGATCTGCTTCTGGGACGTCAGTCGGGAGACGATGCTAATCCTGTGGACGTGATGGACACAGTCTTGATGACTGTAGACGAGATATTGGATCTAGTCAGTATGCAGAGTGCCAATGTCTTATATTTCTCAGTTGCATCAGGACATCTGTACAGCTGGCTTATTACACCCACAGACGGTAAGTCCACAAGAGAAACAATTTCTCGCAGAAAATTCTAATTGCAACGATATTGGGCAAAGTATTCTCAACATTTCAAAATCAAATATGTAAAAATTTGTGCTGTATTTTGATAAGTGAAGGAAAAAGGTTTCACTGCAAAAGTGAGGGTGTTGTTGTGCCTCTCACATTCTGAGAGTTCTTTTTAGTTTAGAGGGCTAATCATCTCTTGTTGTAAGATGGGAATTGTATTCCAGCTAGCCCCTAAAATTGGAATCAAAGAGCTCTTAACCCTTTAGATACCATAGCGGGCCGCAAGCGGCTTGTTCCAAAATGCCCAGAACAGCCGCAAGCGGCCGCAATATTTGACAAACTTCTGCTCAAAACAAGAGGGTCAAAGAAAAGGTATGGGACGAAATTTATATTCTCCAATGTTCCCATGTAAACATAGAATCAACAACTCTAAAATAAAGCCATGTATTTTTGTTTCTAAATTCATAAATCCTCTGACATTTTTTCTGAAAGTAACAAGGCGAAAAAATCAACAGATTTGAAATGTCTGGGCGTATGGTGATGATTATACAGAAATAAATGGTCTCTAAAGGGTTAAATATAAGAAACTTATAAATGTTTATCTATCACAATACAGTGTATGGATCCAATATTTGTTTTTCTGATTGTGGAGTTAAAAGCAAAGTGTTGTTAAAACGTTGGTTCTCCTCATACAGGTATTGTTAAATTCAATGACTGCAACCTGAACCAACTTGACAAGTCCGCCGAAGAAGACAGCCTCTCAACATGCTCCGAGTCTACCTTGACAAATAGCACCCTCAACGTAACCACATCGGCGCACCTTGACCAATGCATAGTGCATGCGAGGGAAGCCCTGGGCGTTGACACCCAGCACAGTTTGTATCGCGGTGCTGGGGACATCACGAGCGAGACGGAGAGCGAGGCGGACGAACTCCTCCAGAAACACCTCGAGGAGCTGAACGCCAAACTGATCGGTGGCAGCGGTGGGATGGACAACAACAACCAGCACGCCGCTATGCGGTTGACCAACCGTAACCACGTAACAAACAGCAGCAGTCGCAGCGTTGCGAGTGTGATGAGTCAGTTAAGTCTCAACGGCAGCGTCATGAGTAACTCGTCCCTGATAAACGGCGCCGCCAACAAATCAACGAAGCAGAAGCAGCTGAAATCCTGGTCTGGAAGGCCACCACTAAGGGTTCTTTATGACCTGCTGGTTGCCCCGATGGAGGATATGCTTCCCCAACCTAACGGACCAAATACTCCAGCTACGGATCTGGTGTTGGTTCTGGAAGGTATGCCAATGAAGAAAACAAGCCTCTTAAACTGAAATTGGAATATCGGACAAAAAACTTACTCAACATTTTGTAGATAATCATAAATGAAACGATATCTTATTGGGAGATGAAAATAAAAATGTATTTCTTCGTTCAATCTGGGAAGAAAAAAGGATACAATTTTACATACTTTATTTCAATCCAGAATTATCATGGGGGGGGGGAGAGAATTTGCTGCTGCAAACTACTTAAAAGCAAGATGACCTGTTGTATAAATGCAAAAATAGTTGGTTGCCTGACGTTTCATCTCTGGCAGTTTGTTTTTCTTAAAAACTTTTTTAGAAAGAAAAGATATTCAGTAAGAAAGCACTTAAGAATTTATAAAAAGTGTATTTATGTACATAATAATAGTCCTAAAAACAGGATTTATTGGACAAAATGTGTTTGAAGTCTTGCTGTAATGTCAAGATGAAGAACTTTTTAAAAAAGTAATTTTTTGTACTTGCCTGTGGACAGATGAAAGAAAAAAAATTATTAGTACCAATTTCAAGTAGTTTGAGCTGCATTAATAACATACACACCTGCATTCAGTACTGTTTAGTAGAACAGTGGACTCAATCTTCAGAATTGATTTGATTTTAGTCCTTTACTTCTATCATGTAAAGCTGTATGCAGAAAAGTTCATTTCTTTTTTTACACAGAAATATGGAAACCTTGAAACTATGCACGTTGGGAATCGATAATAAAGATGAACTTGCAGTGACACCATCTAGTATAAGATCTCTCTTGAGTAGTGGTGGCTCCCAGAACAGCCTGGTTGTCCTCAACATTGTGACCCATATGCTCTGGTCGTCTTCTGGAGAACAGAAGTGTTAATATAGTTTGTCATTTCATAAAAATGTACATGTGATTTGAAGATTGTAATATTTTGTTTTTTTCCTTGGTAGGCGATTTGTACCTGGTGCCATTCTCCGTTCTCAAAGGTGCCTCATCCACGGAGTGCCTTCAAGACCGCTTTAATCTACGCGTTGTGCCATCATTGAGGGCGCTAAACACCAACCGGTACTGGGAGCAGAGAGCGACGTCCAATAGCGGTATGGTGCCCGCCGTGGTTGTGGCAAACCCTGAGCTGCCGGCCAGTGTAACGGAGAGGTGGGGGTGGGGAACCCTACCTAATGCTGAACAGGTCAGTATTGCAGACAAATATATGTGTGAATCAGTCCAGTGTTGTAGGTACCTGTTGTAATGTGTTGTCGTAGGTTCTTTTTGGAACCATGGCTCTTTTCTTAACCTTGCTGGTATCCGTTTTGCTGCCGTGACCCGACGTGCAAAGTCACAGCGTTTTCGTTGTCGGTCTTCCACTGCTACGGGGTAAACTGTAGAGGGCGCACTGTTTGTGAATCGCCAGTATTTACCTTGCTGGTATCTGTTTTGCTGCCGTGACCCGACATGCAAAGTCACAGCGTTTTTGTTGTCGGTCTTCAACCTGTACGGGCTAAACTGTAGAGGGCACACTGTTTGTGAATGGCCAGTATTAACCTAGCTGGTGTCCGACATGCCGAGTCACAGGTTTTTGTTGTTGTTTGTCTTCCACAGGAAGCCCACCTGGTATCAGAGATCATGGGAGTGACTCCTCTGACGGGACCCTCGGCCACCAAGGAGGCTCTCTGCAAATCCATCTCCAACGCAGAGTGTCTCCACTTTGCAACCTCCGTGTCCTGGAAACTCTCCGCTCTCATTCTGTCCCCTGGACATTTCCCAACAAAGAGGGCGGCATCATCACCGGTCAGACAGAGGAGTATATCACCGACAAACGGGTGAGGAGACCTAGTGTTACTCTCTTTGGTTTATAATAGTGTGGACCTGTTCTTTCGCGACATCACAGCTGCAAGCTTTGTAAACCAGTTGTTGGCCAGACTATGGGCAGCCTTCCCTTATTTAAAATTATGCAACAATTTTTCATCTAGTACAATAATGTTATCAAATTACCGACATGAATAAAATGTTGTACCCACTGCTAAAATACAGGATTCGAAATGCCTCTAGCTCTACCGGGCAATCTCTTTGGCATTTTGATGAGACATCTGCTCTAGAATGGCAAAGGTCGTGGGTTTGATATATTTTTTCATAGGACTCGGGAAAGTACTGAGTATACTGTGCTTTATACATAGCAGTGTATGGGATAAACCAAATAATTTTAACCAATTGTGCTACCTAAAACAAAAAGTGCACAAATTGTTCACACAAAAAGGTTTTAAAGGTTTTTAAAAAGAATTCCTGAGTTTTTGAGCACACAATGAAGACACAGTGGGGGAGGGGGGGTACACTATGCCCCATTTTTAAACTGCCATGGCTTTTGGAGGGGGTAAGGAACGACAAAGAGACCGCAAAACAAATGTTTGGATCAGGGATCAAACTAAAGTCAGGGATGCATATAGTAGCAGCAAAAAGGATAAGATGGAGATGGGCTGGACACCATGTGTAGAGGTAGGTCAGCCCTTGTACTGGAAAACATTTTCCTACATGTACTTTTTTACGTGGATCAAATATCATGCTGGTCAATAGCATTCTTTAATCAGAAACAAATCTTGAATCTTATTTTTTTTAGTGAGAATGGAGCCCTTGAGCATCTTGACCTGACGGACAGTGAAGAAAGTGACTTGGAGAGTAATCCTGACACTCCAGCCCTCTCCGAGTTCCTCCTAACAGCAGCCGACATCCTCGATCTCCAACTCACCGCCAAGCTAGTCGTCCTCTCGGCCTACGCCAGCGAGACACGCTCCGGCCGTATCACCACGGACGGCATCGTGGGCCTGGCCAGGGCCTTCCTGGCCGCCGGTGCTCAGAGCGTTCTGGTGCCGCTGTGGTACGTCCCAGAGCCGGCGAACAAGATCTTCATGAAGGGACTGTACGAGAGTCTGCTGCAGGGAACGAAAGCTAGCATGGCGGTCAGTGACGCTATGCACAGTGTACAGGTATGCAGTCAGTCTTGTAGCTGGAGACATTTGAGTGCCGGTGTGGCAGGAGATTCTGTACCCCTGGAAATTCATACACAAATTGTGTTCAAATTTCCTCTGCTAGCGCCTTCTTTTGATTTAATCTTTTTCAGCCCATGTTTATTTCCAATATGGGGGACAGATTTCCTTGTGGTCGGTGTCATAGGGCAAAATATGCAGGTCACGTCAACTGTGCCACACATGTAAATTGTTTTTGTCCAGTGAAGTGAACAAACAGTTATTGCAGTAATGTTTGCAACTAATGAGTTTGCCAGAATAAATAAATTTGTGCATGATTACCTTACAATCGTTACCAAATTATCAACACAATCACGCTAGTCATTCACAAACAAACTTTCTCATACGTTCTCAAACTTTGTGCATAGTTGGGTAGATAGATATTTGTTTATTAGTAATCAGTTTCGCCAGTGGAAGAATTGGTTAAAACTAATACTATGTGGGGTGTCGTGGCTGACCGGTATAGTTCACCAGGCTCAAATTCTAGTGGCTAAGTCATCAGGGTGTAGGTTTGAATCCCGGTCATGACATTTGTGTCCTTGAGCAAGATGCCTAACAGTTATTTCCCTGGGGGTAAATGGATACCTGTGAGGGCAGAGGTGGCTTTTGAGATTGATCTAGCTTGGTGCGCTACATACTTGGCAGCATAGACTGTGGTTAGGGCACATTGGAAGTGTTTACATGTTGTTGCGGCGCAATCTGCAGCCAGCCATGCCAGAAATGCCAGGACCCAACCCCTTCTCTTAATATCGATAAGTGTACTGGGTTCTTTTACAAGCACAACACCCAGGACCCATGGCTTTACGTCCCCATGAAGGACGAAGCAATTTAGTTAAGTGGCTTGCTCAAGGACACAAGTGCCATTGCCGGGAACTGAACTCACACTCTCTGACAACACCAGATCTTGAGTGCGGTCAAGCCCATGATGCTGTCAAATACAAAAACTCTTGGCCTCTCAATATGCAATTAAGAACCCCATCTCAAAAAAATACCATCTTCAAAGAAACATCATCTCGTGATCTTCATCTCTTGACAGGAGTTCAAGCAGTTTGCTCACCCGTCTAACTGGTCAGGTTTCATGCTGCTTGGTTGTGACGTCCGGCTGAGCAATAAGAGTGCAATGTTTGGGAACGCCATCGGGGATCTTCTGATGTCTCCAACGAAGTGCAGGGAAGCCCTGAGAGTACTCCTGCATCTTGTAAGTTTCTGATATTTTTTAATTCGTGCTAACTTTGTGAAGGTTCTGCCGAGAAAGTTGGTAGTTTTGATGCTAGTCACCTAAAGGTTTTGGAGTCTTGGCTCAATTTTATGAAACTGTTTACTGGTAAGCAAATTTGTGCACTTTCAATAGCAGAAAAACATGTGTAGTAAGCAAAATTTGTATTTCATAAACGATTGAGAAGACTGGACAACACGCGTGTGCGTTCATAATGGATTTGCATTGTTGCATATCTCATCTGCTTATAAGGGGCCTCCCCAGCAAGCTAGCATGCTTTTTGCTTTGCTGACAGTTCGCAGTGTTTATGAAATAGAAACTCTGATAACGGTCGCTTACAGGCTTTATGATATTGAGCCCTAGTTGGTGTACTTTACCCTTTTCGAAGTGGTTTGGTTGTGTGCAGAACTTAATCCTTCAGGTTCACATGTAGCAGGCGTGCAACTTATCCGCTGATTTGCTAATTATCTTCTCTTTGAGTGCCACAGGAAACTTTAAAACTCTGTACAATGATTTTTGTTTGAGAGAGTTCCCTCATATGTTTTTTCTTTTTTTTTTCTTTTACAGAGTTGTATAAATTTAGGTCCATCCCCTCACATGGGGACAGATTGGAGAATGTGTAGTAAAGAACCAATCAAGCAGTTTGGACACAACAATAAGTTGTTCATTCATTTTGTTTTGTGTCGGAATATGCAGAGTAAAGGGACAATGAAAGTTTAAATTGAAATAAAAATTGAAAGTGCTGTAAAGTTGTTACTAATGGAGAAGGACAATTCCTTTCCTTTTTCGCCAATTTTTTTGCGGATGGGTATAGCTTTAGTGCTTTTCTCTGGTACCACTGAGGGATAATTCTGTGTTTATACATTAACTGAGACACAACCTTTCTCTCCTAAGATTGAGAAATCACTCCAGAGAATCCACCGTGGGCCCAAGAATCCCATCTACACCACCCAGCAGAGCATCTTAAAGAAGGTCGGGCCCGTCAGAGGATGGCAGGAGCTACTCAAGGCAGTGGGCTTCCGATTTGAAGAGCAACCAGCTAAGGGTATACCGCCGTCTGTCTTCTTCCCATTGGCTGACCCCGGGGAGAGGTTGTTGCAGGCTAGTGCCAGCCTGCAGGCATTGCTTGGTGAGTTAGGCTCATACGTTGTTGGAATATAAAGACTTTGATTTAAAAAGCAAACCACATTTGCGAGTTAGAGTTGAGTTTATTTCTAGTACACTGACCTTCTTAGTCACAAGTCACCGCGTAAATTTGAATTTGAAAATAGAATTAGCTGTTGTAAACTGCTTACCAACCAAAGGACCTATTGTATCAATGCAAAAACAGAGTTAATGGTCTGATGTTTTGACTCTAGCAGAGTCTTTCTCGAAGGCTAAATGACAAGACTACAAACAATCAGGTATATTGCTGTAACAGAAGCAGTCAAGTGGAAAGAGATAAAAAGAGACAGAAGCAGAAAGCACACAGAAAAAGCAAGGGATGAACAATGAAGAGGGTGACGAAGTTGGGGGGGGGGAGGTAGAGGAAAGGGGCTGGTTGGCAGACAGGTTGGAGACACAAAGGACAAAATCAAAATAAAGTTTGAATTCCCTAGACTAAAGACAGTGTCGCTTCATCACGTGGTCCGGGGCAAGCTTTTGTATAGCAACCTCCAGATCAGCAGAGCCTGGCTTGATTTCACACCGCACTGAGACTCGCCTTCAAGATGAGTTGTCAATATCGCCATAGTGATTTGTATTGTGACATCACACTTTGCATAGTAATAAAGATTGATAAACATCTTGAGATCAATTTGAGCTGTTTGTCAAATCGAGCCCTGGTATCGTTGTGCCACACACATTCATTCAGAATTGCGCATGGGTGTTTGCCATCTATTACATAACTATACGAAAGACTTGCCCCCGAGCCATGTGATATATCAACACTGGGTGAATTATAATTTAAGCGGGTACTTGTGACTAAGAAAGTCTGCGTATTGGAAAGTATTCAAATCTTACTCGCAAATGGCTGATTGTAACACAGGATTGAAAATAAAAGCAAAGATTCTGCCAGTTTTGACACATGAGAGCATTCAAGTATTGTCAATAATTATAAGTGCTCCGTATTATTGTTAATATTATTGTTATTTGAATTCAACCAGGAATGTTGCAACATATCACATTCTTCAACCACTTTCTGATTTGTTAACTTCATTATCAACACAATTTAGATACACATTCTTGTTAAAAACACTATTAAGCTTGTGTAATTATCATCAATGTTCAACTGTTGAGGAATAGGAAGCAAGTTTCCATCCTTGTATTCAGCCATCTGCTGTATTGGTAAAGAGACGACCTAATCGTTGAAATTAATATCAATATTCAGCATGGGTGGCTAGTGTGGAAAGCACTTGCCTCTCACCACTGTGGCCCTGGTTCAATTCCCGGCTAGGGCCAATGTGAGTAGAGTTGTGCGTTGGTTCTCTCTTGTGCCTCAAGTGTTTTTCTCCAGGCCCTCCAGTTTTCCTCCCTCTTGGAAAACCAAAACACTTTCAATCTCTTGCTGTGCTACGCTCCGTGGTCATGTACGGGTCGACATATGGGTAAATGGCTTAAAAAATGTCCTTGCATGCCTGTAGATCCAACACGTTGTGCCTGCATCCTTCTCATTTCCGCTTTCTGAGCTGTAAGGACGCTTAGCCTCCCAAGTTGTTATCATCATTATTTATTTTCTTGTTCTTTCAGGTCTGTCACAGAATACCTTGATTGCGTTATCCAAGTTGCTGTCCTTCTCTGACGCTGCTCAGGAGATCATTTCCATGGTAAATTTTTCTTGATTTCTAAACGACTAACATCTCAGCTTGTCTGAACGGAGATAAAGTTGTGGCTATGGCTAGTTGTGGCTTTGGCTAGACCATTGCTTCATACTGTACATGAATGTCATTTCTGATTATGCCATTAACCAAAGCCGAAGACACTCAATTTAGCCACAAAGACATTAGGCCTTTTCTCATTTCGAAAAAATCTCCTTGTTCCGACTTGTGACATGTTTGACTAAAACCTTTTCACATATGACATTAGAATTTGGCATTTCAATCAGCACTCAATCCGTGGTGAACGGAATGCAAGTTTGCTTGGTTGGGTTTGTTGAGAGTTTTTGACCTGTGTAGAGAATTACATGTGTTGCCAAAAAGAGGATGTGGCGCTGGGCATTGTGAAAGCAGAACGGATTTGAAATGGGTTGAAAGTTTCTGCATCCAACACTGATTAGAACCGTGTGGCTTTTGGCAAGGATCAGAGCTTGATAAAATCAACTCTGCGTGATTGTTGTGATCATAACTAGGATCAACAGTGTAATTTTTTCCTGAAAACTGGTCCTCTATGCACTGTGCTATTAACTGATTAAAAAAGAGCTATTGGTAACCAGCAATGCGACCAACTTCAACTGGCTGGTTGCGAATCATCGACTAGACTAGTCCAACCAACCGTTACTGACTAGCACACATCTTATCAGAGTTACTCAAACTATGGATAACTATGGTTAAGGTGTTCCTTGATGGAACTTGCTCAATGATGGGTGGTCTGGTTGGCATAGTGGTATCATTCCTTGCCTTTCACCTCTAGGACCCCGGTTTGAAAATCTCGCCGGGGGCACTTTTAGAAATCCGTGGGCTTTTCCTGGAATAATTCTCTGGGGTTTTCCTCCCACGTCTAAATCCGAAAAATCCTTCCTTGTCTTCTCTCCGTTGGGTTCTTGGCTAGTATAGTGATTAAGTTCGCTTTTCTGAGAGTCCTTGGCTTCACAACCAGAACTAATTAAATGAAATGATTTATCCTTTGAGAGCCTCCCAACCCATCAACAACACAAACTGTTCTTTGCTTCACAGCTACGTGTTCTAATCACTAGAGTACACCAAATGAAAGGGTCTAGTGTACGGACCCAGGGTCACGATAGCAGTGATAGTGTAAGCATACCAAGCCAGGTCCAGTCTCCGCGTACCATGGAGCAACAAATGGTTAGACACGGCGTGTGGTTGTTGCACTTAAGCGTAAATTCAGCAGCGAGTTTTTCTAGTCGCTGTCAACAGTTTAGTTTGTTTGCCGTGTCTTGCAGTTGTGCACAAAGTTCATGTTCATGTTTTTATTTATCATTGCCAATTATTAGTTATAGTTTTAGTACCGAGTACAATTGTACACTTTATCACCTGAAAAAAAAAAAAAAAAAAGAGTCAACAATTATTTGAAGCGACGTAGAATTTAGGTTTTTTTTTAAGTTCAATCTTTCAAAAGAAAACTACAGTCATTTTAAATATAGGAGTCGAACTGGACTTTTGTCACCGGGCAAGCTCGGTGGTCTAATGGTAAGACATCTGCTCAAGAATGGCAAAGGTCGTGGTTTTGAATCCCAGCCATTTTTGGGTGAACAAAGACAAATTGACAAGAACAGGATTTGAACCTGTGTTCTCTGGATTAACATGCTGGCACTCTACTCTACCAACTGGGCTATCAAGCCCTTATATTGGCGGTCTCCCTATTTTGTCAATATCTTAGTTCAGGGATATCATAATTTTTGTGTTGTGTTTCATCTTCATATGATATCTAGGATCTGTTTGAAAAACAGTCATCGAAGCAATTTTTCAAATGATTTCAATCATTTTTGTCATTTCAAACCATCGTTTGGTATAAAGTGACAAAAACATCGATACTTAAAAAAACATAAATTATGTTGAATCAATTTGCAGTTTGAAATAACGTTTTGACATTATTGTTGCTGTGAACGCAGATATTGGCTGTTTGGGGTTCCACTGCACGTCAGGTCAAATTAAAGTACTGGTATGGCTGGTGGGTTATGGGATTGTGGTTGTTGATGTTACAAGCATGGAATTCAGCACACAGTCAGAGGAGATCATGAAAAAAAAATATTTGGCTCGGGGGCAATCACAATTTTTGTCCTTTGGAAAAAACATACGTAGAATAACAAGCAATGGCAGCCATTTTGACAATTTTTAAAATTGCTGATTATTCTACTTATATTATTTTCAAAGGACCAATCTGTGAAGGCCTGACAGCCAAAAAACCTTCTCATGACATACTCTGACCGTGCCAACTTTCATACTTGTATCATTAAAGGCACAATTACCCGAACTATTTTTCCAATCTGCCCCTCTAAACAAAATCACCTTTTGCTGTTAACACTTACCTGCCACTGTATAATTTGTTTTCAAACATCTAAGATATTTTTGCAGCTGTAATTTTCCTCATTGGCACAATCTAACTATTTCCAGGCAGATGCCTGTTTTTATTTTACCTCAAATCATTCCAACAGTTGTGTTTTCCTTTTTGCCAACAGCTTCAGCAGGTTGTAGCGAAGTACACGCGGGACAGAGAGGGCGCTATACAGGTACCAGTTAATGTCAAGCTATGGAGAACACCAGGCTGTCATGAGCTCCTGGCCTCTCTCGGTGAGTGCAGCACCATTTTTTTGTGTATTACGAAAAACCGAAGCTCTCCCGTCAGTGATGAGAAACCTGATTTCAGACATATTTACGCCTGCCTGTTGACAAAACAGCTGTCATTCTCTTCAGATAAAGACATTTTCTTCAGATAAAGAAATCATGCTCTTTGATCAGCGGCAGAGCCAGGATTTTTTCAGGGGGGTGTGAGGGCACAGAGGGTCATGGCTTTCCTTTTTTTTTGAGGACACAACATGTTTCTTTCGACTTGTTGGGGACCAAAGACCAGTATCCACCCTTTATGTGACCCCACATACATACATGAAAAGAACAAACCTATGAAAGTTTAAGCTCAATCAGGCATCGGAGTCGCAAGAAAATAGTGGAAAACCCAATTAGATATTTTAACCTGTTAACCGTTACCAAACATCAGGATGTGTTCATCAAAACTAGTTGTTTTTCTCGTTTGTCAAAAACTATAACATTTCAAGCAAAGTTTAGGCTACTGTTTCAATGAAACCGTCTTAAAACCATCTAAGTGTAAACTTGTGAACGTTTATATTTTCAGTCTTACCAATGTTGTGCAAACCCTCTAACTGGGATACCATCCAATTAATCCATTTTGAAAAGGTTTTCACTTTGGAAAGAGTCGGTTGGATAATATATTACGATTTTCAAGGGACTTTTAAAGACTCACTTGTTTGAATCTACATTTTTGTGACAAATTGCTTTATAATATTTTGTTGTTCTAGGTTTTTGTGTTTACGCATAGAGGCTCATGCATTATGCGCTTTATAGTTGTTTTGTATTATTATTTGTATTATTGTTATTCCTAGAATAAGCATTGATTTTTGTTTTTGTCTCTAGGGTTTGATCTGATTGACGTTGGGAAGGAAGAGGTGCTGCTGATCACCGGGAAGCAGGTCAGCCGACGGATGCTTCATTACACGCTACAAGCTCTACTCGCTGTGTATGGTAAGTCAATGTAGACCAGGACAACACCTGGGCTCAGTTTCATAGAGCTGCTTAAAAGCAGAAAATACTGCTGAACAATTTGCTGCTAAGCATAATTGAGCAGGATACCAGTCAGAGATGGTACTTGCATAATGCCACACACAAATTACATACTTGCAAAATTGGCTGATGGACGTGGTTTAATTTAGGGTTCCTAACAATAAATATATATTTTTTTTTTTTCATTAACTACCACTGAACAATATTAGATTTTTTCATACAGATGTACTTTCAATAAAGCTTGTAACTTTATTGAACCTTTAAACAAATTTAACCTTTAAATCGACAATTTCAGGTCAAATTGGCAAAAAATCTCTTTGGGTCAAATAAAAGGGCTCCGATGATAAAATTCACCAAAATTAAAAGTATGCTAAAAAACCTCCTTTGTATCAATTGCATTTTCAGATCCCGCTGCTGCACCCAAGTCCCTACCTCTAGAAAGCTTCTCATCCATGGAGAGTCTTTGTTCATCCCAGTCTGGGGCCTCCATGTCTGGAATGTCCGGTATGTCACTCTCTGCAATGTCGGCATCCTCTATGGTCTCCTGCCACTCCCTGAAATCCAACGCTGACATGTCCACAGTTCAACCCATCGAGGTGTCCCTCGGGAAGAGCCATAAGAGAGGGAAGCGTCGCAACAATCGCCAGTTTGGTGTGACGTCAACGCCACTCTCCGCCGAGTTGACCCGCAGCGGCTTTGCCTACTCTGGTGAGAACTCCTACGCTTCGCTGATCGGGACTGGGATGACACCATTGGCTGATAATACTCATGGAATAAGCCCAGTTCCGTCATCTGGATCTACCGCATCAACCCCACCTGTACCCAGCCCGGTGACGGTAAACCCACATCAAGGTGGATCTAGGTCTCAGATACCCTCTCGACAGGAAATCCCAGAGGAGAGTCTGTTCTCTGCCGACGGCAACCTGACAATGGCTCCTGAGGTCCTGGCTCTTCTCAATAGCCTCAACAGTGATCCCGATGATACCATGTTCAGTCAGGAAAGGGGGTCGGCTACCTCAAGCAGAGAGAGCCCTCTCTTGTCTTCTTCGTCCTCCTCGTCAAAACCCAAGAAGACCTCCAGCTCCAGAGAGTCACTACTAGGTAGCCAGGACTCCCTCTCTATGGGAATGGTCAACCCTGCTTTTGTGGATGATACCGTGGAGTTCATCAATCGATCCGTACCAATGTCTTCATCCTCTAGTGTTGAGGTGAAGTACAACAAAAGTAGCAGCAGTGGGATTGCCACCGGTTCAGATTACAAGCGTAGGAGGGATTCAAACCAGTCAAGATCAAGGTCAGTGTCGCCTGGAGATGTCTTCTTGCCGGATACTGCATCTCCAAAGTGCAGTCTCTACGCCGGCTCACCTAGACAGAGTCCAGCTAGACTGGAACCAGGAGTAACAAGTCCCCCTAGAGGGGGCAGTCCAAGTGCCAAGCTGCTCCGTCGCACAAGCCAGTCTTCCCCAGTGAGGTCACACTCTGAGCAGGGATCGGAATCAAGAGGTACACCCTCTCCTCACGAGGCTATCGCTATGAAGGTGCTACACGACACCATGAAGCATATGAATGCCGTGGAGAACATGCAGAGGTTTACCCGCATGAAGCAGGGTAAGCCTCACCAGCAAGGTCAAACAGCAGAAGCTGCTGTGCCAGCATCCCCTTCCCAAAATGACTCGCCCCATGAACAGACCAGCCGGGGGCCGTGGAAAGTGGTTGATCGTAAAAGCAGCCCGATACGGGCTTTATTCACGGGAGCAAATGCTGAAAACTCATCCCAACCCCCTGCTCAGGAAAACTCCAACAGGACTCCTCAGAAACCCGATCAGGGTGCCTACGCCAGGAGGCAAGGAAGCCCTACATGGAGGAAACCCTCCCCTGTGATGCAAGGAAATCCAGGAGCGGTATCCAGCAACCCTCATTCAGTGCCATCTTATAATAGCATCCAAGACAGGAGGTTTTCTGGAAGTAATGGTCAAGTTCAGGGGAGCTCTCTACAATCGACGAAAGCTGGTAGTCTGGAATCCATCAACGCACAGAGAATCCGGTCGCTGAAGGGCGATGGCTTCCACAACGGAATCGATACCCCACAGCAAATGCCAATCTCATCACAGGTGCCAAAGGAGAGGTCTCGTCCTTCCAGCTCTGTGAATGATACAGCCACCTTGCCTCACACCAGACCGATTCACTACGTGCCTCCCAGTGACTTCACACCACAGTCCAACTCCAAGTCTCAGTTGGGACCCACCGCCGCGCCGCCATACTTCCAGCAGCCTGCGCCTCAATCCAGTCAGAGTAATGGATTTATAAACCCTCAGCACGCAGCTAGTGGGTTGAACGCCATGGGTAAAGAGAGAACGATCGCTTCAAGATCTAATGCCATCCCGCTTCAGCCGTCAAACTACTATTTGAGTCGGCCGGGGAGCTCACAGAGCACGGCGAGTAGCGTTTACTCGTCTACGTCCTCAATACCCAGCGTGATTCACGTTCAGACAGGCAACAGCCCAAACCACAAAGGAGCTCCTTCGACACCTCAGACGAACCACGTAAGTTACCGCTCAAACGAGAACCATTCCAATCCACAGCAGGCACCCCCTGGGGCGTCTCACCAACCCGTGGCTAACGGTGGGGTCGGGACAAAGTTACAGAGGGGGAGGGTTAGTAGCGGTGACAGCTGTCATTCTGTCACGAAGAAAGTTTATCATTCCTCGCCTTGCTAACGACGTGTGTGGATAATTCATCTTGTATCATTGCTAACAAAAAGTCCTCGGATCCAGAATGTATTAAAGTGTAAATAATATTCCAATCAAATGTCCGACTAATTAGACAACAAACTTCCAGCAACAAATTGTAAAATTTTTTGATTTTATCCACTACCACCTGAAATAAGTATTGTTTTATTCGAAGTGAAGACCAGGAGCAAAAATTCTTGCTCCCATTTAAAAAGGGAATTGTACAAAAATAGCAAAATGTACCTCTTCAAGGTAACTTGTGCTTCCTTTCGTGGCACTGGTGTCATCAACTCAAACTTTGTATTTGGTTCGTTTTAAGTTCTTAGTGAGTACTCTTTTAAATCATCCTCTCACATCTACTACTGTGCCAAACACTTTTCTTTTAGTTTAATTTTTGAAGCACCGAGATTTGACACAGTTTGCTCTGTATACACCTTTCTTTTTTTGTTTACAAACATTGACCAACATTTTGTACGGGAGGCCCCCCGAGTATCACAAAATGGATAAACAGGCTTGGCGAAAAATGTCCCTTTTAGTGAAACGTTCAAACTTATTTATAAATAAGTTTACTTTTTTTGCTTTGGATAGTAAATTTTATTATCAGTAAAGTGGGTGTTAATTTGATAGCACTATTGGTCAACTTATAGTAAACTGTTGCATTTTTGCAGTGAAGGCCACCCGTAATTTAGCTAACCAGGGGTCGGCAAAACTCACGATTATAACATAATGAAAGAAGGGTCTATAGTTGCAACTGGTTATCGGCACATCACATAAACAGGTTTCTCTGCACGTTTATTTGGACAATTCACCCACCAGGCGGTAGTTGAATGCATAGGTTTATATATCACAGAGGTGTGTTTATTGAATTTTTTGTTGATTCGGTGGCACTTTTGATTTTTGTTACAACAGTCAAACAAACTAGCAGTAGTATAAAAAGCAGCGCTCTCCCTTAACAGTGGTTCGCTGGCCAAATGCCAGTTAAAACACCTGAGGACCGGTCAAAATTCACTCCAAGTGGTCCGGCTGACTAGTTCAGTGTTGATAAGCATCCCCATTTCTTGAATTATGGACTAGTGAAGAAGCTGACGGACTAGTGAAATGACAAGCTGACTGGTCCTGCTGGCCAGTCACTAAAAAAGTGAAGGGCAAACTCTGTAAAGGCGTATATCACGAAACACAACAGAATTTGTTCATTTTGTTACATTTCATGTTCATTTTTGTTGCTAAAAAGAAAGAAAAAAAAATCTTACCACAACTTCCATTGTCTGTGAAAATCATCTTTGATGGATGGTATGCCAAACTTGGAAGAGGTTCTTTTCTCATAGAATGAAACCAGACTAAAACAATTAAGCATTATTTGGTTTCATCCAAAACCTGAGCACCCACCCACTGTCCATTTTCAGTATTTCTGACCGCGTGAGGGCGTTTGTGAGCTTCAATGATGCAAAACAAATTAAACAAACTCCTTTTGTATTGTCATTATTATTATTATTATTTAATTTGGCCATTGATACAAGAAAACAACATACAGGCTGTGAAAATAGGATCAAACTGTAATTGCGTTGCGAGGAAATTTGCCGTTGAAAGCACCCTCATGCGGTCAAAAGTACAGTGAATTTTCCGTGAATTCTTGAGGGTTGCATGAAGTGTATTCCTAAGAGGGAGGGTATACCTTTGGTAATTACTCCAAAAATTAATGACTATAAAAACTTACTCGGTATGAGAAGCACAACTGTTGGTAGTGTTTAACAATTTGAGAAACAATGCCCTCCAATGGAATGTGGTTTTAGAGAGAGGGACTCAAAAACATTTCAATCATGAAACGTTTCTCAGATTGTGTGTTCCAATTACGGATTTTTCTTCCTGTGTGGACACAACCTCTCCAGCTTTTCGGATACACCTCAAAAATGCTACCACCTTTTCAAACAAACTTTTCATAGGATAGTTTAGGATAGTTTTATTGTATGTACAGGCATGATATTCTTCCTACTTTAACCCGATTTCCGATTCTTTTGCCGTCAGAAAAATCAGCAAAATTGTGATTAAACAGCCTGAAAAGCCAATTATAAACCTACACCATGTCTACATGTAGGTCAGCCCTTGTACTTGATAAACTGTTCCTACTTTTTTTCCCTAGGACCAACTATCATGCCTATAAATATCTACATTTATATAGGATTAAACAAACCAACGGTTCCAAAAACCAAAGGTATACTTTGCCTCTAAAAACCTAATGCTTTATTTGCCCTCCTTTTAAACAAACCAAAATAATAATGATTTTTGTTTAATACATTCACCAATTGATAAAGAAATACACTGGTATTTCACCAAAGCCCACCATTTTACTTTATTTGGAGGAGATATTCATCTGTATTCAAATGTTAAATTCTCGCTGCCAGTTTTTAAATTTTTTTTTAAACAAGTGTAATCCATTTTTATATATACTTCTTACGCTTCTATCTAAAAACCAATTATGTGCCAATTTTTTTAATTATACATTGGCCAATCTTTTTATTAAAAAATATATTAATATATATTTATATCATTAGAACTTAAACTGTGAAGCGGAACAAATTATGTGGTTCAATTCATTTGCTTTCATTCATTGTTGCGGAATGCGGATGTTGCTTTTAGAAACAATTAGGGCAAGTCTTTATGAATATGGTCAAGGGAACAGCTGGGTCTTTTTAAATATTAAAACAGTGCAACAAACGTGTGAGTTTCCTATCTATGAGACTGGCCAAACTCCACAACAAAAGGAACGACATTGATGAATTTGGAATGAGGCTGTGCAAAACAAAAATAATTATTGCAGGGGAATTTTTTTTTAAACAATTGGACCGGATGATGTTATCAACTGAAATTCACAATTGGTATTGTCTCGTTATTGTTCTCGTGGCTCCAGGGGAAGTATTGTGTTTTTGTTTGTCTCTTTCATTGGGGGGGGGGGGAGGTTTTAATTAAATTGAAACAAGCAGAGACAGTATGATGAATGTAATGTAAGAATTAGCACTGACACAATGTGGCAGGGAAAACAAGTTATATGAAAACATTTTTTAGAGACACAGGGTATAACATTGACCGACTTCCAAATGTTGTATTCATTTTATTGTCCTGCCATCCTCTTGATTGATCAGAAAAATACTTGCATAATGTTTTGACATTTTTTGTCGTAAATGCAACTCTGCAACCGGGTACAAATTTGGTGTGGACAGCCCCGTTGTCACTCAGTGCCAGGCTTGTGGTGTGTGTGTCACATTTTTCAATTTCATCTGTGAATTTTTACCAGTGAGTTTTATGATGTGATTAGAAATGAAACGGCACATCTGTTACTTTCAGGTGAACATTTTTACTCACTACGCCTGTGCAAATTACTCTAATTTTTGTGTTTTCTCTCCCCTTCCGCATTCATGGGGAAACATCACACATTGAATTCAATATTTGAACTAAATTCCTTTGAATAACTGCAAATTCAACATCATGCTGAGGGAAAGCGGGGGGTTGTAAAGTGACCAAAGATTGGTTAAATATCGAGTGCAGTAGAAAAAACTGCATTCCCAAAACACGCAGCAACATTATACTCTAACATTTGAAATACAATCTTGCAAGATATTGAGTGCAGCTCCCTGGTGATTCTGTTGAGCACGTCTACAAAGCAGTCTATTTGGGACACTCCAAGCAAAAACTAGGCACTTCCTGCCAGAACTCAAATCTCGGTTTGTTAGCTCATCAAATAGACGAGAATAAGAACTTTCAACCTCTAGTTAGGGGCCTTAATGTTAAGTATTGCTCAACATAATATAGAATGTGTCAGACATCGCATTGATGTCGTTGCTAATGTTTTAGTTTGTATTCACTATTTCTGAGGGCTGCCTAGTTTTTTAGTGGGGTGTTTCTCAAGGCTGGTACATTGTACACCGAATAACTCTTTAACATCACACACATTATTTTGAGTGAGTATGACTTTAAAGATCAAAGATCATATAGAGCCGCAAGGCGCAAGATGGGCAACTGGAGCTCTATCTATTGTTCGAGCGTGAAGTATGGCATTGGCCCTATTTCGGCTAGCGAGTGTTTTGTTGTAGCATTGATAGCAATGGTCATTGTCTGCACTGATCTATTGTTGCATCAAAGAGTTGCTCACTGCGTGCATGCATGTACATCACATTTCAGATAGAGCCGCCCATCTTGCGCCTGTGGCTCTAGACGATCTTTTCTTAAGTCAAAGCAAATGGTACTTACATCTACAACCCAGTTTTGTTAGACTATTGGGAAGCACAACAACGAAAATCCCCAAACCTTGAAATTGTATGATTATCAAAATTGGTTCTGCTTCAATCTAATTTGTTAAAGAAATTATAATCATTATTATTATTCTTTTTTCTTCCACGTTAGCTGTTGACGTCACTGTTTTAAAGTAACGGGAATATCTTCCTGGTTTTCATTATGAAACACCAGGACATGGCAGTCGGCTTTTACAAGTGTTTACATTTTATGCTGTTGGTGTTATTATTTACTTTGTATTGTAAACATAATCAAAGATTGTAAAGCAAAGATTAAAGAGTTCAAACTACTTAACAGCCTCTCAAAGAAGAAACAAGACACACGACCGTAAGTTAATCGGAAACTGAAGTTAATCATTCAGATTCAAGTGTAGACTGTGATGTCTTGTGTGTTTGGCCCTGTTCAACTCCACTGTCTGACTGTTCTGTTTCCTTTACACCTCAAAGCAATGTGCGTGGGAACCCAAGGCAGGGCTTAAATACGGGGGAAAATCCACAAGACCTCAGGGCTTGTAGCTCAAAATATTTACTGGGACTAGAAATGTTTTTTACAAGACTAGAATCAAAGTGGTAAAACTTGCTGGCACAGTTTAACAATACCTGTTTTTATTTGAGCATGCATTATTCTACATTTTAACATCATGTGTTTCTGTTCAAGATATTACCCAGTTAGGTTTTGTTATTCAATTCAATAACACAAGACCACCGGACTTGTCCGGTCTTGAGTTTACCGACCCAACACTTAAATCACTGGCTTCGGACCAAATTTTTGTTGAATGCACATAAGACTTGCACAGTCTAATGGAGGATAATTTCGAGTAAAAACAGAATCTTTCCTATTTATCAAGTACCTAACTCTAACCATCCCATCGTGATTTTATTTTATAAAGATTTTCTTCCATGAAAAGCAAAGAAGCATTGTTGCTTTGAAATGTATAATTATTTTATTGTATAAAGGCATTTACATTTATTTGTATTTACATAACATGTCATGTACAACGATAAAATTTGTCAAAATCTTAAGTTATTTTATCATTCCTAAACATGATAGTGTATCTATGTGTTTTATACGATGTACAGCATCTTGTTATTCCATTCACCTTGTACATAATGAAGAGTGCTCTCTCTACCATCTATTTATAAGTCAGCTGGGTTGTTTTCTCTCCTGGTTGGATGCTAATTATGAGCTTTTTAGGGCTTTTAAACTATTTAAAAGTAATTTGTGTAATATTTTGCTGAATCTTTTGATTATACAAATTGTTCTTATTAAGTGGATTAAATAGAGAACCGTGTAACAGCTTGTATTGTAAAAACGCCTCAATTGTTTGCTTCTTCAACTCAATAAACAACAGCAATAGTGGATCAAAAACCTGTGGGGTAGGAGTGGAAGTATGCTTGGAAGTATGTATTGACGGTTAGGGTTTAATTCGGGTTAAGGTAAGTGGTTTGAGTAAGGGTTGGGGTGTGGGTTTGATATAGGGTTGGGGTTAGGGTTTAAAACTTTAAGTTGGGGATGGGTTATGGTTATGAGCTCGGGGTTTAGGGTTAGGGTTAGGGTTTGAGTTAAGGTTGTTGTTAGGGTTAGGTTTGGGGTTTGGTTTATGGGTTGGTGTTGGGTTTAGGGTTCGAGATGGGTTACAATTAGCGATTGAAAATGTGTCAACATAAGAGAAGAACTAAAAACCCACAGAGTCAAGCCTTAAGTTGTGCAAGCTGATAAAGTTTCACTCTAAAAAAAGAGAGAGCCGAAAGCACAAAGGGTAAGTATTGCCTTCAGGCTTTTCAACAGCTATTTTTCTCAGAAGTTCAAATTTGAGACAGCAGTTGTTTTTACATAAAATAGAATGAAAGCATTTCACTATGTGAAAAAGACCACCCCCCCAAAAAAAAAACAAAAAAAACATGAACACACAAGTACCACCCAAAACAAGGGGCTCGCATTGCATCTTTGTCCCTTGTTAATGTTTTGTCACTAATCTTTAATACAACAATGGTAAACAGAATTACAAATTTGAAATTGGCAGTTGTTCTTCAGAAAAGAAGTTAACACAAGGGGTAAGCCTTGCACTTTTATTCCTTTTTCAAGTTTTGTGACTTAATATACAGTCAAATGTTCTGAGAATTTTAGGATAAAAGTTTAAAATATTCCACCCTCAGAAATATTTGATATTTGATATTCTCTTATATCTACAGGTAGTGGGGTAACATATTTGTCTTTGTCAAAGTAATGCCAAATGCCGATTTATAGGCAAAATGATAAAGAAAGATACAGTAAAAGTCACACATGAAAGTTGCGGCTGAATACAGTGGCTACCTGCTGAGAAAAACAGCATACAAATGTCACAGCAATTTCACAAGACCATCCAAGGTTTAGCAAGGTAACTGTGGGAACCAACCGCATCTCTGGTCGCAGCATTTGCCAACGGACACCAACCCTCAGAAATCTGAGAAACGACTCATCCATGAATCGATTCACAGATTCAAATGTTTTGGCGTCAACAAATTATCAGAAGCATATTACTTCAAAGGGAATCCGTTCTCAAAATAGTTAATACAATCAACAGGTGCAGTGCTTCTCGCCAAGTGAGTTCTTATGGTAATGAATTTTTTTAGTATTTCCCAATCTATGACCCTACCTTTGTTTGTTTGTTTGTTTTTTTAAATGATCTTCCCGTCAAGGGAACTCCGCAAACTCTCACAAGGGAATATAAACACCAAGCTGGCAACAGCCAATCTCTCTCATACAAATATTAGTTTAACGTCTATGATTATGAGTTGCACAAATCAATAAATAGTGATTCAGTGACTAGACGACACTAACTATTCCAGTCATTGTGAAATCAGCGGTTAGCTTGGTAGAATTCGAACCCACAACCTTGTGATTGCAAGTCCTGCACTCAGTCTAATTAGAATTAGGTGTTTTGTTGTATGTAAGGGCTAATCTTCCTGTTTGCTGGCGATCCCTGCTTGTTTGTCTGTCTGTAGCTTGGCTCCTTGGCAAGTGGGTTGTATCCAAGCCGCTTCAGCATGGGTGCAACTTGGTGCATATCATCAAGGACATCTTGAGGAATGTGGCCAACCCACTTGGCAAGAGCCTCTTTGTAAATGGGCTGCATCACTTGATCACTTGACCTTTCATTCCTGTATGATTTAAGAATGGAGACGTTTTTAGTATGCATCATTATTTTAGAATGAAAGGAAAAAAACGAGTGTAAAAGGTTTTTAGTTTCGTCGTTAAAATTTTATTTGATAAACGACTGTACGTTTGAGATGTTTTTTCTGTAAGTAAGTTAGTTGTTGAATTGTTTTGATTAAAGTAAGTTGATCTCCAGTTTTTTTCTAAGTATCCAGCCGTCAATTTCAACGAACTCTTCCTAACTTAGGATTAATCTTAGGACTTAGGACGAGTCCCAGCCTTGCACTGTAACATGTAAACCTTAAGATTAATCCTAAGTTAGGACTAGTTACTCGTCCTAACTCGAGATAGGATTAATCCTAGCGTTTCGTGAAATCGGCTGCAGTTCAATTTAATTCAACATCTATTTCCACTTCACACACAATAACTTTGACCCTCCAGACAGCATTACCAAAGACCATTATCCACGCCTAATGTGACCCAACATGAAACAATACGCCTTTGAAAGTTTCAGCTCAATTGGTCATTGAAGTCGCAAGCTAACATTGGCTAATAGTGAAAAAACCCTCTCGTATATTTTCACTGTTTTCAAACATCAGGTTTTGGACCCGGGAGTATCAAACTGATTGTTTGACTCATTTCTCAAATCATTTCAAGCAAATAATTCAATGGAAGGTTTTCACTATGACCATCTTTATACCATGTGAGTTATATGTAAATCTGTGCTGGTTGAGTTGATGACCAATTGAGCTGAAACAAAAATAAGAAAAACAATCTGTGACTTTATGTTTTCAATCTTAACAACGTTGTTCACACGCTTTAATAAGGTGAATATTACAATGGATGCAATGTCCTGAAAGTTGATGTTTGTGATGGACTGAATGTGTCTTGAAAAATGAACTTGGCATCATCAAGTGCACAATGCTTTCCAACTCATTGCTTGGTGACTTCTCTATGTTCTGACACCCTTATGGTCAGAATAGGGTTGTCTAAACTTCTGACAACCGTATAAGTTCGAACAACCCCTCATGATCTACATGCTAGGGTTAGGAACATACTTGTGTAGGGGTGTTGGTGACTGCTCTGTATTCCGACAACCCTATGTTCCGAAAAACTCAAGGTGATTTATTCGCTAGGGTTAGGGTTGGGGTAAGGGTTAGGGTAAGGGTTAGGGTAAGGGTTTAGGGTAAGGGTTTAGGGTAAGGGTTTATGGTTTATGATTTATTTATTAAAAATGTCATAGCAGCAAACCGCTGAATTGCGACATAATTTACAATATTTAAAAACATTTCAATAAAAAGAGAGAACATTATGAAAGGCAAAAAAGACAGACATGGGATAACAAAAAAGAATCAAGAATATATCTACAATAAAGAAAACAGAACTGGAGAAGAATAAAATGTAAACAAGCGATTTAAGTGTTCAACGAATTGGTGAGGTAGGGCAAGGGGCTGTTACGAAACCTGTTCGTCTTGCATTTAAACGAGCCAAACTTGGGCCTTTGACGTAGTTGCATTGTTGAGTTGTATTCGGACACAGGGAACAACCCCGAAAATTTCACAGAAGTGCTCGCCTTCTCAGCAAATTGGCAACAGATTAGGTCTCTTCGTGACTGGAGCGGGTCCAGTTGAAGAGTGGCCAAAGCATCAGGATACGAGAGAGAGGATGCAGGAAAATATATTAAGTTCGTCGGAACATAGGGGGGTTGGAACATGGGGATGTCAAAACACAGGGGTGTAACCAGAGTGTTGGATTAATTATTTTAAATGAATATTGAAAAAACAACTCAGCCATCAAGTAAGAGGTCCCTTGAGGGGAAACCTGGAACGATTCAGGAAATTGAAAAACTCACTTGGAGAGGGAAATTCCTCCTGGCTTCCCTACTTCATCTTGATGATGTAAGACTCTGTCATCCCAAGGGACTTCAAGGAACTCCAAGACACGCCTCGTCCACTCCTCAGGATGCAAGATGAGATTCTCATAGTACACAGGGAGACAGACACTGGCTCCTTCAATGAGGCATTGATGATACATTTTCTCAATATCAGAGTTCCACTTAATCAGACAGTCACGATAGTTCGTGTTGTCGTACCCTCCGATGCGGACACGTCGTGATATAATGGAGTGTACAGTAGCCCGGCCGTCCCGCACCATCAGTAAGTATTTACCATTCGGGAAGATTTCATGGAGGTACGACAACGCTTTCAAAAGGAGAGGGTCTTTATTACACAGACGCTCAGCTGGTCTCCCATGTTTAGCTATGATCTCTAACATAAAGGCAGCCACGGCATTATCTAAGACATCACCGCTGACTCCGGCTTCGATGAGACGTCTTCTCTCATTCACATTTTCAACCCACTGCCTGCGTTGATTGAGTAGTTTAGGCAGGACCCGAGTCTCCTCACCGCATCGGATGTCCGGATGAGCATCCAGCAGTGCACGCATCAGGGTGGTTCCACTGCGCGGAACACCGCCAATGAAAATCAACGATGAGTTTCTGTCGTACACGTATTCTTGCCGAGTCTCCGCGTCATAAATCACATGGAGTGTCTTCGTCCGGACAAAGTCCACCTTCTCTGACAGCAGTAACGAGGTCACAGAGTACAAAAGGCATCCAGTTACTAGCATTAAAATTAGGTTCGAAAAACACCTCTTTACAGAGTGCTTAACTTTCCAAACTGTCATCTTGATTGAAGAATGGATGACTTCTTTTTCATGAACAAGATCAAGTGACTAGCACAGAGTGACATTTATCATTTTCAAGGAAAGGTTGTTATTGCATGGTGTGTCCGCAATTGTCAAATCTCCAGAGGGTAACGCCTCAAATCCTGCCAGCGTGTACCTCCATCATCATTCAGTCAGCAGATCAAAGGCAAACGTGGTACAGTCACATTTCAGTTGCTCTGGGGCGGGGGAACCCACACCGTCATAGTTTTTCTAAAATCTGATGAAGCTGTGGAGTACAATGGTGAACAATTTCTGAATCCTGATTTCAAAAATAAAGAGGAGTTATGTTGAGAAACTTGTCACCTAAACGATTTGCAGTACCTTGTTAATACAAACTAAATGTTTACTTAAAAATTAAAAAAATCTTCACAGTTTGGGCCTGCAGTCTCACAACTCCCACCACCTACTTTTTTCACATATTGATTTGTCACACATTACTCAGAACATCTGTTAAAATATGACATTCACGGGGTGGCACGTGTGTACTTCTCGAGAAAGAAAGTGTATACATTCCGCTAGGCCCGATGGTGTACTTGTATTTAACTTGTAAATCTGTAAAGTAGCCATCTTCCACTGAAATTAAAATACATGCAAAAAGGAAACTGTTCAGAGAGTTAAAAACTAATATTTTCGCCAAGTCATTTATTGGTGACACCCCACACCAAAATCAGCCACTTGTCAGAAACAGTAAAATGGCATTAAAATCGAGGACAACCTGGAATCATTAGCCTTGATATGAATGTGATGTGATTTCTTAAACATTCAATTCATTCAATTCATTGTGCCATATGTACTACATAACAGGCCCTACTTTTAGGTGTTATTTGAAAGCTCTTTTCCTCATCTATTTGATGAGAAAATAAACAATTTTTGTTTACTTTTGGCAGGAAGTGCCTGGTTTTGAAATGGAGTGCAGGCTTGGAACTTGAGCTTTTAAAAAAAAGAGCCTACTATGCATTTTACTTAACATCAAAAAGTTTTAGCAGCCCAGATTTTAAACATGTATTGTCATAAATGTATCTGTCTGATGTATTATAGGTAGCGCTCACAACCAGTTTATTGGTCAAATGAAACTACATTCACTCACTCCCCAAAAAAATCAACACATTTTGAAATTAATTGTTCAATTTTTTGAACAGGCTCGGCAAACAATTTGCTGGTTTGGTTTTTTTAAGTCAACATTTTTGTTGTCATATAAAATAGCATCTGGTGTAAATGGCTTTGAACTAAACTGCTCACCGACAAATGAAAACCCCAAACAAATAACAAACAAACAATTTGTTCCAGAGGAAAAGGGTTGGATTTGTGCTGACTTGTATAGATTTCAGTGCCCCTCCCCCCCCCCCCCCTCTGAGCCAAAAAGACGCTTGAAACACCACCATACAACCAGTGCTGTAGGCGAGTCCCTGCTGTCCGAGTCCACAGTCCGAGTCCGAGTCCACAAAAAATGGACTAGATGTTCCGAGACCAGCCTTGCCATTGTAAACACTAGCAATAGCAACATGCATTGTAAACACGAATACTAGAAAATTCTGGAATTAAAATGAAAGTCGTTATGAGATTTCCTTCAGCGGGAGAGCTCAGAGTGTGTTCATGCATCTCCGTTAACCAATTTATACCTGTCATGCGTGATTAGTACCAGACGTCTCGTGCTGTTTGTGGTTGCCTGAGAGAGTTATACTGACAAGTCACTCTCCACTGAAGAAAAAAAATAAAATCCATCAATGTTTCCATAACTAGCAGTGGAGTGTCATGGCCGAGCAGTTTGAAGAGCATCAAACTCAAGCTCTGGTGAGAAGTCATCAGGGTGTGGGTTCGAATTTGGGTCATGACACTTACATCCATGAGCACGATGCCTTACTATAATTGCTTCTCTTCACCGAGCGGGATAAATGGGTACCTGCGAGGGTAGAGGTTGATATTGAGTTTGCAAAAGCCTTCGGAGCAGCTCGGCCTGTATACTCCCTAGAGAGCTGAGAAAGATTAAAGGAATGTTATTGGCCCAATGACCAGGGCAATAATGTAAAAGCACATTGATACCTTATTGTAAAATGCAATATTTAAGAACTAGTTATTATTATTACTAGCATCTAGCGCCTCTTTTGCAAACTGCAAACATGAAATAATGACCTAATACTTCTTTGAGCATGTTAGGATTGGTAATAAGAGAAAAGAAAAAAGATTTATTGGCAACCTGACAGCTCAATGAATATAACATTTCATACGGTACCACTCCTTCAGACAAATATCGCTTTTAGGTATTGTCACAGACAGAAAAAACATTTGAACAAACCCCAAATCACCACAAAGTGAGTTCCACTTGCGGTATAAAACACTTGAAATTAAAAAAACCAAACAATAATGGTTTTTGTCTAGATTTGCATGAGTGGCTTCTTACAAAGCATACAGTAAAAATCTGTCTATGAATCGGTACTTTGGGTATGCTTACAGTATTCATTTTGTAAAAGGGTCAACATTTTACAAATTCCGAATTTTTTAAGCCATTCTTTGGGCCTGTAAACTTTTAATCAAGAAGATGATGCACCTGCAACTAACACAGCCTAACAGCCCTCACTGCTACAGTTAACCCTCACAACACTCCCCACTATAGTGGGAAGTGTTGTGAAGGGTAGCTATAACAGTGAGGGTTTTGAGGGTTAGCTGCAGCAATGAGGGTTGTGAGGATGAGTTATCTTTGTGAGTGTTGCGGGCTGTGAGGGTTAACTGTAGCAGTGAGAATTGTTAGGGTTAGCTGTAGCAGTGAGGGTTAGTTATAGCAGTTACAGTTGTGAGGGTTGGCTGCAGTGAGGGCTGTGAGGGTTAGCTGTAGCAGTGAGAATTGTTAGGGTTAGCTGTAGCAGTGAGGGTTAGTTATAGCAGTTACAGTTGTGAGGGTTGGCTGCAGTGAGGGCTGTGATGGTTAGCTAACCCTCACAGACCTCACTGCTACAGCTAACTTTCACAACCCTCACTTCTAGAGCTACCCTCAAATACAACCCTCACTGCTACAGCTACCCTTACAACCCTCACAGCTGCAGTCTCTCACAATCCTCACTGCTACAGCTAACCCTCACGAACCTCACTGCTACAGCTAACCCTCACAAACCTCACTGCTACAGCTAACCCTCACAACCACACAGACATGTATACTTTATAACCATCACCACACATACAATAGTAACATTTCAGTGGATATCATTCTTTAACTTCCTAGGAAGACTGATGCGACACAAACGTTATTTTCCCTACGGGACGACCACGACCATGGAATGACATTTGATTTCCGATCTCCCCCAACCCCCTTCAAGGAAATCCAATGTCAAAAGTCTTCCCTTGAAGAGTCGAGCTAAGGACCTTTTTATTAAGCCATTATAATCATCGGTGCAATCACATTTGTTCCAGCTGCGGATTTTAAGTGCAGAATTTCCCCATGTCCATAATCAAGTCCATTGCAGGCCTCCAAACAGCATCCAAACAGCATCACTAGCCCCCGCGTTAACTCATCAAGGTTCTCATTTTGTATATCTGATTCCAAATCTCGTTCCGTGAGGCTCAAGATAGAAGGACACAGAATTTCCGCAAGCCAATCTCATATACATGTACTCCACAAAAGGGTAGTTAAGTCGTCTTACTTGTGTGTTTTTGAAGGAATATGCACTTGAGGTGATGACTATGCTGTATTAATTAGAATAACACTTCAGGCATAAGGCATGTAAGGACACACCCGAATAATGCATTCAATTGGCGGTGCAAAGACAGTTATGTGCCCTTCATTTCATGCAGTAACACCCGTCTTGCTTGTTTGTTTGTATTTTTTCTTTTAAAGATTACTACTGGAAAAAGTTGTAAA
The DNA here is from genome assembly GCA_023634235.1 of Pisaster brevispinus. Lineage (NCBI taxonomy): Eukaryota > Metazoa > Echinodermata > Asteroidea > Forcipulatida > Asteriidae > Pisaster > Pisaster brevispinus. Next base: position 23,613,117 of record JAMKCF010000003.1, on the reverse strand, counting down.
AAACAGCCATGTATAAATCTCCTTTGGGAGGAGTGATTTCTCCAGCTCCACTTTAGTCTCAGCATCATCAGAAGTCCAGCGTTCTCCTGAAGAAGCGGAGTACATGTACATGTACACTGTTTGAAACGTCAAGACCACAACGGATCTTCTCAGAGCCAACACGCCTCCCAAAAGAGCTTTACACATCTTTGTACCCACAAGTTTACTAGTAATAGTTACTCTCTAAGATGTGTCTACCTGAAAGGTTGCCTACCTGGATCCCTTTCAAATACTTACACGTAGCATTTCTCCTTTAAAAACTACCATGTATCCACTGTAAGCCATGCCCAAACTGTTTCCACTGTTTACCAAAAACCCATAGGAGCTACATTGAACTAGTTTTCATTTGTGGTTTATGCAGTTGGACTTGGCTTTTGCATGCATTCTTCAAAGACTACAAGATCATCTCAGAAATTAAGTTTTCTGTCAAAAAGAAAATGTTATGAACGAAGAAATGGCTGATTTGGGGGTAACATTGAGCTCGAAATAGCTAAAGATTTGGGCATGCGGCATGTGAGGCATTGACTAACCAACAGGATTACACACTAACATGACTAAACATAAACTTGAAATGATCCAACCTGACACACCAACAAACTGGTTTGCATTGTTTACTATCGGTTTAATATCATCAGTACATGTACACAGTTGTATAATACAAAGCATGCTGCAATATTATTTCCCAATGTGACATGCCGCCCACCAAATAAAACACATTCCACTCTCATACACTTTGCAATTAATTTGGCACAGTTCATTAAAATGTCTGTCACTCAATCAGTAACACAATAGCAAATTGAACTTTACAAAAAAAAAAACATTCTTGGTGAAATTATTTTATGTACAACTAAGTGACATGCGAAGCGTGTTTTTAAAGCACATGGCCGACATTGGCAATTGTCATAGACCTACATTTGCACTTTATGTGAAACAACAACATATACAAGAAATAACGAACAAGTTTTTTAAGCTCAATCTGTCATAGGAGTCACAAGAAAATTTAGTGAAAGACCCTATTACTGTTTTCACTGTTTTAGAACATTGGATTTCGGACTTGTGAGATCAAAACTGTTTCACTTATTTCCAAAAAACATGATACTTGGCCCTTGGAAAAAAAAAAGTAGGAGTACGAGGACCTACGTGATTATATGGTATAAGCTTTTTTTTCAGGCTGTTTAAAAAAGATTTTGCTGATTTTTCTGAGGGCCCCCAAAAAAATCAGTCTTAAGTATGAAGAATATCGTGCTTGTCTAAAAAACGATAAAGCATTTCGGGCAAAAAGACTTCAAGGGAAGTTTTCCACTATGACCATCTTAATACCATAATTATATTTAAATGTGTGAACATTTACATTCTCAGAAGTGTTCTAAGTTTTCAAAATTTGTGTTCCCCCCCCCCCTCCGCCCACTTCCTTTTCAATTAAGTAAGTTGTACAATTTATAACTTTGTACAAAGCTTTTTACCAGTAAAAACGAAAGCAAATTGCAAGCTGATGCAGATTACAGTCAAACTAGCATGCCTTTTTGCTCTGATCAGGATAAGCAGATCTTTATGAAACACAAATTCTGCCATTTTTGGACATTTTTGTTTCTTGCCTTGAAAAGGATTGCCAAGGAGTATTTGCCAGCGTCAAGGTGATAAATAATAGTACCACATCAGACTATCAATTCAAAAATGTCAATTTGTTCTCATACTGATCATCAAATGAATCCTGGCGACGACCGACGATCAACTGCCGCCATTACCGAGTAAACACTTTCCCCAACATCACACACAGCGTTGATCATTCCACGCATCATAAACGTCCTTGACCAATGGCGTTGATGCAACTAAAATAAGTGCCAGCATGATGCTGAATCAATCCTACGTGCCAAGCGTTAAACCCAAGCTAATTGTCCCAATTATGGCGGGACACAAAAAGGTACTGGAAATTACTCAATTGGTCAATACGAATTTTGTAGGCGTGTTGTGGATGGGCAGTTAAGTGCATCAAATTCAAGTTCTGGTTATCAGGGTGTGGATTCGAATCCTGGTCACGACACTTATCTCCCACTTAACATTTTGCTACACTTCACCCAGGGGTAAATGGGTACCCCTGAAGGCAGAGATGGTTCTCTACATATTTGGCAGCCCAGGCTGTATACTCCCATGGGAGCTGAGACGGTTTAACACGTTGACTGCCGCCTACCAGTATATTTATAGTAACAGGTGTAACGGATTCTGCCACTACGAGTATACTCGTAGAGAATGAAAGGTTTTTGTATTGTCAATTAAATACACTGGCATCACTGAGAATGCAACAAATACGCTTCTGGCAGTGGTGAGGACATACATTTTTACATCCTTAGAATTTGTTTGTTCAAATTATTATTTTTTTTTAGTGTTTTTGCTGTTGGTATGCCCGCATGCGCACCACACTTGGCAAATGGGAACGCCCTACGAATCTATGACCGGCAGTCAACGTGTTAAGGAATGAAATAAATAGCCCAATGATGGGGGAATGAGTTTGTGAAGCAAAATAATCATTCCTTTGGAGTTGCTCTATAGAAGAGCCATTAGTTTCATAACAATGTCTTGAATCTAGTAAGGTTTGTGGTAGCACCATATAATAATCTCTCAATGGGTAGTTGTGGTTCTGAAAAGAACCGGAGGTTTAACAATGATGTTTCGATTAGTTTGCTCTGATCCTCTTCAGGAGAATGAAGCCTTTAAAAAGTATCAGACCAATGGAGTTTCTTCCAGTACATCACATTGATAACATTAGGTATAAACATTTATGGATTTACATGTTCGGTAAGAAAATATGCACCTGTTAGAGCTTTTAAAGGCAGGGTATACTTTTGGTAACCGTCAAAAAAGCAGCGTCTTTGAAAATGTTGGCTCAATTGGTCATCAAAGTTTGTATGAGACTTATACAAGGAAAAAAAAAACCCACCCTTTTTGAATAGAATTATCTGCTTTCAATTGCCTGAAACTCTCAGATTCAATTTTTGGGGGATGAAAAATTACCTCTTTCTCTAAAACTACATAACTTCAAAGGGTGTCATTTCTAACGATGTTTTACAACATCAGAAGCTCTCCAGTGCTCTTTACCAAGAAAGTTTTTATAGTCATTAAATTTGGGGGTAATTACCAAAGGTATACCTTCCCTTTAGATAAAGTATTTCAGCATGTTGCCATTAGTTTTAATACAGGGATACATAATTACATTCTTATTGTGTTTAATGAAAATCAGAAAGTAGAATTAGCTGTTGTAAACTGCTTACCAACCAAAAGGACCTATATGTATACATATGGCATCAATGCACACACACAAAAAGTACATTTGACCCTGAAGTCGACCCTGAAGACTCTGCTAGGTTCGAAACGTCAGGCCACTAATTATTTCTTTGTAATTAATGCAGTTTACGTTTACTTAAATTACAAACATTACAAGTAGGTTTAACGCATTCACCCCAGGTATATTTCATCAATGAAACCAGGTGAAACAATTAGGGGGGGTCACAACGGGGGTTCATAATTTTTTTTTTCTGTTCGCATTCCTCTTAAAACAAACCCCTATCAGCACTCTTCTTATGCCATTTCCTACTTTCTAATAAGATAATCCGGCGTGATGTAAAAAAAACCAAATATACTGTCTGCGTGTAATTAGAAAAATAGTTTTAATAACATTGAAATTGTCCAATTAAAGCTAGCACAGTGTAACATTTAATTCTTGTAAAACGCCCAGATTTCAAAGGGGGGGTGGCTAATGCCCCTCCCTTTGGTTCTACCACTGATCTGAGTACAATATCCATATACATGTATTCACTACAGTTAATGTGTACAATGGTGCCATCCATATTGGCAGCTAATTAAAAACCCTTCTCAGGCACCATGTTTTGATAACAATTGAGTGGGAATAATTCTTTTCAGAAATTTGATTGGCAGCTTCAACATAGACATTGCTAGCCACAAAGCAGCATTTCAAAAGATGCTACGTCACATAGTAGACCCCCCTTCCAATGTCAATTTCACATCGGGCGTGGCCACTAACACTACTGGTTGGCACGGAGGGAACATCGGGCCAATTTGTATGGGGCTGATGGCGGCGTGATGCATTGCCTCATTCTCAGTGCCATATGGTCGTAAAATTGCAAATTCAAATCCGCAACAGGGTTCTCCCCATGTACAAGCTGGCGCATCGGATTGATACGCACGAATTGCGTGCCGATACGTGCAAATTTCGGCCGATAAATTATTTTTTTTCCTCAAAAAAATCGAGAGAAAACCATAAAAGAATGCACCAGATTGCACAGCAGGGCTTTTACAACCAAGATTAACACCAAGTAGAAAACATTCCGAACATGCTGTTTCAATTTAGCGTGCTTTGGCCAAGCATAAACAAATTTGGGTCCAGAATGCCCCCCAGTTTTGGAAAAACCTTCGGAGAACCCTGCATAATAATCAAAAGCGTGTTAACAAGTGAAAAAGGTGCATTATTTTGAAAAAAATACATGAATATCCACAAGTAAATGTTTGTCTTAGAAACCAAATGTTTCTTTTTGCCAAACAATTACTTTGGAGATCACTCTTGATCAATAGACTCCATTTACCAGGAGCTCCAAACTATGCAAAATCAATTTTATGAAATCCATACAAAATGCGCTAACGACCTTACAGTCCCGAGCCAACGATTTGTGCATCTGCCTAGTGCACAACTCTAGGTGTTTGTCCCTCAATAGTGTTTGTAGCACAGATAAAATTAGCATATTTCACGGGAAGGGCCGTTTTATCTTCCCTTTATATCCATGTCTTTGTTTTACCTGTACAATGAAAGGAAACTGCTCAATGTAAATAAACCAAAGCAATATAAAATCTAAGTGGTGTACAAAAGATTATTTTAACTAAACAAAGCTAAAGAATTTTTAAAAAACAAACTACAAAACTAGTCTCACTGATACATACAAAATTAACTGACTGGAAACTGAAAGAATGATGGGCAGACTGCAAAATTACAGAACAAACAACATTTCTTGAAAAAGAGTGCGCAGATGGTGCAGTGCAGAGTAGGTAGAACATCTTGGCCCAATTTCATGCCATTGTTAAAAAGCAGACGTTGCCTTCGGATTGGGCACTTTGGACTATAAAAAGCGCTTGTTATGAAAAGATAGAATATGGTTGGAAAGATATTTTACAAGTAGAATATAATAATTCACAAAACTGTCCCTTGAAATTGTGTGGTTTATTGTGTAATTTCATGACAGAACACAGTCCGCTATTTTGTAGGATAAAATTTTTGACTCCAGAAAAAAAAGGTAGAAGTATGTTCTGCTGGTTGTATCTCCAAAGGTAAATTTATGTTTTTGTAATCACTTCTCACTCATTACAACAGGTGTTTTTGTGCATGAACAACTCTTAAAAAAGAATAAGGAGTAATTCCAAACAGATAAATTTGGGGAGATTTGAAGGCAATGTGCCTCTTAATGGTGGAATTTTGTGCTACATGTCCGTAGAAATACATGTATGCACTTCACAGACAGCCGCAAAAGATGACATTCTGTGGTACATGTACCACACACTGTAAGCAATGCCATGAAATAAGGCCTTGAACTGCATGAAAAATATAATATGCACACATGAACAAGTAGATTCCTTTCACGTGTTTAGCTTTTAGATCAACTGAAAACCTTGTAACACCATGGTACTAAAATGGCGACTGTTCCAACTGCTAGACCCCCTCCCCCTGCACATGACTCAAGTTGGCTAACCGATCAATATGCTATTACCAACAACGACCCTTTTTGTCATGAAAAGTTAATAAGCATCGCAGTAGTGCAATTTCAACCCATATCTACGTTAGACCCCTTTGTATTGGCTGCCATTGTTGATGAAACGTGCACACGTGAAAGGCTATCATTGGCTGGGAGTCATACGCAGTGCGTACTAACTTGCACGTTTCCATTGTTTGTCATCAAAGATGGCACTCAATGACGCTGTGTGCAATCCATTAATACAATGTGCTTTGTTTTGGTTCAGCTTCTGGTTCTAAGGTAGTGCAGATTTAACTAAGTTACCAGTGTTATACCTTATCTTGATTCAAAGACAGTATATGTAAATGAGTCTTATCTAGTGCATTTACATTTATCTACCAGTAAGGTACATTGAAACTAACAGAAACAAACAGGTAAGGAATTTCTTACAAAGGAATGATGAATATGACCCATCAAAGCGTCCACTGGGGAAGCGAGGTGGCGCAACTTGCTGCCAAAATTACCTCATGTACCTCAATTCCCACACAGCAAATGAGTGAGAGATCTCACAGTGAACCAATGCTGTAAACCCGTCTCGATTTAGAAATCTAGTAAGTGAACCAACGGTGCACTTTTGCACTGCTCACTAAATGCAGCACTTTGAGTTGACCGTGAAATAACCCCGTTCACTTCCATCCATGTAATCACTGCTGCACTTTACATTGATTTCAAAGATACATGTGTAGGGTGCCAAAAAGAAACCGTAGTCATGGTAGTGGATTCTTTGGCCCACCTTACCACATGTACCAACATTAACCTCATCCTGAACAGAATTATTCAAGAAGCTAGGAGGAAGAGTCCACTCACGCAAACAAAAATTTGTGCATTCCAGTCACTTGAAAGGTTAAGACAACCCTTTTACCCCGACACCACACTGCAAGCAGAGAGTCCACGTGTGTACATGGTGGACGGAAAAAGGCTTACGGAATTCACAATTGGCTTTGCAGGTTCTCATTGCCACTGATGTACATGATGTAATTAATTGCGTATCAAAGGCCGGGTCCAAATGAATGGCTACAGCAGTGGCTATGGCTGGGCCGCTAAAGATGCTTATTCTAACAGCAGCAGCAGAGCCACAAGCCATAGCCACAGCCAAAGTCACTTGATTCGACACGCTGCCTTTGTGACAACTTCCGATTTGCATACAGATTTTCCAACAGATTAAATCACAAGCATAAGAGACTTTTGAAAAAAAAGAAAAGAAAAAGAATACAATCAAATTAACGTTACATGGTTACATTCTATATCGTTTACCTTAAGTACCCTGTTTTTTTGTGTATAGTAGAATGCTTATTAATCCTCATTAATGTCCTTAATAAGCTAGTCTTATTTGCTGTACAATGTAGGGCTTACAGCACAAGTGGTAACGGTTTTGTTTTAATTGAAATTCAAAACTGAGCGCGTCTGGATTTCAGTGTTTCTGAAACAGCTCTCAGTGTTCTTCGGTACCGGATTACCGTACAGCCACCCGAGCTTATTCTCCGCCCCTTGAAAAAACTCCTCTTAGGTTGAATAGGTCACACTGAGACTAGATAAATTATTTCTCTTCTTGACTTATATATTTTTTTTTTAAAGTCCAGGGTTTCAGCCCAATTTTGGAAAAAACTGTCTGAATTTCCAATCATTTTTTTAAAACATATGTAGCACATTCAAACACAAAAAAAAAAATCCATACCATAACTAGTCAACGGAGAGACCACATGTATTAGGAGGCATCAAGGATGGCACTATAAATGAAAGACTCTCTAAGAGTCACAGCCTTCAGCATTTCAATTAATGTCCTAAACATGGTGTTCAGATAACAGCAGAATCTGCCAAGTGTGATGCTCATGGTTCATGAGCATTATCACCTCGGTCACTGGACGATCCTTGGGTGTTGGGAAAAGTCGGAGGTCGGAGGTCGGAGCTACCCAGAGGTTGCATTCATTACGTGAAATATCATTAAAAGTAGCTACTCACGCACTCCAAATATTTTTCGGAAGGTTCTCAGGCAGAGTGTAGGGTCAAGATTCACTTTTGTTCCAAATGGGTAGGAAAATTTGCAAAAAAAATTGTCACAAGTGGATCGTCCTGAACGTACCTATATTAAAAAATCACCTTGCTAATTTTCCCAATCCATGCGGGCAGAATTTAATTCCATTCCCTATATCTGCCTAAGAATCTTCAAAACTTCATTTGGAGTACATGAGTAGTCTTTTTTATTTCACTTTATAAACGCAACCTCCGGGAAGCTCCGGCTAGCTCCGACCTCCGACTTTTACCGACTGCCTGATCCTTCCTCAAACCATCTCAGCTTCCCAATCACAAGAACCATCCCTGCCCTCGTTGGCACCCATTTACTCTCCGGGTAAAGAGAAAGCAATCATAGTTTAGTGTGTCTATCCCGGACACAATTGTCATGAGCTGGGTTTGAACGCACTCTCTGATGGCTTTGCCACTCGTCTGGTAAACTGCAGCACTTGGTCACGAAACGCCACCAAACTACATGTGTTACAACAACACCTCAAGATGCCTTACATGTGACCCTCCCGAGTCCTCCAAAATCAAACGGAGGATTTGTATGATTTTGGAGGCTTGAAGAGCGTTTACAAATTTCCCATTGGATGATGACAAAGGAAAGAGGGCAGAGGTCTGCGTGATTATGGAGGATTGAGGAAGCATGGCTGAAGGAGATGCACAACAATTTTGCAGGATTGAAGGAAGGTCAAATTCTTTTTACGTACCACTCCTGGATAATGGTTTTGCAGGGATGCTCAGTTACAACGGTATTCTTCAGACCTTGTACGGGGTCGCCTTTTCTTATTGTTCCAGTGGAACTTTATTATGGTAATTAGGGACAGGGTTATGTAATAACCAACGATAAGCACACTTTGTATACAGGTTGATTTTGGAGGATTGAGAGTGGTTCCCTCTGATGAACCTTTGTGAGTTTAGGGTTTAATAAGTTATTAATTAATGGCAGTAGCACCCACAACATTACTATTGGTGTAATGATTTTAAAGTCAGTGTTTAACCTACTTGATTATTTGACCTGTTATTATTTTAATGTCAGTAGCACCTACACTATTTACCTGTCAAGATTTGGAGCACATTAGCACCTACACGGTTGTTTTACCCATTTCGATTTAGATGTCAGTAGTACGGTTCTTTTGTTATAAATCATTTTGGCTTGGAGTAAGCCATTGTGATTTAATTCATCAACGTGATGAAACCGTGGCTAAGGGGAATGAGACCGAGGCTGAATAAATTGAGACCGAGGCTGAATAAATTGAAAACAAGGCTGAATTAAATGAAAGTGAGGCTCCATGAAATGAAACTGAGACTGAGTGAAATGAAACGGTGGCTGAGCGGAATGAAACCGAGGGACTGAATGAAAAGAAACTGAGGCTGAGTGAGATGAAACTGAGGCTGAGTGAGATGAAACTGAGGCTGAGTGAGATGAAACTGAGGCTGAGTGAGATGAAACCGAGACTGATAGGGAAAATGTTTTGCTCCCTTTTGGTATGACAAGTAGTAGTTCAATGAATCAATGATAAAAATAACCTCACAAATCCACCAAATTCTTGAATGTATTCAAACAATGGCTTCAGGAACCAAATGTTGAAGACCAATGTTGGTTTCTTGAGAAGGAGAACGTGCAAGATGGACTAACTCCTTGAAATGAAGCGTTCTCCCTTAACATTGGTCTGCTGGCCAAACTCTAGTCAAAACACCAGAGGACCAGTCCAAATTCTCTCCAAGTGGTCCGGTTGGCTCGTTCAGTATTGAAAAAGCATCCCACTTTACCATGTATGGACTAGTGAAAATGCTGGGGGGACTACATGTAGTTCAACTACTGGCTTGCAGGCTATTCACTGAAAAATTGAAGCGCCAACCCTGAAATACCTCCTAGACTTCCGTTCTGTCAACCGGCGGAACTTATCAACAATTGATCAACTCAATCTTTAGAATAATACTAAAACCCTTCACATCATTTCAGACTATATTTTGGCAGTGTGTACAAATTTGACCGTATTGTGTTAAAAACACCTTTCTATGACAGCGTATGTGTATAGATGTACACAGGGAACTGACAGTAAACACATTTTACTCATTAAAAAGCACAACAAAACAAAAGGAAAGCCTAAAACAGTTAGCAATTTTGCTACAAAAAACTAAACTAACACTCTTGGATTTCATCCTGGTAAAAAAAACTATAGCTTTGTTCAAATCTAAAACGCTAAGCACAGTGGACAACAACTACTGCAAACTGAAAGTGATTTGAGAGAGGGGGGGGGGTTAGAAGATTTCGTAGCACAACCTTACGCTCGGCAACATTTATTTGCAAGTCAATTTACAATGCAGGCCTGGAATTGCAGGAGGCCAGGAAGGCCATGGAGGCCAAGGCCTTCATTGTCCTGGTCTTGGTCTTGGTCTTGCTGCCACTTTTAGGCAAAGTATACCTTTGGTTTTTGGAACCGTTTGATTGTTTCAATCCTATATAAATGTACATGTAGGTATATAGTACAATCAATCTAACCTGTGAAAACTTCACTTCAAAAGTGATCGCGTTTTTTTTAGATATCACCAAAAAACCGGAGCAAATATTTCCACGCAGGAAGAATATTCCCTATAGGAATACACGATCTGAGAAACGCTACGGCCGTAACGCTTCTCAGATTCCAATTTTTGGGGGATAAAAAGTGAAATGTTTTTCCATAACCGCAGTACTTCGAAGTGAAAAGTTTCTCAAAATGCATTATACTATCCCAAGCTGCTGTTAACTTCTTACCAGGCAAGTTTTTATTGCCATTAATTTTCAGAGTCATTACCAAACGTATACCTCTTCCCTTTAAAGAGAAATTTCGAGGTCAAATTTAGATAATTGTGATTCACTCATTTTCCTAAATAGGTAGAGTCTTTATGCAAATTTGTGAAAAAACGTTCCAAGTCTCCAGATTTGCGATTCACACATTTTCCACATATAGAAAAGGGACCAATTTCAAGACTCTTCTCTCACAATAAAACGTTGTAAAATGTCACTGTTTTTGATACCCTTCAAATGATTTTTTTGTCAAAATCCAAAAAATGTTTTGATGAAGTCACATTTCAAATATAGGGTCTGCACATTTTTTCTACAAAGAATTTTCAGTTAGTTCATTCTCGAACAAAATAGCAACGCAAAACATTCCTCTTGTGAATGTACTAACTTGTTTTTTTGCCGTCTGGTGGCGACATGTTTCAAACTTTGCTCTGAACGAGTACGCAAAAAGAAAACGGACTTGTCCTCCCCCGAGACGAAGATCCAGGCCTGCATTGCATCACATGGCATTCAAAGTAGTAACCAGTTTCTGCTGAACAAGTCTCTCTATGACCAGCGAGTTTGTGTGCTAAAGCAATCTATGAACTAATAGTCCCTAATATAAGAATGCAACCGAACTCAGTAAAATATCCACTTTCTACAGCACACTCAGCGAACACAAACTTTTTTTTTTTGAGGGGGGGGGTGTATTTTCGTATTTAAAATTGTAGATCTGTCATGACAGAAACTATATTGCACCACATGTTTTTTCACACATTATAAAAATCTGTTGGCCTGTTTTTTTAGTTTTTTTAATATATATATCACGTAATACTGATGAAGGGTCTTGACTTTCATCTCATCTCCTATTGGGATAGGGCGCTTCCTGTCGCCGTGCGAACTTGGGATTCAGAGGTTTTTGGGAGATCTGCTCTTGCTTCGGACGTTTTCCCCTGTCCACGATTTTTTTCATGCTTAGGGGTCCGCCGGTAGGGTTGGTTTCCTCGGGGGGACTTTCTGGCACCTTGATCTTGTCCGGCCGATCTAGGACCTGTCTGGCATTCTTCATGTAGTGGTCGGCGTTCTTCCGGATCTTGTCCTCGTTCTCCAGGACGCGTTGATCTGGGATGCCGTAGTTAGGGGGGTTGGCATGCGGGTCGTACCCTAGCTTGCTTAGCATGGGCGCTAGGGTGTCGATGTCGGCCATGACGTCTTTAGGGATGTGACCCACCCATTTGGTCAGGGCTTCCAAGTTGACTGGCTTCACTACCTGGTCTGTAGATTTCTCCCTCCTGAATTAAAAAAATTTAATAAAATGGGGGGGGGGGGGAGGGGTTAAAAAAAAAAGGATTCTGAAAAGCTCACTTGGTATCAAGTTGTGTTCCTGCGTGTCCATCAGGAACAAGAACTATGTACCTCAATGCTGTTTGTGACTTAAATACATTGCACGCCAACAATGTTTTGTTAAAAACGATGAAAACAAATTCCGACATTCATCAAGTCACAAAGTTCACTCAGAACATTGGGGCCGAATTTCAAAGAGCTGCTTAGGCCACAAAGAGTAGCTGAGCACTACAATACCAGTATTTGGTAACCAGCCAAAATATCATGTCACATGCACCATATGCAGGGCTCGAATTTGGTGGAAATATCCACAAGACTGCTTGTACAATGTAGCTCAAAATGTTTACTGGACCAGAATTTATTTTCCAAGACCGGAATCCAAATGAGTTGAACCAGCACAAAGAGTAAAGTCTATCTCTCATTTGTCTTAAATGTGTAGTGTACTTCGATACTGAAGAGAATTGACAGATATTTATCAGATTCCTAGTCAACATTTTTTCACAAAAAATATTACTCAACGAGGTAGCCTATTACATGTATTATTCAGTTGAATAACACAAGACCACTGGGCTTGTCTGGTTATGAGTTTACTGGCCCGATGCTAAAATCACTGGCCTCGGGCCTGTGGTCCAGTGTTAATTTCGAGCCCTGATATGTGACTGGCCAATATTTCGTAGCTGCTTAAAACAGCTCTATTAAAACGGGACCCAGGTTCAATTCCATAGTTCTGCCTTGCAGCCGATTGTTTGCGTACTGTGTGCAATTTCCATTTCATGCTTCTAACTGTCACTGTAAGCATGGTAAGCACAGGAAAGGCATGCTTCAACTCCTGGAGATTACTGACAGAAATACGACCAAACCAAACAATAACGGACGAACAAAGAATGCTTTCATTTAAGCCCGGTAAAAATTAACTAAAATGACACTTGAATGAGTTTAATATGCGTAAAAAGAATAATCGTTGATGGGCCTTCCTGACAATTTATGTTCCAAAAGAACGTGTCGCCATTGAATATTGAACGGCGCCATCTTAAATAGTATTTCTCTTGCCTTGAAAAGAAAGCGGGTTTTTTTTTTTTGGGGGGGGGTAACCATAATAGAGACTGACTAATCAAGACATGTACAGCACGCCTGGAAATAAATGGAGCTGAAAAGATACCCGAGTATGGTCCATGAAAGGGCTTGACCCAAATTTCAGAGCTGCCAACATTTGCATCTTGCAATCAGGGAGTTTTTGTACACCAATCAGGGAGATATTTAGAAACATGCAACATAATGGGGATAAACATTCCATAATCAGGAAGGTTTTCAAATTTGTTTTATACCACAACATGACAAGATTCTGCAGAATCACAAAGAGTTGGCAGTTCTGCAAACTTTTCTTTTTGAGTAAAAAAAATTTGAGTGTCAAATTCTGAAAAGGCAGTTCAAGCGATTATAAGGGAAACCAACCGACCTGGCATCCTAATTTAATCATACAAAATTGTAAATAAGATGACTTACTTTGAGAGAGAGATTCCTCCAGGTTTGCCCACAGTGTCCTCATGGTGTAAAACTTTGTCATCCCAAGGAATATCCAAGAATGTCAAAATCTTCCTCATCCAGTCCTCCGGATGAAGCACTAGTTTTTCGTAATACACTGGCAGGCACATGTTGGATCCCACTTGCATGCACTGGTTGTACATATTCTCAACGGCTGCGCTCCACTTTTTCAGGCAGTCCCTATAGCTATTGATATCAAAGCCAGTGATGGTGACCTTACGCGAGATAATCGAGTGAACAGTCGCGCGACCATCGCGCAGCATGAGTAAATATTTACCATTGGGGAATATTTTGTGCATGTAGAGCATGGATTTCAGCACAAACGGGTCCTTGTTGCACAACCGGGGTGCAGGCTCACCGTGCTTCGCGATTATCTCCAGGATAAACAGTGATAACGCATCGTCGATGATGTTATCGGTAAGTCCGGCTTCTAGTAGTCGCCCATGTTCTTTTGCGCTCTTCATCCACTGCGCCCTCATGCTGAGCATCCTTGGTATGACCCTCGTTTCCTCCCCGCATCTCACCTCCGGATGCGCATCCAGCATCGCCCGCATTAGCGTCGTGCCGCTGCGCGGCATTCCACCGATGAAAATAAGCGGCATCTCCGTATCGTATAGAAACTCGTTTTTGTTGTCGTCGTACATGATGTGCTTGGAGTCTCTTGGGGCCATGACGGACGTGCTCCCGTCACCAGGGCAGTTTGCCGAGAGTATGAGGTAGGTGACGCACACCGTCACAAACACCGTCACAACAGTGTGGAGTCTACTATTGCGACCCATGTTCCTCGTCACGGTGTTGTCATCCAACAAGTGTACAGTTTCCTTATACCTGGACTCCCTTCAATCACTTCTTAAGAATCCATCAATTCCAACTCATCGCCAATCCTCGGTAACCAGCAACCTTTTTGTTCACCTGAAAACAATCTTGTGGAATTTTTGGAATGTAAAATACCAGTTTTGATTTAAAAAAAAAAAAAAAAGAGGAAGAACTTAGCTCCTTAGATGCTGTTCTGTATTACTCGTGGCCTCTTGGATCCATTTGATCATTCTTTGGACGTCCCTGCACTTTAGCAAGACACTGAACCTTTGGCAGCTTCCCAAACACATCCAAATTCAGAGTGAACGAAAATAGCTCAGCTCCTTCGTGACCAAAATACCTGTAGAAAATGCGACAAGGGGAAATAAGATTGAGTTCATTGTACTTTGATCTCAAACTCAAACCATCGAAATATTGAAGTTCCAACGGTGTGTTTACTCCATAAATACAATTTTCATTTTTTAAAATTATTATTTTTATTTAAACGATCATATCGTCTTATGTTTGCTTAAACTTCCTTAAATTATATTAAATTACGCCTTCGTATTCTTTACAGCTTTTAAAATTTGTTGGAAAATATTTTAAGTGGCGATCCGCTTTAACAGCCTTATTTGGGTTTTGGGTGCCGCAATTTCAAATACATAGAACAAATCTTGGATGAAGATTAGATCGCGGTTTTAAAAGAGGAATCGGAAGGAAACTGAATTCCAGTTTACGTCTTCCCATCTAGCCATGGTGGTCTCTCTTCATCGAGAGTATCGCTGATAGACACAGGCCGGACGAACGCGCTTGGCGCAGGCTGATTGGCTGCTTTCCGATTGGCCGCTTTCCGATTGGCCAACTGGTGTGAATATTTATGACGTAATGTTGAATGCTTTGCGCAGTGCTGCCATCCCATAGTAGTATCTATCACCTCGATCCCGCGGATGTTCTATCAACGATTCTTTAGTTCTGTTATTATTATTAATATACATTTCTGGTAATGAAACCACAGATGCCTCATACATGTAAGTGAACTTTATCACTGTGGCTCGCAAGCCTGAGGAAACCAATAAACAAGGGTGCTTGCTATGTGAACCAGAAACACTGGTTAACCCCTACATGTACTTTTCCACAATCATGACAATGAGTACTCTGGGTTCTTTTTTTGTATACATGTACAGTGTAAGTGCACAACCAATCCAAAGTTACATGTAGCACAGGGGACCTACGGCTTAATGTCCCATCCGAAGGACAAAGCAATTATGGTGAAAAGTATCTTGCTCAAGGACACAAGTGCCACGACCGGGACTCGAACCCACACTCTGCTGATCAGAAACACCAGAGCTCTTAACTGCTCTGCCACGTCACGCCACAATCTCTACTACCCAGTGAACATGCATTGTAAAAGTAATTTAAACATAATCTTGATATAACTTCCAGATGTCTGAAAAAACTCATTTAACTAAACATGCCATGTTTGTGCACATGGAGAGTGGACCGCATCTGCTGCCTGGCAGAATTTACATAATGTGTGTCCACACAGAGCAGACTTCAACACAGACGGAATCACACAAATTGGTGTAGAACACGGAATCGATCCAATTGCACAGAATTTCACGGAATAACAAAAGCAAATACAAAATTTGAATTCAACAGAAATAAAAAAACTGGATTCAAATAATGACTTAAATAAAATCGAGAACCGAGTGTTTTTTTAAATAATAATAGTAATGAAGAATAACACCTCACTGTGTCTCATCTTGAACACAAAATAATATGATCAAATGTTGACTTTGAGTCTGAATAAATACCGTTCAATGCTTTTAAGTAATGACATAATGAAATAGACTTAACATAACATAACAATTAAAATTTATAAGGCGCTATTCCATCAAGATCATAGCGCACTAGAAAGAAATTAACATGGAAAAAGGTGAGTCTTAAGGACTTTACGAAAAGCAGATAAAGTATTAGATTCCCTAATGGCAATAGGGAATCACCCATAAAGACAATTGAAATCAATCTCCTCTTACAACTTCTCTGTCTTAGCGCTTGTTTAAATAAAAACAATTAAAACTTAAATGCATGTTAAACTGGGTCAACAAGTTTTTTCTTGTTTTGATTCTGGTCTTGTAAAAAAAACAATTCTGGTCCAGTAAACATTTTGAGCCTCAAGCCCTCTCCTGTAATCTGGAAAAACCTACATGTACATGTAGTAAGTCAATTTTTGGAAAAACTGACAATAGACCGTGCAAGTCTCGCGCGTATTCGAACATTTTTGGGACCACTGTGGTCCCACGTACATTGCTTTAACGCGTTAAAGAAACAAACTCACGCGCTTTAACGGATCACAATGTTCGAATACGCGCGAGACTTGCACAGTCTATAGGAAAGAGTTTCACACACTTTAACATTTTTGAGCGAAGGAGAAAAACCTAGTACATGTACATGTAAGTCCAAACATGGGTCTAACTAAATTTTCACCAAAATTTGACCTACTATGTAGGTTTTTCCAGATTACAGGAGCTCTGTGGTCTTGTGGATTTCCACCCCAAATTCAAACCCTGAGTATAAATAGACGCTACATGTAGGTGTCTTATTATGTGTTTGTGAATATTCCTTCTTGTACCCGACCGACTCTCTCAAAGAAAAGCACTAAAAATGAACTTTGAATAATGTGCGAGACTTGCACGGTCTACAGAAAAGTTGACTGTGTACACATGTATATTCACTGAGGTAGAAATAGACTGCTTTTAGATGAGTTCATGCATGTGTACAATGGTTGCACATTTGCAGGCTACATGTACATTATTTGACCTTTCAAAAAAGACATTTCTGTGAACCAACTTCTTTATATCTGGTGCCAAGCCTGGCCTACATGTTGTACTAGAGTACCAACAACGGCGTGCACCTTTATGCACTGACACGCTTTCTCAAAGGCTATTTGATTACATTTAAAGATTTGTCTGAATGTAAACCAATGAAAGCAATCAGGTACCAGACTAAATTAGGAAGAATATCACGCATGGAAAAACCTCACAAGTCAAATCACAGATCTGTCACAAGTCAATTTGCCTAGAGCTACTATACAAACACATACACGGCAAACTGTCTAGGATTCGACAGCGTCATACACTTGCACATGAAGGTGTGACATTTTGCACTCATAGTACACAATACAATTTGTACACACTACCATGGAGTAAGAAAGTCAGGTCTACACTGCTCTTCGTTCTATCCGTTACCCATTTTTTAAAAAGACTCTTGCACCAGGTGTGGAACAAGTCCTAACATTTTATTGCAGGCCTCGAATTAACCCACGGCACCCACAGCGATTGCCGTGGTGCCCTGTGCTTTTGCTGTGGTGCCCTCTGCAAAGCTCCAATACAAATTTACATTTCCTTCATAGAAGTGCCCCTTACCAGTGGGAAAATTGACGCGCCCCTTCAAGAGCGAACTTCAAGGCCTGTTATTGATGTGCACTTTATATAAAATACAAACATCAGCGCAATAAACATTATTTACATGCAAGATATACCAGCATAATTTGGAACAACACATAAAAAAGGCTTGCCTCCAATATGTTTGTTCGCATCACAATCAGTATTCACCACCCCCCCCCCCACCCCCCACAGTACATGTAGCAGTGAACCATATTGCAGTTCTAATGATCTGTAGCGGTTCACACTCCACCGCTATTAATAGGTCAAGCATGGCTGAACCAAATGAATCTGTGCGTCAAACAGGTGGATGTTCCCCGGTAATCTTCCACAGGAAGAGTTCTCTTTTACACTGAGTACATGCTCCTGGGTTTAGGGTTACCCTCTTAAAAGGTTAACAGTCGACGATCATTCTTTGAAAAATGACTAGGGATCATTCTTAACCGGTGTTCTCCCGTAACGGTGGTCCGTTGGCCAAATGCTGGTTAAAGCAACTAAAGACCGGTCAAAATTCTCTCCAAGTGTGGTCCGGCTGGCCAATTCAATATTGAAAAGCACCCTTTATTTAATGTGATAATTATACGGACTAGTGAACAAGTTGCACTAGTGAAATGACAAGCTAACTAGTCCCGCTGGCTACATGTGTAGTATCTACAAAGGTTAAGGGTAAACCCTGTTAACACTAGCCCAATGTACATGTACAACAATGTCTAGTCAAAACTGCTACGGTCTAGAGTAAACACCACTTCTCAACTTGCCCTATTGTGGGCTGCCAAGACCCGTGCGACCTACTTGTTTAAAATGCTCATATTTCTTCCTTTTCAGATATGAATAATATACATTTGTAAAACATGAGAAATAGTATTAGCTGTTGCAAACTGCTTACCAACCAAAAGGACCTACATGCATGGTGTAAATGCAAACAAATAGTTAGTGGCCTGACGTTTCGACCCTAGCAGAGTCTTTCTCAAAAGGCTAAATGCATTTGTAAAACATGTTAATTTAGTTTTGAGTGTATGAATTTAACTTCATTTGAGAATTAAACCGGTTGTGATTGCTACCATTAATGCATCAGAAAGATACATCTACATGTAGGACAATTGTTTAAAATCTAGGCTACGAAAACTTCCTGGGGGCAAGTAAAACAGACAATTAAAAATAGCCTGGTGAGATACATTGTACATGTATATTGTACTGTACAAAAAGCTGAAGCACACAAGATCTAAATGACCTGAAAAGAAACTGTCTAATAATCATCTGAAAGCCAGCCTATTTGTTATTATGATGGTAATGGTGTAGTACGCTGCCACCGAAACCAATTAATCTGAAGTGAGACATTTTTGTTTGTTAAACAGTTTCTACCACACTGTGTTTATTGGAATTATAAGCAAAAAACAAAAGATTCATCATCTCATTCTTCTTAGTTATGGTCAAGTATGTTTCGATACTCGACAGAATCGAAACATCTAAATTGATCAGACTGAAAGTCACCATGTGAATATGATTTTTTTTTAAATTAAAGATACAAGTATTAGGCCTACACAGTGAGGTAAATAAATTGAAAAACATTAAGTCATGATTTTAATGGCCCGGGGCTAAAATCACTGGCCTCGGGCCTGCTGTCCAGTGCTAATTTGGAGCCCTGTTTATAACGTAGGCGAACAAAGAATAATTGACAAGAATGGGATTTGAACCTGTGACCGGAAGTGTGCCGCCACATCCAGCCAATATACACAGTTCTGTTAACAGCTGAACTGCTGGATATACTCAATTTATATTTTAATGGCTGACTGTTCACAGGACACTACATGTAGTTGGCAGCTGACTTACCGGGTAAAGTCATTATTCTCAGAATTAGTTTGCACAATGCTCAGAATTACATGAACAATGGAAACATTACATTAGGGCTAGGCCCCACCTGTTATGTCTGCTGCCATCTAGCGCAGGCCCGAAGCTCCGCTCTTGAAAGGGCAAGGGCACCAAATGGCAACTCACCTCTATGAGGAAATTGTAAAATTTTTATTGGAGCGTTTCAAGGGGCACTACGGCAATGACCAGGGGGCAAGGAGGCATCGGGGCCTGCTAGAGTTCCAAAGTCTCCCAGTGGAGACTTTCCGTTGCCCAGTGGGCAGGCCAGCAATGCATAGGGCCTACATGTACATGTACATGTACAGTGTACATGTACATGAACATGTATACATTAATAATAGAGGGTATTTTTCATTGTTCTGAGTGTGGATGTATCCGTGAACGATTTCCCTTGTATCTCATAGCAAAATGCTACAAACAATAACATTTGCTGCTCAAATACCACCACTTGCTAAGTAAATAGCATTCAAAGTACACAAAACACGTTCAGTCTATCTGTGTTATAGTAGAAATGTACAGTTAGTTTAAAGTTCAAAGTTCACCAGGAAGTTGAGAAAGTTCAAGGAATAATTTGAGCATCCTTGAAGACCGGGCAGAAACAATGTTGACAAGACCTTGCTCAACTTTACTACTAATGCGCTTTTTAAACACTGTGAGTGAAGGGATTATTATTGCACATGTTACAAATCTGTAACATACATCTCTGATACTTCCTCTTGTTCACTTCCTCAACATCTTCACTAAGTATTAGTTGCATTTCAAATACTTGTACCCAGCGTTTTCCTTTTACCTGTCTGCTGGCCAAATGCTAGCCTTGTCCAAGGCTCTTTACGTAAGCACCCCGCTTTGAATTCACCAGGTAGCATAACAATACTGGCACGGTACTGCAGTACTTGATATACAGTATACCGTGGGGTCGAAGCATAGTTTTTCAACCTCGTTCCAAAAACGAGGCCGAAACAGAGCCTTGTTCCCACTGTAAACAGCAGCTTATATGTTTTTCTTTATCATTGCGCAGGGATTCCAGCGCAAATTACGTATGCTGGAATCGGATATTGAATATTCATTTCCTGTACTGGGCGGATAACCGTCTGATCATAAGCTCTCGTTATGATGATTCGCATTTTTTTTTTATGTAGCATTCACCTTGTCACTATACTTTAACCAATGAGCATACACCTTCGGGAAATATTAGCATAAAGCAACTCCGCCCACAATCTGATGTTTTAACAGTGGGAACAAGGCTCTGTTTCGGCCTCGTTTTTGGTACGAGGTTGAAAACCATGCTTCGACCCCACAGTATACTGTATATCAAGTACTGCAGTACCGTGCCAGTATTGTTATGCTACCTGGTGAATTCAAAGCGGGGTGCTTACGTAAAGAGCCTTGGGACAAGGCTAGCCAAATGCCAGTTAAATCACCTTAGGACCAGCCAAAATTCACTCCAAGTGGTCCGGCTGGCTAAGTCAGTGTTGAAGAACATTCCATTTAGCATAAAGTATGGACAAAGTGGAAAAGGCCGGGGGGACCAGTGAAATGACTGGCTAACTGGTCCTGCAGGCTAGTCGCCCTGGTACCATAAGTTATACAGTGAGTGTCTGGACAGTGTTCATTGATGCCTTGATGCCATAAAGTATGGACAAGTGGAAAAGCCGGGGGACCAGTGAAATGACTGGCTAACTGGTCCTGCTGGCTAGTCGCCCCGGTACCATACTTTATACAGTGAGTGTCTGGACAGTGTTCATTGATGCCTTGAGTTGATGCCCAACTGCTTATGGGAATTATCAGCGGCATGAATGGAGTACACATGAAACTCTCCAATCAACTACAACACATTTAAACAAACTTAACAGTTTGGCAGATCATTTCATAGAGCAGTGTACTGTACTACTTAGACATGTTGGAAATATATGTAAAACAACCGCTCACACAATTTCACTTAAAGGTATTATTATACAGGATTGGTACGGATAAAAAAACACCATTGTTTAATTTTAGTCTGAAAGCTTGCTGATTGTGAAGTTCATGCTACATGTGTAGAACCACCTTTTATGTGCAGTATTTCCCTCTGAAATGAAGTTACATGTATATTCCAAAAAACTGTATCTGAAAACCTTCAAAAACGCTGAAAATTGTGCTTGTTTAAAAAAAGAAATCTCCCGACTCACACAACGGATCAAGCCCAAATTTTCACAGGTTTGTAGTTTCATGGTTGAATACGCAAAACAAGAACACTGTCTGCGACTATTTTGTCAGCTCTACCAACCTGTAAGTTAATACCTTTCCATTAATTAGTTACCCTGAGCTGTGCTAAATAATGACATAAGGTGACTCATTTCCCCTATCCAGAGGAGAGTGTAAATGAACATGTACATTGTAGGCCTACCAATTAATGCACAGGAAATAAGTGGACAGTAAACTCTTTTTTGGTATCAAAAACTTGGCATTACAATGTCTTCATTCTCAAGCCCCTGAAAAACAGGTATACACAAATGAATCATGTTTTTTCTACATGTAGTGTGTAGAGCAACTTGTCCATTCATCCTGGAAATTTCAAGCCCTGGCATGGGAATCTCTCTTTATACATAGTTTATCTGACAATCAAATACTGTATAAACCATTTTTCTGCTCTGTATTGTCAGATGCTTGGGAGCGCATTACACCGGTTCTCAAAGATCTACATTGGTTACCCAAACTCTTCTACAGTATTGTATATGTATACTCTACCTACACATGTATCAGCGTTCTCCCTTAACAGTGGTCCGCTGGCCAAATGCTAGTTGAAACACACGAGGACCAGTCAGAATTCACTCCAAGTGGTTCGGCTGACTAGTTCAGTGATGAAAGAAACCCTATTTCATATGAAATATCGCCCAGTGAAAAAAGCTGGCGGACTATAGTGAAACAGCAAGCTACCTGGTCCTGCTGGTTGGTCATTGAAAAAAATGAAGGGCAAACCCAACCTATTATTAATACTAATGTACCTCATACATATTCATGATTGAGAGCCGATTTCTCACTGGTCCATTCACCATCACGTGCCAGATGCTGTCTAAGTTGTTGATTACCAAAAAAGCACCTGAGTAGGCCTATTCCTACACAGGGTAAATGTGCAGGTGTACATGTAGTAGACTTTTATGTGCGACAGTCTATTATTACGCATGCACTTTATTGTCAACTTCCAATTAACTCAAACATATTGAGTGGTAGGCCTACATGTATGAGAAAAATTGCCTTTCAGGAAAAACCACTTTTAATGTATTTTTTATGTACAACACAGTTTTTTAATTTTAAAAGCTGATTGCAAACTGGGCCCAATTTGATAGCGCTGCTTAATGGTAAGCAAATTTTCGTGCTAACTGTAGCAGAAAAATGTGCTTATAAAGCGTTAAGCGTATTTCACAGGCAAGAAAATTAGGTAGCCAGCTTGCACGTTCCCCATGAATTTGCATTGTTACGTCATTCATTTTCATACAGTAAGCACTTACATGTAAGCTTGTGTGACTTGCGGACCAAAAGTACACAAATTGCGGCTGATGCATAAAGATTTCAAAGGAAATTCACAAAATCATCAACCAAAACCATTTAAAATGCTCCAGATTGCACAGTAGAGCTTTTAAAACCATTCATCAAGTTAAAAATACTCCAAGAACTTTGTTTCAACGACAGAGACAACAGACCCTTTTATGGTACATACATGCTGCACCGAGTTGAATCTTCCCCGTGCAACGTGGTGGGTTGTTAATTTCAAATGGGCGTATAAAAAGCAGTCTGGTATTTCGCTAAAATATTTTGTAAATTGTAAGCCCCCCCCCACAAAAAAAAAAAAAAATGTGGAAGTAGCCTCATCTGAGTCATGTTTCAATTCAACAAAGGACTCTGCTTCTCTCCAGGTTTTTCAAAACTTTGGGGCCTTCCAATTGTTCCATCCTGCTTCTACTGGACCTAAATTTTGCAAGTTAAACCAACCAATTCAAACATGCCAAAGCACGCTGAAAATTACACACACAAAATTATACTTCCTCTTAAGTCTTTCTGTCAGTGTCATGTCTGTCCTTTCACTATGTTCCCCGTAATCTAGCCCACCTTGTTGGGCTGTTATGGCTCTCTTTTAACATCGATCTTATTATAGTCGCCATTACAGCCCACCATCTATACATGTCTAAAACGCGAAGTTTTCAAAGTTACGCATAATGCGTTCCACTTTGATTGCAAATTTCTCCCACTTATAAAAATCCCATACTACTCAAACCTACTTCATATGATTCCTTACATTTGTGGAATTACTATGATACATGTACATGACAGTGTTTACCAAATGATGACTTTGTCCGAATGTGATGATTTGAAAATGGCAACAACAAAAAAGGTGTACAAAAATTACATTCAAGTTCATCGTGCTTGGGGGCCGCCATCTTAATTACGATTCTCTGCCTGCTGATCGTGAGAAGTCAGGGCGCCCGGCTGATCTGGTAAATCTTGCATATTCAATAAATTGGCCAGTTTCCAGCTACAGCGCCGCGCAACGTCACCTCATACATATTCATGACTTACCGTACACGCGCACAGATAGATCAGTGCATCCATAATTATAGCACTGCGTGACGTCACCTCTTGCATATTCATGACTTGCCATACACACGCAAGGCCAATCAATTCATGACGTCACCGGCCGGCCGGGTTGTGGGCGGAGCGGATACATAAAAAAACCATTGCAATGTGCGCATCCTCGCTCCGCCCACAACCCGGCCGGCCGGTGATGTCATGAATCGATTGGCACGATTAGAATCAATCCAAAATGGCCGCCCTCAGTACATGTCGCGAAAATCTTATTCGGATGAAGTTGAAAAAATTTGAATTGAAATATCTTTTGAAATTGTTATTTATGTAATCACCCAAAACACCCAGGTCAAGCTAAGAGGTAAGTGAACACATTGAGGTGGTTTAAACCGCCGACCCGCCCGTAGGGAATGCGCCTCTATTTTTTAATCGGTGAGCTGACGAAAATATGGGTCATCATGACGTGTGGCCAAGGATTCAGGTTTCCTGTCCCTTGGCCACACAAAAGTGGGGGGGGGGGGGCTAGGACTACACCACAGACAGCTAAACCTAGGACGAGTATGTGACTGTGGTGAGTGTCCATTTATCCCAAAGCCAAAACACTCAACAAACCTCGTCATATTGCCTGCTCCCCCCCCCCCCCCTCCCGTTGATACGACGTGTGCACTGATGTCATGACTGGCCGAGCATGCAGCAGATGCACTTTGCAAGATCCAAACCACCACAAAAGACAGTCATTAAATTGACATAAGAAACAACAAGAAAAGATTCGCTTATGCTTACACTGGTTACTTTTGACGAAGCCGTCGTCAGCCATTGGAAATTCACACCGTTACATGCTCTGCAGGAACAGACCTCATTACTTGTTTGCAAATAGTGGAAAATATCGAAATACGTGTCTAACTCAGCCACTAGATGAGGTTTTTTGTAGCAGGGTGAAAGTGCTGAATTCACGAAAATAAAGTTCAATCGCTGGTTCGCGGTTGATTCTCAATCTCGCTTTCAATATCACACTGGCTTATCAGGTACCGCGCGTACCAATGATTCACAACCGGACGCGCTTGTAAACAACAACAGAGGGCGGCATACTATGTATGTCTACACAGCTAGCTCATAGTACGGGTGCACCACACATAAACTCCCAGGGGCAAACAACGCTAAATGCTAAATATTCAAAAATACTCAAAAAATACTTTTATAAAGAAACAAATAAAGTCTCTCAGTCTCTTGAAAATCAATCAGATATATTTTCAGGCAACTAAACTTCAGATTTATTTCCAAACTGTGGCAGGTCAGCCGTTTGGAATTTTCGCTAATCACCCCAGAAAGTAACTGACACCTCCGAAAAATAATGTGCTTTTTCTCAACCGACTTGCTGCCAGTTTCATGAAGCATCCCTCCACTTCCCAAGCCAAAATAGGACCAACTTTAAAGCCGAAATTTATCAAAGTCTCCTCAAAAATTTGAGGCAAAGAACCCCCAGGTTGTGATAAATTATCATAATTACACAATCTATTAATTGCATGACCCCAAAACATTATTAGTCAAAAGTAACTGTAGGTTTACAAAAAAATGAAAATTAGTTTGGCGCATGAATTTTGACCTGTTTAGTGTAGAGCACCCTTAAAGTGCAGTCAATTATTCTTTTGGGACAAAAAAAAATTATGCTAAAAATTGTTGGGAATAATTAGTCACTGATTTGATGTCTGAAGAATTTTTTTTTTATTTTGATCTACAACAAGGTCAAACATTGGAGCATTTTCATGTACTTTAAAGCAATGTAAGAAGAAAAACCTGCACGACACACTGTGTACATTCTAAGGACAAGACAGAAGTCATATCCAAATCCTCCCTCAAAAAGTTATTTCACATGTCTCTTTTTTATTACAGGATTTTGCAAACCTTACAAGTTATTTTATTAAAATCAACAAGCGGAGGTTAATTTACATAGAAAAGCTGTAAAAAGGGAAGGGGGCTGGTGGGAGGGGGGCAAACTTTGCTTCCCCTTCAACTTGTCTAACCATTCATATTGAGTCTAAACTTTCTAAAATTGAGAAAATAACATATAACGGGCCACTTTACTACATTTAACTGCCTTTTCAAGTTTCATTTTACCTCTGGAAAGGGGGAAAAGGGAAGGGGTGGGCGGGGCGTGGGCGGGGCATGTTGAAAAAGGCCAAACCATAATAGGGTTATTTATGGTTGAATTAAACTCCAGAAACAGATGGCTATTATCTTAGGGGCCGCTTAGAATAGTCAATGCTAAAAAAAAATCGAATATTGAATGGCTTCATAATATAATCTATATACACTGAAGAAAAAAGTAATGGCTCAAACGAACCAGATATTTAAGACCAAAGGTCTCAAACATCAGTAGTTTTCAATGCTTTTGTCTGGCTTAAACAAACAACTTTGTAGTTTATCAGGAATTAAACTGACGATCTTGGCCAACTGGCTACGTTTTCTTCTTCTTTTTCAATTGTTAATTTATATACATTTTTTTTTTTAAATGAACTGGATTTCGATTTTCAGCTATTTCTTGCGACCCACCCACCCACAATATTTCGAAACCCCTCCCCCCAAACATTGACTATTCTGAATGGCCGGCCCCTTAGACAATTCCCCCGGGAGGGGAGCCTTTTCACAGATCTTACTGTGCAATCTAGAGCATTCTTAATAGTTTTATCTCGATGATTTTGTAAAATTTATCTGAAATGTAAAATATAATGAATACTATTTTATCATAAACAAAAGGAGTTTTGTTTTGCATATTGGCCGAAATGATGTTTGCGTTCGCGCGTATCGGCCCATGTACGCTAGCTTGTGCATGGAGAGAAACCCTGAGAGTATTCTTGCTTCAGACCACCTAATAATGTGCAAAAAAAAAAGAGCTAACAAGGTGTGCAAAAGAATCTCCAGCCTATTCTTACCCGTATCCATGGATTTATAATTAGGTCATCGAAGAATAAAAAGCACTGTGGTCAGTAGCTGTAGGGAAGAGGACCGCCGATGATGCTCGCTGATGCCGGAATGCCGAGGCGGCGTGCTACATCATAGGTGCCCCGTGACGATGCTGTCCACTGACAACAACGGGATAATCGATAATTGTTCGAAGTGGTCCCATTATCTACATGGGTATGAACTTTAAGACTATGTAGTGATGATGTTACTCGGAGAGTAAACCATGCACTGAGCTAAAGGCTGTGTCCGAATTAGCGGCTACGGCTACGTCTACGGCTTGATATAGCTGCGTCATTATGCGTTGAATCCGATAGAACGTCCTTAGGCAACACTTGACGACAGTCGAAGCTGTAAGCCGTTAATTTGGATACGGCCATTACCTGCCCTGGCTGTATAGTCACGTGACACGGTGGACCCCTAGATGGGGCAGTTATCGATCGACTGGGGAGGAGTGCAGGTGATATATGGCTGTCTTTATCACAGGGTGACCCTATTAGGGTCTCTTCAACTCGTTACCAATCAATGTAGCAGGGAGAATTAATCCCAGTTAAACCACTGCCACTGCCTACAAGTACATCCTTGGTTGGTATGCAGTTTGCAACAGCTAATTCTATTTTCTAGTTAGTTTTTCTCACGTCTTCCTAAAATATTGGGTGACATTTCCCATTGCGAAACTCAAACGTTTTAAAGCTTAATATTTTATTTATACAGAGTTTGGGTTGGTCAAGTTGTTTGGTTGGGTGCGTATGCCATCCAGGATTTGCAATTTACATGTATTTTTTTTTTAATAAAGCAGGTGCTCATATACTATTCTCGACATCTTAGACCTAAACGCAACTATCTCGAGCTTCTCCCGGGAGTGTGGGTCTTAGTAAAACAAATAATATTGTGATTTTCATTTCTGATATAATAATGTCAACATCTGTCAGTTCCAAATCCCGTGAGATAGTCAGGTTTTCTCCGAGTTTTTTTTCTCGCAGAAAAAACAACAAATACAAAACAATATAATTTGTTTAACCGGATATAACGCTCATGGAAACAATATTATCCCATCTGACATGAGATGTTGTCCCATTTATACTAAACAATGATGTCCCATTGACATGACAAAACTTATAGGCTACACGAGCTTTCATGACTATTTCTGATCGGCAATTGGTAGGACCACAATGGGCCGTTCTAAATACACCACCACAGGAAAGAAAAGAATACAGGTAATCAATAAAATCAATTACACCTCCACTTACAGGTAAACTTTGGCCGCCATTTTTGTAGTGACATTTGTTTTTTTTGCCAAGAACCCCTACTGCATAAACACCAACATGGAATCCGGAGTGTTATCGGTGGCGATTTGTTCATGTTTGCTGGCAGTTTATCTATCGCTGACATCGGTGAACGCAGAGGTTGTTGATACGTACAAGAGACGAGTTGTTTTGGAGGTAAATCAGACAGTCGGGTTCAGTTTTTCAGACTGGGTACATGTTTAGGGTTAACGTTAATGTTAGGGTTAACCTAAGGCAATTCTCGCATGAAAAAAAATTGATTAATTTAATAGATGTATAAAATTAATAGACTAGTGAGTGCGATATCATTATTCAAATGTTTAGCTCTATACTAGGATGGCGCAGAAACGACGTCACAGGCAAAGTTCATATAGGAAATAAAAGTGACGAAAAAGTGGCCAGTGCACTAGACAAGTAAGAACGGCAGCAATGGACGGTAAACTTTTAGGGTGCGTACAAAGTTGATGTGATGAGTTATAGAGGAGAGATCCCTCTGATAGATGTTGGGCAGTTTTCTGGAAGTTGCTAGCTGTGCGGCTGCTGGGAGCTGGTTCTGAAGTCGGATGGATCGTGGTGGATAGAAAGAAGGACGGGTCTGGTGAACTTTAATAACCAATGATGGTCATGTCTTCTGTTTCTAGAAATTCAACCAGGGAGAGGGGTCAAGACAAAAAACGAGGCGATAAAAATCTACTAGTGAACAGTAAAAATGCAATTAAATTGATCCAAGAGTAAAATACAGAAAATTATGCAATATTATTAATCATAAAACTGTGCTAATTAGCACTCTGACATAACATTTCGTATTGCATGTTAACATTAAAATCTATTTAAAGGGAAAAAATATCTTTGGTTTTTGTAACCGTTTGATTGTTTTAATCCTACATAAATGTACAATAAAACTAACCTGTGAAAATTTCACTTCAAAAGGTGGTCGCGTTTTTGAGATATCACCGAAAAACCGGAGCGAATATTTCCACGCAGGAAGAATATTCCCTATAGGAATACACGATCTGAAAAGCGTTACGGCCGTAACGCTTCTCAGATTCAAATTTTTGGGGATAAAGAGTGATATATTTTCCCATAACCGCAGTACCTCGAAGTGAAAAGTTTCTCAAACTGCATTATACTATCCAAAGCTGCTGTGCTTCTTACCAAGTAAAGTTTTTATTGCCATTAATTTTCAGAGTCTTTACCAAACGATACCTTCCCTTTAAGCATTTAGTAAAAACAATTAGTTTGAAATGAAGGAGTCGTCAGTGCGCTTGGAAAATATTTTTTCAGTTCTTAAAAAAAAACCTCTGAGGGCTATGGGCAGGGGAGTTCTAAGAGTATGTGACAGTACAGCTGCCTTTCCAAAGTGCTCTTATCACTGGTAGTTTGCTCGTGACCATAACGTTCTGCCTGGTCTGTATTTATATATCAAGTCACACATAAGGATTCAGGTGATCCTCCACGATGGAGGGCTTTGAGAGTGTGCACGATCACCGGTGGCACGATCATGTGCATGATTTTTTTAAAACTTATGTTTATTTATTAATTACTTTTTAAAACTTGGATTCAGGGACCTGATGAAAAGAAGAAGTTAGGCGCTCAGACATTTGTAAATGTGTGCTTCCGTAGAGAAATTTACAAATTGTCAGTGAGCGCTTAACTTCTTTTTATTAATTTTTTTTAAATCCCCATTTATCCCTAACTCCAATCTCTCCCAAATATGCCCCTCTCAAACCTTCCCCTTCTGTTACCCCCCTGTCAAATCCCCCTACCCTATATATACCTCTCCATCCTTGCATCCCGGTATTCCTTCCTCTTGTTGTTTGCGTATAGGGTTTGCTGCCTACTGATTCAGTTTATTCTGTTGGTATCAGTTTTGTGGCTTCGTGTGAGCATCATATATGTGGGCGTGCGTGTTTCTTACCATTCTGTACTTTGTGTATTTTTAATGCAATTTAATGCACTTTTTTTCAAACTTGCTTTTAACCAGTGTATTTTTTTATTGCCATGCCTGTAATTGGTGGTTTTTCCGCTGTTGGTATGATGAAATAAAATTATATATAATACATATCATACAAAATGATGAAAAGCGGCGCGTGGCAAAAGCTAGAAATCAAGTTGCACGTACGGGAACTACAAAAGGATCAATAGAATAATTCTACGAAACAGCAAAAACTAGGGAAGTGAAGCCGTGGTCGTGAAACCTTCTGCTAACGGTCGAGAGCCCCTTTGTCTGACTTTGTCGTGCCGTTCATCCACACTTTATAACGGGCCCGGGCCCCATAGGCTCTCAATTCGCAGTTCACCGTCTCCTATAGTCAGAAACTAAAACTAACCTACACTTCGCCATAACCACCAACAGAAGCAGTAACCTAAAAAAGAACGTAGAAAGTTAAT
Organism: Pisaster brevispinus; assembly: GCA_023634235.1. Lineage (NCBI taxonomy): Eukaryota > Metazoa > Echinodermata > Asteroidea > Forcipulatida > Asteriidae > Pisaster > Pisaster brevispinus. The sequence continues at coordinate 23,582,318 of JAMKCF010000003.1, read as the reverse complement.
ACATTTGATCCAAGAGGAACCTCTTGAGCTTTTTCACAACATTTTTGTTTCAAAAGAATGTAGGCTTAACAATTTTTTGGGAAAGCACATTATGGTAGGTCCTATATTTGAAATCAGCAAAACGGACAACACTGACGGCAACGGCTTACGGCTGGTACTGGTTATGAAAAATAACAATGACTTTTCTCCCCGTAAACATCTGCGTACAGGCTTTAGGACAATGGGCCCCCGAACACGGAGAAAAAAGTTCAAAGAATACAATTCAATGAAAATATTGTCCCTTGAAAATTACAGGAGTGCTCGGCGGGAAATGACGGGCCTCCAGGACCGCCGGGCCCGCCTGGGGTGAAGGGAGATCAGGGAGGGCCAGGCATAGCTTCAACCAACTGGAGGTCGTGTGCTTTCAACAAGATCGATGACGGCCAAGATAATGGCGAAGTCAGGGTAGGAACATTTATCTTTTGCTGGCGCCCTCTTTGTTTTTTAGGGTGTTTTAATGGCGTGGATGTTTAGACCAAAACTAAACGATCAAAACATGGCCAAAGAGAAAACAACATTTTCTTCATATAGCATGCAAAGGAATAGGGTAGTTACCTCTTCTTTGAAATACAATATTGCTTTTAAATAATTCAAGAAATCGATACACTGGCACACTTTTAATATTCTATTGTTAATAATATTATAACCAAATTGGTTTTTGATTTATGTATTAATTAGTATTACATTTAAAAAAAACCAATCCTGTACATGAAGCTTTCATTCTATAACTATACTTTATGGCATTAAACTTTAGAACAAATCTGATAGATTCATTTTTTATTTGTTGTGGGGGAAAAATAATGTTTCAGAGATTATTCTCAACCTTAAAATGTTACTGGAAACCGTATATACGGTTAACTTGATGTTGCATACCCGATGGGCCCAATTTCACAGAGCAGCTTCCACAACGAAATTAGCAAAGTATAACAAAACTATCGGCGTAAGATTAGCAGCCCACCGGTACCACGGTCAAATATAGGCCTACCACCCGAGACTGGTATCCTAACTCATTTCTGCTAAGCAGAAACTTGTTAAGCACTATTTTCTGCTTAAGCAGCTCTGTGAAATTGGGCCCAGATCACAAAAAGGACATTAACTTCTGTCCCTGTTTACAGACTTGCGTCATAACTAAGCAGTATTCGGACACGTATCTGTACGTGGCCATATCGGGAAATCTACGAGTGGCGTACACGAACGGAGCCTGCTGCCGGTGGTACATCACATTCAACGGTAACGAATGCTCGGACCCGAACCGCATTGAGGCCGTTACCTATGCGGGAGGTTACTCCAGCTACAACTTGCACAGACCTCGAGTTTTCTTTGGTATGTATTGTCTCCTGCATTATTGTTTTGGCTAATGTTGTCGTTGTTTTTAAAGTTTTGTTTTAAAAAATGCACTTAAAAATGTTCACCCAAAAAGAAGAAAACAAATCAAAATTTTCTACATTCCAAGATTCTAAACCGGTCAGTCATTTTCGTTACCATGGCCAATAAGTGCAAATATATTCGCTCGTAAAACTCTTTCCCCATCTTTTCGGCCGAAACATGGAAACTGCAACCGTTATAATACTTTATATTCACTTATCATTTGTTTCCAATAACACTCTGCAACCTGGTCGCATATTTAGCACTTTAAAAAAAAATGCCGTGGAGTCAAAAATTGACTCAACAAAATGGCGGACCGTAATAGTTCACACAGTACAAGGAAAACCATACAATTGTATGGCATATTTGTGTGGATCACTATATTCTACTTTGAAAACATATTTCCAACCATATTCATTTCATAACAAACGCTTTTCATAGCCCAAATCGCCCAATCAAAGTCACCGTGTGCCCTTTAAAACGCTACATACGAAGTGTGGACCGGAGAACAAAAGAGGTCCTCATAATGTAGGGACTTGAAACAAGATGTGGACTTACACACGTTCACACATTTACAGTGTTGAAGAATGGGATATTCCTTAAGTGTACAGAACGAAGGAATGTCCACAGAGTGCAACACAGAACTGGGTGCCCTTACACTCGCCAACTAACGGGGTATTTTTAACAATAGAACAACACTACCCCACAAGGTTTTCTTTGTTCAAGTGGTACCCCACATAGGATTTCTTTAGGAAAGGGAATAATAGAACGACAATGGAAGTACCCCGTAACTGTGATATGTAAGGTTGGGTGTGGTTGTGGGTGTGGGTGTGGGTGTGTGAGTTTGTTTTCACATTCAAACCGGGGACCTATAACAAAAGAGGACAATAGGGTCCCCGGTTGGGTAAAGGTCCCCAGTTGGAAATTGTGTACAAAACCAATGGGAGCTGTTGCCAAAAAGTTAAAGTCCAAACAAAAGAGGGACAATAGGAGGTCCCCGATTGGAGGTGTTTACACACTTGTGTGTGTGGGTGTGGGTGTGGGTGTGGGTGTGGGTAGGTATACACGTTCAAACAGGGAACCTATAACAAGAGGGACAATAGGTCCACGGTTGCTATCACAAAGGGTTGAACAAAGGAGGGTCCACGATTGTGTGCCCTTGGTATTTTTAACAATGGAACAATGCTACCCCACAAGGTTTTCTTTGTTATAGTGGTGGGGTACAGAGGATTTCTTCAGAAAAGGGAACAATAGAAGAACAATAGCAGGACCCCACATACTGGATCCGAACATAATGAAGTGTGGACCTGTGAACAAAAGAGGTCCACACAAAGCAGGGCCTTGAAACACTATGTGGACTTATTTTACACAAGTCCACACAGTGTTTTCAGCAGTATAAATATAGAAATGTGCACAGAAAAAGGAATGTTTCAAATAGGGTGTTTGGACTGGCGAGACCTGAAAAAAAATGGGCTGTCAACCCCCCCCCAAAAAACAAAAACAAACAAAAACCAACTCCCCCCCCAAAAAAACACGTATATGCCATATTCCTTGCATAATGAAGGGTATATTTTGCCATGTCTGTAGGTTACTGCAAGAGTTTGTCCTCAGGTAGTGTCACCGTTGGGTTGCGAGTTGGAAACTGTGCGGGGTACGGCTACTACGATTGCTATACGGGATGGCAGAGCGCTTTGTCTATCATTGTAGAAGAGATCACCCCATCACCTTATGACTAAACAGAAACGGGTATAGTACCATGTCTGATATGTGGCAGAGGGTGTGTAACCCCACCCCCCCACCCCATGACCCCATACTTTACCACACTCTTTCCTCTAGAACAGAAGTATCCCCCTAAAAATCCTAAGGAATCCTGACATTCCCAGAACAAAATGAAGACAATGAATGTGTGTGCCTTCATATTCACTACCTTATGGAGACCGAGAACAAAACAGAAAAGGGAAAACAAAGGGTCTCCATAGGGAAATTCTAAAGACTGGGTTGCTCCACAAGGAATTTTGTGTACAAAGTCTATGGGAGGTTCTTAACTACAGGAACAAAGGAAAGAACAAAAGATGTCTCAACAGGGATGCAAAAACAGGAATGGGTGCCCTTACACATGCCAACTTATGGGGTACTTTCAACAATGGAACAATGGACCCCACAAGGCAATTTCAATAGGAACAATAGGGCCCCACAAGGGAATTCTTTAGAAAAGGGAACAATAGAACAACAATAGCAGTACCCTACAAACCGGATCCGTAAGGTTGTGTGTGTGTGTGTGTGTGGGGGGGGGGGGGGAACACCACGTCACATATCGTGCACCAAATGGTAACAGGCCCAACTTCATAGAGCTGCTTAACGGCCGATTTTAATCTTACTGTGCGATTCCCATTTTTTAAAAAGTCCTGTTGCACTAAAAAGGCATGAAACCTTCCGGTGAATACTGCACACCAAAACAAATCAAAGGCAAACAAGCTGGCCGTCTAATGTTCATGGTACACTAAGAATTACGCTTACTCTTGAGCAAAGTTTTCCGTGCTTTAATAAGCACGGAAAACTTATAATTAAAGGCAAAGCATACCTTTGGATTTTCAGAACCGTTTGATTAATGAACCGTTTGGTAATGTAGATATATACAATAGAAGCAACCTCTGAAAATTTCGTTTCAAAAAGTGATAGCGTTTTAAAGAAATCTGGAGCGGTTGTGTCCACGCAGGAAGAATAATCCGTAATTGAAATACACAATCTGAGAAAAGTTTTGTGCAGAAATGTTTTTTAAATCCCTCACTCTATAAAACCACATTCCTTTGAAGGGAGTCGTTTCTCAAAATGTTATACATTATCAACAACTGCAGTGCTTCTTACAAGGGGAGGTTTTATGTTCATTAATTTTTGGAGTAATTACCAAAGGTAAACCCTCCCTTTAACGAAGTCGGCCCCTGGGCATGCTGGGTACTGTTAATTCCAATCAATAGTGTACAGTGCGCAATCCAGCAATCTCGCCCATAATCAAACATTAATTGGAAACCTGTTGGTTCACACAGTATGCATCGCTGTGTATGAAGGTAACAAAATATCGTTCTATATAGTCTATTTTTTATTTTTTTTTTCCACTGAGATTTCGCCTGACATCACAAGTCCGAACAGCCGCTTCAAGGCGAGCGCTAAACTTATCTGATTTGGGGCTGTCCATCCGAATCAACTGTCACCAGGGGCACGTTGCCACCTACTCCTGGGGCTGAAACAGGGTTACCCCCTTCACAGTCCATAAGGATGTAGGCATGGGTATCATCCACTAGGAGCCTGGCTGGTAGAGCAGAATGCACTATACCTTCCCACCAATTATTGAAGTACGGTGGTATCACTTAAAAAACCAGTCCAAACAATGGGAAGAAGTCCAAACAAAAGTCTCAGATTTAGTGGGTCAACAAATATGTAGGTACTGTCTAGACACTGCTCATTGAAAAAAAATAGAAAACATATTATTAATAAGTTTTATGAACTATTTGTTCATAATGAATAAATCCAATGAAATGGAGTTTAATGTAACGAGATATAAATAAATGCAATCATTTCAGGCACTTAAATACTGTCTGTATTTTACACACAATTTGTCAACAATTATCTTAAACATATCTATGCAGGTGGAACCCTTGTTAAAAGTTGAAAAATTTATTCAAGTTGATATTACCAAAAATAAGAACAAAAAGGGTTACTTTTGAGTAATTCATATCTTAGGTAAACAATGGATTTGGTAAATGAATATAACGTAATGAGTTAATACTAGGTCAACGACTTAATATATTGCTAAATTTCACATGAACTTCCAAAAAGATACATAATGAATTCCTGAATGACTTTTGCTTCCCTTTCTCGAAGTATTTTACAAACCTCTTGCAACAGAGTAGCAGCGGGTTTAAAACAGCAAAAGTTGCAAGTGGCCTTCATTGCAAAAACTTTCTAAGGTTCCATGTGAAAAAATTGTTTATGGTTTTTTTTTTTTTTAGGGAAATCACTCTAACTACTTCTAAATTTCCCATGGATTTACAAAAATATACCTTTAAACATTTACATAATGTTGACCACCAAAATTGAAGTGTCGTAGAAATTACATCTTGAAAATTAAGTTATTTGTGCCCATTCTAGAAATAGTTATGAATATATTGACAAGAAGTATTTTGACGAATGTGAAAACACAATTTTATTATTTAATGTATGATTGAGTGTACTGGTTTTTTTTTGGCAGTAAACACGAAGGTCGAAAATAAAAAATATCAAAGAGTAGATTTGTGTATTTCATTTTCATACAAAATATGTCTCAAAGTGTATATATGTACCTTTAATTTTAAATTGTAAACATAAATATACAAATATAATCTCAATAGTACTACTGAATTAAAATGTAATATTTCCACCACATAAAAACTCAATTTCTACCCCAAAATCAAAGAGTTACAAGACATATTAAAAAAAAAATAGACAAAAAAATACAATACATATCATACATGTACATTAAACTCCCATAACTAGCAGTTTACTCTCCCGCCCAACTGGCTCTTATCACAAAATTTCACAAGAGACTGTGGAGACCCAAGGCATGAGGTTTCCACATGGTACCTGAGCCCAATTTAATGGCGCTGCTTACCTAAGAATTCTGTGCTTAGGGCGCACTGTAAAGTGGGTGTTACTATTGGCCGTAGCCGGGCATCAGCACAGAATTCCACAGTAAGCAGTGACCATGAAACAGACGCGTAGAAATTTGAAACCATGAAACTTGTGCGTATTTGAACATTGGGAACCCGTTAAAGTGCGCAAGTTGTTTTCCTTCACACCCTCAAATACACCTGAGACTTGCAGTCTTTTGGGCCCTGCTGTACAAAATAAAAGAAACCCATGTACCCAATTCGAGCCAAGTAGAAGGTATGGTACTCTGTGGCAGTCTGTGGTACCAGTTTATAGAATGGTTGATTACTGCACTTGCATTGGTTACTCACTGAACACATAGAGCTTAACAATTATGACAGCATGAATGTAAACTTGTATTGGATTCACATCCAACATCAACATTTAAAACATAGAGTAAATTTTACTTCAAAAAATTGTACTTTAGTTACTGCCCCCAAATCACAATGTTTTACTTTTTCCTCTGTGCCTTAACTAAAGCATGGAGGTTGGGCTGTAGTATGCCCCGACTTCAGTAGAGAATGTTTTGACAAAGAGTAAAATACTTTTGAAGACTTACCCCCAACTTCCTTGGGTGATTTACTAAAATGGATCCTTCTTGACTCTAATAAAATCAAACACCATAATGGTATTTCAACACCTAAACTTGTTGGACTCTGATAATTGTTTTCTTGTAAAGCAAGTTAGCCTCCAACAAGGCTGAAACCGACTCTTGGTAAGGGGCTACAAAGAAGAAAATACAAGATTAGAAAAGTCAGGAATGTTGAAGGTACACACACACATGTAGGGCTTTATATCCTCTTAAAACAGTCTAGATTGTAGGATGGAGGGAAACATGCACCAGGCAAGGAGTTCCAAAGAGATGCAGTAGGCGGGGACAAACAAAGCTGTTGGAATGGCTCTTTGTTCAACATCTCAGCAAAGCTAGAGTGTCCGAGTGAGAACAAGCAGAATGCCCGGTTTCACGCTCAAACACCCTGATAGGAGGAACCAGGTTGGTTAGACTGGTGGAACATTCTACCATAGAAAGATATAAAAGACAGAGGCGAGCTAAGGACCTTTGGTGAGGGAAGAGGTTATAACGATGATCCCAACTCTTCCACCAACAAGATGAACAACATGCTTACTGCACAGAATTACAGATGATGGGTACACCTGTTCCCATGTAAAGCGCTATTACTTTACTAGTGCAGTCTTCAGTCCAACACAATCAAACAAAACATGCAGTTGGATTTTGAAGGCTGGGAACGGTCAGTGTTACAGACCATCAACTTAAATTTATTTAGTGTGAAGTCAGAGTTTTATTTTGCTGATAGAGGGCGCTGTTTTATATGTACATCACTTTTGCTAGACACACATTTTGAGTCAAGCGTCACAGAACACAGTCAAACATCACCAATAATTTTTGCTAATTTGGAATGCGCCCAATGTTATCGAACCACTGCCACTTTATGCATAGGTGTCGTAACAAGGGCTATCCATCGAATTTCTTCATATTGGTAGAAGTTTAGAGAAGTATACGTCACAGTCAGGGTTAAAAAGAAGACCAAAAAAGCTGAAAGAAAACACTGAGTTGTTCTACAACCGGCTTTTTTTCTGAGCAACTGAAGATAATATATTCCCCTGATGCTGCCTGGAATGTTTTGAGCTTGTTTTCCCCAAAAAGTGAGCTCAAAATTAAAAATTGAGTAATAAACCACAAGGGAAACTGACTGGGTAATTTTAAATAATTTGGGGTTGAACAAAGAAGAATTTTATTGGAGCGGGACTTGAACCTGCAACCTCAGGATTAAAGTGCCGGCGCTCTACCAACTGAGCTATCTATCTAGCCCTTGTGTTGGCAGTCTCCCTATTTTGTCAATATCTTTGTTCAGGAGTGCCAGTCAGAATCCATTCAACCTGTAACTGCTTTAGGCCAGGGGATTCCTTCCAAATTTAAAAACAGCCTGGGAAGCGCCAGCAGAGGGATCACTCTTCAGCAAAGGGCACCTCTGAGGAAAGGCTGACTTTGTATTGGGTCATCTTAAAGGGCACCAAACAATGCCCCATGAGAACCATGCCAAATGCAAGAAAATGCAACAAGGGATTTTGTTGCGTTGTGCAGGCATGCCGTTTGGGAAAGGACTGGGCAAGGGTGTTTGCCCTGCTAAATACAACAGTATGCACATAAGTGTAATGTTTAACTGTTATTATACAGTCTTTTGAATATGATTTGAATTATGATTCTTACCTAATATTACATCATACTTCTCAATACTTTTCCCCCCAAAAATATTTTGAAATACCCATTATAAGTTGTTCAGAATACAATAGAAGCACCCAAACCTATATGAAGTCACTTCACTGCTGAATGCAACAAATTCAGTCCAAAAATGACATCTGAGTTGACTACCAAATGCAACAGATCACAACAACTATTGCCATTTGGTGCATATTGTTGCATTTAGCATGGTTAGGGTTAATACCTGGACAACCTGGTGGTTTCCAGTAGATAAGAATCACAGGGTCTGTGGCTTTAGTCATCTTGTAGACAAATCACCTGGTCTCGTTGCTATACTTTCACCTCAAACTTATCCACAATAAAAATTGGACTGATTGGGGATATCTTACGGGGTTAAGTGAAAAAATCAACTGTGAAGAAGTCAAGTTATCCTGGAACAGTTTTGAGAAGGGGCTTTTACAAGTAAATCGTTGAAAAAATACATACCAACAAAAAGCTTTCAGTTCGTTTTACATGAGACATCACTCGGTCCGCATCCTTCAAATACCTTCATGTGAGGGCTACTCAAGTCTCGGTCGTGAACACAAACACATTGCCAATTGTTGGAGCCAGGACGAAAGTAACGCCTGGGCAATCCTACCCACTTTCGATTGATTCCACCACTTTGAAGAGGAAAAAGAAGATACAACTCATATCTCATTTCAAAAGTACTAGGCCTATATGCACAGAATCTGTCGTGGGAAAAGTTGTCAGCATGGAGCTTGGGAAAGCCTGTTTATGTCTAGTTGTGATAATCGGAGTTCTCCATCCATGGTAAGTCTTTGGTTGTGTTTTTTTCCCTGTCAATTTGTTTCTTCTTCTCAATGTTGTTTTGAAGTGTTCTAAATTGAGCCGTTAACACAATCAAGATCAAATCCATGTCCTTAAAATGTGTGTTTTGATTTTTTTAAAGCGGTAGAAATTTGGCAAATCTGGTCACCAGTCTTGATGGAAACAGCTGGCACATTAATCTGGAGGATGTTGGTTCGAATCCTGCTCTAGTCAGTCAATTTTTTTCCTTTGTTCAACCCCAAATTATTTAAAATTTACCCAGTCAGTTTCCCTTGTGGTTTATTACTTGTTGTTTGAAATAAAAAAGTTGCATCCCCTTAAGGTGATCTCTTGGCTGCCGCTTCCCAGGTTGTATCATAAACTTGGGTGTGATCCCTGGCTACACGGCAGTTACATGTTGCATGGCTTCAGACCGGCACCCCAGAACAAAGAAACCGACAAAATAGGCAGACCGCCATGATAGCGCTAGATAGCTCAGTTGGTGTAGTGTCGGTGTGGCAGGAGATTGTGTCCCACGCAGAGATTCTGTCCCCCCCATTCGGGCAACTGGGTACAAATTTCTTTCGATAGCGCCCCCTTTTGAATCAAACTCCTTCAACCCATACTAATTTCCAGTATGGTGGACAGAACCTCAAGGGGACAGATTTCCCTAAGACACTGGCTTGTTAAGAGGTCGCAATTTCGAGACACGCTCTAACTCAGTTTTTCTTTGTTCAACCCGAAACTAAGAAAACAACTTGTAACAAAAAAAACCAAGACACACAAAATGACTTGTACCTTTTATCAGAGCACCACACTTTGCTTCCTTCGTTTTGATTCCACGACGAATTACAAGGAGGGTATCTTCTCTTCTCGGCATCCTCCTTAACCTTCTCTCTCCTCCCCTCCTCTAGCACCATCTCAGCCTGCCGATACGCCTCCGTTGGCTCCCCATTGGCATCATAGAACGTCCCGATGACTTTTCCTTCAATAACGAAATCATATTAAGTGCAAAAAATAATTAACGGCCTGATGTCTCGACCGAGCAGAGTTTTTCTTAAAGGCTCCTTATATCGACCCTCGATCTACAGGGCCCAATTTCATAGAGCTTCTTAAGCAGAAAATAATGCTTTAAACAATTTCCTGCTAAGCAGAAATGAGCAGGATACCAGTCACAAATTGTACACGTGACATGGTAGTTTGGCTGGTAACCTTATTCTGGTAAGCAAAATTTTATTGTGCTTAGCAATTTCTGTTGCTTTAAAAGCAGCTCTATGAAATTGGGCCCAGGTGTCTCCTCACAGTTCTTATTGTATGCTTCAGAAAGGTTTGTGCTAAGCGCTTGAATTATGAGGCCCATTTATAAAGCACCTTGTACGGATTTACAAGGTGATGCGGCGAAATCTGCAGCCGACCAAGCCAGAAACACAGGAGCATTTAACCCCTCCCCTTAACGATCTGTGATACTGTGTTCTTTTATAAGTGTGCATTACTCAACACACAGAACCTATGGCTTTACAGCTGGTCACAAGTAAGTCCCAAAGTACTGATTTACCATATGCTGAAGGGTTTTGATGAAAAACTTTGGTGCTTTGACCTTAGCCCATCCCAAAAAAATCATAATTTAAAAAAAATCTCTATTTATGTTGTACCCATAACCCAATTTTAAAGGTGGTCAGCTTTTTTCTTTTCTTTTTTACAGTAGTGAGAAAGAGAAAAGGCCCCCTATTCAAAAGTTTTGGGTTTTTTGGAAAGATTTTTGTTGCCAGTGTTTTTTTATGGCTCTTGAATTGTAACATTCCTTGGTTCTGTTTTTTTAAATGTCGAAAACAGCAAGTAAAGGCTATAGTCAGATAGTGGAGAAAGAGGTCAGCAAAATGCTGTAGGCCTATATTAGGTGTTCATCTTGGAGAGTGTACCCACACTTTCCAAGTAACTTTTTGGATATTTATTATACTCTTACTATAGAAATATTTACAGAAGGTATACAAAGAGGAACAGGGACTTTGAATTACAAATCATTTTGCGTCTACATGGTGGTGAAAAAAGTTTCTTTAGAGATGTGTGCCAAAGAATTCCGACCCGTTGGCCACTTGAACTTTTGTGTTTAAAGGTCAACAGTTAACCCTAAACTAGCTACCCATTCCTCAGTTTCAAAAATGGCAAATAAAATCCTATATTTATTTTTAAAAATTTGGGTCTGAACAAAGAAAAATTGACTGGAGCGGGACTTGAACCAACGACCTCCGGATTAACGTACCGGCGCTCTACCAACTGAGCTATCCAGCACGATGTTGGCGGTCTTCCTATATCTTTGTTCGGGGGTGCCAGTCAGAAGCCATGCATCCGTCAGCTGCCGTGTGGCCAGGGATCACACCCAAGTCAATTTTTCTTTGTTCAAACTTAGTTCAAACCCAAATTGTTACCCAGTCAGTTTCCATAGTGGTTAATTACTTGATTTTTATTTTAAAAAGTCACACAGTTCCATAAAAAGTGTGGTATGACTCGGGATTGAGAGGTTCGTCCTTCAACTTACCAATATGGGTGTACTCTTTCTTGTAAAACTCAACCCATGTATTCACTTCCATCATCTGCCTGGGACTGAAGTCTTCCACGTCATCTCCCAAGCCTTCCTTGTTAAATTCCCCAGTGATAAACGCCCTCGTTGCATCGCACCCCGCAAAGAATTCATACCCCCCACCGGGGCCATAATGCCTCGCCCCTTTCTCCACATCAAACACCTGTCCATACATAGCCAAATACAGACCCCTGCTCCCCTCCTTGCCATTGTAGTGGCTCAATTCTTCCTTGCTTAGTAGTCTAGTGGGTTGTTCCACTGCGGGCGATGGGGGCGTTAAGTCTTCCTTTGAAGATGCATCCGAGGGTGTGGGTTCTGCTGTGTTTTCTGAATGTCCCGCAACATTGTTCAGTCCGGTTTTAATCGTTGAAGTGATGTCTTCTAACTGGTAAAATCCCAAATGCCAGCTGACAACAGCTGCCACAGCGATCGTTACAGCCACTTTCACAAACATCTTATTAATCTTCAATAACAGCAGAAAATCAGACTGCAAAGGACGCCTTCCTGCAGTTTGGTATAAAAACAAGACAACAAAATAATTCTTGAGTCATTCTTGAGTCACACTCTTCAGTCTCCTGACAATGACTAGAGCAGGCTTGTCGAAACGTTGATCAGGTGTTGATACCAATTCGTCACTGTTTTCACGAAGAGGCAATTCTTTAAAAAATCACACATTTTGGCAAATCAGTGTTTTTACATATTTTGGATGTTATTAGTGACATCAACATTTTCCCCAAGTTTCAAATGCTAAATCGTTATGTTTTTCTAATTACGCTAATTAGCACAAGGACCATTTTACCAAACTCCCACTTTTGCGTTTTCACGAACAGCCACAATTAGATTTTCCATTTTTTACATTGAACTGCATAGCGCTGGCACGGTGCCAAAAACGACTACTCTGCATTTTGAGTTTTCACGAAGAGGCAATTTGTGTGACCTAGATAAATTTAGTTTTCACGAACAGACACTCGTCGTTTACGCATTGGTTTGTACACGACGCGCTGCACACAGACCTCGTTCGCGCAATTTTCACGAAGAGAAACTCGTGTTAAACAGTTAATTACTCATTAATTAAACTCACTGTAATGAACATAACAACATATTTGCACGGTTTAGGATCTCTGTTTTTATGCTTGGAAAAATGTCAACGTTTAGATGGCAAACAGTGTCCGAAACAATGATTTCATAAATAGTTTAACTTCAAACGCGATTTTCTCCAAACATGAAAGTTTGGCTGCTGGGGCAAAATTGCCTCTTCGTGAAAACAGTGACGAATTAAGAACTCACTCCGCGGCAGTGAAGTTAATAACGAGAAGTCCCCTCGATCCACTAAGCCAAAATAGTAAACCCGGCTGATTCCGGCCCAGGTAGTATTAATTGCTTTTAAGAATTAAGTAGTCTCCCGAATTCCGATACCTACTCCGGGGTAGTAGAATAAAGCAATAGGGTGTTACCGCAAACCGAATATACAAGACAAAAAAAGTAGTGCATTGATTGAGATATGCACTGTACAGGCTTAATGAATAAGTTGAATAAACAAAGAAGCTTTATTTTAAAAACTCCATGCTCTGACTTCTGAGAGACAAATCGCACAAGTGACCTTCAAAAGTGAAGCATGCAGCAATTTTTACTTAGTGTGGCCTAAGCCTTACGATAGCATCAAGTTGATCGTTGATATATATGAAACTGTCAAAAGTACCCCTTGAAATTATCCTGGAAAATGCAGACATGAGTTGTTTACAAAATATGAACTTCATAACTTAAGGCCGGCAAAAGTTATGGTTCTATTTTTTTTGAGAAAATAGAAGTAGCTGTTGCAAACTGCTTGCCATCGAAAAGGACCTATGGTATAAATGCAAAAAAAATACTTAATGGGGTTATGACCCTAGATTCTAGAACTAGCACTTCTCCAGTAATGTACTGAGCTTGAAGCACAAACAAAAGCGACACACTTGCTACGATTACAAGTATTGCGCACAGTCGTACACGCAGGTTTTCACATTTGGAGTCGGTACAACAGAGACATCAATTTTCATTTTGTTGAAAAAAAATATTGTCACCAAAATGGATAAAATTAAAATGACTCTGATCCCATCAAACTTGGAATTCCGGACATGGGATGTGTAACTGTGAGTGTGAGCATGGAGGGCAATTGCTTCAGCTTCCTCAACCACTACCACTACCAGCTGACCAGTAGTACCAGGTAGACCCAGTTACTGGGGCACTGTACTCCTTTTTCGAAATTTTGACATCTTCGGTCCTACTACTAGCGCCCAAGTGAACGGCAACACCCCCAAATCAAACCCCCATTTTGCTATGATTCTCACCACACCAAGCCACAAAAAATGCCCCAAAATGACAAAAAGACTATGTACCAAGTTGTGTTATGTTGCGTTGCACTGCCACAGATGCATGATCAGTGGCAGTGCAAAAGAGACTGACAATATCCTGCAACTCAGGTATTTAATAGTAAAACGTTAACGTACTATACTACTACTAGCAGCACTGGTACAAAAAAGTTACCTACATGTACCTGGTAAAACACAACTACCAATAACCATATAAAACTTAATTTTAATAGACCTTTCGCCAATCCGCCTGGTTGATTTTTGCTGAATGGCAGAAAGGCATTGTGGGAAGGGAAAAGGGGCATAGCCTACTGTGCTCCCTTTTCCTTCCCACAACACCTTTCGGCCATTCAGCAAAAATCAACCAGGCGGATTGGTGATAAGGTCTATACGGTGGCTCATAATCGCCAATTCCTAGAGAACCCATGTTTTATTTTACGGCGATATATCGCCGTACTATTGTGTTATATCGCCGTACTATTGCGTTATATCGCCGTACTATTGCGTTATATCGCCGTACTATTGCGTTATATCGCCGTACTATTGCGTTATATCGCCGTACTATTGCGTTATATCGCCGTATTTTATTGCGTTATATCGCCGTACTATTGCGATATATCGCCGTATTTTATTGCGTTATATCGCCGTGTTTTATTGCGTTATATCGCCGTACTATTGCGTTATATCGCAAAAGTACGGCGATATAACGCAATAGTACGGCGATATAACGCAATAGTACGGCGATATAACACAATAGTACGGCGATATAACGCAATAGTAGGGCGATATAACGCCGTAAATAAAACATGGGTTCTCTAAGAAATTGGCGAATATGAGCCACCGTAGGTCTATATGGCAGCTGTGTTTTACCAGGTAGGGTAACTTTTTTGTACCAGTGCTTGTATTTTAATGGCAGTTGTGTTTTACCAGGTAGAAAAACTTTTTTTGTACCACTACCAGTGCTTGTACAACTACAACAAGTACTAAGTAAGTACTATCCCTATATTTATAATTATATTAGCTACATACAGACATGACAGACAGGCCCAGGGCAAACCCGAAACCAGGTCCTCCATAAAAAAAAAAAACTCAACATGCTCAACCAACTGACCAAAAAAAGGCAAGTAAAATATCAACAACAAGTTACTTACCGATACTTCTTGACTTACTCACTTAGCACTCAGTCAAAGGACTGTGCCTGTGTAATTCGTCCTCCCCCTGCTGTGTGTGGTACCTGTCAGCCGTGGCTGCTGGCAGACGTCGTAGACATGAATGGGCAGAAATTTGAGCCAAAAGAGGGCGTTATCACACGAAATTCTACATTTTTTGTGGTGTCTTGTTTACTGCTTAGTTAGAAAAGAACCCTTGGTGGCGCTCCAGTCAAAAGCAATTTTGGGGATTTGATCGACCACAGGCGGGGGAAGCCAACAGCTAAAGTTAAACTGCGTACCGTAAGTCTTACTTGAGTTGTAGTCCTTGTTGTACTTTGTACTTGTACTAATACTTTGGTGAGCCGTTTACATTTGACCATGCATGGTGGAGGTAAAAATGTCAACAGAATAATTGAAATTTGAGTTGAAACCGACTGTGTCAGCTTGTGTAAACAAACCCCGCCCTTCACTCAGTTCATATACGGTCATGGGCTTATTATCTAGCCCCACTTGTGTGGCCAAGGGACAGGAAACCTGAATCCTTGGCCACACGTCGTCACCCATATTTTCGTCAGCCCACCGATTAAAAAATAGAGGCGCATTCCCTAAGAGCGGGTTAGCGGTTTAAACCACCTCAATGTGTTCACCTACCTCTTAAAGCTTGACCTGGGTGTTTTGGGTGAGTACATAAATAACAAGTGGGGCTAGGGCTTATCGGCTACCAGCTACTCTTCTTTTTCTTCTTCCTTTTTGAGTGCAGCCTTCAAATGTTTGAAGATAGACCCACTGCCAGACACACCGGGGCGAACCCCTTCTCTTGGCGATAAGGATCATAAGTGTCTACTCTGGGGTCTTTTAGCATGTTTAGTTTACATGCATTGGTGGTACACACTGCACTGTCTTAGTCAATATCTTTGTTTGGGGTGCCAGTCAGAAGCCATACAACCGTAAGCTGCCGTGTATTAGCCAGGGATCCCACCCAAGTTTACGATACAACCTGGGAAGCGGCAGCCAACCATAGGGCTGGTTAGCTCAGTTGGTAGAGCGCCGGGACGTCAATCCGGGAGGTCGTTTGTTCAAGTCCCGCTCCTGCCAGTCAATTTGTCTTTGTTCAAACCCAAATTATTTAAAATTTACCCAGTCAGTCTCCTTTGTTGTTTATTACTTGATATTTAATGTTTTATAATATCAACAGCTCTCCAGTGCTCTTTACCAAGGAAGTTTTTATGGTCATTAACTTGTGGAGTAATTACC
Source organism: Pisaster brevispinus (assembly GCA_023634235.1). NCBI lineage: Eukaryota > Metazoa > Echinodermata > Asteroidea > Forcipulatida > Asteriidae > Pisaster > Pisaster brevispinus. The sequence continues at coordinate 23,565,869 of JAMKCF010000003.1, read as the reverse complement.
AAAAATACCCACACTGCCTTTAAGCAGCTTTATGAGGGCCCAGGCAGGCAGACCCAAAAAATTATGAAGATTCTCCTCGTTGGTTGGTGGCAGTTGCCTGTGCTATTGTTTGATTCAAGTTGGACTGGATGAAACACCACAGCAAAGGAAAATTAGTAAATTCCACAAACTAAAAAGTGTCCCAGTATTCAATAGAAGCTGTAGGATCTACAGTTTATTTGATTCTGTTGTTGTCATTTCTGTCAATATATCCAACAGCTTGAGACTTGGCATCCGGCAAAAATGAGTGGGTTATCCGAACAGCCATTTTGTCTTGATGACATCAGAGCTGCAGAGCAGCGTATCAAGGGCATTGCCAACTTCACTCCCGTCATGACATCACGTCGAATGGACGCCAAGGCGGGGAAAAGTCTATTCTTTAAATGTGAGCTGTTTCAACGGACGGGGTCTTTCAAGGTAAAAATTATTGGCAGTCGGAGACTTCCTTTCTATTCTGGTTCTTCAATATTGTAACAGATTCGCATCCTGCATTGAGACACTAGAATCGGTGTATCTGTGGACTATTACTGTTGAGCTTGGTTAGAAGCAAAAATGCAGGATTAGTAAATCAGTGAGGAAAAAAAGCCTGAAATTAGCTTCAATCCGAAAAAGGTTTGTAATTGACATTCTATGTGAAAATTTAAGTTCAATCTGAAAGCGCAGTGATTGTTAAGTTCATACCAGCACCTTTACTCTACAGAATTTGTTTTCACCTGCAAAACTGTCAAAGTCGAGAGAGTAGCATTTAAAGACACCCACTAAAAATCATTGCTGCAGTCAAAATAATTCAGCCTGATTTAATATGCTCAAAATCCCTGACAAAATACTGGTTCTTAGTATCACTTTCACGAAGAAGTGACCGGATTAGTTTTTTGGGACATGATGGGAATTTGATGTTCTTTTTACTTTACTCCTTCGGAATTTATCAATCTTGGGCAAAACAATACAAAATGGGAAAACTTTTTCAATGATTCAATGATGGTTCATGTTGACGCCAACTTGATTTCTCCTTCACCCTTGAAACAGGCCTAGATGTGTTTTCTTTTTTAAAGTTCCGAGGGGCCGTAAACTTCTTATCGAAACTCCTGGAGAAGTCAAAGGATGGTCCCCGGCCCTGTGTCACAACGCATAGCAGCGGGAACTTTGCCCAGGGTCTGGCTTTGGCCTCGAAGCTTCTCGGTGTCCAGGCGTATGTGGTCATGCCCGACATTGCCCCTCAGTGTAAGCAGGATGCAGTCAAGGAGTACGGAGCTGAACTCATCTTGTGCGAATCAACTGAAGAGGTTGGGAGGAGCTCCGAGCGAGTTCTAAAAAAGTGCATTTGTAACATTTAGTGAGCTACAACACTTAGTGAGAACAACAATTTTGTGAGATACAACAAATTAGTGGGATATAAAATTGTTGTGCGATATGACAGTGAATGAGGCACTTAGGTAATAACCCCCCTTGGTCTCACAAAATGACGTAATTCCTCCACGGCCTCCCTGAAGTATCAGGAACGCTGCTCATCTATGCTCGTTATTAGTTTCCTTTTACACCACTACAGACATTCTTATCAACTTACCACAGAATAAATTCAGTTTTCTGCTCAGTGGTTGAGTTCTAACACTTCTCTTCACTTTGTCAGGGTCGTATTGCAGCCAAAGATGTCGTCGTGAAAGAGAGAGGAGCTGTTTACGCACCGTCTTCGCAACATCATGACATCATGGCCGGTCAGGGAACCATGTGTACTGAGCTGCTACAACAGGTAGACCGTTCACCGTGGAAACTATTAGGAACGCATGCTTGAGTACTGTTGTCATCACATTAATGTTGGAATGAAACTGCTCCCCATAACCTCACTGAAGTTATCACTCCATACCAGCCTAAATCGTACACTCCTTTCCAGCTCAGATACAAGGATTCTCACAAAACCTCAAACCAGATACTCTTCATCTGCCAAAGGTTTTTATGCAGCTGCTTCAAACCTTTGGAACAATCTTCCTTATCAAATACCACATGCCATTTCACTTACTGAATTCAAAACATCGCTTGAAACTCACCTTTTCCCGGACTTATTTTGCTCGGGTTAATGATTTCATTCTCGTTCCTTTTGTATTGTTGATTAACTTGATTGTTGTATTGTTGGTTGTAAAGCTTTGCGATACCTTTTTGCTTAAGAACGCTATGTAAGTGCTTGGATTATTGTCACTGGCAATTCACCTTTGGATGTAAACAGCTGGAGTTGTGATACTTTAAGCAGTAATTATCATAATAACAATAAAAGAATCTTAATTTGGTGCCATTATCCCCCTAGACAAGGTACTTTATGGTCCTTGAGAACAAAACTAATCTCAGAGTTTGGTTTGTCAAAGTAAGCTTGCTTGAACATCATCATCATTCTCATCGAACCCACACTCTAATCAGCAGAGTGTGGGTTCGAGTCCCGGTCATGGCACTTGCGTCCCTTTAGCATCAGACCAGTAAACCCGATTCTGGCCTTTTCTTGATCAGTCCACCAGGCTAGCAAGACATTTGTTAATCTAGCTTCCATAAACTTTGACAAGTATTCAAAACACAAGTATTAGAAATATTAAAAAAATACTCTTTCTTGCTTCATCCACCACGAAAATGCATTTCCCCTCACCCCTTGATTCTGGCCTTGATAACAAAATTGTGGTCCAAGTTTTGATCCACAAGAACTTGGTCTTGTGGACTTTCCCCCCAAACTCGAGCTATGATTTTATTACAGTTCCAAACACTTGTGTAAGGTCAATGGTGTTTTTGGTATACAACATTTGTGCACTTTAATACATGTACATGACGGTATCATCTGTCTAGCCTGGTTTGTTCCCCTAACGATGTCTTTGAATATAATGTGTTTCATTTCAGACGGATAACAAGCTGGATGCCATCGTTGTTCCAGTCGGAGGGGGTGGGATGCTGTCTGGAGTGATCATTGCAGCAAAGGTAAAACAAAAGCGTAACAGCAATACAAAGGGTTTTTGTATGGGGAGGGGGAGGGGGTAAAAAATAAGCTTATGGAAATTACTTGCTTATCACATCTGAACCTGCTAATTTCGGCCTCTTATGGTTGCCACTACTGGTTGCCAGGTATGCTTGGTGGTCTGATGGCAAGACGTCTGGGCCCAATTTCATAGAGCTGATTAAGCAGAAAATATTGCTTAACAATTGTCTGCTAAGCAGAAATGAGCAGGATACCAGTCACAAATGGTACGTGTGACATGGTAGTTTGGCTGGTAACCTTATTCTGGTAGGCATAATTTGGTTGTGCTTAGCTACTTTTTTGTACTTAAGCAGCTCTATGAAATTGGGCCCAGGTCTAGTATGGTAGATTTTTTTTCCACAGGACTCGGGGGGGAAAACCACTGAGTAAAGTTCTTATTACACTTCGGTATAGGGTAAAAAGAAATATTCGCTATCCATGATGCAAGTTCCCACCATCCATTTTTTCCCATTTCTGTAGACTTTGTGCCCAGGCATCAAAGTCTTTGCAGCGGAGCCAGAATTAGCCAACGACTGTTACAGGTCATTCGTGGCGAAGGAGCACGTCAGGCAGGACTGCTACCCGAACACGGTGGCGGACGGTTTGCGCATATCACTCGGTGATGTGGCCTGGCCAATCATAAGAGACCTGGTTGATGATGTCATCACGGTTACTGAGGACGAGATCAAGGTCAGTATAAAAATTCAATTATTGGGAAGTCGTTGGCTTCATTCAGCAAATGTCATCATTGTCTGAAGTAGGAATACTTCATTGGTTTATAGAAGAGCAAATGTAAATTCCTGTTTGCTGGTTTTCTTGAAACACATCCTGCCACCAACCTTCAAAAATTTCATCAATGTTGCTGGTTATGTTAAAGTGAGAGCACTGGGTTTGTGTCTCATCGGAGATTTTCTGACTGGTTATATCGGGCTTAATTTGATTGGGGCAATCAAAATATGCAATTGTGTTAGGGCCTAGCAACCAACAAGTTTTTGTGTCTTGTAACCCTACCGACTACCGTTCAAAAATCTGCCAACCATAAATTTATTTGATCAATGACTTGAAAAGTTAGCTGGAATATTTCACTACTTTAACCACCAGAATTCAAAATTTTACTCAAATATTTTATCAAATGTGATTGCATAAAAATGCAAGAATCTCTTTTGACCCTCATACCATGGTGAGGATGTGTTTCCTTCCTCTGGAAAAGTCTAGCAATTTCAATTTCTGGCTGTGCTGTCTTGCTGTGCTGCTCGATCAATGGGTCGATGTGGCTGGCTGCAAAAGGCATCTTGACATGCCTGCGGCTCAACCGTGGCCGGGTCCTTTGCAATTCAGCTTCTCAGCTGTGCGTAAGGATGATTAGCCCCCCCCCAAATAACTCTTACAAACTTGTTATGACACAAACCAGAAGTGTCGTGGCCGAGTGGTTAAGAGCACCGAATTCAAACTCTGGTGTTTGATCAGCAGAGTGTGGGTTCGATTCCCCAGCCGTGACACTTGTGTCCTTGAGCAAGACACTTTACCATTGCTTCGTCCTTCGGATGGGACGTAAAGCCGTTGGTCCCATGTGTTGTGTAACGCATGTAAAAGAACCCAGTGCACTTATCGTAAAGAGAAGGGGTTCGCCCCGGTGTTCCTGGTTGTGGCTGCTTAATGCGCCGTAGCACCTTGTAAACCCTTATACGGTGCTAAATAAATGGGTCTCAGAATCCACCACTGCAATAACCTATCTTTCTGAAAGTTTGTATATACTCAGCGCCTTGAGTACCTTGTTTGGTAGATACGTGCGCTATATAAGACTTCGATATTATTATTATTATTATTATTATTAAACCAGTGGTGTATTATATACTTCTTAAATACATCTAATAAATATTGGCCTTTTGAGGTTTATATTTATTTGTCTTTTAAATATGCAGGACGGGACGAGGCTCATCTGGAATAACATGAAGCTGTGCATCGAGCCCTCAGCGGGGGTAGGTGTGGCTGCCGTAATGTCTGAGAAATTCAAATCCATGTCTGGCGACATGAAGAATGTTGGAGTCATTCTGTGCGGGGGAAATGTGGACATGGCCTCGGTTAAAAACTGGCTGTAACTTGGAAACTCGAGCTCTTGTCAGAAGGTCTTGGGTAGTTTCCTCTTGCTATTTGCAAGTCGTAAAACACCGCTATCACAGATGCTTCATATGCTAGGTTCTCAGCATAAGGCCCCTTTTTCCTCGAAACCAAAGCAAAGTGTGATGTCACAAAACAGGTCACTATGGGGATATTGACAACTAATCTCTATTGTTTTGTGAAATCGAGCGAAGAAGTCTCATTTCCCGAAACAGTAGAAGGCCTCCCTTATGAATAGTCAAAAGACAATCATATCTTTAACCACCTGATGATGCCATCGCACTGTACTCAACGAACTTTTTTGTAAACAAATGTTGTGCACTTTGCCCCAAATAGGTCAACAATCTCAAAAGATCCAAATTCCCTAATGATATCTAGCCAAAATCTGATGGCAAATGTCAAGTTACCCTGGGTTGATTTTTTAGCTTGAAAAAAAAATTCCATAAGTGAACGCTATTCTAGGAATTCACTTAGGAATTGTACAAGAAATCTCTTTGCCGAGGGTTATTATCCACTCCTGACTGAAATCAGTCATGTCTGCCGGGTGGCTTGATGGCTTGGAATTTGTTTTACGAATTCTAAAGGCTCTTATCTGATGGTTAGGACAATTTGAAAGGGATTGTGTTCACCCCCTATGCTACTATGAAGCGTACTGCTCGATGGTGTAAGTGTTTTTGTAGATTTGGTGGTACGCATGTTTTTCTCTAAAATGTGACAGTAAATAGAATTTGAGTAAATAGAATTAGCTGTTGCAAACTGCATACGAACTAAAAGGACCAGCGGTAGAAATGCAAAAATAGGTTAGTGGCGTGACGTTTGGTGAAAGTATTATAGGTTGGCTTGATGGTGTGTTATATTAGAGATTATAATACCCTATATACTTAGATTCTGCCTCGTGATTGGTTTAGAGCGAGTCACATGATATGTCTTTTTTTTTCTTCTAGAAAGCTGTTCGAGTGCGCCCCATCAACAAGTGTACTGTACCTGTAGCAACCAATGTACTATAACCCATATAAACCATGTTTTATACCTGTAGCAGCCAATGTACAATATCCATAGCAACCAGTGTACTATATCTAAAGCAACTGCACCTTTTTGGTACCTGGACGTCTATGTTGAGTGTTTTGCTTGGGGTGTTATAAAAACAAACATTGACTACTTTTACTCATGCATATGGTTAAAACTACCACTCCCTCTGTCATCTACGGACCATTTTATTTTTTCTCGGCTTCACTTCGGGAAAAAGAACGGCTCGCCCATCGGTTGAAATTGAACGACTGATTTGTGGAGCTTTCGATTTTGTGCGAAATAGAATAACAAGACGTTAAAGTCTACCACTTATTTGCCGAAAAATGGCAGGGAGAACCTATAAGTTATAAATTATATGAACAAAATAAGTAACATAGTGTAATAAGCCATAAATTGTTGCCTACTTTAATGTATAAACGTTATTAATAAATGTAGATTCCACATACCCATTTGTTATTGCAAACCATTTCAATTACCAGGGGGTGTTCAAATACCTCAACCTACCATCAACGCCAAAAACCCCAACAAACAAACACACAAACAAACACCCCAACACCCCAACAAACGAACAAACACACAAACAAAACAAACAAAAACCAAACAATGCAACAACAGCAACACTAAGCAAACAAACACCATATAACCCGACAAGCAAAGAAGCAAACACCCCGAATATAAAGAAAAACAAACCATGTTTGTCACTCGCCGGATCAGGCTGCTGCTACTTATTAGGATTTGAAACTTTGATTGGTGGGAATACAATCCAGTCGTTTCGATCAGTGTGCTCTTATCATCTTCAGGTGAATCGTCTTCATTTCCCAGAAGACGAACAGAGCATTTGCTGATCGAAACAGTCGAGTTTTGAAATCACCCGTTTTTTTCGGAAACAGCACCACGACTCATAAAGAAAGTGTTATGTACAAGGGTGCCGCAAAACTCACTAGATAGGCTTCTATTCGTCACCACTAAAAAAAGTAATCGACATTGGTTTATTTATTTGTTTATTATAGCAAAACCCGTAATGGTTTGTATACACAAAAACAACAAAGGACGTCCTTGTTGGTATATCAAGGTCCCACACACAACGCCAATCCCAAGTGCTAAAGTCGTTGTCGTGGTTAGCCGGTAGACTGGTTACACACACACACACCCAACCTTACGGATCCGGTTTGTGGGGTATTGCTATTGTTGTTCTATTATTCCCTTTTCTAAAGAATTCCCTTGTGGGGCCCAATTGTTCCTATTGAAATTACCTTGTGGGGTCCATTGTTCCATTGTTAAAAATACCCCATAAGTTGGCATGTGTAAGGGCACACCCAGGAACAGCACTCCTATACGTTAGAGGACACCTATTGTACTTTCTGTTGTTCCTGTATTGAAGCAATCCCCATTGGTTTTGTACACAAATGACTAGTGAGGACACCTGAAAACAAAGAACCGACTAGTGAGGACCTATTGTCCCTATTGTAAAATGTCCTCGGAGGGTTGGCAATACAAACACGCCCACACACATTTCTGTTTTTGCATTCCTGTGGAGACATCTTTTGTTTTCCCTTTTCTGTTTTGTTCTCGGTCTCCATAAGGTAGTGAATATGACGGCACCCTCACACAAAGTTGACCTCATCAATAGATTGAACTTTGGGTTTAAAATAATAAAAATTGTCTTCTGCAGTTGTTTTTCGTAGAACATACTTTGTTGGTGTATAACAAACCGATTTTACAGGATTCAGTTGAAACCGTCATTCAATTTCGTTTTAAAGGCGTACGAAATTATATGTTTTCATTATGTTCATGTGAAAATAGAATTAGCTGTTGCAAACTGCTTACTAACCAAAACGACCTATGGTATAAATGGAAAGACAAAAAAAAAAACGATTGTTAGCGGCCTGACGTTTCGACCCTGGCAGGGTATTTTTCGAAGAAGCTCAGAAAATTGTTAAGTAGCTTTTTTTCAAAATTGGGCACTGGGTGTTGTGTCAGGGTGAAGCCATGTCTCTTGCAATAAACAGTTTCCCGTGTCAGGCAGTCAGGCCAAGACGTTTTGTGCTTTGATTAAACCCAAGTTCAATCTTCAATGCACAAGGGGTTTAAAATAACTGAAAAGAAATTGAAAATTGGTTGTGTAGTCCTTGAGATATGGTTCCAGTTCCGGTGTCAGGCAGTCAGGCCAAGACGTTTTGTGCTTTGATTAAACCCAAGTTCAATCTTCAATGCACAAGGGGTTTAAAAAAACTGAAAAGAAATTGAAAATTGGTTGTGTAGTCCTTGAGATATGGTTCCAGTTCCGGTTGACCCAGAAGTAAAGGTCAACCTGGGGTCACGGTAACCCAAGTTCAATCTTCAATGCTCAAAGGGTCTAATAACTGAAAACAATTCAAATCGGCTGTGTAGTTCTTGAGATATGGTCCGTCTTCTGGTTGACCCGGAATTTGAGGTAAACATGGGGTCACGGTATACAAAGTTCAGTCTTCAATGCTCAAAGGGTCTATAACTGAAAACAGTATCCCAGAAGTCTAAAACTGAAGAAATTTTGACGATCGGCGGTATACTTTTTGAGATATGGTCTCACAAGGTTGGCTAATTAAATATTCACTTCGCTAAAACTGGCTAATTAACTAAGAATTTTAATCTTTATTAAATTAAATTCTAAGTTTAAGCACTAAGCTTCACTTTGATATATAGGATTTTTTATTAATTTTTAAGAATTAAACAAAATCGTGTACAAATGCTATGGGAATTTAGGCAGGAACAAAGAAGAATAAAAATAATAAAAATAACTAGACATAAGGTGTTTGTCCTTAGGACAAACACAAAGCTGTTCCGTTTTGCTTTTGATTAAAACGCCCCAGGCCTTTAAAGATAGTCAGACTTTTAGAAAGAAGAGCCTTCACTCTTGACAATCCCTTATTTAGACTTCAGATGTAACTTAAATCCTAAACCTGATCTTTATTCTTATACTGAGTCTAAAACTTATTTTAAACCTGACCCTTAACCTGACCCTAAAGTTCACCTTCATTCTAACTTTTCCATGTGCTATAGGATGATACAAGACAGCACACAAAATATCACTTTTAGACAAGTGGTTTAGGAGAAATGAACAACACTGATCGTTATTCTGACTCTGCCTGTGCCGGCCCTAGCCATAACTATAAAGGTAATTTTGATTTTTACCTTGTAGTGTTACCCTTATCCACTATTAAACCTAAATTTAATTCGCACACCGATGCCTAATGCCTGTCCTCAGGCGGCTTGGACCAGGAAATTTTATATTCAATTCTTAAAAACTCTTTAAAATACCTTCAGTAGTTTGTATATAACAATAATATGCACTAAGGTGTTTTATAAGTCAGGAAATCTTAAAGTGTGAGTAAAGGAATATCTGTTACGGCTCCCTTATCCAGTAAAACTTTAGAAAGATACTTTATTGTTTCACACACAAAGTAATAATAAAGATAGAAGACCATTGACCTCTGATAGTCCCTTATTTTCACTTGAAGTGAGCCTAAAAGTCTTATTTCAAACCTGAGCTTGAGTCTGACCCTAACTGTTACCATTATTCTAACTAAACTATGTGCAATAGGGTCTTAGTTCGTACCCTCGTCCCAACTGGTTCAGGAGATATGATTTTTATTTTATTTTAGAGCTTCCTGTTTGGACCGGAAGGAAAGGTCAAAATAGGGTCAACTTGTTCAATAAGCAACAGGGCAGCACAAACATTACGACTTTATGACACGTGGTTTAAGAGATGTTATTTTTTTACATTTTAGAGCTTCCTGTTTGGACCGGAAGTAAAGGTCAAACTGGGGTCATTCTTTGAATAAAATGTCACAAGTGTTGTAAGCAACAAGACAGCACAAACTATCACTTTTGGACATGTGGTTCAATGATTGATACATGATTGTATAAAGTAATAAGCATTGAATTACAGTAAAACTTTGACACCTGATGACGTCACGATGAAAACAAAAGTTGTCTTCATGCTAACAAATTTGATTAGGTACAAAATGGTATGTAACTTACCCCATCAAATGCCTTTTAATGAAAACCCTATAGAGCGTACGTAGGAATTGCAAATACCATTGCACAAATCGGATAGGCTGTACACTAACTATAATAGGTCTTCTCTCGGTTAGGATTCCAATATCAAGGTAGTCTCCGACGCATTGCAATTCCTACGTACGTTTAATAGAGATGTGAAAGGCAGTCCATTTTTTAAAGGATAGCCAAATTGATGTGTGTTGCAGTTGTGGTATTGATTTATAATTTTGTGATTTTGGAGAAGAACTCGTCCAGATCTTGAAGGGAAAATTAATATTGTAATTACTGTAATGTAATGATGTGTGTAACACAATTCTTGCAATATTGATTCAATGCATGATGTGGGCCTATAAAATTATGAGCATTATATGCACTGTTGCGACTTGGCGTCTCAGGCGGCAGAGGGCGTGCTTCGTGTGCGCGTTGAAGCCCAATACTGCGCTTTGGGAGGCATTGCTTACTTCAAGCACATGTGTAGTCGATAGACTCCACGCTGCACAGATTTGCAGGTTTTAAGGGTTAAAAATCAATCATTATTGGGTAAGTAAAGCAAACAAACTTTATCTTATGTTGTGCATGCAAAGTGTATTTATATGGCATAAAATATGGGAGTTTGAGGGTAATTTCTGGTGAAATATGGGGTTCAAGTTGACTTATCGACCCATGGTTAATACTTATAGATAGCCCGTTCATTTAAAGTTTAATGTTTCACTAGTGTTAATGTTCATGTTCCCTTTTGTATTGTTTCTATGCAGCCTAAAGTCCAACTACAGCCAGGGAGGGTTGTTCAAAGGGAGGGACTGCTATTAATAATTAGTTTGATATACTATAGAATACACACATTGACTTGTTGTCATTCTGTGTAACCAGGCAACTATAACCAACGTGAGAGAAACAGAATAAAACAGAAGTTTCAAGTATTCTACTCTGGTGTGTGAAGGTGTTTTTGCTTGGCGTAAGTGTATGACTATAAATAAGTTGGACAACTAAAGGTCTCGGATTAACAGTTCTACAGAAAATTGTACCTTCGAGCCGGATATGCATCAGCCGTTTATCACTGATGACCTTTATGTACCCTTGATTTAACTGCTTTATCATCTGACCAACATGGAACCGGCATCTGTGGGGCATGATTTTCACCCCCTTACATACACATCGCCAGTTACATGTGGAGCAGCAGTGAAAACGATTATGTCTGACAGTGTGGCAGCAAATCGACCGCAAAGAATTAGGCACCATCCTGCTTATTTGGTGCAAGACAACGAGTTCCATCTTCCTAAAAGTCTTCTCCATGGAATTGACATCGGGAGCTCCCAGCGACCTATCCATGTAGCTACACCCCCTTCAGTGAGCAGTCGGAGAACTCAAAGTTCCGCTGGTTCTCAGAGATCACAGATAACAAGACGTTTGGCCGAACAAGAGTCTCTCAGAAAAGCACATGAACTGAAGAAAGCTGCATTGGAGGAGAGTGCTCGAATTCGATTCCAGGCAGAACAGAGACAAACACAAATTGACTCGAACTTACAACAGGCTATAATTCAGCTTGAACGTGAAAGACTGCAACATGAACCAGCATTGGAAGAAGACAATGAACAAGAGCAACAAGGGATAAGTATTAACCTAGCGGGTCCAGATGAGTATGTTCAAAATATGACATATGATTGGGTAAACAAGGTATCAAACACATTTGCACCCACAAGGCCTGTAGTTTCTGTTGCAGTTGCGAGCCCGAATTTCAATTCTATGCCAATTCAGCCATTGCAGCCTCTAAAGTCTAGCGTTGCCAATCTTGCGCACTTGCGTACTTATGACGGGGCGGCAGGCGTTGGCGTAACTGAAGCGACTTCCTTGCAGTATAATCCTACTTTGCCTCCTTTTATTCCTAACTCAGTTGCGCCACAGAATGTGCGTGTATTTGGTGGTTTACCGGTGGTGACCCAGCCCTCTGCTGTTTATGTTCCTGTGAATGAAGGCTGGGATATTTCTTGTCCCATTTCTACCCAAGCACCAAGCCAACAGTCAAAAGGTTCCGGTAAAGGTAAGTTGCCTCAAGACATTTATGACACTAGTTTGAGCGAAGAAAAGGTTAGTATAATAGGTGACTCTGGTGATGGTAATAACCCCTCAAGTAGAACATGTTCAAACAACGGATATGTAAAGGCAGAAAGAAAACCCACTGTTCTAACAGCCAGCCCGAAGCAGGATCCTACCCCGATTGCGGCCGGTGTGCTAGGCTATGGTTGGCGGATGTGGGACAGTCTTCCTAAACTGAATATTCCCAAGTTTGATGACGAACATGATACAAAACAGTACGTCACTTTCAGGTCACTTTGGGACAGCATCATGAGTAGACGGGACTTTCAACTCCCAGAGTCAACCAAATTTGCATACCTACGGAGTCACTTAGGTGGAAGACCACTCGCCATGGCCGACCGTAACCTAATCTTAGGAGATGAGGCTTATGCAATCACTATCAAACAATTTGATAAAACCTTTGGAAATCCTGGCCAAATAGTTCAAGGTATGTTGAACCAAGTAGAAGTTCGCCCCTCGGTGGCTCTTAATGACTGGTCTGGTTTGCGAGATTTTTCAGATGAGTTGGTGACGGTTGTGCACACAGCAAAGAAACTCAATTTAGAGATTGAGCTGAAGCATCACCGTTATGCAGTGGAGCTAGCCAAGAAACTACCTGAAAGGCTTCACACAGAATTCTTGACAAAGATGTGGCGCCGTGATCAGGGCCAGACTTACTCCGTACAGCACTTGAGTGATTGGCTGGAAGAGAAAACCGGACCAGCGGGGATAATCCTCATGGAAAGAGCGAACAAATTCAAACCAGGTAAGGATCAAGACCGGAAACATCCAGTTAATAAAAGGTTTAACAAAGATCAACCCCCTCCATCCCGCACCTTGTTGACGGGAGCTGAGAAGAGTTCTGCGATAAATAAACCTAGCATGGCTGGCAGCTCTGTTCCCCCTGAAAGGATTACCTGTCTATACTGTAAAGTGAAGGAGACGGGTCACCACTTGGAAACATGTGAAAGATTGTACCAAGTTGGCTTTCGTGGCGAAAGCAAAATGGCTTAAAGACAACCTTCGCTGCAAAAGGTGTGCAAAGAAACATGACAAAGAGTGCCCCTTTCCAAAAACATGTAAGGAGTGCAAAGGTGATCACCGCACAAGTTTGCACGATGTACAGAAGGATTCTGTGGTTGGCAGTCAGGGTACTATGATGTGTTGTGCTGTACGGCCGAATCCCAGAATGGATTACAGTAGAGATGTTCTGATCAAGGTTGTCCCTTTGACAGTCTATGGTCCGGCTGGAAACTTGACACCTATGGAGTTCTGGATGAGTGTGCAGCACGCGCGATGATACTTCATGAAGCGGTTGACTCGCTCAAATTGCCAGGTCAAGATGAAACTCTCCGTGTTGAGACAGTTATGGGTGATACTGACTGGAATGGTAAGTGTGTTAACTTTAGTGTTTCAGCCAGAGGGGATCCTACACAGAAATACCACATCAACTGTGCCTTTACTGCTCCGGATGTGCAACTGATTGACTACAGTGTCTCTGCTGACAAACTCCAAGCTAAGTGGCCACATTTGCGAGGTTTACCGTTGTTCACCGCCGTCAAGGTATGTCCTGTGGTGCTGATTGGTGCTGACCATATTGAACTAGTGCTGTCCACTGAAGTCCGCATGGGCCCCAAGGTGAGTTCTCCGGTGGCGGTCAACACTCTTTTTGGCTGGACGGTACAAGGCAAGCAGGGTCTGCAGCAACCCGGCAAGTCAAGTGGCAGTCAACGCATTCTGCTTACTTCGTCTGCTCAACACAACTTCATCTGATGATGGAAAAGTTTATGGCAATAGATAGATTGCCTCATGTCAATGAGAAGGAGGCAACCAGATCTAAAAATGACAAATTAGCCATCCACACCTTGGAAGAGAAATCCAAAAGAGTTCAGATTTTAGGAATACAGAGGATAGAGACTCCTTTGTTGTGGAAACCAGGTCATAGACGACCCTCGAGTACTCCACAGGCTGTGAAACGTATGTGGATAACCAGCTTGCGAGTCGAGACTCGGAGCAGCTGGCAAAGGATCTGGTCATCAACACCCGAGAATGCCTTAAAGATGGTGGATTCCAAATGGGCAAGTATGCCAGTAGTCATACTAGTGTTGTTGAACACCTCCAACCAGAGGCAAGGTCGAAACACCAGGTGCAGTCACTTTCACTTGATGTACAAGAGGGTGATGCAGAACCAGCTCTTGGACTCTGTTGGGATTGTGACGCGGATCTGTTGTACCATCCAGCAAAGGTTCCTGAAAAAGGTCTTCTCACAAAGCGTACTGCTTTACGCGTGTTAGCAAGTCAATTCGAGCCAACCGGAGACATCACACCCTTCACTGCTCGAACGAAACTGATAGTTCAAGAACTCTGGAAAGGTAAGCTGGATTGGGATGTCCCAGTATCGGACCCTGATCTCACAGCTAGTGGTGTTCAGAGTTGAAACAGTAAGAAGATCTTTACATGTCTTCTCTGATGCTTCAGAAAAACTCTATGGTGCAGTAGCCTACTTGCGTTCTGTAGACAACCATGGTGACGTCCACTTGAGTTTTGTGCTTGCAAAATGTCGTGTAGCCCCAAAGCGCCTACTGTCAATGCCTCGACTGGAACTAATGGCTGCACTCCTTGGTTCTCAACTTGCCCTGGTGGTTCACAAGGCACTGACGGTTGACATTGAGTACACTGTCATGTGGAGTGACTCCACTACAGTCCTTACGTGGATCCAGTCCGATTCATGCCGCTTTAAAGTGTTCGTAGGAACTCGTGATGCCGAAGTTCTATCCCTGACAGAAGGAAAGGAGTGGCGCTATGTTCGAACGACAGATAACCCAGCAGATGATATCACACGTGGATTGCATGTCTGGGAGATGGGTGATGGTTCTAGGTGGAGTGAGGGTCTGTTATGGCTTGTTGGCAGAGCGAGAATGAGTCTGTCCTTGCACAGACCCGTGCAACTTCTTCTGTGGAGACATGCGAGTTCAGGGCCAACATATTCTGTGGGTTGACAGTTTCCAATCATGCCACTGGTGTAGATTTAGAGGTATTTAGGTCATGGAAGGAGGCAGTAAGTGCACTAGGAGATCAGCTCTTTACTGCAGAAGAAAGGGTAGATGATGCACTCACTCCAGATCAAATTCGTGAAGCAGAAGTCCAACTCCTCCGCCGTGCTCAACATGACTGTTTCAAGGCTGAAGTCTTTGCACTGTCTCAGGGCAAGGAACTACCCCGTAACAGCCGCCTTCTGGAACTGTCTCCTGAATTTGATGAGGCAAGACAGCTGCTAAGGGTTGGTGGCCGCCTTAGGAGATTACAGCAGTCAGATGTCATCGTCCTTGAACCTCACCCTGTGGTACTTGATTCACATCACCCAGTTACAAAACTCCTCATTAAGGATGCGGATTGTAATTTCAATCAGCAAGCGGGAACTGGACAGGTGTTTGCACACCTGCGTCGCAAGTTCTGGATTCTGAAAGGGCGGAGTGCTGTCAAAGGTGTCCTTCGTGCATGCATTAATTGCAGGAAATGGCGTAAGAAACCAGAAATTCCACGTATGGCGGACTTGCCAACATCACGCCTTCGACTCCAGAAACCCCCCTTTTACTCAACGGGAATGGATTGCTTCGGGCCTATGAGTGTCAAGATTGGGAGGAGGCAGGAGAAGCGATGGGGTCTACTATTTAAGTGCATGACTACCCGCGCTGTTCACCTTGATATCGTAGAACACATGGACGCTGATCATTTTCTCATGGCCTTCCGACGATTTGTATCCCGTAGAGGAGTTCCATATGAAATTCATAGTGAATGTGGAACCAACTTTGTTCGAGGTCACTCGGAGATACAAGATGCCCTGAAGAAGATGGAACCTGAGTTGGTGAGACGACTTGCTGAGTATAAGGTAGTGTTTCGCTTCAATCCTCCCAATGCACCTCACTTTGGTGGTCTTTGGGAACGTGAGGTAAGATCTGTGAAAGGAGCACTCAAAGCTGTAGTTAGTGACCGTGTCGTACCTGAGCCAGTCTTGCGCACTGTGTTGATCGAGGCAGAAGGTATCATGGATTCTAAGCCCCTTGGGTATGCATCATCTGAACTCGCAGACGTGGATCCTGTCACCCCTAACATGCTCCTGATGGGGCGGCGAGATCCCGCCTTACCTATGGTGGTTTATGATGAAGCAGAGTTGAAAGGTCGCCGAAGTTGGCGTCACAGCCAAGTCCTGGCTGACCAGTTCTGGCGACAGTTCACCAAGTCATATTTGCCTACCATGCAAACTCGCCAGAAGTGGCAGCGTGAGGTAGAAAATGTGGCAGTTGGAGATGTTGTCATGATTACTGACCCTCAGCTAACCCGCTCGCAATGGCCAGTAGGTAAAGTGTCTGAGGTTTTCCCTAGTAGTGGCAGTGACGGTCAAGGTAGGTAGCCGGGAATATAGACGCCCTGTTGCTCGACTGGTGAAGCTGGCAAGGTACGATGAGGAGAATGCTCCTGGTGTGACGAAGGTATTACTGTGCCAGGGGTCAGTTCCCTTCAGAAGTTGTAGTCTAAAAGTTTGGACGTAGGTGAAACCACCTATTGTTCACCTGTTACCCCCCTTTTTCTAGTTCAAGTTAGAGTTCCCAGTGTTTAACTCAAGTTTTTTGTTTTTTTAACCATTTTCTTTGGTAATCAAATTTTCACAATTTTCGCATGAAAATTTGGGGCGACTGTTGCGACTTGGCGTCTCAGGCGGCAGAGGGCGTACTTCGTGTGCGCGTTGAAGCCCAATACTGCGCTTTGGGAGGCATTGCTTACTTCAAGCACATGTGTAGTCGATAGACTCCACGCTGCACAGATTTGCAGGTTTTAAGGGTTAAAAATCAATCATTAATGGGTAAGTAAAGCAAACATACTTTATCTTATGTTGTGCATGCAAAGTGTATATATATGGCATAAAATATGGGAGTTTGAGGGTAATTTCTGGTGAAATATGGGGTTCAAGTTGACTAATCGACCCATGGTGAATAGATAGCCCGTTCATTTAAAGTTTAATGTTTCACTACTTAATGTTCATGTTCCCTTTTGTATTGTTTCTATGCAGCCTAAAGTCCAACTGCAGCCAGGGAGGGACTGCTATTAATAGTTTGATATACTATAGAATACACACATTGACTTGTTGTCAACCTGTGTAACCAGGCAACTATAACCAACGTGAGAGAAACAGAATAAAATAGAAGTTTCAAGTATTTTACTCTGGTGTGTGAAGGTGTTTTTGCTTGGCGTATGTGTATGACTATAAATAAGTTGGACAACTAAAATGTCTCGGATTAACAGTTCTACATGTACACCTACAGTAAATTTACACAAAGTAGTCTATAAATCATTATTCTGCAAGAACTCTACGATACACACTGTCTGCCTGTGTCGATGTAGTTCATAACCACCCGATGAGTTTACGACCTTCAAACTACAGTTAGTACCAAGTAAGTATAGTTTATACATGTGCGATTTCACGATCTACATCACTTGGCTTTCTTCCATACACACTGCATGAATTTAACAAGTTCATATAATAGAATTCGAAAAACTACCAATCATTTGTTTATTTTGAGGGAATGGGTTGCCTTTATGGTTCAAGGCCTTGGCTCATCTTTGGGGGGAAATGGGACAAAAGGTCTCCACAAAAAAAAAATAGCAAAGTCCGTAAACCAAGAGTAGAACAATCGACAAACCCCGGGTAGTGATAAGACATTTTGGCATGCTATTTGGCTAGGTGCAGTTGTAGAACTTGTTTTTTTTTTTGATTTTTGAAACAAAACGGCGGACTAATGACTTTTTAATTAAAAACTGTTACTCAATAAGTGAGCGATGGTGTCACGGAGGGTTAAATAAACATCTAACTTGTAGTACACTTCAATCCAGCTGCACCCATCTTTGTCATGTGCCCCGTGTGCAGCAGCAATGAATAATGATGAATACTGACTGGCATTATTAATAGAAAGGGCAACAGACTAGTCTGTCCTATCTCGTGTAGCTATATAGAAAAGGGTCAAAACGTGAGGCCATTAACACTATAATGCATTTACATGTATACTATACATGTAGTTTTGGTTGGGAAACAGTGGTTAAATGTACACCATAATACTCGGAAGTGTTTTTAGTGTGATACATTGTATCACACAATAAACCATAGCAAGCAGTCATGCAACAAGGCACTTACACCTTTTAAAACACAAATGTTTTTACTATAAAAGTTATATCAGGCCATTAAAAATTAATCAAAGTACAATGTATTTCCACGATAGTTAACGATTAAGTGACAAATCTGACACCATGGCTAGCATGCTGTATTGCCGCACTGCGGCGCATTTTGAATAAACTACATCATCAAACAATAAGACAGCAAAAACGGTTTTGCCCTACGTATAAAAGTCAATGGATTTTCTTTCGTCGCGATATTGGCCGTGTGTTAAATCTTCACCAAAATATGAACTTTTTAAATTTGTAGGGTTTTCGTTCAAAGACATTGTATGGGGACACTCCCATGGTATTTGTAACTTATATTTAAAAAAGTGCCTTGTTGCATGACTGCTTGCTATAGTTTATTGTGTGACACACTGTACCCCACACAAAAAACAACCTTGAAGTGTAAACCCATACATGTATTATGTACATTTGACCAGTGCGCTGATGGTTTCACCATTAGTAATGTCACTAAATTCGGTTTATTATGCTGTCTGATACCTTAAAAAGAAAATGTTTGCTTTGGTCAGGTTAGTTGTGACCTAGTTAACAATGGTTCGCTGAATGTACGTGGTGGTGGTGGCGACAACCCACTTTTATCCTTTTGATCTGAAAACGTGGGTTATTATCTCATGTTTGACCCAAGTACTCTTCGTGTCTAGCTATTCTAGGGTAAAAACTTGAGGCCATTAACACTATATTGCATTTACATGTATACTATACATGTAGTTTTGGTTGGGAAGCAGTTTGAAATAGAATACAATTTTGTCTTTTGAAATGAAGTCAGAGTGAATAAGTTTGCTTGTTTCATGAAAACCACTTGAAAATGATGGGGGTATCGCTACCAATGCACCAGTTAGTTTAAAAAAGTAGAAAAACATTAGTAGAAAAAAGTAACTTTTATTTCCAACTGCATCCCAACCAAAAACAATATGTACAGATAACATGTAAATGCAAATGTTGTCGGTGGCCTCTAGTTAAACGAGATGAACTCTACTAGGATCGAAGCATGGGGGAATAAAACCTCTCTTTTCAATAAAAAAATAAAATATTGTTGTCACCCTCACCGCCCCTCTAACATTCCGTGTCGGTGTTATCACGGCACAATTAACCCGATGTTCAAAGCAAATATATTTATTGGAGGTACCGGACAGCATGGGAGGGAATTTAGTTACCAGTGAAACCATCAGCGCAGCGGGTAAATGTACACCATAATACTCGGAAGTGTTTTTTTTTAGTGTGATACATTGTATCACACAATAAACCATAGCAAGCAGTCATGCAACAAGGCACTTACACCTTTTAAAACACAAATGCTTTTACTATAAGAGTTATATCAGGCCATTAAAAATTAATCAAAGTACAATGTATTTCCACGATAGTTAACGATTAAGTGACAAATCTGACACCATGGCTAGCATGCTGTATTGCCGCACTGCGGCGCATTTTGAATAAACTACATCATCAAACGGGAAGACAGCAAAAACGGTTTTGCCCTACGTATAAATGTCCATAGATTTTCTTTCGTCGCGATATAGGCCGTGTGTTAAATCTTCACCAAAATATGAACTTTTTATTTAAATTTTTAGGGTTTTCGTTCAAAGACATTGTATGGGGACACTCCCATGGTATTCGTAACTTATATTTAAAAAAGTGCCTTGTTGCATGACTGCTTGCTATAGTTTATTGTGTGACACACTGTACCCCACACAAAAAACAACCTTGAAGTGTAAACCCATATTATGTACATTTGACCAGTGCACTGATGGTTTCACCATTGGTAATGTCACTAAATTCGGTTTCATTATGCTGTCTGATACCTTAAAAAGAAAATGTTTGCTTTGGTCAGGTTAGCTGTGACCTAGTTAACAATGGTTCGCTGAATGTACGTGGTGGTGGTGGCGACAACCCACTTTTATCCTTTTGATCTGAAAACGTGGGTTATTATCTCATGTTCGACCCAAGTACTCTTCGCGTCTAGCTATTCTAGGGTAAAAACTTGAGGCCATTAACACTATATTGCATTTACATGTATATTATACATGTAGTTTTGGTTGGGAAGCAGTTTGAAATAAAATACAATTTTGTCTTTTGAAATGAAGTCAGAGTGAATTAGTTTGCTTGTAACATGAAAACCCCTTGAAAATGATGGGGGATATCGCTCGCAATGCGCTATTTAGTTGAAATCTCATTCGACTCTCGCAACTTAGACAGTTGGCAGCTCAATGTACAAAACATTTCAGCGGGTTTACATGTGCCTGGACATGCACTATTGTGTACATACACATATCGGTATCCGATGCGCGTTTGCATGGTCAGCCATTAAAGACTGTCTGGACGAGTCTGTTTGAACTAAGGGCGGTAATAATATTCTGTAAATAAACTAATCGTGCCTTGTTGCATGACTGCTTGCTATAGTTTATTGTGTGACACACTGTACCCCACACAAAAAACAACCTTGAAGTGTAAACCCATAATGTACATTTGACCAGTGCACTGATGGTTTCACCATTGGTAATGTCACTAAATTCGGTTTCATTATGCTGTCTGATACCTTAAAAAGAAAATGTTTGCTTTGGTCAGGTTAGTTGTGACCTAGTTAACAATGGTTCGCTGAATGTACGTGGTGGTGGTGGCGACAACCTACTTTTATCCTTTTGATCTGAAAACGTGGGTTATTATCTCATGTTCGACCCAAGTACTCTTCGCGTCTAGCTATTCTAGGGTAAAAACTTGAGGCCATTAACACTATATTGCATTTACATGTATGTTATACATGTAGTTTTGGTTGGGAAGCAGTTTGAAATAAAATACAATTTTGTCTTTTGAAATGAAGTCAGAGTGAATTAGTTTGCTTGTTACATGAAAACCCCTTGAAAATGATGGGGGATATCGCTCGCAATGCGCTATTTAGTTGAAATCTCATTCGACTCTCGCAACTTAGACAGTTGGCAGCTCAATGTACAAAACATTTCAGCGGGTTTACATGTGCCTGGACATGCACTATTGTGTACATACACATATCGGTATCCGATGCCCGTTTGCATAGTCAGCCGTTAAAGACTGTCTGGACGAGTCTGTTTGAACTAAGGGCGGTAATAATATTCTGTAAATAAACTAATCGTGCCTTGTTGCATGACTGCTTGCTATAGTTTATTGTGTGACACACTGTACCCCACACAAAAAACAACCTTGAAGTGTAAACCCATATTATGTACAAAACTCACCACATTGACAGAAAGACGCGTTCAATTGTGTGTCAAGTTTGCAAAAACGATTGAGAAAAACTTTCCCCAATGGCTGCCACCAAAGCAGTCTGAATTCCGAGCACTGCGTTTTAGTGATCAATACAGGACTGTGAAATGTAGAACAGAGCGCTATCGGAAGAGTGCTCTCCCATTTCTAGTTAGACTCTTAAACCAGAATTGAATCTAGAACCGACACTGAATTAAAATTAGAACTGTCACTTTACTCTCATAATTTTGTTTAAAACCCTTTGTATTATATTTATGAATTTGATGTTGTGCAATCTCTTTAGATGGACTTGCCAGTTTGTGCCAAGGACAATTTTCACAATGTATAATTAATCCCATTTAATTTGCACTTTGACAACTATAAGAGCTCATAACCTTTTAATTTTTTTAAACTAGCATACATTTAAATACATGTTTTTGTACATGTATTTTTACCTTGACTTTTTTATTAATATCATAGGTTGAAACATATATCTTGATTGTGTTGTATTATAAATGTAATCATGTAACATAAACCCATGGACATTTTCTTTATGCTAAGTTAATTTATTTTAATTAAAATACTTTCACTTTGGTCATGCAATACAACTTAGCATGGCATTATTTAAAACCTGTAAACTTAATGTTTCGATTGATAGTTAAAAGCTGTTTTCCTATGCATAATTAATGATTGATTTGTTTGTAATCCTCACTCATTTAGCCATATTTAATCACCCTTTTGGTTTTGTTTATAAATGTAATAATATTAATAGGAACTTAAGTTTTAATAAAGATATGCTTTAAACGCTCTTGCAGCTTAATTATCAAGCTGAAGATTACCCTTTCATTAAATAAGTTAAGCTAATTTATGTAAAAGTTTGTAACTTTGTGTTACTTTTCTGCATAATTTGATTATTTGATAGGCATTATTTATACCATGCCACTATTGCAATTGCCAACTTTTTACATTCTTATTTAAATTTTATGTTGGTATAATGTTATGTATATTTCCTTTGAATGAATGTAATTTTGATGTTTTTTACCTTGTAAATTCAATTGTAATTTAGCCTTTGGCTACAAATATTTGAATACAATACCTTGAATTGAATTGAAATTTGACCAGTGCACTGATGGTTTCACCATTGGTAATGTCACTAAATTCGGTTTCATTATGCTGTCTGATACCTTAAAAAGAAAATGTTTGCTTTGGTCAGGTTAGTTGTGACCTAGTTAACAATGGTTCGCTGAATGTACGTGGTGGTGGTGGCGACAACCCACTTTTATCCTTTTGATCTGAAAACGTGGGTTATTATCTCATGTTCGACCCAAGTACTCTTCGCGTCTAGCTATTCTAGGGTAAAAACTTGAGGCCATTAACACTATATTGCATTTACATGTATACTATACATGTAGTTTTGGTTGGGAAGCAGTTTGAAATAAAATACAATTTTGTCTTTTGAAATGAAGTCAGAATGAATTAGTTTGCTTGTTACATGAAAACCCCTTGAAAATGATGGGGGATATCGCTCGCAATGCGCTAATAAGTTGAAATCTCATTCGACTCTCGCAACTTAAACAGTTGGCAGCTCAATGTACAAAACATTTCAGCGGGTTTACATGTGCCTGGACATGCACTATTGTGTACAACACATATCGGTATCCGATGCGCGTTTGCATGGTCAGCCATTAAAGACTGTCTGGACGAGTCTGTTTGAACTAAGGGCGGTAATAATATTCTGTAAATAAACTAATCGTTTACACTACAGAACATTCGTAGATGGTGTTTTGCGTTGCTACCTGCTTTAGTATTAATAATTCAATAAACAGCATATCTTTGGCGTAAACGACATTTGTTATTTTCCTGTTTTAGATGCGTATGTTGTTTCAGAATTAACAATACCTTCCGCAAATGTTCATCCGTCGACCTACACAAAATATTGTGATCGTGGCAATAGGCAAAAACCATCTTCTCAAAAAACCTTCTAAATAGGTAACTTAAATTTCTAGAGGAACGAAAGATACATCCTTGAAAATAAAGTTCAGTGACAAAATCACAGGATTAACGATAAATGTTAGTCTGCGTAGAACTAGGGTCATGTCTACTGTCTCAACCTCATGGACAGGTTCAGGAACTGGATCATGTAATCCTGTGGTAAAATGTTACTACGCTGATAACATCTTAGTGCATGACACGACAGGGCTTTAGTAGCACATAATAATTTTGAGTTGATGATTTAAATTCTGGTCTATGCTATTGTACTAAAACCATAGTTGTAACATTTGTTGTGTCTTTTTAATACTGAATATGTTCTTGTTTGGCTAAAATAGTAAATATGGGCTATGACTTTATTTTTAACTTTGGCTCTTCACACTCATGAAAAATAAAAATTTTCTCCCCTCCCCCCTTTCCCATTCAGCTCTTATTCCCGCCCTATTGCAACCCCCACAAAGTTTTTTGTTTGCTACACGGTGATTTACCGAAAAATATTGCAATCGCACATGAACTCTAAAACGTGTGGTTTTCAGGCGAATGGGTCCCCAACGGAAGCAAGTCTACTTCACCAACACATCATCCCATGGCGGTCTGATTTTTTTTTATACATTCACGCTATCGCATTCACACTCCTTTCGATTCCTGTTTGGACCGGAAGTAAAGGTCAAAGTGAGGTCATCATTGTACATAAATTGACAAAAATTGTGTAAGCTACAATACAACACAAACGTTACGCCTTTAGGACCTGTGGTTCAGGAGATATGAATTATTTAAGATTTGCGCTTCCTGTTTTGACCGGAAGTAAAGGTCAAAGTGAGATCATCTTTCAAAATAAATTTTTGCATTTGTTGTAAGCTACAAAACAACAGAAAATAATTATATACGACTTGACGATATGTGGTTCAGGAGATATGATGTTTTAAAGGAATAAGCTTTGAATTACCGTAATTCGACACCCGATGACGTCACAGTAAAAAAAATTGTGTTTTTCATACTAATAAATTTTATGAAGAACATGATGGTAAAAAATTTTTCCATTTAATGCATTCTCACGAAAACCCTAAACCTAAGTAGGAATTACATGTGTTGCTCATGTACAAAGCGAATGGGCTGTGCACAAAGCAATGAGTCCGCTACCGGTTAGGAATCGAATATCAAGGTAATCTCCAACGCCTTGCCGTGATTGCGAAATCACGGCGCATTCAGCAAGCTAGCCATGGAGTCCAATTTGCTACTTTATCGCTAATTAGTGTGGGAATACATTGTTCTTTGATTAGTTTGAATGGCCTGAAATGACTCTTAGTTCAAAACATTTGTGTTTTTAAAATGGTTTGGGCATCATGGGTAGCTAAAATTGAACTTTTTTTGAAAATTTCTGGGTTTTTTTTTTTACCTAATACTTCCACTTTTCAGAGCCATGGGTTTTGTACACATATACAAAACGCGCTAAAAATGACGTCATGGTGACGTCGTCCGGCATTTTAGGCCGGCAAACACATCTACAGCATCCCATAAGTGTACAACTGAAACAATTTTGACAATCGGCGGTATACTTTTTGAGATATGGTCTCAAAAAGGTTGGCTAATTAAATTTTCACTTCGCTAAAAATGGCTAATTAACTAAGAATTTGAATCATTATTAAATACAGTTTATTTTCATCAATTTTTAGGAATTAAATAAAATCGTGTACAAATGCTACGGAAATTAAGGCAGAAACAAAGAATAATAATAATGAAAATAATAAAAATCTCGACGAAAACAAAACCTGTTCCGACCCTTTTCAGTCCATTTGCTTGGCTAGGAGTCCGTTTCCGCTGCCACCAGTGGTTCGGTGGTGTGGTACTGTGGTCGCAATGGATGCCCCTCAGTTCTGCGCCACCAACTGGCTGATGAAAAGGTCCACACACCATAATACGACCAAATCCGCCTCGCTTGTTAGTGTTGGTGATCTATCACGTTATACCATGATACCATCATGAGCCGTTCATATACGGTGCGCCTTTACTTGAAAGCCTTACTTATAAGTGACGGTGGCTACGAGAATAGGGTGCTCCGACAGTAAGTCGGAACAGCTAATAAAAATCTCGACGAAAACAAAACCTGTTCCGACAGTAAGTCGGAACAGCTAATAAAAATCTCGACGAAAACAAAACCTGTTCTGACAGTAAGTCGGAACAGCTAAAAATCTCGACGAAAACAAAACCTGTTCCGACAGTAAGTCGGGACAGCTAGTAATAAAAACAATAAAAATCTCGACGAAAACAATACCTGTTCCGAAAGTAAGTCGGAACAGCTAATAAAATACCTCCAATGATTGGTTGCTTTGTTTCCAACAAACTCAACACTATTTGTGTTACATTATTACAAACTGTGGCTATCTGTAGCTTTCCAAAGTTTTCCAAGCTCTGTTGGCAACAATTCGGGATGTGGACCATAAAATAATGGCCGTGTCCGAATGGGCGGCTACGGCTGGATCCCCGAGTCATCATGTGTTAAAGTATAGGGCGTCCTTAGCAACAGCCTTAGCAACAGTCGTAGCCGTATGGGTAGCCGCCAATTTGGCCATACGGCCTTCTCACAGTGACATTGACACCCAAATTGGCGCAACCAAGATTTTCGTGACGATGATGTCAGGTGAAAAAACGTTCAATAGGCAATTATAATTATGTGTTTTTATTTTGACCTATTTAAACCCTTCAATTCTTCCGGACAGAGAAAAACAACCTTATTTTGTTGAGTCGGTTGAAAGTTTAAAGGTGGGTGTCATAGATTTGAAAGTACTCTAAAAGTTAATACCCATACAAAATCACTTGATGGAAAGCACTGCAGCTGTGGATAGTGTAACGAAATTGGTGCCCGTGGCTGGCGCTTCTTGGCGCGCGTTTAGGCGCATAGCGGGATAGCATGCGCGGTTGCAGCCGCTGGGCTCTGCGTGATACTGCCGTGTGCGAGTGGTTGGAGTAGACTGAGCTGCTACTGCTAGTGCTGGTGTAATTGTGGCGGTAGTGACAGTTGCGAGCTGCTAGTGCTGGTGTAATTGTAGGGTAGGTTATAATATTTCATTCTCTTTGCATCAAGTGTTGCGAGTATTAATTAGGCCCAACGTGATTAGATGTTCACCAATCAACTCCACTAAGGAGGTCTTGTTGTGCGTTGTTTATGCCTTAACTGTGTTAACTCCAATGACTATGCGCAAATGTTGGAAGGAACCAACAGATATTTCCCACACCATCCAACATATGTTACAAATGTTTTCTGTGCATTTGCAATGATGTTTTACATATAAATGACTTCTTGTTCTGCCAAGCTAGTGTCTATGATTATTCAAGCCTGTTTAAACTCGGGTTCTAGAGACCCCCCAATTTATCACATGCGGCGATAGACTGCTGGTTCAGACCGGACGGGATTCGCCACAGTATAAACTATATTGAGAAATTATTCTCCTAAAAAGTAATGAGGTTTTGAAAAACATTTTCACCCCAAAATATTTGAATATGAGAAACGATTCATGCACGAATCGGTTTCTCAGATTTCAGAGGGTTGATGTTCATTCGCGAAGGCTGCGGCTATAGATGCGGTTGGTACTCACACTGCAAAATGTTGTTTGACGTTATGTTTTGGAAATTTATTTGATTTTGTTCTTGTTGTTTTCTCAGACTCTATTTAGCTGAAATCTTCCTCTGCGACCTTGATTGTATCTTTCTTTAATATGTTGCCAATAAATTGGCATTACGCTAACAAAAAACTAATCTATGCCCTCACTTTTAAAAGGCACTAAAGGTGGAACCTTTTATCTGCAAGTCAATGGGGACGGCGACAACTTTCTTCTCTGTGGCAACAAAGAAAGTCACATAGGAATTCCGTTGAGTTATTAACACTTTGGCAGACTTGTATTCATTTGTTATGTAAAATTAAACGCCGTATAGTGACCTTTTAGTGAATAGAGCATCGAGGGCATGATCGGGACGCTCACACAGATTTACAATAAGTGAGGTTTGGACTATTTTGAAGTCTTTAGAAAAAGGTGATTCAACCATAAAATGTAATCATACCATAAACGATAAAATGTAATCACCCCCCCCCCCAAAAAAAAAAAAAAAAAAAAACAGGGAAGATAGTAGTAGAACTTTAAAGGGATCGTATACTTTTTTTTTTTTTAACCGTTCGATTGTTTTAACCCTATATAAATGTAAACATATACAATAAAATTGTGGGTTTGAACAAATTTTTCTTTGTTTAAAACCCAAACAAACAAAACACACAAACAATTACATGAGCTTTTGATAGCAACAACTACATCATCAAATTATTCAAAGAAAACCAATCATCTCGTATAGACAGCCTTTAACCTCCAAACTCAACCAGTGAAGAGTGATCTCAACAGCCGCAACTGCAAGAGTCGTAGATGCCAGCTTTTCCTCCACATAAACCCCTGCACCCAGATCACCAGACTGATCATTTCATCATGTGCTATCAATGGCTCATAATAGTTACTCCGCCAATGTAATAAAGGTTTTCCCGGCCAATTTCAGCAAAAATTCATTCAATTTCATTGACACGAATTCAAATCCACGCAGTTCCCTTCATTCCACCCAAACTATAGAGTGTCTGTTTTATCCATTAATGCATTCAAATTCGTTTTCGTGCACCCATGATTTCGTTGTTCTCATTTGGATTCACTTCAGTTCGTTTCATTTCATTAAGACTACACTTTGACCATTCTTAAGGTGAATTTCTACTACCTATTTACAATTGATGAAATCAAATTAAGACCCATCAAAGCGCACTTGAATGAGTTGCTTTTTCTGTTTCGTTCACGGGCAACGAATTTTAACTTCTGTGCGTTCAAATATTAAACATGAGTTTAGGGGCTACCCAAGTCAACTGGCAATAGCTCGCACGTGGGTTGTAAGATGTGTTTCTGTGTTGTTTACATTTTATTTACAACATGTGTTTTGTCTTAATTGCAACAGTTATTCCTTTTGCTTTGTTACTCCCTGATTAAAGTTTAAAGCTGCACCCTGATATAAACCCATGGACGACTGTCAAGTAAAGTTTGACAAGTTACGGTTTTGAAGTAAAAAGAAAATCGTTTGCTATAGCCGTGAGACTATTTGCCCTGCCGGTGTTTATGCTGTCTTCTATTTCTGCTAAAATGTTTTGTAGATCTCTTGATGCCAAGAGTGTCTGCTCATTGTTGCAGTCAGCATGTTTGTTTTCTAATGCTTCATTCAACCTCCCTTATCTAAATTGTTCACTCTTCTGTACTGTCCACGGGCAGTCATATTATTTTCATTCAAAATCGTTTAACCCTGAGCTAACGCCACATATGGTACATAGAACAGAATTTGATTGCAAACATTTGACAAATGTTTGATAATTTTATGAAATTTAATTGTTGACTAGCCTCATGCTGCTGGCTTTTATACGAAGATGAATGATCTTTACAACCTAACGAAATTGAATGGTCTTATTTGACTTGTGAATGCTGGTGGAAATGTATTTCACACTTTTTGCTGTTGAAGGCTCAATGCAACGGAGCATTCATTTTCGGTTCAATGAGCAAGGTGTTAAAATGAATACATTTCTGAGTGGAAAATGGCTGAGGAAACCAAATATTTATGCCATCTCCTGTTAGCGTTGTCCCTCAGCAGTGTACACAGGACAAACTGCACAGTAGTTACGACAACGGATGGAAGAAACCAGTAGCTGGCACTTCAGTCTGCCTGGCCATGCACTCATGCTTGTTTTTGTTTTGTCTGTTTTTTCCCCTTTTTTTCTTCTTCCTATTCTTCGTTTTTGCGGCACCGGTATGGCTAATAGCTTGCCTCACCACAAGGCGGATTTTTGCGTCAGCGGGCGCGATACGATTAGCATATGACTGCAACGCGTTTGCAAGTAAGAAACTTGGGAACTCTATCCATTGATGGGCAGTTGGGCGTGTAAATTTAAGATTGTGAAGGCCAGGCATAGTCGAGCCTGATGGGTGAGTGTGTTGTTGTCCATGACACCCCCCGAGAGGTTTTAATTGAGTGTTTCTTTCCGGTACCGCTGTATTGCTGCCAAAGTGTTGGTAAGTTTACCGCCTATTGTGTTTCATTGCAGCATTTTGTTCTTGGAAATTTAAACAAACTAATTTTCCTCCATTCATTTCTGTTAAATCCACAACACAACCAACTGTGAAGAATAGAGAGGGAGTCTCAGGTCAAATTCAGTTTTGCGATGCACTAATTTTCCAATAGAGTACTTAGGAAAGTGGACAAATTCATAGTATGATCTAAATATATAAAATTAGTAGGGGAGATGGCCTTAGCTTTCGATCCAATCCGGACCTTCGTCAGAGGCATAAACAAGAACAAACACAAACATATCCATTTATAGCAAAAAGAGGAGCAAAGGATTAAGGGAGAGTATCCAGAAAAAAGCGGGAAAATATAGCCAATCAGAGTTGTAAATTTACTGGCTAAGAACCAATAAGAGTGAAGAGGTGAGAACAAAGGATGGTCAGTGTCAAAGGCTGGATCGCTGGACCATAAAGGTGGTACTGCCTTGTAGGTATTACAATGCGGGAAGCATGAAAGGGTAGGATTGGAGGGCAAGCCACATAAGAAAATGCAACTAACAATAGGAGGCAAGATCAAAGTAATTATAGAATAAAAGAATCAGTGTAAGAAGTTAAAACTAAGCAAGAGGAACCTGCAGAGAGAGCAGGTTATTAATTCCTCTGCAGAGGGAATGGGTTATTGACAGGTTGATTTTTTTCAAAACTTTTTGAGAGAGAGAAAAAAGAAGTGTAGGGAACATGTAAATGACAATAACTGTATCTATTTTGTATCAATGAAGTAAGCGAGAGAAAAAGCGTAAAAATAGACTAGTGGAGAGAACTTGTTGTTTACAGTTATTTTATTTATTTTATATCGAAGAAAAAAACAAGCAAAGGTGGAAGGAGTGTGATGGGAATTAATTTAACACCAGTGTTTACGTTGAGTCCAAAGGGTTGGACTGTCTTGAGTTGGTGAATCCAGTGTGATTCTCTGAGTTTGCGGTGTGTGTCGTCACCATTGCAAGCCTCAATCACGATGAGTTCAACATCTTTGACGCTGTGATTACGGCTGTTGAAGTGGATGGAGACGGGGTACAGTTTCTTGGTCTTTATGGAAGAGACATGGTTTGCAAAGCGAAGACTGAGTTTGGTCTTAGTCTCTCCCACATACTGTAGTCCACATCTTTTACAAGATATAACATAGACCACATTGGGTGTGCTACATAGGGAGTCGGTCTTGATATTGTAAGAAGAGCCAGTGCTATGACTCTTCACTTTAAGTGCAGGTTTGATGTAGAGACAGGTTCTACATTTAGAGCGGGTACACTTGTGACAACCCTGTATCTCTGTTAGTGGTGGTGTTTGGCCTGTACCTGGGGGGAGTTTGGCCCTGACTAGAATGTCTCCCAGGTTTTTAGGGCGGCGGAAAGCAACCATGGGGTTATCAGGGATTGCTGAGCGCATCCTCTTAGATGAATGGAGAATATCCATTCTACCATTGAGGATAGAGGAGAGTTTGGGTAGGTTAGGGTGGTAGGTGGTGACCAGGGCAACTCTATTGGTCGGGACTTTTCTGGACCCCTTGTTGGCCAAAAGAGTATGGCGTGGTATACTGAGGGCCTTGTTGATGGCAAGTTGAACCCTGCGTTCGCTGTGACCTCTAGAAACAAGGTGTTTCCTGAGGTCCGATGAGCGCCTTTTGTATAATAATAATAATAATATAATATATTGTATTTGTATAGCGCCTACTGCAGGCCAGCCTCTAAGCGCTTAACATTCAGTATTTCCTGCAAGGTATTTGGGGCTACGTTTGAAGTATGAGACCTACTCCTTTACATAGCACCTTGTAATGGTTTACAAGGTGCTGTGGCGCAATATGCAGCCGATCAAACCAGGAACACCGGGGCGGACCCCTTCTCTTTTCGATAAGTGCACTGGGTTCTTTTTCGTGCGTTACACAACACACGGGACCAACGGCTTTACGTCCCATCCGAAGGACGAAGCAATCATGGTTAAGTGTCTTGCTTAAGGACACAGGTGTCACGACCGGGGCTCGAACCCACACTCTGCTGATCAGAAACACCAGAGCTTGAGTCCAGTGATCTTATCCACTCGGCCACGACACGCCAATAGGGTATCTGTGGAGCAGATACGTCTTATGCGCAAGGCCTGACTGTAAGCTATTGCCTTCTTACAGTGACTGGGGTGGCAACTGTTAGAGAGAAGGTACTGGTGGGTGTCAGTGGGTTTGCTGTATACACCCGTAGCAATGCCGCTAGGGGATTTACTGATAGTTACATCTAGAAAGTTAACACTTGTTAGAGAGTATTCAGTAGTGAACTTTATGGTTGGGTGGAATGAGTTTATATGGTCGATAAACTCAACCAAGCTGTCTTGACTACCACACCAGATAGAGAAAATATCATCAATAAATCTCCACCAAACTAGTGGGCGGCTGGGGGCAGAGGACAGAAGTTTTTCCTCTAAGTCAGACATGAAAATGTTGGCATATGAGGGCGCCATTTTTGTACCCATGGCGGTACCCTGTATCTGTAGAAAATGCCTGTCAGTGAATGAAAAGTTGTTCTTAGTGAGAATATGGCTGATGAGTTCCTTAACATGTATCACTGAGGGGCGGGATTGTTTGTTGCCCCTGAGGGCAGAGACACATGCACTTATGCCTTCATTATGGGGTATGTTAGTATACAGTGATGAAACATCTAAAGTAACCAAAAAAGCAGAGTCAGGTATTTGATGTTTGACATCCTCTAGCTTATGGATGAAGTCTGTGGTGTCCTTTATGAAGGAAGGGATGCCGGAGACTAGGGGGTTGAGAAAGCTATCTACAAACTCAGAAATGCGCTCTGTAGGGCTACCATTACCAGATACAATGGGTCGGCCTGGGTTGTTGGGCTTGTGTATCTTAGGTAGAAGGTAGAAGCGTGCTGTACGGGAGTCCTGTGGAAGGAGATAGTTGAAGGTATCTTTGTCGATACCGTTGGCATTGTGCATTCTAACCAAGGTGTCACTGATTTGTTTGGAAAATAATTGAGTAGGGTCAGTGTCACATTCAATATAATGATCAGTGTTGCTGAGTTGTCTGAGGCCCTCAGCTATGTAGTCATGTGTGTTCATGACTACAACTGTGGACCCCTTGTCAGCACGTTTAATCACTATGTCTGGTGATTGGCGGAGCTGTGTTAGAGCATGACGTTCATCTTGGGGGAGGTTGTTTGGTGCCAAGGTGTTAGGGACCTTAAGAACCTCGGAGCTGACTGAATTGATGTAGGTATCAAGAGCCACATCTCGGTTCTTAGGGGGTACCCAACGACTTTTCTCCCTGAAGCGGTTGCGGGTGTTGGGTTGGACGTCCACAGAGACTCGTCCTCTGTGGAGGGCTCTACATGAAAATATTCACGTAGGCGTAACCTACGGTTGAATTGGGCCATGTCTTGTTGAAAAGACAGTTGGTCCGGTTCTCTGGGTGTGGGGCAAAATTTAAGACCCCTTGAGAGGAGTTTAACCTGTGGGTCGGTTAGAACTTTGTCAGATAGGTTAACTACTGTACGTGGTGCAACTAGTGACCTGTCAGTATCAGGAACAATAGTTGGCCTCTTACTGTGGAAACGCCTATGAATGTATTTCTTATGGTTAGCTTGGACATTCATGCGTTTCTTGTTCTGTTTGTCCAATAGGGTGGACCGTAGGTGATTGACGTTAGACAGAATGATATCTTGTAAATGTTCAAACTCTTGATTGCAATGTGATTTTATACTGTGACCGACCGACTTATTCAAATTACTTGCCAGTCGGTTACGTATATACTTGCATCGATTCACATCTGAATACTGCACGCAATGAACCGTGGGACCATGTGTAGCGGGTAGCTCGTGCCCCATGGGGGTGTGAGGGCCATTCCTGCACCACGAGCCACGGCGACAAGAGCTAAACTTTTTCGTTCCTTAAGTTTTCTTGGTTCAATTCAAATTTTGTGGTTCATTTTGTTGAAGTATTTAGACAACCAGCCCTAGCTTCGTTCCAACAACTGTTCTCGACATTTTGGGTGAGTGTCTTGTGTTATTTGTGGGAAGTTATTTGCAGTAAAAGAATTGGTTTATCGTTCACCCCGAAATAGAAATTTGCTAGACATGACTCGCAGAGATAAGAAATGATTCGTAGTCTTACATGTACCCTGGGCTTACCTGTTTAGTGTATCGTATTAAGTTGTGGTAAATGAGAGGGTTGCAGGTTACAAATGTATTTGAAGGCTATTCTATGGTGGCCCTGAAGGGACATCGCATATCGCAAACGTGTGCGCATACGTATGCGATGTCGCGAAATTTATCGCGAATATGTGCGCACACGTATGCAATGTCGTGAAACAATTCGCGAATATGTGCGCACACGTATGCAATGTCGTGAAACAATTCGCGAATATGTGCGCACACGTATGCAATGTCGTGAAACAATTCGCGAATATGTGCGCACACGTGTGCAATGTCGTGAAACAATTCGCGAATATGTGCGCACACGTGTGCAATGTCGTGAAACAATTCGCGAATATGTGCGCACACGTTTGCGAATTCATTTGCAATGTCGTGAATTTTATTGCATACCTTGTCGCATACCTTTGGGGTGGTGTCATTTTGCGGGCAATTTGTTAGTAACTTAGGGAGTACGCAAGTGGCCCGGTCCCATCTTGTATACCAAAGATACTTCAAGGCAGGAGCTTGGGTACCAGGCAGGTACATTTTAGTGTGGCCATGTCTAGCCGGCCAGCCACATGGTGATGGTACAGCATCATATCACAAAACAAAAGGTCCATGCAAACATTCGTCGGACTATTCTCACTAAAATGAGCACCGGTACAATGGTTAGTATAATAGTTATTCACTTATTAGAAAAGCGTGAGGAACAGAGTGCGCTCGAAGGTAAATTAGTCAGACCCTATTTATATTTATTTGTACGTCTCGATCCCAGACTAGCTGCTACAACTCCCCAGTTCATTAGGAATTTTATTGAATGGTATGCGACAAGGTATGCAATAAAATTCACGACATTGCAAATGAATTCGCAAACGTGTGCGCACATATTCGCGAATTGTTTCACGACATTGCACACGTGTGCGCACATATATGCGAATTGTTTCACGACATTGCATACGTGTGCGCACATATTCGCGAATTGTTTCACGACATTGCATACGTGTGCGCACATATTCGCGATTTATTTCGCGACATCGCATACGTATGCGCACACGTTTGCGATATGCGATGTCCCTTCAGGGCCACCATACTATTCCCAAATTCTTTGTGTAAAGCCGTGTTCCCATTGGACTTATTTTTGCTAAAGTACCGCGACTTTTCTGTAGAATGACAAAATTAAATCCAATGGGAACGCATGTTAAACTGACCTCCCTGTCAACTTACCGCGACTGTGATGTAAAACTAACAGGCCGAATGAGGTCGCGGAAGACTTCCGCGCAGCCACGGTAAGTTATCAGGGCCGATAAAAAGTCCAATGGGAACGCTCCGCGCTGTAAACCTACCGCGACCACGGTGTAAAACGCTATGCAAATAACACCACTTCCTGTATACACACACAGGGCGCGCGAAAATGGAAGTATGGTTCCCTGTCTCGTTTACACTGACCATCATACCGTATGCAGCGTGTGTACATGTACCATGCAATACAAAAACAACGCTATTTTCAATCTCGTCCAGTTGCTGCAGTTTCACTACTACTTTGGTAAGAAATATGGCAGATTTGATCGATTTTGTGAGGAGTTTAATTGGGCTAGACGAATGTGAAAATGCGCGCGAAAACTATGTCACAGACACGTCGTATCCTGCTTAGGTCAAAGTGACTGTGCACAGTGCCTCCGATGTGTGACGATCTGCCAGTTTTGGAGAGCGAGTTAACTGTTCCGTCGCGGAATTGAAGTCCAGGTGGGAACGCACGGTAGAACTACACCTAATCCAGTCACGGTAACTTTCCGCGTGGCCGCGGATGAAAAAGTCCAATGGGAACACGGCTTAAGACAGTATTTTGTGCGGCCGCCAGTTTGGAACACGTGCAACGATTTAAATCGCACGGTCTCTGAAGTTTTATTTCAATTATAAGGTTCATTTCAAATCCAGGACTGCGTCCTGAAGAACTTTTAAATACATTTTCATTATTCATTTAGTCATAGTGTTGTGTATTGATTGATTTGCAGCTTGGTATTTGATTCGACAATATTTCCACCACTCTTATGAAGGTGTGGATCATCAAACAACACCTTAATTAAAGGTACGGGCTAGATGTTTTATATGGACTAAATAATTATTTATTACAGTCACTTGATAGAACAAAAGCTATTTACAATAATATTTGTTCAATATTCACTCGCAAGAATATGAAATGGTGCAGTTTCACTGTATTTTAGAAACCAGACGTTATTCAAACTAATTAGAGGCGATTACATGCGTCAATGGAAACTATTGGTTGTGCTTTGAACAAACAAGTGTTTTTTGTCGAACTTGAATTCGCGGTCAGATAAAACATGTAACGTAAGGGTTTCAGTAACAAACTTTGTTCTTATCCTTACAGGTGTTGTTTTGACCCCCATCAATTTGCGTGTAGCCTAAACTTAACTTTATTTAAGTGAACTTTATTTGATCTTTACTTTGCTTTAAATTTGGAACTTCTTATGACAAAGGGAGGCAAATTATGCCCTCCGTCACTTTTATTTCTGATCATTGTTGTGATTTCGACTTTATTTAGTAAATATTGTTTTGGATGTAATAAAACCACCTCAGATTCAAACAAACTTGGAATCGTTTCTCTTTCCAATTTCTTCCGCCTTTTTAGCTTGGTCACATGAACAAAATTAACAAATATTTGTGTGATTTAGTATCTTGACTTCCGTGATATGTAAAAGGGTATCGCCACCAACGCACGTACTATACCCCAGAGTTAACATTTTCCTACGGCAAATGTTCACGTCCGTCAACCGACGAAAAATATTGCGATCGTGGAATAGGCAGAAACCATTCTCTAAACAAATTAAAAAATAACAATTGTAAAAAATCTTAAACGTCAAATATCCAGAAGATGCACGTAGGGATTTTGTTTAAACTTTCAGGAACAAAAGATCTAGGCCTATCCTAAATTACGCTCAGTGAAAAAAAAAATCTGAGGATGAACGATAAATTTATGGTCTGCGTAGAATTAGGGTAATGTCTACTGTTTCAAATTCATGGACAGGTTCAGGACTTGGATAACGTAATCAAAGTAAAAATAAACACGGGCAGCTTTGCGTTCGTCCACAGGAGAAACACCTAATATATCTAGTTTTCGTTAATATAACTTTTCTTCA
Source organism: Pisaster brevispinus (assembly GCA_023634235.1). NCBI lineage: Eukaryota > Metazoa > Echinodermata > Asteroidea > Forcipulatida > Asteriidae > Pisaster > Pisaster brevispinus. The sequence goes on along the minus strand of JAMKCF010000003.1, from coordinate 23,528,746 downwards.
GATTAGTTGCCCTGTCATCAAGATGAATCTCTTAGCGAAGCAGCCATTTTGTCTTGATGACATCAGAGATGCGGAGCAACGTATGAAGGGAATTTGTACCTTAACCCCAGTTATGACGTCACGTCGTATGGATGCCAAGGCAGGGTGTAATCTTTTCTTTAAGTGCGAGCTCCTTCAGAGGACGGGGTCTTTCAAGGTACGATCAAGAAAGTGAAATGGCACAACTCGTTTAATCACCGTCAATACTTAAGTTATTATTGTACACCTTAATTCAGAGTTATGGTGCTGGTGGTGGTGGCTGGGGGGGGGGGGGGGGGGTTGGCTGTAGTGGAAATTTCCCCCATCAACCCCTACCCCAGCACACATAACCCGGTAAATCGATACAATAATTTCATTTGATAAACTTGCTTTGAAAGAACAAAAGAATGCTCCACAGGGATGTATTTTGGAGAATGTGAGCGCGTGTATTTGGTGTCACACATTGTTATGTCATACAAGGTCAAGGTACACATCTGACACATCAGAAGTCCCAAAGCGTACATATAGTTTTATTTACTATGAGTGCGTCAGATTTTCGGGCTAGCGCATAGTCTTCAATTACAAAGTTAGTAAAGAGACCACGTACTGGGTGAATTAAATCGGAAATTGACGACAGATCAGCGCCGGAACTTGCCATACAATGTCGTTGTTTCTATATGCTGTCAGGAAGGAGAAGTGCTCGTGCTGATTGATAGCCACGGCATTCTGCGCTTATGTTGCCCTGTAAACCACTTGATTGTCGTTAACACAGGCATTCCGAGGTTTCTTTAGAGCCATGGAATTTGGCCCAGCTGTGAATGGGGCAAATACCCTTCAAATGCCCGTCGAAGAAAAAAAGTGGGTTGGGGGGGGGGGGTACAGTCTGGCGACCGAGGTTATAGTTGTGTGATCTTTTTGAAGGCAGGTATCAGGCGACAATTCACGCCCGAAGTGATGACGTCATATGTTCGCGGGTGACAAAGACATAATGACTATTGAGCGCTGCACAAAGGCGTATTGTCCAGCGTCCTTGACACCCATATTTTTTTAATGTCAACTTCAGAGTTTGCTTGTGGTTCTTGTCCCTGGCCGTTGAACTTGGTTACCACGCTTGATTGTACTTGGCCTTGGTGCAAGACGGTCTCAGATATGTTTACGTCTTTGTCATCCAGGTATTATAACGCTTAAATGTTTGATTGTGAAAGGTCGATAAGAAACTGTTATCCCCCGGGATAAAATAAAAAATAAAGAAGTAAACAAAATAAAAAAGCTTATAGATTTCCAGCCTTTACAATGAGTATGGTATCTGTAATTGTACATGGTTTAAAATCACAACAGTGGTGTTCATTTAGTCATAACAATAGCTGTTATCCCGGAGTTCACTGAAACAAAAAAAAATCCCCGTTATTCCCTTTTGAAATAACTTCTTTTTCATTTCCTCCTGAAGATTCGTGGAGCTGTAAACTTTCTATCCAAACTGAAGGAGAAATCAAAGGGTGGCCCTCTGCCTTGTGTTACGACCCAAAGCAGTGGCAACTTTGCCCAAGGTCTGGCGCTGGCCTCAAAAATACTGGGCTTCAAGGCGTATGTGGTTATGCCAGAAACAACTCCGCTGTGTAAACTGAGTGCAGTGAAGGAATATGGAGCAGAAATTATACTATGCGAGCCAACACTAAAGGTTTGAGCTTTACAAATTACACAATTGTGTTCCTTTTTTCCATTCGGAAAAGTTGGTTACGAGAAAACTTCCATAGACGTACTTCCATGACAGAGCCTTTACTGAGAGAGTTGCAACAATTTGCGATTCAATTCAATTCAATATTACATTTATTTCCATACTCACATACTCACATCAAAATACAGTAACCGAATGTTAAATAAGCACATTAAGGGCATAAATAAACGAAGTTTGTAAACGAACAAAGAAAAAACTAATGTAGCCTTAGCTTCAGGTCCAAACTGGAGAACCCATTAATTAATGAATATACAGGTAAAGAAACAAAAATACAGATGAGTATGGAGGCTGTTCAAATAAGCGGAGGCTTGTAGGGAACAGCCTGGGACACAAACAAACACAGACAAAACAAAGGGGACGGGACAAAATTAGATGAGCTAGGTACAAGTATAACTAATGCAATAAGAAAGAAGAAACTAATGACAAGAAATTAAAGAGCTGAAAGGGACCAATGGAACTCACAGGGAGAGAAAGCTAAGCTACATAATTGGAGAGGAGGACTCTTTTGAACGAGGTTTTGAAATGACCCACAGAAGGCTGATTTTGTATTCTACTGTCAATGGCGTTCCAAAGACGAGGACCGTAGAAGCGAAGTGTGTGCATAGAATGAGTGGTGCGAGTAAAAGGAACGTACAGATTTCGACGAGATCTTGTGGAGTATCCATGCACAGATTCAGTAGAGGTAAAATAAGAAGAAAATTTCGCGGGAAGGAGGTTGTGAAAGTATTTGTACATAAAGATACCAGTGTGAAGTTTGTTAATATCAGAGACAGTAAGGGTGTGTAATTGAGCGAATAAGGGTGCAGTGTGCTCACGAGGGTGCGATGAGGTGCAGATTCTGATGGCACGTTTTTGGGTAACAGAAAAAGAGTAAAGCTTACTGTTACTTGAATGAGCCCAGACAATGTTACAGTAATTTAGATATGGAAGAATAAGCGTGTTATATAGTAAGACCAGGGAAGAAGAAGGAATAAAGTAACGAAGTTTGGAAAGAACACCAGTATTGCGCGAAGTGATTTTGGTTATAGAGGAAATATGCTCAGACCATGAAAGCTTATGGTCGACAATTACTCCCAGAAATTTAGTGGAGAACACCCTTTTTATAGGGATACCGTCTATCATAACTGGAGGCAATAGGAGCTGGCTAGAAGATGTAGATTTGGAAAAGAAAATGAAACTGGTCTTGGTGTGATTTAAAGAAAGTTTATTGGCTCTAAACCACAAAGAGACCTGACGAAGTTCAGAATTAAGAGATTCAACCAGAGTATTAGAGTTAGGACTAGAATGAAAGATAGTAGTGTCATCGGCAAAAAGAGTGAAAGACGAGAAGAAGAACGATGTAAGTCATTGATATAGAACAGAAAGAGAAGCGGCCCAAGGATAGAACCTTGCGGAACGCCATGTAGAATAGAAAGACGGTCAGAGTCAGAGTTCATGACTGATGTGAATTGTTGTCTATTAAAAAGATAATCTTTGAACCACTGAAGAGCAACTCCTCTAATACCGTAGTGTTCAAGCTTGGAAAGAAGAATAGAATGGTTGATAGTGTCAAAAGCTTTCGAAAGATCAACAAACACACCAATGGCATATAGTTTCTTACACAGAGCATCTGTAACATTATCAATAAATTGAGTAAGTGCCATGTCAGTGGAGTGTTTGCTGCGAAAGCCGTATTGGTTATCATAGAGAAGATGGAAATCAGAAGCAAATTTGAAAAGGCGATTGTAGACAAGTCTCTCAAGGATTTTAGAGAAGCAAGGGAGAATTGAAATGGGTCTGTAGTTGCCGATGGTGTGAACATCACCACTTTTAAAGATAGGAATAACTTTGGCAACTTTAAGATTAAGAGGAACAGAACCAGTAGAAAAGGACAGTTTGAAGATATGAGCGAGAGGAAAGGCAATAAAAGGGAGAGCATGTTTTATCAAGCTTGCGCTTGGTTTGAGTTCCTTTCCAATGCGTATGATTTCTAAAGGACTAGTGGGAGTAAGAAAAAAAGATGATGAGTTAGGATTGTGCAAGTATTTTGAAAAGTGGACGTCAGTAGAAGGGATTTTGTTAGCTAATGAAGAACCTATGTTAGTAAAAAAAGGAATTGAAAGAATTGGCAACGTCAGTAGGATTCGAAAGAAGACGCTCCCCGTCCGTGAAACTGTCGGGAAAAGACGTTTTTTTACCCTTACCAAGAATACTGTTTATTTCCCGCCACAGACTTTTCAAATCATTCTTGCGAGAATCGAGCTTTCGGGCATAATGGTATTTCTTAGCCTTACGAATAGTAGCAGTCAGGCGATTACGGAATGTCTTGTAATCAATCTCTTTACTCTCAGTGGGGTTGCGTAGAAAACGCCTGTAGAGCCTATTTTTTAGATTACATGAATCAATAATGGACTGAGTAATCCACTTACTTTTAGATTTACCAACAGTTTTAACAATAGGAGGAAAGTGAGCATTGTAGCGAGAAGAAAATATTGAAAAGAAAGAGTCGTAAGCGGCGTCTGCATGGTCAGATGCATAGACTTCATTCCAGTCAGTACCAGCAATGTCAGCACTAAATGAATTGATAGAATTGGGATTGATATCCCTTGTAATAAATGTCTGCTGGAGAGGCTTTTCCTTGGAGAAACATGATGATGTTACCTGAAACAGTGGGCAAATGATCTGAGATATCTGAGTAAAAAATACCTGCAGAGATATCGAGATCGGAATTTGTTAGTATGTTATCAAGAAGTGTGGAAGTGCGAGGAGTGATGCGAGTCGGTTTGTCAATTAATGGGCGAAGCCCCTAACCAAAGACAGCATTAATAAAATCATCTGTGGGTTGATGCTCAGAACAGTTGACTAAATTAAGGTTGAAATCACCCATTATGTAACACAGCTTTCTCTCCTTTGTAATAATATTCAAATAAAGGTCAAAAGACCGATTCAAGTTGACGAGTGAGGAACCAGGAGCCCTGTAGACATTTCCAACAATGATATTACAACCATGGTCTCGCTGTATTTCAATAAAGACCGACTCGAAGTCGTTACCTGGTGACGTAAGGTCGTCACGGACGCGAAAAGTCAGCGAGTCATGAACAAACATGGCAACCCCTCCGCCAGTTTTGTGAGAACGTGAAGAGTGAACAAGATGATAATTATTTATATGAACATATGGCGGAGGGGTTTCTTTGAACCATGTCTCTGTAAAACCATAAATGGAAAAGGAGTGTTTGATGGTGGACAGATAGTCCTGAATATCATAGAAATGTCTACAGAGGCTCCTGGAATTCATATAAAATATTGAAAAACATCCAGAGGAGGAGATGTTTAAATTGTTAAATTCATTACATTCAAGGTAAGAACAGGTATTGCTATTGACATGAATATCAGCATTGGATGAAGTAGCATTAGTAAAATCAGAAAACATGACTAACAATTAAAAACAAAACAAATAACAATTAAATATACTTAAACAGTTAACAACAAAATAACAAGGAATAAATGCACAAGAAACAATATATACAATGAAAAAAGACTAAATATGGGTATCCAAACAGAACACGGGGAAGTGAATCCAGAAACGAGCTAATAATAAGAATGATGAAAAAAAAAGAAGTAAAAATAGCCCAAACGGGATAATGAAAACACAACAAAAAGATGATGCAGCAACTACTTGCAAAATAATAGCACCCATGCAAAAGGAACAAAATGATAATGAAGAGCATGCAATAAAATGAGCCCAAAAAGTATCAAAGCCCAGTAAGGTTGGATACGTAAAATAAATAAATCAAATAAAGAAGAGCAATCCGATCAAACAAAGAAATCAATGAAAACAAAAAGGCTAATGAAGAACTTGCATGAAAATGGGCGGAAAAAATTCATAATGAGAAGGTACAATTTGTAAAATAATTAAATGAAATAAAGGAAAAGTATCAAATCAAACAAATCAAAGAGAAAAAAAAGACAGTCCATGATGATAAGCAGTTATTGCAAATGTCCAAGAAGATTGCAGATGATAGAAGATGGATGACAAGGGTTGATTTGCGTGGCTTCATGTGAAGGGTGACAGCGGATGAATGATGGAGTTTGAGGTGACGATCACTCTATGACTCTCGGTAGAATCCGGCAAGGGACCCAGTGTTATCTCTCCACTTACCGGCTACAAATCTGTACTTGTGTCCATCTTTGTAGGCCTTGGCAACTTGGGTAGACCATCGACGCTTTTCCTGGTAGTTTTGGCGTGTGAGGTCTTCGACACAGAAGAAGGGGGCATCCGAGAGGGCTTGACGTTGTTGTCGCAAGACAGCAATCTTGTCCTGGTAGCAGTTAATTTTTACCAGTAGGTGCTGTGGACGGCCAGAGATCTTCGGCCCGTCCCGATGGGCCCTCTCCAGTTTGATGTCGGTCATGTCAAATTTGTCCTTCAGCATTTGATGGCTTAGGCTGAGGCAATCTTCCTTGTGTTCTTGGGGCATGCCAATTATCCGAAGATTGTTTCTTCGGCTGAAGCGTTCAAGTTTGTTCAACTTCTCTGTGTGATCAGTTAGAAGCTTTTCTAACCGATCAACTTGAAGGGCCATTTTATCCAGCTCCCCAACTCGCTTTTCCAGGTCGTTGATCCGGGTTGACTGAAATTCGATGGCCTTGTTGAAATTTACTTCATACCGGTCCATGCGTTTATGAAGATCCGTTTGACCCCGGCGTATCTCAGTAAGAGCGTCCCTGACAAATTTCTGGAATTCATTGTCAATGGCCGGCGGCTGGTCGTGTGGTGGTTCCAGGGTCGACACGGTGGGTGCGTGCTGTTGTGGCGATAGTGAAGTCGGTGTATCGACTGATGATGATGAAGTCGTTCGGGATTTCGTTATTTTCGGCCGACCAGAAGGCATATTGGATAATGGATTGGATGGAAAAACGAGATTCGAAGCAAGTCAAGGAGCTGAAATTTAAGGATTTTTTTGGGAGCTCGGAATGGATGGTGTTCACATGTTCACATGTTCACATGTTTCCCATGATTATAAGCCATAATTATGTATTAAAAAACACATTTGATATGTTTGCTGCCACCTTCTGTTCCAGAGTCTCACAACAATTTGGCATTTAATTATTGAGACTAAAGATATGAAATTACAAACTGTGTGAATGTTTTTCGATCATAACCGATCACGTATGCCAAGGAGATATCGATCATGAAAATGCTGAAGTTGACGATCATTGAAGGTAGGGGCATACGTTGGAAATGACCTTGGAACAAATTTGTGATTCTATCCAAAAGCTCACTTGTTGTAAAGATGGTGAGGGTAGTTAGCATCCAGCGAAATTATTTCGTCAGAAATGCCCCCGTTAATTAGAACTCAATACAAAAAAACCCCAATTTGAATCTGAGAGACGATTCATAGATTCCTTAGGGTTGGTGTCCGCTCGCAAATGCTGCGGACAGAAATGCGGTTGGTACCTGTATGTCACCTCGGCTAAACGTGGATGAATTTGACGCTCAAGTGAAATACCGTGACAGTATTTTGCTGTTTGATCTATTCAAGCTGACACTGTATTCAGCCGAAAACTTTTACATCGTGGGCTCAGGACTTTAAGGTCGTCAGTGTAATTTGTATGGATTTCATCAAATGTGTTTGCATATTGTGTAGCACCTGGTAAATGGAGTTTATCGATAAAGAGTGGTCTCGTAGAAATAGTTTCCCCAAAAAGAACATTCAGTTTCGAGAAAAAAAATGTTTTCTTGTCGTTTTGGATTTACTTTGTCAACGCATTTTTCACATGACTTCCGTTTGATTATTACGGATATGAAATTGCAACTAAAGACCTTACAGCACTGAGCTGACGACATTGTGACATCATTGTATCTTACTTGGTAATTTTGCGACTAACTCAGCTAGCATTACGTTGACAAAAACCTATCCTACCTATAAAACAACAATCGATTCATGCACCATCTTTACAGGGGTTATATGGAGGCAAAGATGCAGTGGTGCGGGAAATGGGAGCTGTTTATGCGCCGTCGTCTGAGCATTATGACATCATGGTTGGGCAGGGAACCATGTGTACTGAGCTGCTTCAACAGGTGAGAAACAAGTGCATTGCATCAAGGATACGGAATTATATGCATTAGTTTAAATCTCACACTTGTGTACGATAAACACTGCGTATGTCTATTCGGGACAGACAATCCGGTGACCGTACTTTATGTTTCAACACGCCTATTAAAACAATCTGATAATCCCCCTCAATACTGACTATTGTGCTAGGGCTAGGGTTAGATTTGGGTAGGGTTCGGGTTTAGGTTTGTGATTAGGAAAATACACGAGGGGTGTCGGATCATAGAGTGTGTAAATAACGATCCACAGGCAACGCTGCTGGGATGTGAACCCACGACTTTCCACATAGATGTATATGACTAGCCAATTGGAGGAAACTATGGACCTGTCTTGTGCTTATTTGAATAAATTGGCCATCATTTTGCATAAAGCACATAGAATGTGAGCTGCAGCTGGCATTAGGCAAAGCTTGTTGACAGTGTAAACATACTACTCTGTGTTCCATTGTTGCGGTAGACGAGCAATACATACATAGTATGTCAATAATAATTTCAGCGACACCAGACAAGTAACTATAATCGGAACAGCTGTAGACTTTATTCGTCCATTCAGAGAATCAATCAGTGAATCACTTGCTCAGAATAGTCTCTAGAGGGGACTATTTGACCTGCCTAAGTCCCCTACGTGTGCACCACACTAAATGAACTCCCACAGCAACCAATGCTAAATGCTAACTATTCAAAAGCACTCACAAATTATTTGGGGTCTCTCAGCCTCTTTAAAAAAACAATCAAATATATTTTCAGACCTCAGACTTGAGATTTTTTTTTAATTTGTTTATTTTGTTTTTTATTAAGATTTGGCAGGTCAGCCGTTTAGAATTTTTTACTAATTACCCCAGAAAAACACCCAAAATGTGTTTTTTTCCAAACCGACTTTCGCCAGTTTTCATGAGGTACTCCTCCAATTCCCAAGCCAAAAAGGACCAACTTATCAAGCCTAAATTTATCAAGTCTCCTCAAAAGTTGAAACACAGAACCCCCAGGTTGCGATAGATTCTTATAATTACACATTCTATTAATTGCATGACCCCAAAACGTTATAATTAAACAGATTTTGTGGGTTTACAAATTATGATTATCAGCTTGGCGCATGAATTTTGGCCTAGGCCTAGTGTGGTGCACTCACTTAACACACACACAAGCAGCCGTACGGATCCGGTTTGTGGGGTACTGCTATTGTTGTTCTATTATTCCCTTTTCTAAAGAATTCCCTTGTGGGGGCCCAATTGTTCCTATTGAAATTACCTTGTGGGGTCCATTGTTCCATTGTTGTCAGGACCCCACAAATGCCCTTCCGTGTGTCCACACACACACACAAGTGTGTAAACACCTCCAATCGGGGACCTCCTATTGTCCCTCTTTTGTTTGGACTCTAACTTTTTGGCAACAGCTCCCATTGGTTTTGTACACAATTTCTAACTGGGGACCTTTACCCAACCGGGGACCCTATTGTCCTCTTTTGTTATAGGTCCCCGGTTTGAATGTGAAAACAAACTCACACACACCCACACACCCGGTATGTGGGGTCCTGCTATTGTTCTTCTATTATTCCCTTTTCTAAAGAAATCCTCTGTGGGTTCCACTATAACAAAGAAAACCTTGTGGGGTAGCATTGTTCCATTGTTAAAAATACCCAGTAAGTTGGCGTGTATAAGGGCACACACACATGTTTGTGAATTCCGTGGATCGAGGACTTCTCTTTGTTCTCCCATTGTTTGGACTTAGTTTTTTTTTTTAGCAATGTCCCCGTTGGTTTTGTACACGAAAGCGAAGCAAGCACGTCCTCGCTTTGTCACACCCACATGAATACACAATGTGGATATCTTTGTTCAGCAGTGCACTTTAATTGAGAAAAACTTATTCTACAATACGGTGTGCAAGTCCACATAGTGTTTGAAGTCCCTACATTAGGTGCACTTCTTTTGTTATCAGGTTAGTGTTGGTCACACGCTGTTTATGCTGGGCGTGGCTGGGTTTGTCAAGGTTTTTTTTAATGGTGACTTTGACGGTTTCTTTGTTTTCTTGTCAGACGAATAACAATCTAGATATCATTGTTGTACCAGTTGGTGGAGGAGGAATGCTGTCAGGAGTAGCCGTAGCGGCCAAGGTACGATTATTAATCAAACAATCAACAATAATAATAATATACCCCTTGCAAACGCGAAACGCTAGGGTACGCCGAAAGGTCACGCGCACGTTTTTACGCACAAAGATAACAGCTACCGTCCAATGATCTGCTAGCTCGAACATCTGACGTCACACTTCGAGGCTCGTAAATAACGCCAGATACCTGCCAGACCGGATGTTGGCAGATGTACCTTTGACCTAGCATTCACTTCACACAAAGACTCGCAGTCAATTCACACGTACATGTTCACACTAAATAAAACAACGCTACATGATGCTAGTTGCATGCAGCAGACGATCGAAAGTGCAAGCTGACAAACTACATCACCTCGTAACCTCGACCAATCATAACACAGATATGCAAAGCTTACGTCACAGCACGTTTATCCAATTAAATCGTTGTATCCAATGAAATCATTGGGTCTGTAAGACCAGTGCCTGTCTTTTCCTTGCGGATAAAGACAGGGGACCAGTCTAATGATCTGCCTCCTTTCGGCCTCAGTGAGGGCGCTTTTTGAGGGTGTGACGTCATATGCAAGGGGTCTATAAGTATTTACGGGCATTTCAACACTGTATCAAAGCACCTTACACTAAAACTAATCCTGTTCTTTGAACCTGAAACATCCCTGAAACTATTCAACTCCTAAGAATATCAGGCGCGGAACCATGTTTTTTTTTTTAAAGCGTCGATGGGGCATACCTATAATTTCCAAAACAAAAAAATTCAAGAACAGTTCCATTGGTTTATGTACGTACTAGGCCTACGTTACCAAGTTAGTTTGATCCTTGTCGGGCTGGACAACGATGCGTCTTAAGTTAACTGCAGTTGAACTTTTGGTGGGCACTAGGCATGCGCACGCGTGTGATGCCTTCACTTCCCAATGGAACAATAAAATCATGGTCGTTTGAAATGGGCTTGCATTTACATTGACGCTTAAAAACACCCTTTGAGTTCAGGTAGGCTTATAGTAAGACACAGGATGGCTCACTCATAAATGACGGTAAAATGATTTTCTTTTGTCTTTCTTTTTTCGATTCGAACGTCAGACTCTGTGCCCGGGCATTAAAGTGATTGCAGCAGAGCCCGAGTTAGCCGACGACTGTTACCAGTCATTCGTGGCCAGAAAATACGTTAAACAGGAGGGCTACAAGATCGGTACGGTAGCAGACGGTTTAAGAATCAATCTTGCCAAAATTGCCTGGCCAATCGTGAGGGACCTGGTAGATGACGTCATCACAGTAACGGATGAGGAGATTAAGGTGAAAATTTTGAGTAAAACTGAGTTATAACATCGTTGGCTGCCTTAACCATGAATGATTGCGAAAACCAAACCTTCAGCCGAATCGATTACTGCCCGTTTGTTTTAGAGTTATGCAACTAGCTACACCTTCAGCCAAAGCAAGTACATGACATTGGAAAAAAAAACTGTAATTATATTTTATTCAATAATCTGAAGCATGATTTGGAAAAATGTTAAACCGCATAAATTTTTAACACGGTTTTTGTTCTTTAAGTAGACGAGAACCATGAACAGTTGTAATCTCGTTGAATTCTGCGCTTAACGGTCGCCAAATTCTCCACTCTTTCCGGGTACGCATGGAATATTTTTGCTATAGCTGTACGAGCTAAAAATAAGATAGCCCACATTCAGTGTGAAGTACGCACACAGACCAGAAAACGAGGCCAAATTTTAGGGTTCTGCTTACCGTGAAACTCTGGGTATACAGCCCATAGATTCATGTGCTTTACCGTAAGCGCAGAATTCTGTGGTAAGCAGAGCCGAAATTGGGGCCTGCTCTTGCTTGTCTGTGAAATTTGCTTACGTTAAGCAAAGCTTTTTCTGCTGACCATGATAAACCGGTGTGCTCTGTGCCGGATTTCATATAGCTGCTTAATAAGCACAACAATATTATGCTCACCAGAATATGGTTACCAGCCAAAATGCCATATCTCATGTACAATCTGTGACTGGTATCCTGCTAATTTTTGCTTAGCAGAAACTTGTTAAGCAATATTTTCCGCTTTTAAACGTAGCTCTATGAAACTGAGCCCTGTTAATATTTTAAACAACGTTTGCTTATTAAACCTACAGGAAGGGACAAGGCTCATCTGGAAGAACATGAAGCTGTGCATTGAGCCTTCAGCGGGCGTAGGTGTGGCTGTCGTAATGTCTGAGAAATTCAAATCAAAGTATGGTAGCACCAAGAATGTTGGAGTCATTCTGTGTGGAGGAAATTATGACATTGACTCGGTTAAAACTTGGATATAAGTTGAATGAATGCCTATTGTACAATTTATATTTGCGAAGCAATTTGTTTCTTTTGTTGTGAGCAGCTTTGCTGACCGACATTCAAGTGATACGATGCTGACTGAAGACCGAAACCACTTGCCGGGCCAGAGCCCAATTTCATAGAGCCGCTTACCGGCCGGTTCTGTGCTTACTGTGCGATTTCCATTTCATAGTGCTGCTAACCGTAAGTAAGCACACGAAAAGGCATGCTAACCTTCCGGCGCTTACTGTATGCAAATGAATGACGTAACAATGCAAACCCATGGTGAACGCGCAAGATGTCTGCCTAATTGTCTTGCTAAGCTGTGAAATAAGCTTACGCTTAAGGAAATTGCTCTGCTACAGTTAGCACGAAAGTTTGCTTACCGTTAAGCAGCGCTATGAAATTGGGCCCTGAAAGCAATTTGTTTTTGATTTGAAATAAAGGTTACCAGTTTTTTTAGTTACAAAAATAAGGTGTTCGTGAGTGGGGTCATCAAAATTAATGACGATTAATTGAATTGGTGACAACATTTCTTCTTATAATTTTATTGTGTGGTTCACGGTGTTGGTTTTCTTTGTTTAATGTAATGTTCAACTTCCGGTTTGAACCGGAAGTCAAGGGTCAGGGTCAAATGAGATATCACTTTGTGTAGCCTTTGGTAAGTCTTTGAAGACCTCTCTGATGCGGTCTAGATCTATAAATATTCAATGTGGGGTTCAGAAGTTAGGATTTTTTAAATATAAAATTTTTCTTCAAGTTTGAAATGGAGCTGCATAAACATCTTGCTAAATAATAATAATAATAATAATAATAATAATAATAATAATAATAATAATAATAATAATAATAATAATACTAATAATAATAATAATAATAATAATAATAATAATAATAATAATAATAAACTTTTAAAGTTTGGACCAGAAACTCTTTTAACAGAAGGGAGTGCAGAGGAATAAACGTTTATTTTTTCACAAATACTATAATAGTTTTAACCATTACCTCCTTTGTTTATCATAGTATTTTCGATTTTAAAATAATTTAATATTTTACCATTATAACTATAATTGGTCTGGGTGACGGAGAACTTAAAAACTGGAATGGATAAACCATTGGAATATAGTTATATAAAACTTTGTAGTTGACAAGTACGGTATATTATTCTAAATAAAAGGGTTTAAAAAAATGAGTTCCGTTCCGTTATTTTTAAGTTTAAGCATTAAGTTCATGACCAGCGTCGTTTTACAGTCAGTGTATAAAGATCACTAACAACTTCTCCGCATCTAAGTATAAAGCCACATCTCATTGTGAGACTCCACCACAGCACTGACTGTTAATGACAGTTGTTTCGCTTAACGCCTCTCATTTTATGCGATGGTAAACATTAACGATGAGCACACTGTGTGGACACAGTTGCCGATGTGACACCGCTCTCTGTGAAAACCCGTATGAGAACGTTTCTCTGCCCTCAAGTAAGTCTCTTATATTGTGTTACTTTTTGAAGTTGTAGCTTTCAGTTCACCCATGTTTTATTTTTCAGTACTACCTAATACCGTTGTATTGTTATATTATTGTGTTATACAGTCGTCAATTGTTAACTGTATATACTTTTGATGGCATTTTGTTTGTATGTATACGGACTTAGTTTTGGTTTGGGCTTACACTAAGTTGCATTCGCCAACGGTTTCCAGAAAACTCTCAAATACAGTGCAACATAACTGGTGACAGGAAATGTCACTAAACGTTCACTTCGTGTCGAAAAGATTGAATTGTCTGTCTCTGTGTGCTGCCGTTTGTCCACTAACACCAGCGCCGAAGGGTAACATGCTAAAGGGGGGGTAGAAGAGGTGTACCATTATGTATCTAGGGATGCACCTCTGACAAATTAAAACTTTGGTTTCCATTTGCATTTTTTCATAAACAACCCCATTTTCAGCGATCTTGTTATGCCATTTACTAAGTTCTCTTTGAGGCCTTATCTGCCTTGGAACTAGTCAAATGCATTGTCTGCGTGTACATAGAAAACCAGTTTACGTGGAGTCATCTCGTTAAAAAAAAAAAACATAGATTGGGGTCGAGGCTCACTATCGACATATTTAGGGGAGCTTCCACCCCCGGAAAAAAAAATAAACACGATTGTCGCTATGGTCATACGGTTGGTACCATAATGTAGTACGGGGACAAGTATGATGAGCGGGTGTGACCATCGGAAGTGTGTTCCCCGGCCTCGTGGATCACTGCGTCTGCCCCATTGGAATCGAGTCTCCGCCCGCCCCCCGCCCCCCCCCCCCCCGAGTCAAGGCGTGTAACTGATCTGTAAACCAACCTGTGTTTCTGTTCGGACCACATAGCGTTGTGCAAGTGGATTTCAGTCCCTTCATGATTACACCAGTTTTCACTATTGATCTTTATGATTTCCCGCCAAAACTTAACATCTTCTGTATACATGTGTCCGATAAGGTCAATGGGGAACACTACACTAGTAGCTTTAGATAGTTTAACATATCAGAAAGACACAACAAATAAACCAATAAATGAACTGTAATGCAAGCTGTCAATATCTACCAAAATGTGGGAGAAATTAACTCGCCCCTCACATCCAGCCAGACAATTTTTCCACCCGTTTTTCACTGAATCTCCAATCTCCACCGTAAACATCTCCCCGTATAAGACAGTGTTAAAGCAACCTGATCCTCATTACACATTTGCACAACAGCTTTTACCACAGCTTCAACATGTTTTCTCGCTCGCGCTCCTTTCAATTTATTCCCCAAGCTCGATAATAAGAACAAACAGGTGCCTTCGGGAGTATACATCATTGATTTTGCCACTCACGATTTTGCCAACGTATAATGCCAGAGTTTACTTAGTAATGGTGGGGTTCTCTGTATGTAAACATAACAGTGTAAACGCCTCGGGTAGCTGCACAATGAGAGGTTCTCCAGATTGACGAAGATGGATTACAAAGCACAATTATTTCGCTTTAAATGAAAAAAAAAAACCAAAAACAAAAAAACCATCCTTGGTTTTTAAGAAGAGTAAACTTAACACCCATTCTCTAGTATTATAGATTTATTGTATTAATGAAACCAATGCTGCCGCATAAGTGAGCCTAATCACAGTGGCTCGCAGGACTGAGGAAACCTGGAAACAAGGGTGCTTGCTGGATGAACCAGAAACACCAGGGTTTTAGCCCCTACACTTCCACGAAATAGTGGGTAGGCACAAACACCATTGCAGGGACTTTTACACAATGGAACAAAGGTCCCCACAACGTTTTTCTTTGTTAAAAAAAAAAGAAGGTATTTCTTCAGAAAGGGGAATAATAGAAAAACAATAGCAACTCCCCACAACTCTGCGTGCAAAAGACAGGGGTGTTCTTGGCTAGCGAGCGCTACAAATCTTAGCACACGGGACTTACGGCTTAATGTCCCATCCGAAGGGCAAAGCAAATATTGTAAAGTATCTTTAGCTCAAGGATACATGCGCCACAGCCGGCACTCGAACACCCACACTCTTGCTGATCAGAAACACCATAGCCGTTGAGTCCGGTGTTCCTAATTGCTCAGCCACGACTCACGCCACAAACTCAATCCAACCAACCTGTTTCACCGTAAACGAAGAGAAATGGGTTTATTTGTCTCAATTTTTGTAGTCAACGTTTGTTTTGGATCGCTGCAATTCTTAATAGCTTTTTGGATGGTAAACTATCGCTCCCCCTGCAACCTTTGGTAATGTGATTAGCTTACGAAAAAATATGAACATAACTCACATCGTAAAGGAAGCCTATTTCCCAGCGTACAGCAAAATGCATGTTCCTAGGGCAGTGAATGTTATTCTAAAACGAAATTGAAATACTTAGCCTATAAGGTAGTTTTTTTATTGTTACATTCCTCTCGAGTTCGACACATGCAATGGAGGGCAAAAGAATAGCTATACATAAAATTATACGCAGTACATGTATTCATCAGCGAAATTATTTCAAGGCTTTGGAATGGAGGGTGAACTGATTCAGATTCAGATCTTAATTGCTTAAGCGCAGTGTTATGTCGCAATAAAACAAATCACAACTATGACAACATTAACAGTTAAAGTTCATGCGTTTTGAAGTCGAGCCATGTTCATTCAAACTGGCTGCACATTAATGGTAGCCTATTAAATGAACTCCCAGCTAACACAATACGTTGTTACAACATTGCACAATGTTGTGATAAGGTTGCAATTTGGTCGAAGGGATGACAACGTTTTGACTAAGTTGCATTAACGTCAGATCTTAACATGATTTTCAACCAATGTTGTACGTTGGTTGCATGTTGGTAACTTATGCAACGTTACCGAAACGTTTCACAACATTGTATTTTGGTATGACTATTACAAGGTAATACTTATAGTTAAGGCAACAACGTTGTGGATAAGTTGCATTTGGGTCTCATTAAAAGCTTAAGTTAACCGGGACGGACAGTCACTGATTGCTACATTTTACTTTTTTTTTAAATTACTCCGCTGATTAATTTTGTAACAATTTTTTTTCCTGACTTACTTCACTATACGCTCGAGAAACAAATTAAAAAGTTTGAGTGGCCTTGATTTATTGGTTCACCCAGGCCAAGCAAAAACAACCGAGCAAGTCAGTGACCCTCAGGGGTTTTCCCATTGCCTTGTGCGCTATAGCCTTAGCATAGGGACAGTTGGGGTATTTGAAGCTGTCGTTCAAGCTTTTATCAGTGAATGAATTACATTACAGACTTGAATTGTGGCCAGCTGGTGTTTATCAAGAGTTGGTTTTTGGTCTGTTCTGGTAAACCATGGAGCTATAAACGGTAAACCATGGAGGGTAAACCTTGGGGAAGGGGGGCGGAGCTTATGAAGGCGATGACTGCGTGAATTGAGCAATAGGTCTTGATGTATTGTATTCAGTCGAGCAAAAGTGTTGTCAGTGAAATAATTATAGCAAGAAGAAGAGGGGAATATATTGTGGGAATTGTTTAATACAATCTCTGAAAGAAGTTGGGAATACTTGGGGTCCATTTTGTGTAGCGGTATATGCCCGCGTGCACGCAGTTACATAGTGTCAGTTGCTGACTGACACCAAGTGTGATAGTGTACAGTATACAAATCGGTCACTCACACAGCAAGGTTTATTAACGTAGTAATTTGTTGTGATGACGAGGACGTTGTCTGCACGTTGTTTTTTGTTTTTATCAAACGTCATATTTAAATTGTGGCGGGCACGTTGTCTTGACGTTGTATTTTGGTAAAATTAAAACTTGGTATTTAAGTTTCGGCTGTACGTTGTCTTGTCGTTGTATTTTGGTAGGCCCTATCAAAACGTAATGGCTAAGTTCTGGTGATCACGTTGTCATCACTTTGTATTTTGGTTTTGTACAAAAAAGTAATGTTCAAGTTGTGACAGCCACGGTATCTCAACCTTTAACCACACACGTTTAATTGTGAACATCACGTTGGAGGCCTTTTAAACATTTTATCACAACGTAGTATCTTTGTTTTTTTACCATCACTTTGTGAAAATGTATTAGTCTAATTACAACGTACATCCATGGAGGAAGGTTTCTTCCTCCATGGTACACCTTATATAGACAGGTTTTTGTGAACAAACACAAAGCTGTTCCGTTGTATTTTGCTCTGACTAAACGCCAAAACCTTTAAAGTGAGCCTGACTTTGAGATAGAGGACCCTTCACTTTCGACATACCCTTATTTTGACTTTAAATGTGCCTTTAAATTTTGAACCGGAAGTACAAGCTTAAATGGGGTCACATTTCATAATAAAATGTTACATACGCCGATGATACGACTCAGATCCTGAACCAGACCCTCAATTTTAAGCAGTACACATCACCCTAAACCTAGCACAGACCCTCAGTTTGACTTTAACCTGACTCTGACTGTGACTCTTACACTGAACCTAAATATAGGACTTATAGGTTTGGTTTTTTTTGAGTTTTTTGTTTGTACCGGAAATAAAAGGCTCAAGTGGCGGTCGCATTTCTAAATAAAATGTACATGTGCTGTGTAAGCTACAAGAAGGCACGAAGACTATATAATTCTACGGCATTCGGTTCAGAAGATTATACACAATGATGAAACAAACAAACTCGATCACTTCTGAAATATAATTAGCTGTTTCCAACTATCCTAACCAAAACAACATGTAAAGTATACATAAAGTATATGTAATGGCCTCACGTTTTGACCCCTATAGCTAAACAAAAAGGACTCTACTAGAGTCGATACATGAGGTCATAAATCAAATTTTCAATTCAAAAGAATAAAAGTGCGTCGTCACTCCCACAATTGTGTTTACTAGTGTACACAATAGTGTCTAGACTCCGAAGTTTAATGTAGTCATACATTGTATTAGAATAAACCATTGCAGGCAGTCATGCGACAATTTATGCTTACTTTCAATACGCCTTTTGTCTAGGTTTTTATACTGTGAAACGTTCAAATGTGCAGATGTATGAACTGGTTAAAAGTCTGGTGTCAAGCACTTTTTAAAGCCATGGGTTTTGTACACACATACAAAACGCGCAATGAATGATTTCATGGGGACCTCGTCTAACGTTTTAGGCCAACAAAAAGTTATAAATTATCCCTCAAGTATATAGTCGAAAACATTTTGATGATCGGACCTATACTTTTTGAGGTATGATGGTCTCAAGATTGGCTAATAAAATATTCGTGTCTTTATAACTAAGTCAATTAATTTATTATATTAAGCTAATTGTGTTTTCCGGTAATTTCAAGACATAAGCTTTGATAGGATAATAGATCTGACTTTCGTATTGAGCTAAGTATGACTTTAGGAGAAGACAAAACTCGTGAACAAATCCTATGGGATTTTGACCGAAATAAAGAATAAGAATAATGGGAAAGAAAAACAAATAACAATCTCGACAAAAAACAAAACCTGTTCCGACAGTAGGTCGGAACAGGAGTTCGTAAACGTTGTATTTTAGTTTGTATTGGTGAATTATTTATGTTTAGACCATAATGTTGAATACTTCAAGCGCAGCTCGTAGGGATATTTTGAAGGATATTTATCAGCCAACAACTTGTTTGACATCACAACTTGTTTGACATCACAACCAATGGCTGTTCTCAATTTAATTGTTTATATCGGTTGTCATAGATAATATAGGCACTTGAGGATCATCCCTATCACAGGGCATTTAATGATCTATATGAAAAGTACTAATCATTAATTGGTTTTAATTAGGCTTTTAGTTTCAAGCAGCAGTGTGCGGGGTGGGAAGATATTATATCCCTCATCTGCCCAGCGGCATTCCAAGCCGTGGACAGAATCTTCTAGAGAAACATTTTCCCCTGACAAGATTTTCTATCCTCACTTAGGTCGTTTTGTCCCCCACTAAAAACTTGCTCTAAAACCAAAGTTTGCTTCTTAATGTTTGAAAGATAATTTCAGAGTACTTTCGGGTACTATTAAATGTGTTTTGTTTTGAAGAACAACGACCTACGTTTCCGTTTAGGCATCATAAGCTCATCTTGCCGCATTGAGTAGCGTTCGGAATGCTGCATGTCTGTTCATAAATTAATATGACAATGTTATGACAACGTAAGTATCACATATGCAGATTAGTAGATTGGGCTTAGAAGTTGTAAATACACAAAATTTTTGAACTAGGTATACTGATTCCATCTTGTATTAGTCTAAACTATCAGAGGATTTAGTGATAAATTAAATGTAGATATGTAATTTTACTTTAAAATATTATTAAAATAGAAAAACTTCAAAACAATATACACCAATGACTGCCAAAGTAAAGAAATCGGTCTGTATTTATAGTACAAGCTGTACGAGGTATACAGTTGCGGTGAAGTCACAGGTATCGACAACTGACCTACTGGTAAGGCTGTTTTGATATGATATAGCAATAACATAAGATTGGGTAAGAATGAGCTGACGTTGTGACAACGTTCAGGGTACTGGAAAACGTTGTTGCAACATTCTTTTGAAAACGATTATTTACAACATGGCAACGTTGTGTATACGTGCTAACAACGCGTTTTTTCGTTGCATCATTACAATCTAAAGACATGAGTTGAGTCGACAATGAGTCTTTGCTACAACGTTACTTGTATAATAACGTTATAAAGACCAAACAAACACGCTCTGGTAACGTTGTCGTAACGTTTATATAAGTTGTCATAAGGTCACTTGAAACGTACCAGCAACGTGATTGTTACATTGCGTCCCAACGTTCAGAAGACGTATATAGTCAAAGTTTCATCATTACAATGTTATATTAATAACGTTACTTACACCAAAGTCTGACTTCATTACAACGTTGTGAGAACGTCATACTGTTAGCTTGGCTATTTTTGGCTATCTATTATTACATGTTAATACCACCAAAAAATCAAATATTTTCATAAATATTATAATAAAATTATCAACAATTATTTATTTACCATCTTCTTTACATGTAAGTTAATCAAGAGACTATCTGTCAATAAATAATATTAAATGCACATTGAGCACATGCAGTATGTGTTACCATTAGTTATCACACGCAGTATACCTGTGAAGTATGAAAAACATAGCGCTATCTGTGTCACATAGCCAACGAGTCTGAAAGCAGAGTTGGATATGGAATCCAGTATTTCACTGGAACACTCCTCTTCAAAAGTCCAGGCAAACATGACGTGCATCCCGAAACAGCGCAGTTTGCGGAGTTGTGCATTGGAACAGGGTGTAATACCGGTATGGGTACCTTTTGGGACGCCCCCCCCCCCCGCCCCCCCCCTTTACTGGGTAAATCCATTGCTCGCAGTAATGTGCGCATGCTCAGGTATATGGGCATTTCTTGTACATAAATATAGTCATTTCATTTAAGCCTAAAAAAACTTATCCTTTACTGTTCGGCAGATGCGAACATTACCTTCTTTTTGATAAGTGTTCATATAAATAAAAACTGCTTATCCACTAAAGTTTCAATTTTAGATGTGAGAGGAAAACACCAGAGAAATGTTCCAAGGACTGAAAAGCCCAATCCATATTTTGCCACCAGCGTGGTTCGAACCAGGGTCCCAGAGGTGGACGAGGAGGAAGGAAACCTCTACGCCAACCCGACCGGGCCATTGCAGGACGACTGAACCTTATAGAGACAGTCAGCCACTCCATTTTGAGGAAAATGCATGGTTGAATATTTTGTTATTGGGAGTGGTGGGGTTTCAGCACTTTTCCCCCAGTGTTTATGAATTTTTGGAAACCATTTTGTGCCCCCAAGAGAACATTTCCTTTGGTTGAAATGAATTTCGAGCGATCTAAATTTAATTAAAAACCGAAACAACACCCCATAGTTTCCGCTACACTGTCGGCAAAGCCGTGGGAATCACCACAGGCTGGTTATACGGTATGTTTATGAAAGTTTATGGTATGGGAATAACTCATCTAAAAATCAATTAAGCGAGAGGGGAGTGTTTGGTCGCAACGTCCCCACGGTACGCTGTCAGCACACGCTTCCTAGCTTTTTCCGTGGGATTATGGCAAAGTGTACCCTCGGTTTTTGGAACCGTTCCATTGATTTAATCCTATATACACGTAGATAAAAACAATAAAACTAACCTGTGGAAGTTTCATTTCAAAAGACGGACGCGTTTTTGAGATATCGCCGAACATCCGGGGCGATTATGTCCAAGCACGAAGAATAGTCCCATATCTTTTTCCATAACCACATTATTAGCTGTTCCGACTTACTGTCGGAACAGGTTTTGTTTTTGTCGAGATTTTATTATTTTTAGCTGTTCCGACTTACTGTAAAGTAAATTTTTAGTTAATGCGCAAACCATTTTAAAAACACAAATGTTTTAACTAAGAGTCATTTCAGGCCATTCAAATTAATAACAGAACAATGCATTCCCACACTAATTAGCAATTAAGTAGCAAATGTACACTATGGCTAGCTTGCTGATTGTGCCGTGATTGCGCAATCACGGCAAGGCGTTGGAGATTACCTTGATATTCGATTCCTAACCGGTAGCGGACTCATTGCTTTGTGCACAGCCCATTCGATTTGTACATGAGCAACACATGTAATTCCTACGTAGGTTTAGGGTTTTCGTGAGAATGCATTAGATGGATTTTGTTTTACCATCGTGTTCTTTATAAAATTTATTAGTATGAAAAACACAATTTTTTTACTGTGACGTCATTAGGTGTCGAATTACGGTAATTCAAAGCTATACGTACACGGTAAGTTTGGATTTATCGTGTACGTACACGATAAGTTTGGACTTATCGTGTACGTACACGATAAGTTATCGTGTACGTGTACGATAAGAGGGAGATTTATTCTATTCATGTGGCGGCAATACGCTTCCGTACTTGACATTGATGTGTTACTAACAAGTAAATGTGACGATCGTGACATTCTTTTAAAACCAGACTCGTCGTGCTCCAGTTACGTTAGGTATGGGGTTATTAAGTGAAATTTCTCTTGGTATGCTCTGGCGACCTTGTATATTTCGAATGATTTTTCTTACCAGTGGTTGACAAACTTTGGGCAAAATGAAATGTTCATTTACAAGTCGATAATTGCAGTGATGTAACAATAACAATACAATACTCGAAAAGGTCCCTTTCTTGCCTCTTCAAAGTTTGCTTCTCAACATTTGTGGGTACTGACAGTTTTTTTCTTCTAGGTGCGGGTTTTCCCTCTTCTTCTTTCTTTATTTCTTTCATCATGAGGTAAACACATTTTATAATTGTATTTCCCCTTTCAACATTGTGAATAAGTAACTCGGGAATTAGTACAAACAAACAGAGAAAGGATAACAGAATAAAAAGACCAAACAAGCATTCAATATTAATATTATCTTATTAACAAAATGCCATTCCATACGATCACAGGATATAAGTTCTTGATGCAACAGGGTGCTAAAATTTATTTTGGGTTTGTTGGTCCATTCTTTAAAAAAAGAAGGGGGTCATTCAACTTTTCGGAATACCGTCGATAAGTATTATTGTATTACGAGGTTTGGGCTAGCGATAGGTGAGAATATGATGAGAATCAGAATACACTACATTCCTAACTGAACCCCGACCCTTATTGTAACCCTGAAAACCTTGTAAAAGTCCAAACTTTGTACAAAAGTGTATTATTTATTCTGGATATCTTAAAAGGAACCTCAGAGTATACTATAGACCAACAAATTTACAAATCCCACCAAAAAGAGGCAGTGATATAAAAAAAGTAATCCGCAAGCTTGGTTCGTTGTAATTATAGTTAACTGGATGTAACAACATTAATAATTTTGTTTGAACGTTTTGATAACCCGTTTGCAAGGTTCAAACGAATTACAATCCAAAGAACTGATTTTCAGCTGGTTAAATGACCTATTCCCATGGTTTACTTATTTCATCGAACAAATTAATATTTTCTTTAAACAGAGGTTTAATTAGCCGTTGTGAGGTTTAGTTATCCATTCAAACAAAGTACTAATCTATTGCAAGCATTATTTCGATTGCCGCTTAAATCTGTCCCAGTGATATAGTGACAAATAAACGAGGTCAACATCGCATGCAGGCGATCAAAACCGAGGCGCAAATGTCTCAATATGGCAAAGTGTTGGAAGTTTTGAGTAATTCATTACCCATTTTTAAATCATGGTGACGGTTGGTAATTTTAACATTTCGAACGAGTTCACAGAATTCATGAAATATGCTTACTATTAAAACGATGTGAACGACTTAAACACTTAATTGGCAAGTGCACGAAATGATCTCGTGAGCATGAAATTATTCTGAGCGCAAGAAATGAAGATTTCAAATTACTTCTAAGCTCATTACTTTTGTTTCATCATCCTTTAGGGGCTTTGTAGTTACTTCTTCATTGAGAAAGACACCTAAATCACCTAAACAGTTTTTAAAAAGACGACGGTTTTTCCAAGTATTTTTTTTTACAAAACCTTGCGCTGTCAGCGTCCCAGCAATGGGGGCGGGCAGCACTTGAGCGTTAGGATCGGCGTAAAGGATCTGACTCGTTCGTATAAAGCCAAGTGTGACGTTATACGAGGCCACAAAATGCGTTTACAAATCCTATGGGATTTTGGCGGATGGAAAGAATAAGAAAACTAAATACAAACTCTTGGCAATAAAATAACTGTTCCGACTACAATGTCGGAACAGCCCGTGACATTTTTTTTTCGTTTTAATGTGAGAGAAAAAGATGTCAAACATGTCGTTTACTTTTAATATGGGTTCTATCTACTAAAAAATGAGTGCAGCCAAAAGTTAGTTTGGCCGATCAGATCCCCACCTGAAATTTGCATCGCACGTTTTCGTTGACAGGTTCTTTGTAAAGAATTGTGACCGATGATGTGGTTTCACAAGGAAAAAAGAAAAACAATACAAGACTTTGCATGGCGCCTCTACCACACTCAGTGCACAAAAGACATCCTGACAAAATGTGTGTAGGTGTGGCTGATCGACGTGGGATAAGGTTGGGCTCTCGACAATTATTCATTTTTAGTTTTTGCAGGAACACTCACATTGCCTTCGGATTTGGGCGCCTCGGGCTGTTACAGCATAAAGAAATTAATACAGTGGGAAAGGAGTTTCAAAAGAAGAATATAACAGAATTAATATCCCTCGAAACTATGTGGTTTTCCTTTTACTTTGTGAGCTATAACTCGTCCACCATTTTGTAGAACCAATTTTCAACTCAACAAAATACAGTGATTGCAAAAGATAGGTAGGGCCTACACACATTTACTGGACATGTGTAATAATGTCAGACACGGATTAAAAGTATACAATAAACCTCACAGTTTTTAAAAACTTTGTTTAAAAACTTTTTTAAAAAGTTTGTATAAAACATGAGAAGGCATGTGCCATTGGGTACTGAATGTATTGTTATACCATTGACTGTGCCAATGGTGTTGAATGGTATACCATTGATGGTGTTTATCATTGACCAAATTGTGTTTAAAAAAACACACACATTCCAAAACACCATTGGATCTAATGGTAGACTTTCAATGGTAAGTTTTCAATGGTAAACCAATGGTACACTATTGGTGTGGTTTTTTTTTTAAATAAGAGAACAACCGTAAACACATTATTAAATCATATACACAGTATACAGTACACTATAATATACATACACAGTACGTAAAATGTAAAAACTATACCTAATCAGCAATTTTATTAGTCATTATTTGAATTGAGCAGATTAAAAACCATAATAAAAAGTACATTTCGCTCCGAAGCAGACGGCTTTTCAAAAATGGTTGAATGTGAGGAACACCAACGCGTGATAGTCGCGTTGTACACGTGGAGGCATCGTGGTCGTAAAACTAAAAACATTTATTAAATTTAATAACTGTGAAGTCGTGCAGTGTTCGCCTGGTTTAATGGGGTAGGGAGATGGTAAATTTATGTTGTTGACGTAGCATAAAAAACCCGTGGCAACAGGCAATTATGTGAAAGTACCAAAGCATAGTCGCGCCCTACAGGAGGCAGCGAGAGTGGTAAAAAAAAATCTTTTAAAAATGAATAAATAAAAATCAACTAGCAATATTGTGTGCTGCGGGGTGCGCGATAACGCGTTCACATATGAATAGCTGCTTGCACAGTCCAAATTAATCTTTTATTATTTAAAACAATACTTTTCTTTTATCTTTCGTTTTTGCAGCGGTTTTTCCCCACGATTAATTTGGAGACCATCCCATCTTGTATATATAAAGTAGACCGTGTGCAGGACATTCTCTTAAAAGTCTTAAATGGTTGAAAAGCATCACTTATAAAGCAAATGCTTGAAAGGGTCAACAGTTCATACCACACCATCTAAGGTTTATTTTAAAATATTTTCAGTGCATTTCCCAACAATTTTTACATCTAAGTGACTTCTTTACATGCCCAGATATTGTCTAGAATTATTTGAGTCCTTTAGTTACCCAGTAGTTGATTTTCCCCCCTAATTAGCTAAGCTCTATTTATCTAAGCAATGCCCCCAACTTTACCCCCGACGAGCGAAAGGGCCAATATTTACTACCACACCATCCAATTATATATATTTCAAAATATGTGCATTTCCCAACAATAATGTTGATACACGTGACCCAAAACAAGATGGCGAAATTGTTATTTTGTTGTCAGTGATAGACTTGACATAGTCATTTGGAAGTGTGGTGACAATGACAAACGTTAGGAAGAAAATAATGGATTGTCTTGAAGTACACCAACTGGAACCATGCAGGACTGCTGCTGGTTTAAAAAAAAATTGAATTTAACTCATTTCCGGGTCATTTTGACAGACTCCGGGTCATGAGAACCTATAAATGGGCCAGGGCCCAATTTCATAGAGCTACTTAAGCACAAAAAGTAGCTAAGCACAACAAAATTATGCTTACCAGAATAAGGTTACCAGTCAAAATACCATGTCACACGTACAATTTTTGACTGGTATCCTGCTCATTTCTGCTTAGAAGACAATTGTTAAGCAATATTTTCTGCTTAAGCAGCTCTATGAAATTGGGCCCAGGCCCCGCGGAACCAGGAGTCACCGGGTCAATCTTGATCCGGAATGTTTTTGTTTAGAGTGTAGCACTACCAACAACTATCGTCAGTAAACAAGAACTACCGACAACTCGTAAAACCTTTTGTCAATCTGTGTTTCCAACCTCTCAGTTTTTTTTACAGGATAAAGGCGTCTAGATTGAGAGAGCACAAAAGAGAATGGGTGTTCGGGAGAGAATTCAAGAGGTGCGGCACTCCAGAAGTCTTCTTGTTGCTGTGGTAACGGTTGCGATGGTTTTCGACAACTCTCTTCTGACTGTCGTTGGTAAGCTTCGATTCTATGGGGGAGGATTACGACATTTTGAGTTGTTTCAATTAAATTGATTATTTTATAAACAATAAGTGCCACCTTCAGAATCAAAAAAGGTTTTTAAAAGGTGGGCTATATTCAATGTCGTTTTACTGAGAACGATAAGAAGAAGAAGCAAAACAACATGGAAACAAATTAACGCCCCCTCAAAAAAAATAAAATAAAAATAAATAGGAACTATATAGCCTACACAATAATAATCGATTCATTTGAGCAAATTGTTAGTCTGTCCGGAGTTTTTCATTGGTGATTTTTGATTATTTTGTACATAACTTCTTAATTTTCTTTACAAAAAAAACCACCATCAATTTTGTATAACTCTAAATAAGACACGCATAAGTCCTCACAATTTGCAGAAAATGATTTTGTTGGCACATTACGTAATTCTTTCTTGTCGTATAGTCCCTTTACTGCCCGTGGTTCTACTCGAGAAATGCCCCAGAGACAACTCGACCGAGATCGACCGAGACGAATTACCGCTTCACGTGACAGCCTTGGGGTTCCGTGGCAATGCAGGCAGACTTCACCAGCCGCACGACGTATCTTCGGACTGTGAGAAAGCCGTAAACACTAATTTGGGTCTTCTGCTGGCGTCACAGTTTGTTGTTCGGTTGATATTATCTCCATTCGGGGGTTACATTTGTAGGAAGTAAGTTACGTCATCGCTTGTTTACTTTATAAGATAATGGTGTCATGTAAACCCATCATGGGTGGCTAATGTAAATCGATTGCCTCTCTCCCCTGTCGGGCCCTGTTTCGATTCCCGGCTAGGGCAATAATGTGTGAGACGAGTCGTGCGTTGCTGGTTCTCTCCTCTGTCGGGGTTTTTTCCCCCAGGCCGTTCCGTTTTCCTCCCTTCAGAAAAAACAAACACTTTCGGCCTGTGGCTTAGTCTGAACATCTGACGTCAATCTTGGAGGCTCGTAAGTATTGCCATAGATACCGGCCTTGCGCAACTGGCACGATCCTGCCAGGTGTACCTTTGACCTCGCATCCCATTCCCTTCGAGATGTTGTTGTCAATACACACATCAATTATTGCTATCTATGTGAGGACTTTCCTTTGTCCCTCTAACTTAACACTCCATAGACTTAGCGCTTGAAAAAATGTGAGAACACAAAAATACAAAGGATTCCAATGTGAGGACAGCATTGTCCCTTTTGTATTCCTTTGTTTTACTGTCCCCACTCTTATGGTATTACCATTACACACGTACACACATTACGTAGTGAACGAAACAATACAATTTATGCACGCGCAGCAGACGATCGAAAGTGTAAGAGCGAGCTGACAACTACATCACCTCGGACCGATCACAACACAGATTTGGAAAGCTTACGTCAATGCATGTTTATCCAATGAAAACATTGGGCCTGTAAGACGGTGTAAGACAGTGTCTATCTATATCCTTGCGGATGAAGAAAGACAGGGGACCAGTCTATCTGTGGCTGCGCTCCGTGGTCTACGGGTCGACAATGCGCCCTTGCATGCATGCGGGTCGAACACGTTATTATAGCTGCACCCTTCGCTTCAGATTCTCAGCTGTGAATGTCAGGATTATTAGCCTCCCTATCGTTTTGTATCATTAGTAATTAATTTTAATGATAACCTTGGGGCGCTTTAGTACTCTCCTAAAGACAATCAGGGCACTCTTATCGAAACGTCGGGTTGTAACAACCACTGGTTATTTTCAGAATCACTGCAACTCTGTTACTGGCAAACATTTTTAAGTATTGATGCAAATCTTATAGTTCCAACATTCTAAGGTGCTGAACGCTATGCTTTTGCTTGCGTGACAGACTATGATTCGGACGCCTGTTTTAAACATTGTAGCTCATTTTATGATGCAACATTTTGTGGAAAGTTGCTTCCTAGAAGATGTTTTAAATAAATAAATGCCATTTATTGTGTTCATTTCCCCCCAGGTTGGGTTATTTTTTAGTACTTATGGTTGGCACTTGGCTAATGCTGACGTCATCTTTGGGTAAGTGAAAAATAAGAGGCCCAAGTTGACGTGGGCCCAATTTCATAAAGCTGTTGAGCAGAAAACACCGCTTAGCAAATTGCTATGCCACGCAAACATTGAGTGGGGCACCAGTCAAAACAGTGTAAACTTTATGGAAATTTGCAGGTAACCAGTTTCTGCTAAGCAATATTTATCTGTGCAAAATTTTTGTGATAACAAGCTATATGAAATTGGGCCCTGTGAGTTTTATCATCTTGTTATCTGGGACCAATTTCATAGAGCTGCTAAAGCACAAAACAGTAGCTTAGCACAACGAAATTATGCTTACTAGAATAAGGTTACCAACCAAAATACCATTCTGTACATTATGTGACTGGTGTCCTGCTTGTTTATGCTTAGCAGAAAAAGTGTAGCAATAGTTGGTGCTTAAGCAGCTCTATGAAGTTGAGCTCTGGCGGAACCCCTGCAGCTGCGTATACACTGGTGTTTATTTCATAAAGCTATACAGTAGAATAATTATGTTTCTCAACAATTTGAACGTTCATACGAATCCAATGGCCATTCTATTTTCTCTTTGATAGT
Organism: Pisaster brevispinus; assembly: GCA_023634235.1. Lineage (NCBI taxonomy): Eukaryota > Metazoa > Echinodermata > Asteroidea > Forcipulatida > Asteriidae > Pisaster > Pisaster brevispinus. The sequence goes on along the minus strand of JAMKCF010000003.1, from coordinate 23,499,075 downwards.
GTACGCATTTTCCAAATCTTACGTTGCATATCTAGTTGGTCGTCTAATACACGGAGTAGCAGCTGTACTGGCTGAAGTAGGAGGTAAGAACAACTGTCTTGGTCTGCGAAATTAAGTACAGCATTAAAGTTGATATACAACTCGTGCTCTCCACTATTAAAGAATTACTCCTTTTTATACCGATGGATGTATTAAACTGCATAATTATGGCTACGCCTTGCTATCAAGTTTAAGCTGTAGCGAATACACTGCTACTTGTTGAGAAAACAGAAGAGAAAAAAAACTGTCACGGTATTTTCACAAGAACGTCGAATCCATCAACGTTTAGCGAGGTGACAGCGGGTACCAACCGCATCTCTGGCTGCAGCATTCGTGAACGGATATACCAACCCTCAGAAGAAAAAAAACAAAAAAACAAACAAGATTCATGCATGCATGAATCATTTGAATCATTTTTCAGATTCGAATGTTTTTATTGACTTCTAGCCAACGGGGGGCATTTCAGACGAAATAATTCTGCATGATGCTTACTATACCATTACCATCTTTATAACAAGTAAGGTTTCGGATAGAAATTACGCAGTTTTGAGGGGGTCAGTACCAAAGCATGACCCTACCTTTAACAGTAAATATTTCCACAGAAAGAAAAGAGAAAAACCTAGTGTTGGCATTAGGTTTTATACATCTTCAATGTAGATCTCACTTAATGTTGTGTGTTCTGATCTTGCACTTCCGTTTTGGTTGCATTCGTTTTTTTGCTTCGTTTTGCTTCAATATTTTGTCAAAGTTCTTCTTTTTTTCTCAAACTTTAAGTCAGTTTGTTGTTCAATACTCAATTCAATATTACATTTATTTCCTTCCTAAACAAATTATAACAGAATGCAAAAAAAAAAAAACATCGAGGCACGCTCCTAAAAACAAGCCAAGGCTTGTAGTGGAGTACATTTAAAAGAGGAAACAAAAGAAATAATTAACTAACTAAAGACATAATTAACTAGTTATTGGACTATGACATGACAAAGATGTAAAAGGGGACAAAGGCTTTTAAGCAGTAAATCTCTTTACTTAGCAAGAAATGAGCGGGGTACCAGTGGCAACCATGTAAACTTTCTGGAGTGTTGGCTGGTAACCTGTTTTTGCTAAGCAATGGTTTTTCTGTGCTTAGAAAGTTTTTGTGCTTACAGGCTTTATGAAATTGGGCCCTGGGCCCAATTTCATAAAGCTGTTTAACGGCCGATCATTTGTGCTCATTGTGCAATTTCCATTTCATAGCGCTGCTAACCGTAAGCACACGAAAAGGCATGCCTTCTGGTGCTTGCTGTATGAAAATAAATGATGTAACAATGCAAATCCATGGTGAACGCGCAAGATGGCTGCCTAATTTTCTTGCTAACCCGTGAAATACGCTTACGCTTAGGCAAATTTGTCTGCTATAGTTAGCACGAAAACATGCTTACATTTAAGCAGCGCTATGAAATTGGGCCATGACAAGAAAGAAATTGAGATCAGTAACGACTAAAAAACCTTGAATCTCTAAGAAGAGTCAACTCTGGGGACAAACCAAAAGAATAAAACTATAATTGTACATTTATGTTCGATTTCCGACTGGAAGGTTTAGGCGTCATAGGGTACCGATTCCGAGATGACGACGAACAACGCGGAATCGTTGTTGGATTCGTCATAGGCGGGTTCGCCGTTGGCTCACTAGGTAACGTAAAGGCATTATTACCGCTGTTGCGATTCTAACTTCAACCTGATTCAAATAATAATTGAGTATCGATTTTTGAGTTTAAAGGCCTACACTCTATTTAAAAAATGGTATGCGTTAATCATAAAATTTAATTATAAAATACTGCAATATAGATTTTACCCCCGCACTAATATTATGCCCTAAAGGCATTTTGTGTTTTGAAAATAAACATCAACTTCTCGCTGAACGTTTTTTTTTTCTTTGAAATTTAAAAAGAAAGGAAAACTCTTTCGAAGGGGAAGTTTCCAGTTTTATTTCGGTTTCTTGTAAAACTGTATTTCTTAGAAAACCGATTTTCATAGTACGCGTATGATTTTTGAACACACACTTAAAAAAAAATAATAATAATAAATTTTATGTAGGTTGATATATATTAAATTACATAATGGACTACATGTAGTTGACTGTGTTGCTTTGATTTTGTTTGTATGTAGTTGGTCCCGTTTTCGGTGGTGTTCTCGGCAGCAGTCTGGGAACCATGGGTCCATTTCTTATACTTGCGGGACTCCTCGTGCTACTGATAGGTAAGAACAACGTTCGTTTTTGTGCAAGGAACAAAGCAGAATTCACCAAATCTTGCTTAGAATTCACCGAGGTACAACGTTCATAGTGCTATTTAATTGCAGTTTAATATTTTGCAAAGCATTGCTTATTATAGTACTTAATCCATCCGCTGTCAACAATATGTTTTTATAAAGCGCTTTTTTCTATAGACCACACTCCTGTGACAAGCATCAAACCTCATCACATAAGTCGATCATTCCAGAAACAGGATGATCTAACATTAAAAAAACCCACACAAGAATACTACAAAGGTAAAAGTGTATTGAAGAGCTGCCTAAATGATTGAATAATGTCTAACAATATAGTTGAGATCGCAGTTCATTCCAAAATCTGGGAGCTCCATTAGTGACAGCATTGTCACCAGAGCAGTATTATACAACAGCTGTTCTATGTTCAGCAAGAAGGATGCTTCAATTTCCATCAGAATTGTGTAAGCCAATGGGGGATGGGAATTCCAAACCCTCCGAGGAGGGATGCTGGGATACATTCGAAACAAATATAGAAGGTCACAATTAGAACAGAAAACCACTTGTAGTCATTTGAATTCATTAATTCTTTAATGTGTAAATTACACACCCGCTGGTACAGTGCAGTTCCGCGAACCTTGGCCCATAAGGAGGGTTGAACATACACAATGAAATGCTTTAGAGTTCATGAAAGAATGCTGAAAGAACTATCAAAGCTACCGCTAAAGTAAACCTCACTGGATTGAAGTTCACCATTCCTCTATCACCCTGATAAATATCCCCGCCCCTGAGCCTCACTGTTCTAAAACGTGTGTTCTGACTCACAGTTTCAGAGATCTGGGTTTTTCAACGCGAAACTGAGACCGAAGATAGGGAAGACCCGATGGCACTTTTGCAGCTATTTAAAGACCCCAACGCTCTTATCGCAGCTGGTGAGTACTATCCGTGTTGGCTCTATAGACCTTGACGCACATGACGTCATTTGAGTGTAGGGCGCCCTCGCCCAGAGTTCAATAGGATGGTGTCAATTGTGCGTTTCCATTGTTTCTTTATCAGTTTACCTCTAAGATGGCGGCGGCTGGATGACGCAATACAAGGTCTGTTAAAGGTTGGGTCCTAGATTGGCAACTACTCCAAAAATTAATGACCATAAAAATGTACTTGGTGAGAAGCACTGCAGCTGTTATTTTTTTCAGTGATGACGTCAGGTGAATTGAGTCAGTTGTTTACAGACAGAATTTGGTTAATAACGAATGCAGCTGTTGAAATGTGTCGTCAAAATATCCATCGACAGTAAAAAAAAACAACAACATACGTTTGGACCGATTGACTGCACTAAACTCAATGCAATGTCACGTCCGAATTGGCGCCGGCGGCTACGTCACGGATTAATCGCTACTTCATCATGCAATGAAGTACGGTGACGTCCTTAGCAACGGTCGTAGCCGTAGCCACAGCCACTTATTCGTACACGGCCTAAGCAAATGATTTTTGTGGGTTATATAGTCTACTTTGTTGAATAAACCTTGGGCACATGACGTCACTGCAGTGGGGCGCATGACAGCCACTGGTTAGTTAGACTTGACCCAAGTCGGACTTTCGTCGAGTCCCTGTTCGCCTGAAAAATCAAACGCACTACAACAAAAAGCTCATACATTTTACTGACCAAGCTCAAGACCCGACTTGAAACAAGTCTACTAGTAATAGGTAAAATGATCTGATGGTGTGTGTTTTTTTTTAAACATGAGGATGAATAATTATGTAGTTTTTTTCCAAACATAATTTATTGGCATGATGTCTCTTATTGATTTATGTTGTGCTGTCATGAAGGTGCCCTGGCGATGCCTAGTGTAATATTCGGTGTATTAGAACCATCACTACCCGTATGGATGATACAGAGTATGGAAGCAAGCACTTGGCAGCTAGGTGAGTTCATTTTCCCGTCGTAAATTGATGAATTATTTGGGAAAACCCATAGACGGTTCGGGTTGGTGGTCCGTGGTCCTTTTCGAAATCACGGCGGCTTGGGCTTACAGCAGGTTCCGTCAGTTATTTAGAACACGTGCGGTTTCCTCCAATCAGGTGGAACTAGTGCCTCAGCCGAAGCCCAAACCAAATACAGGCAGTAGTTCATCAAAAGAGCCTTGTACAAGCGGATGTCTTCCCTAAACCAACCAGTGTGTTAGATGTGTGGTCAGCGCCCATAAGCTTGCTGGGTACTCAAGATGGATTTAAACCATGGACGAGGGATGTGCCCTCCTCTTTACGACACTTTACTGCTCAAAACAAGCCGATCATTACAAATAGTTGTGACTTTACCTGAGGAAAACTATTATCTGAGGTCATTAACACCATCAAGTGGGTTGAAGTCACTAAATTACCAAGAATCTAACTTTCATTCAATGTTCACCTTTGTCCAGAGGTCAATCGAAAGAAGACGAACCACAAAAAAATAAAAAATAAACGGGGTCCATACACTGTTATTACGGCAAGTTTACCTTCACCTTGCCACCAATAGGTGGCGTGGTCACGGGATGGCCGGGGGCATGCACGTGCCCGCAGGATTCAAGTATCCCCCGATGCCCCCACCCCAACACGAAAAAATCCAGATACTTGTAGTGCCCTAAAACAAAGGGGGAACATGGCCTCTGGCCCCGTGTGCTCCACCCCCAGCCCAACCCCTAGTAAAAAACAAACATGACTATACAAATGATTCCAATGCATGTCTGTGTTATAATGAACATGTTCTAAAGCAGCGCGTGACAATATAGAATACATTGTGTGAATTTAAAACGGCCGTCAAAACTGTTAGTGGAATCGTATAAAATTGTGTATTGACTTTCCAACCAAGGGAATTATTTGTTAAAATTGTAACATTATCTTATCTTAGTCACTAAACCATTTTTTTTGCAAATAATGAAATAATCAAATAAATAAACATATTAATATACAACGTAATACAAATAATAATAAAAACGTAATTAATTCATTAATAAAAATCAGTGTTAGAGTCTGGTGTCGCTATAGGATCTACAGCAAAGGATGGTGGCCCAATTTCATGGCTCTGCTTACCGTAAGCGAAGAATCGGCGCTTACGGAAGCAGTTTTTTTTGCTTGTGCGCGCGCGAAAGTCCACGTTGTTATAACTATAGGCTTTCTTCGTTTACACAGCTAGCGCAGAAATTCGGCGCTTGCCATGTGAGCGAAGAATGGTGATAACAAGCGCAAAATTTGGCGGTAAGCAGAGCAATGGAATTGGAGCTGGTACACCAGCAACGTTAAATTCAACACCACCCATTGATATGGAATATAATACTATTGCTTTCTGATTTAGGTGCCGTGTTTCTGCCATCCGGTCTGTGCTACATCTTCGCCTGTATAGTAATGGGGTATTTTTCGTATCGAATAGGCAGGTAAGTTGTTTGGGAAAAACATGAAGTCCCCCAAACCAAGTCCCTTAAACTTAGGGGATATTTTGAAAGCTTGTCTTCATAGGAACCCCCTATAGACGCAGCGCAGACGAATCTCGCCATCACTTTATGTTCACAGAATCTGAGTGGTCTGGTGCTACCATACGGAACCTTCATATCACCCGTGACATTCCGTTTACGAAGGAGCCACAGAGCCTGGACTTCAGAGCTAGGCAAATCATGTACACAGCTCTGTGGAATAGTATGTCAGTTACTATTCGATTGCTGGTTGCACATGAGTGGGGGTGTTGCAGAATATATTCACGAGGTGAAATACAGACTATTCCATTTCACGAGGTGAAACCGATTGAAATGAAAAAGACAGATATTCTGCGACAATGCACGAACCAAAAATGCCAACGGGGTACTTTTGGGACGCTAGGTGGCAGCAAACGCAAGTCCATCGTTCTCAGTAATATGCACATGCTCGAACTATACGTAAACAATGGAAATTTACCTGGCAAGTCTGCTGCCACCTAGCGTTCCGAAGTCTCCTGGTAGATTCATTATTTGTTTTATATAACTCACACATAGATCCATGTCATTTAAAAACAAAATTCACAATAAACACAACATAGACACAAAAAATTCATCCACCCCACAAACACTTGAATTTAGTTGTTCATGTTGTAGATAATAAAGAAAGAAAAAAATATTCATTTGGAGTATCGAATAAATAACTTGATACGTATACTTAATTTGGTTTTGCCCTTACACTGATGTGTATAAGTACTGTGCTCTATCGAGCTCTGTGAAGAAGAAGAAAAACAGAGTACACAGTGCTTAATACACATCGGTGTAAGGGCAAAGACCAAATTAAGTTCTTTATTCCCGATGCAAATATTTACATCTATTTGATACGTGTATTTCTTATGGTTTGATCAACACTTTTAGGTGGTTGTGCCTTGCTGTACCTGTCTTCGTATTATCTGTATGCATTGCAATGGTAAGACTTTACCCTTAAAACCCTGTACAATAACAGCTGTAGTTGACAGTGAAGTATCACTAACTGGTTATTAACCAATTAATTTTTCACTTTTAAGTGCACAATGAAACTATTTTTAAAACCATTTCATTTTTGTATGTATGGTCCTTCATCATCAGCACAAACAAACAAGACAAATCGGGGTTGTCTGAGAAACTTTGTTCAGCCTGTTCAGCAGTTTAAATACTTCCCATGACTTGTTTTTACTATTATTATAATATTGGTCTATTAACTAGAGTTAGCATCATAATTATTATTATGATAAAATAACATATCCCTCTTAATGACTGATCTCTGCAGACCCATAGAAGGGGAAACAATTGCGGGAAGATTCATTATTATTATTTTTTTTTAAAGTTGTTTGATTAGTGCAAACAGCTCGTTTTTCTTTTGACTGTTGGCTACCGAAATATCGATAGTGTAGTTTGATATCACTATCAGGTGCTATTTAGTGATGCACTCATATATAGAGAGAGAGAGAGTCCCGTAAACATTGGGAAACAACACCGCAAGTCTCTGCTCTCAGATTAAAAACGGTTTGAAATGTCACTGTTTGACACCATCTGTAACATTTTTGTCAAAATCAAAAAAATAATGTTCGATGACATCACATTTCTATGTACCTTTTTGCTCAGAGAATTTTAGTTCAATCTAGAATTTTGGTGATATTCAATCAAAACGGCATTGAATTTTAACTTTTGACTGGCGCAAAAAATTCCTCTTTGGAGTGTACAAACCAGTTTGCTTTTGATGTCCGATGACGTCATGCTTCAAGTTTCGTTCTGAAAGAGTATCGATAAAATACAATTTACACCATTTTAGTGTGAGGTATTAGAGACCTGTAATTTTCCCCACTTTCGCAAGGAAGGTTGCATTACACATTGGGGTCCCTCCTTTACGCATTTTGTAGTGTGATTTTCGGACATTGTGCGTCGGACATTGAACGGGGTTATGTTGCGGTTTGTGATTGGCTCATGAAGTCACGAAGTCAGACTTTTGGTTGAAAAAAAGTGAAGACACGGCTGTGGCAGGGGCAAGGCGTGTGTAAAGAGAGAATTGGGCGAGTGTGAAGCTTGGGTCCATGGTTGGACTTCACTGATGCATTATTGAAGCAGGGAATGGACACACGTATAGCACCGTCAAGGTATAATTTAACATGTTTTCATTGAAGATTGTAAGTGGCAGCTTTCAAATTACAAGTAAAGTACTGTTGTTATTAATAGAACCCCACCCCTTTGCGTATGACGTCACAAGCTCAAACAACGCTCTCACACTGGGGTCGAACAAATTAAAGGTTGCCATTAATTTACTTTAGAGTTGTGCGTGTGGCCCGTACAGAGTTCCAGAGTTCTAGAGTTGTGCGTGTGGCTCATACACACGCGCGCATTTCCATTGCTTTAGAGTTGTGCTTGAGGCCTGTACACACGCGCGCATTTCCATTGTTTGACCTCGAGGATGACCATAGAGTTATATATAGGAACTAGAGGGCGCACTGGTAATGCTACGTGCACAAACGCGACGGAACCACAAGGAGGCACGCGCGCCATTTTGTACGAGGGCAACATTGAATACGAAATACGCGGTGTGCTAATTAAATACACGTTATGCGGTCTAAAAACAAAACAAAAAAACGAGCGGCTGTATTAAGGTTGTTTCGTGGGGTTTAGGTTTACGTTTCAAAAGAGGATGAACACACTATGTCATGATTTATTGTCCAAAGTGAAGGAATATAATTCTAAATTATTATATTTATTCGGGGATTATTTAGTAGCATAAACGGTCTTCACTGGCGATTATAAATTTCACAGTAAACCCTTTCATTGTTAACCGTTGCTCTTTTGCAACACGCACAAACGGTTTAGATGTTGTTTTGGAATACTTCAGTACTTACGAAATGGCCGCCGCGCTGCCCTTGTCGGGCCGCGTAAATAGGCTACTGCGCCCTCTAGTTGCTATATATAGCTCTATGAGGATGACGGTTTCCTATGCACCCATTCTCAAAAAATGCATCCTTGTGGAGCATTCTTTTGTTCTTTCCTTTGTCCCTGCACTTAACAGTTTCCCATAGACTTTGTAAACAAATTTCCTTGTGGAGCACCCTGGTCTTTAGAATGTCCCTGGATGGAGTCCTTTTGTTTTCCCTTTTTTGTTTTGTCCTTGGTCTTCACAAGGTACCGAAAGAGCACACCGGGTCTATACGCCTTTGTAAGTCAATGTTACGATTATTGTAATCAGTTTATTATACCCTTCATTAAAGGGTATATCTTGCCTTGTCCATGTCCTAAATTTACATTTGCCCCGTTGGCCATTTTTACGTTTAATCCAAAAGTATGAGAAAATGCCAACATTAGTTTAATATGTTGAAAACCTCATTGTTTTGTTCTTCTTTTATTCAACTATTCTTGTAGCTTCCGTTTGCAAACAGTTTCCTCAAGCTGATGGCACCGATGGCTGTCCTCGGTTTTTGCTTCGGTGAGTAAATTTGCGGATTAAAAATAAAACACAAACAGATACATGATTATACATTGCTTTTGTCGTTAAACAGTACTTTGTCGATGTTTTTTTTCCTTCAAACACTGCATTGTTTTATAATGTTATGTGTAGGTAGAAGCTGACCCCCTTGCCACCCCCCCCCCCCCCACATACACAAAGCTTCCACTCCACGTGGTATAAGCTGTACACATTGACCATCAAGTATTCATCCTGGTTCTATTGAGATTTCGACCACCGTCTATACTTCATGGACCCAAGCAGTATAAAGTTCATTTTTTCTCTTCTTTATGTTTTGTCGTTGTAGGAACAGTAGACTGTAACTGTAGTGCTGTGCTGTTCTATATCGTAAGGAGAGACCACAAGGGGGCGTACGGGGCGGCATCATCAGTCGCGACGTTTGCGTTCTCTCTGGGTTTCATACTGGGTAAGAGAGCTGTCAGTGACGCACCCATAGGAGGATGCTCGGTCATGGACCGAGACCCGGGGTCTACCCCCCCCCCCGTGCGGGCCGCCTGCAAGGGCTTGCCAGTTACTTCTGTCGTTTCCATAATAGAGACACAACTTAAACAGGAACTTCGGAAAATTGATAAAACCGGGGACCAATTTCATGGCCGTGCTCACAGCAAATATAACAGAATCCCACGCTTGTAAGCGAAGAACTGTGTGGTCCGCAGAGCTACTTGGGCCCAGAACAGAGCGTTTAGATGCATTGACATAACAGGGCGCAGAGCGTACTGTTTGCGCACCCGAAAACCTGCTATTCCGCATCAGAGTTTCAATTTAAATGACCCCCACCCTCCCTCCCATCCTCGACCCCGCTACCGGTTGACCAAAAAGGGTTGATGGGGGCGCTTCTACTGCGGAGTGGATGTTTGGGTTGGGGAGGATGGTACTTCCTTTCAGTGTACGTTTAAACCACGTTTTATGCAATGACCATACCAGATCGTTGACATCTATCCTGTAACAACTTGTACCCTTCTTACCAGTCAGCGTATCGATCTCATCATAGCTGTGAAACGGCACTTGTCCGGGTGTATAATGACCACCTTCTGGCACTTGACAAGGGAGAAGAGGCCATCTTACTTCTGCTCGACTACTCGTCAGAGACTGCAGACAAGATTTGGAATTCAGAATAGTGCTCTGAATTGGTGCAGGTCCTACTTCTCCAATAGATCTCAATCAGTTGTCATTGACCAGTATGAATCTGCTACTCATTTTCCAGCCCAGGGTGTTCCTCAAGGCTCCGTGCTAGGACCTCTAGCATTTACCTTGTTCTCCTCTCCCCTCGAAGATATAATCAAATCTCACGACATTTCTTGCATGGTGTACGCAGACGACACGCAAATCTACCTGACCATACAACATCATCAGATATCAAACAGCATTCTCAAACTTCAATCGTGCATCAATGAAACTAAAAGCTGGTCAACCAGGAATGGAGTAAAATTGAACGAGGATAAAACAGAACTTCTCCATTTCACAAGTCGCTACCGTTCTCATAGGCCTATTGTGTCAATTCAGTCTGATGATTACAATATTAATCCTGTTTCATTTGCTAAGAATCTTGGTGTCATCTTTGACAAAAAACTCACTATGAGTAATCATGTTAATCTTATCTGTAAGACGGCCTCTTTCGCTCTTCACAAAATCAGCTCCATTAGAAAATATCTCGACCCAAAAATGACGGAAATTCTTGTTCATTCTCTTGTAATGTCTAGAATTGACTCATGCAACAGCCTCCTTTTTGGTCTACCGGATTCTCAAATTAATCAACTGCAACGTCTTCAAAATTCAGCTGCTTAGACTAGTCACACGCACTCGCCAAAGTGATCATATAACTCCCATCCTACAGAATCTTCACTGGCTCCCTGTTCAAGCTAGAATTAGGTTTAAAATTCTCCTCCTTACTTGTCATTGTTAAATACAAGACACAGCCCCAGTTTATCTACAGGAACTAGTTCACAAATATATTCCTTCTAGAAATTTACGTTCCAAATCAAAGTCCCTTCTCGTCACTTCCACCCGTCACAAAATATTCTTACGGAGCTCGGTCATTCCAAGTAGCTGCAGCTGAATAGTGGAATGGCATACCAGAGTCTGTTAAGGAGCAGTCACGGTTGGGCAATTCAAAAAACGCCTTAAAACTCATCTATTCACCATTTACCACTAGTTGTTCTTCTGTTGGTATTTCTTTTCCTGTTGTTTTGTTTTTTATCCTATCCAGCGCATAGGGACTTAACAGTGATATGGGCTATACAAATGCGGTTTATTATTTATTATTATTATTATCTTTTTTCACGACATTTTGATTGCTTTTGTTTTATTGACATAGGTCCTGCTTTGAGTAGTATTCTCTTCAATGTCGTGGGATTTGATTGGTAAGAATTGGGTCTTATTTCTCGTACTTTTGTTTAAAATGCAATTTTGTGCATTTCTGCGAGTTTCAAAATGGCTGCCGCTTGTGTTTGGCGATCCCACGGTCTTGTGCACACACATGCACAAACCGGACCCGCTACCCAGTCAGTAAAATTGATAATAGGGAACATTGTTAGATGCCCGTTGATTGCCAATTTATTGCTGGTTGATGGCGCATACAACCAGCACTCATAATACTGCAAGGGTGGATAGTTTGTTATCTGCAGTACGCAGAATGTATCACCGACAATATCACAATACGCCTTTACTGACACGTCAGTCCTCAAGCTTGACTTTACAGCAGGGGGACTGGTATAGTGGAATAAGGTACCGACAACCATTTTTTTTATACCACGGTAATAGATTGTGAATGTTTGATGGTCAAGAATAATTAACCAATCATTGTCATGTGCTTCAAATTCAAGTACATGGCAGAAGGGGACATGATTGATGTACCCCACGGGGGTACATTGCTAGCTCGTGCCCACCGACGGTCGTTTGCAGCGCCTTGTGCAACATTATAGTATCCTCGGGTTCGAGGCTGTCTCTGACCAGCCTTCCGATACATTGGTGGTCCGTACCGAACATCGAACATAATGGTCTACACGCCATATGTCAAAATCGTACATTGCTCAGTACTCAGCCCGTTCACTATTGTTTTGGGTGTTTTGCTTTTGCAGGATGCTTCGAGGTCTAGGCATGTGTACAGTTTTGTTTACGCCTCTGGTATTTCTCCTGCGAGGCTCGGACAGCGAACCACCCTCTGAAGTAGAAAACGAGAAGACTGTTTTAATTCTTCCCGCCATAAAACCAGAAACAGTGGCTCAGAGGTTGACATGAGAGTGACGACGACTACCACACTCACCGCTGGAAGGCTCTTAGTGCAATGCCATTAAAAAATGTTTTTATTTATTAATTGTGCTTAATTACCAGAATAAGGTTACCATCCAAATACCTTGATGCATTGTTGCACCCGTCAGATTACCAAATTGATTGACCGAGTTGATTTCGGACCGAGATCACCTAGGATCGACTTGACCTCGGACCGATTTGACTTTGGACCGAGTTGACTTCGGACCGAGTTGACTCGGACCGAGTTGACTCGGACCGAGAGGACCTAGGATCGAGTTGAATTAGGATCGAGTTGACTTCGGACCAAGTAGATATCGGACCGAGTTGACCCTATAAATTTATTATCACTGGTATAAGAATGACTAACATCCTGCACACCTGTAACATACATGTTTCTTGGACTATTCCATTATTCTACAGGTAAAGTAAAGGTAAACTACAAATTGAAAAGGGGGGGGGGCATGTCTCTGACTGGTTTCCCGCTCATTGTTGCTTATAGCAGAGGGTTGTCAAACAATATTTTTCTGCGCAGGTCTGTGATGGGCCCTGTACGATTTATGTTTACATACATTGTGTGTACTTTCAGTTTACTGTGCTTTGTATTTGATAATTTTATTGAGGCAGTTCACGTGACGTCATCACCATAATAAGTCTTTCTTTCGTTTTCAAACATTAACCACCATTTTTATGGAGGGCCTTGAGTAACTTAAAATGTATAAACTGTGTTAACAAAAAATTTCCCTTTTAGTAAACATTACAACTTTTGTTTTTTTATGAAATATAGTTTACCCTTTGTTTTATAGTCAATTTTAATCATCAGTGACGTGGGAATTAAATTGATAGCATTGTTGGTCAAATAAAGAAACTGTTGTATTTTTGCAGTGAAGGCTTCCCGTACTTTTGCAAAACCCGCGGCTGTGACGTAGCAAAAGAAAGATGTATACTGTGTTAAGACGCAAACAGGATATATTTTCATATAATGGCTGATCGTTTTCATACAGTAGCCGAGTGTGACGTAGTCTTGGTCCAAGACATCACTATCTCATACTCGTAAGGGTAGTGACGCCCTCTGTTGTTTGAATTGATCCATTTCGGTGCGAACTACCGACGATGGATAGCGACTCATTCTCTTGTTGGAATTGATCCATGCGAAGGTCTTGGAACCAAGACTAAGTGTGACGTCGCTGTGGGTCTCAATAACTTGTGAACATGAACAGCAAGTACGAATTTAATCAACGTTTAAATTGAAGAGCATACCGGGATCAATGAGAAGTGGCACACAGTGTTGAGCATGCTCACATTTTCAAGACTAAATGAATTTACCTGGTAGGTCTGCTGCTTCGTGTAACCAAAAGTCTCCCAATGGCCCTTGGTGGTATTAAACATGGTATTTAGGCTACTTATTACAAAAGGTAGAACAAAATAAAGCCAAAAGATATGACGGTAGCCCCCCACCACCCCTTAAGGAAGTGGCAATGATCAAGTTTTGGAAGCGAAGATATATCCCAATCATCTACAAAATAAAACAATAACAAATGTTGTGTGTAAATTGTGTAAAACTGTGTTCTATTAGCTTTGAAAATGCAACGGCTTTAAAGAAGTCGTTTTTTTAATGTTTTAAAATGTTTACATGGTCAGCCAATCGATGAGCTATTTAAGGAGCATGCATGGAGACAGAGAGAAATTGTGATCCTATCAGGATCATGGTGGTGTTTCTGGACGGAATGGTTGTTCCCATAATCAGGAACAGGGAGTGTTATTAAAAACCTACTCGAACAAAAACGGAAACAAGTGATCTTTGCTGAAATTCCTTTAAGATTGAGTTCACATGAGATTAAACAGATTTTAACTGTGTACAAAACATTCATTCTGAATGCCCTTCTCCGGTGCTTTCAGAAAGATTCGCAAAAAGTCATGTTACGTCATCACTCGTGGTACGTCATATATTATGTACGTTTTTGTACAGCCGCTTTGTTTTAGAATGGAGGTATAAACGAAGCAACATCCCACATAATATGACGTCAAAGAGTAATCATTTTGACGCACGCCGTCTATGGCAAGCTGCCAAGTACACTGCTGTTTAATTAGTGTTATATATAGAGTTATATATAGAGTTATATATATAGTGTTATATATAGAGGCTGGGCAAGCTGCCCCCTCATTTTATCTATTGGCAAGCTGCCAAGTAATCCGGGCCCGGTACATTTTGATGGGCAAGCTGCCCTTGGGCATTTGCTGTAAAACCTTTTTTATTTTGCCTAAAATGCCGGACGACGTCACCATGACGTCATTTATAAAGCGTTTTGTATCTGTGTACAAAACCCATGGCTCTGAAAAGTGGAAGTATTTAGCTGATAAAAAACAGAAAGTTTCAAAATAAGTTAATTTTTAGTTAATGCGCAAACCACGACCATGATGTCATTTATTGCGCGTTTTGTATCTGTGTACAACAATTTATATCAAAATAAGTTCAATTATAGTTACCCATAATACACTAATTGTTTTAAAAACACAATTTTTTTTACTAAGAGTTATTTCAGGCCATTCAAACTCATCAAAGAATAATGTATTCCCACAATGATTTGCGACTAAGTTACAAATCGGACACCATGGCTAGCTTGCTGATTGCGCCGTGATTGTGCAATCACGGCAAGGCGTTGGAGATTACCTTGATATTGGATTCCTAACCGGTAGAGGACCAACTGCTTTGTGCACAGCCCATTCGATTTGTACATGAGCAACACGTGTAGTTCCTACGTACGTTTAGGGTTTTTTCTTGAAATGCATTAGACGGGAACAAGTTTTATAGGCCCTACCATCGTGTTCGTTATAAATTTATAGTACGACCTCACCAGGTGTCAAATTACGGTAATTCAAAACTTATTCCTTAAAAATGTATATCTCCTGAACCACATGTCGTAAAGTCGTATTGTATGTGTTGTTTTTGTAGCTTACAACAATTGCAAAAGTTTATTCAAAACGATGACCTCACTTTGACATTAACTTCCGGGCCAAGCAGAAAGCTCAAAACTTTAACAAAGCATACCTCCTGAACAACATGTCATAATGTCGTAACGTTTGACCACACGATTTAGAGCTCTTGTGTGATTGCATTTAGTTTTCGGGAAATCACCGTGTAGCAAACAAAAACTTGGTGGGGAATTAGAGCTGAATGGGAAAGGGGGGAGAACATTTTAATTTGTTATGAGTGTGAAGAGCCAAAATTAAAAATAAAGTTACATCCCATGTTCACTATTTTAGCCCAACAAGAACATATTCATATTAAAAAGACACAACAAATGTTACAATTATGGTTTTAGTACAATAGCATAGACCAGAATTTAAATCAACTCAAAATTATCATGTGAAACTAAAGCCCTGTCGTGTCATGCGGTAAGATGTTATCTGCGGAAGGCAGGCGTTGTAACATTTTACCATAGGATTACATGATCCAGTTCCTGAACCGGTTCCTGAACCTGTCCACGAGTTTGAGACAGTAGACATGACCCTAATTCTACCCAGCTATTACATTTATCGTTCATCCTGTGATTTTTTCACTGAACATTATTTTAAAGGATGTATCTTTCGTTCCTCTAGAAATGTAAGTTATCTATTTAGAAGGTTTTTTTGAGAAGGTGGTTTTTGCCTATTGCCACGATCACAATATTTTGCGTAGGTCGACGGATGAACATTTGCCGAAGGTAATGTTATTTCTGAGGCAACATACGCATCTAAAACAGGAAAATAACACATGTCGTTCACGCCAAAGATATCCTGTTTATTACATTATTAATACTAAAGCAGGTAGCAACGCAAAACATCATCTACGAATGTTCTGTATTGTAACGATTAGTTTATTTACAGAATATTATTGCCGCCTAAGTTGAAACAGACTCGTCCAGACAGTCTTTAATGGCTGGCCATGCAAACGCGCATCGGATACCGACATGTGTAAACCCGCTGAAATGTTTTGTACGTTGAGCTGCCAACTGTTTAAGTTGCGAGAGTCGAATGAGATTAATTTCAACTAATTGGCGCATTGGTAGCGATACCCCCTATCATTTTCAAGAGATTTTCATGTAACAAGCAAACTAATTCACCCTGACTTCATTTCAAAAGAAAAATTGAATTCTGTTTAAAACTGCTTCCCAACCAAAACTACATGTATAATATACATGTAAATGCAATATAGTGTTAATGGCCTCACGTTATGACCCTATTCTATATTGCTACACGGGATAGGACAGAATAGTCTGTTGCCCTTTCTAGTAATAATGCCAGTCAGTATTCATCATTGCTGCTGCACACGGGGCACATGACAAAGATGGGTGCAGCTGGATTGAAGTGTACTGCAAGTTAGATGTTTATTTAAGGTTTCTCAATCGGTGTTCGTGCCACAGTGCTTCCGTTCGGCACACCGGACATCACTATTATAATAAGTCGATTGTTCAACTCTCGGTTTACGGACTTTGCTATTTTTTTCGTTGGAGACCTTTTGTCCAATTTTCCCCCAAAGGTGAGCCAAGGCCTTGAACCGTAAAGGCAACCCACTCCCTCAAAATGATTGGTAGTTTTTCGAATTCTATTATATGAACTTTTTGAATTCATGCAGTGTGTATGGAAGAATTAAGCCTTAGGCAATGAAGTGATGTAGATCGTGGAATCGCACATGTATACATGTAAACTATATTTACTTGATACTAACTGGTAAATTGTAGTTTGAAGGTCGTAAACTCATTGGGTGGTTATGAACTACATCGACATAGGCCGGTATGTATCGTAGAGTTCTTGCAGAATAATGATTTATAGACTACTTTGTGTAAATTTACTGGGTGTACATGTAATGCTCTATTATATAGGCCTACATCATGCATTGAATCAATATTGCAAGAATTGTGTTAAACACATCATTACATTACAGTAATTACAATGTATTCATTTTCCCTTCAAGATCTGGAGGAGTTCTTCTCTAAAATCACAAAATTATAAATCAATATCATATCTCTATTAAACGTACGTAGGAATTGCAATGCGTTGGAGATTACCTTGATATTGGAATCCTAACCGAGAGAGGACCTATAGTTAGTGTACAGCCCATCCGATTTCTGCATTAACGGTATTTGCAATTCCTACCTACGTTCTATAGGGTTTTCATTATAAGGCATTTGATGGGGGTACATACCATCTTGTACCTAATCAAATTTGTTAGTATGAAAACAACTTGTTGTTTTCATCGTGACGTCATCAGGTGTCAAAGTACTGTAATTCAATGCTTATTACTTTATACAATCATATATCCAGAACCACATGTCCAAAAGTGATAGAGTTTGTGCTGTCTTGTTGCTTACAACACTTGTGACATTTTATTTAAAGTATGACCCCAGTTTGACCTTTACTTCCGGTCCAAACAGGAAGCTCTAAAATGTAAAATATAAAAATCATATCTCCTGAACCAGTTGGGACGAGGGTACAAACTAGGGCCCTATTGCACATGGTTTAGTTAGAATGATGGTAACAGTTAAGGTCAGACTCAGGCTCAGGTTTGAAATAAGTTTTATGGTCAGTATCAGATTGAAGATCAGGCTTAGACTTTTAGGCTCACTTTCAGTGAAAATAAGGGACTACCAGACGTCAAGGGTCTTCTATCTTTATTATTATTTTGTGTGTGACACAATAAAGTATCTTTCTACAGTTTTACTAAATAAACAAATATTCCTCTACTCACACTTTAATAATAATAATAATAATAATACAAGGCATTTATATCTTTAAGATTTCCTGACTAATAAAACACCTTAGTACATATTATTGTTAGATACAAACTAATGAAGATATTTTAAAGAGTTTTTAAGAATTGAGTATAACTCGTCCTGGTCCAAGCCGCATGAGGACAGGCATTAGGCATCGGTGTGCGAATTAAATTTAGGTTTAATAGTGGATAAGGGTAACACTTCAAGGTAAAAATCTTGATGGTCAGGGTCAGGTTTAAAATCACCTATATAGTTATGGCTAGGGCCGGCACAGGCAGAGTCAGAATAACGGTCAGTGTTGTTCATTTCTCCTAAACCACTTGTCTAAAAGTGATATTTTGTGTGCTGTCTTGTATCATCCTATAGCCCATGGAAAAGTTAGAATGAAGGTGAACTTTAGGGTCAGGTTCAGGGTCAGGTTTAAAATCAGTTTTGAGAGTCAGTATCAGAATAAAGATCAGGTTTAGGATTTCAGTTACACCTGAAGACTAAATAAGAGAATGTCAAGAGTGAAAGCTCTTCTTTCTAAAAGTCTGACTAGGTCTGGGGCGTTTTAATCAAAGGAAAAACGGAACAGCTTTGTGTTTGTCCTGAGGACAAACACCTAATGTCTAGTTATTCTTTGTTTCTGCCTAAATTCCCATAGCATTAGTACACGATTAATAACAATGCTATATCAAAGTAAAGCTTTGTGATTAAACTTAAAATGTAATTTAATAATGATTCGAATTCTTAGTTAATTAGCCATTTTTAGCGAAGTGAATATTTAATTAGCCAACCTTGTTGGCACCATATCTTAAAAAGTATACCACCGATCGTCAAACTTTTTTCGATTTTATACTTGTGGGATACTGTATAACTGTTTGCTGGCCTAAAACGCCGGACGACGCCACCATGACGTCATTTATTGCGCGTTTTGTATCTGTGTACAAAACCAATGGCTCTGAAAAGTGTAAGTATTTAGTTGGTCAAAAACCATACATTTTCAAGTAAGTTCATTTATAGTTACCCATAATACACGAATTGTTTTAAAAACACAAATATTTTTACTAAGAGTTATTTCAGGCCATTCAAACTCATCAAAGAATAATGCTTTTCCACAATAACTAACGATTAAGTAACAAATCTGACACCATGGCTAGCTTGCTAATTGCGCCTTGATTGCACAATCACGGCAAGGCGTTAGAGATTACCTTGATATTCGATTCCTACCCGGTAGAGGACCAATTGCTTTGTGCACAGCCCATTCGATTTGTACATGAGCAACACATGTAACTCCTACGTAGGTTTAGGGTTTTCGTGAGAATGCATTAAATGGAATTTTTTTACCATCGTGTTCTTTATAAAATGTATTAAGTATGAAAAACATAATGTTTTTACTGTGACGTCTCAGGTGTCGAACTACGGTAATTCAAAGCTTATTCCTTTAAAAAATCATACCTCCTGGACCACATGTCGCAAAGTCGTATAGTTTGTGTTCTTTTGTAGCTAACAACAAATGCACATTTTTTTAACATGACCTCACTTTGACCTTTACTTCCGGTCAAAACACGAAGCTCAATTCTTTAAAAAATCATATCTCCTGAACCACAGGTCATAAAGGCATAACGTTTGTGTTGTATTGTAGCTTACAACACTTGTGACATTTCATGTACAGTAATAACCTCACTTTGACCTTTACTTCCGGTCCAAACAGGAAGCCCAAAACTTTAACAAATCATATATCCTGAACAACATGTCATAAACTGGTACATGTATAATGTTTGTGTTGTAATGTAGCTTACAACAATTGCGACATTTTATGTATAATCATGACCTCACTTTGACCTTTACTTCCGGTCAATCAGGAAGCTCAAAATTTTAACAAATTATATCTCCTGAACCACATGTCATAAAGTGGTAATGTTTGTGTTGTCTTGTAGCTGGCAACACTTGAGAAATTTTATTAAAAACGATGACCCCACTTTGACCTTTACTTCCGGTCTAAGACAAGACCGATTTTGTTAAACTATATACACTGTGGTGATCACTCTTGATAACAAGCATTCATTTCGAACAAGATTACACCATATACACAAAATACAGAATCAGTTCATATCTTTGGATAAAAAAACCTTTTAGGTCAACAGAACGGAACAGCTTTGTGTTTGTTCACAAACACCTTTTGTCTAGTTTTGAGTTGAAATGTTTCTCAAAATGCTTTATACTCTCGAAATCTGCTTTACTTTAAACCAAGTAAGTTGTTGTTGCCATGAATTTTTAGAGTGATTACCAAATGTATACCTTCCATTTACATTTTTTTAAATCTAAGTATGTTGTTTACATGTCCAGATATTGCTGAGGTTAATTTAAGCTTATTTGTTTCCTTAATCATTTAGTTTTTATAATTCGGTTTCTACCGTTGACAGTTGATATACCAATTTTGCTCACAAGAGGTGCTGGCAAAGTTCTGTCCCGCCCCTTTCTAAACCAAATCAATTATATAACTTGACTACGGAAACGTATTGCCACCACATGAATAAAACAATCGCTCTTATCGTATACGTACACGATAACTTATTATGGACATACATGACTTATCCAAACTAACCGTTTACGTGCGCGATAACTTATTGCCGCCACATGAATAAAATTAATCTTTCTCTTATCGTACATGTACACGATAACTTACGTACACGGTAAGTTTGGATTTAGCGTGTACGTACACGGTAAGTTTGGATTGATCGTGTACGTACACGATAAAGTTTGGACTTATCGTGTACACAGTATACAGTACACTATAATATACGTACACAGTACGTAAAATGTAACAACTATACCTAATCAGCAATTTTATTTGTCATTATTTGAATTGAGCAGATTAAAAACCATAATAAAAAGTACATTTCGCTCCGAAGCAGACGGCTTTTCAAAAATGGTTGAATGTGAGGAACACCAACGCGTGATAGTCGCGTTGTACACGTGGAGGCATCGTGGTCGTAAAACCAAAAACATTTATTAAATTTAATAACTGTGAAGTCGTTCAGTGTTCGCCTGGTTTAATGGGGGTAGGGAGATGGTAAATTTATGTTGTTGACGTAGCATAAAGAAAACCGTGGCAACAGGCAATTATGTGAAAGTACCAACGCATAGTCGCGCCCTACAGGAGGCAGCGAGAATGGTAAAAAAATCTTTTTAAAAAAATGAATAAATAAAAATCAACTAGCAATATTGTGTGCTGCCGGGTGCGCGATAACGCGTTCACATATGAATAGCTGCTTGCACAGTCCAAATTAATCTTTTATTATTTAAAACAATTATTTTATCTTTCGTTTCTGCAGCGGTTTTTCCCCACGATTAATTTGGAGACCATGCCGTCTTGTATATATAAAGTAGACCGTGTGCAGGACATTCTCTTAAAAGTCTTAAATGGTTGAAAAGCCTCACTTATAAGCAAATGCTTGAAAGGGCCAACAGTTCATACCACACCATCTAAGGTTTATTTTAAAATATTTTCAGTGCATTTCCCAACAATTTTTACATCTAAGTGACTTCTTTACACGCCCAGATAATATCTAGGATTGTTTGAATCCTTCAGCTACCCAGTAATTGATATATTTATCTAATTATCTAAGCAATGCCCCCTCCCCTCAACGAGCCAATATTTACTACCACACCATCCAATATATATTTTGAAAAATTCCTATATTAAAAATATATATAATATACTCTAGGGTCTGCCCCCTCCCCTCCACTTAGACATGTGTAATGGTCCATTCTAAGATATCACTGACTTTGACGTCCCCAGGTCATTAAACTTTGGAGATATGGCTTAATTAATCATTGTGTGGTATGATCAATTGGACCTTTCCCTCATTTAAGGGATTTTAATGTGATAGTTCATTATAATAATGTGTAGATGCTCATCAAACAGTACTCAGTGCTAGTAGTAGAGCAATGAAATGTATTGTTATCACTGCATTTCTTGTAATAAAACCAAGGAGGCCCGCCATATAAAGTGACCTCAATCAACTTGCCCGCCTGAGGGCTCCTGTAAACCAAGAGTGCTTGCTATGTGAACCAGAAACACCGGGGTCAACCGTACTCTTCCACACTATATAATACGTGTTCTGTTTTCTGTTACGTATATGTGACAGGTGTAGAAAACCCTAGTGTTTATGTTAGACTTAATTACCCTTCCACTGTTTGTTAATTTCTTAGGAATCCTCTTGTATAAACAATGAACCCTTTGCATAATCCTTGGTAGTGTGGTTAGTCAGCCATGTAGTTTAATTCAGATAGCAGCCTGGCAGCGCAAGGGAAACACTCCATTTTGTTTGTGTCTTCATGATTTAAGTTTTGCCTGCATCAAGTTTATCCTGCTATGGACTCGGTTTTAAAGCCATTTTGATTTTAATCTGTAACTTCCTTTGGCACTGTGTTTTTTTTTAGGTTTCTGCTGTGTTTTTTTATAGGGTTTCTGTGGTTTTTTAATCACATGTGTTTTTAATGGTTTCTGGGTTTTTTTTATCACTGAGTTCTAGGTTCAGTTTGTGAATTTGATCTGAGTTTAGGGTTCACTGGGTTTTCTTTTGCTTTAGTTAAGGTTTCCAAAAGATCAGTTTTTAGGTCCAAAGGTGTTTTTATTGTTTTGTTGTTTTGTTGCTATTTTTTTATTACTGTATTTCAATCACTGGTTTTCCATTGGTCATTGATTTGTAATCAATAAAGTTATTTTTATTATTTTTTTTATTGAAGAAACCTACATTTTGAGACTTTGTCCCACTTTGTGCATTACCTCGCGTCTTGACCCTGTTTGATCCTGTAGATTAAGTGAGTTTCCCCAAGCAAGTTTAGTTTTATTTTGTTTATTCTAGTGGTCCATTTTTCAAGGTTACATAAACACTTCTAAATACGGCTTATTGTCCAATCTGACCTTGCTCAAACGTGGCCATGTAAATACAATCATTTGTACGCTCTTATACTGTAAAGCTACAGAAAGGTGAACAGATTGGAATACTACCGTTACAGGTAAGTTTTTCTTCTATCTTCCAACAAAACAGACAAAGACTACCTTGCCATGTTGGTGCAGTTAGCAATACCAACTGCTGCAGCCTGAAACACCACATGTACCTCATGTTTAACTTGTTGTTTCTTGGTTAAGAAGTTTGTTTAACTGAATATGTTAGTTTCACACTCCTGATACACATGGCCCAAAACAAGATGGCGAAACTGTTATTTTGTTGTCAGTGATAGACTTGACATAGTCATTTGGAAGTGTGGTGACAATGACAAACGTTAGGAAGAAAATACTGGATTGTCTTGAAGTGAACCAACTGGAACCATGCAGGACTGCTGCTGTTTTTTTGTTTTTTTAATTGGATTTAAACTCATTTCCAGGTCATTTTGACAGACTCCGGGTCATGGGAACTTATAAATGGGCCAGGCCCCACGGAACCAGGAGTCACCGGGTCCATTTTGATCCGGAATGTTTTTGTTTAGAGTGTAGCACTACCAACAACTATCGTCAGTAAACAAGAACTACCGACAACTCGTAAAACCTTTTGTCAATCTGTGTTTCCAACCTCTCAGTTTTTTTTACAGGATAAAGGCGTCTAGATTGAGAGAGCACATAAGACAATGAGTGTTCGGGAGAGAATTCAAGAGGTGCGGCACTCCAGAAGTCTGCTTGTTGTTGTGGTAACGGTCGCGATGGTTTTTAGCACTTCTCTTCTGACTGTCGTTGGTAAGCTTCGATTATGGGGAGGATATAAAATGATTATTTTATAAACAATAAGTGTCACCCTCAGATTCAAAAAAGGTTTTTAAATGGTGGACTGTATTCAATGTCGTTTTACTGAGAACGATAAGAAGAAGAAGCAAAACAATATACATAGAAACAAATTAACGCCCCCTCAAAAAAATAAATACATAAATAAGAACTATATAGCCTACACAATAATAATCGATTCATTTGAGCAAACTGTTAGTCTTGCCGGAGTTTTTCATTGGTGAGTTTTGGTTATTTTGTACATAATTTCTTAATTTTCTATAAAAAAACACACCATCAATTTTGTATAACTCTAAATAAGTCCTTACAATTTGCAGAAAACGATTTTGTTGGCACATTACGTAATTCTTTCTTGTCGTATAGTCCCTTTACTGCCCGTGGTTCTACTCGAAAAATGCCCCAGAGACAACTCGACCGAGATCGACCGAGACGAATTACCACTTAACGTGACAGCCTTGGGGTTCCGTGGCACTACAGGCAGACTTCACCAGCCGCACGACGTATTTTCGGACTGTGAGAAAGCCGTAAACACTAATTTGGGTCTTCTGCTGTCGTCACAGTTTGTTATTCGGTTGATGCTATCTCCATTCGGGGGTTACATTTGTATGAAGTAAGTTACGTCGTCGCTTGTTTACTACATAAGTTTATGGTGTCATTTAAAACCCATCATGGGTGGCTAATGTAAATCGATCGCCTCTCTCCACCGTGGCCCTGGTTCGATTCCCGGCTAGGGCCATACTGTGTGAGACGAGTCGTGCGTTGCTGGTTCTCTCCTCAACCAGGTTTTTTTTCCCCCAAGCCGTTCCGTTTTCCTCCCTCCAAAACAAACCAAACACTTTTGGTCTGTGGCTTAGTCTGAACATCTGACGTCAATCTTGGAGGCTCGTGAGTATTGCCATAGATACCGGCCTTGCGCACCTGGCACGATCCTGCCAGATGTACCTTTGACCTCGCATCCCATTCACAGAGATTTATGAGCAAGTTCGATCAAGGGACTATAGTTGACTAGTCGACCATTTGGCGATTTTGCCTGGTACCCAGGATGTATTTCATGCATAGGTAACCATGGAACATTGACTAGTGGTTGACAAATGGTCGCTGATCGAACAATGCCCCTATGTTGTTAATACACACGTACACACATTACGTAATGAACGAAACAACAGTGCACAATACAATTTATGCACACGCAGCAGCGATCGAAAGTGTAAGAGCGAGCTGACAAACTATCACCTCGGACCAATCACAACACAGAATATAGAAAGCTTACGTCAATGCATGTTTATCCACTAAAAACATTGGGCCTGTAAGACCAGTGTCTATCTTTATGAAATTACTGTTGGTGAAATTTATAAATTCTTTATGAAGTTAATGTTGGTGTGCCTCAAGGTAGCGTTCTTGGGCCTATCCTTTTTTTAATCTTCATTAATGACATTACTCAAACTATTAGTTCCAATTGTACCTGTAATATTTTTGCTGATGATGTGGTCATTTATACAACAGGGAAGAGTGTTACTGAAATTAACGAAGTGTTGCAATCTAATATTGATAGTATCAGTGCATGGTATGAATGTAACCGTCTTCGCATTAATCCAGAGAAGACTTAGACTATGCTTTTAAAATGTTCTCGTACCAATAAAGATAAATTGAATGTTTTGATTAAGGACACCCCTCTCGAACAGGTGGAAAGAGTCAGGTACTTAGGGGTTGAAGTTGATGCCAATCTCACCTGGGATTCGCATGTCAGAAATGTATGTAAATCGGTTGCTTTTAAGATTCACTCTCTCAATTAGACTTAAGCACACCATTAACAAAAGGTTACTCAACACTCTGTACAAAACAACCGTTTAACCTTGTTTTGACTACGCTAGTTCTGTCTTGGGAATTCTTCTTTGAATAACAAAAATGCCCTTCTCAGACTACAAAAAAGAGCCGCTAGGATTGTTGCTGATAATTTTGATTATGTCAACTCTTGAGGTGAAGACATCATTAGGACACTTTCTTGGCAGACCTTAGACCAGAGAAGGGATTTCTACTTAGCCTGTATTAAATGTATTCATGGGTTAGCACCTGATCGTCTTTGCGACAACATTGACATGTATTTTGATAGGCACGGCTTCAATACAAGGAACGCATATTCTCGCAATGTTGTTGTTCCTAAGCCAAATATTGAATGCTATAAACAATCCCTCTGTTATGCTGGGGCTACTGTTTGGAATCAAATACCTACTCATGTCCAGAATGCCTCCTCTACTGATAGCTGTAACAACTAGCGCTGGCTCCAGGCTCCTGTAAATCTCTTCTGCTTTTTACTTGCACATGAATTCAACAAAAGTTCACCATCACCTGCACATTTGACCAGTGACGGCACCTAATGCACCATCCCAGTTTAGTTTCCAGCGAGAACTGCTACAGGGATTGTTTTACTCAAGACTCAAGACTTTAACAACATGTACCAGAAGGTGTATTTTAAGTAGTTTGTTCTGTTTTGTTTAGAGTTCGTGCATTGTGTGTGTGTTGTTGTTGTTGGGTTTTTTTTACCTTTCATAATTTCACCTGCCTGTGGGTATTTCCCAGTATTTGTATATATTGCTAGTTTTGCATGCTTATTTATTTTTTAACAGGACCATGATGTGCAACGGCCTCTGAGCTAATTTTTGTATCCTGTAAATATGTTTTAATAAATAAATTTATCCTTGCGGATAAAGAAAGACAGGGGACCAGTCTATATGTGGCTGTCATGCGCTCCGTGGTCTACGGGTCGACAATGCGGGCACGCATGCGGGTCGAACACGCTGCACCCTTCGCTTCAGATTCTCAGCTGTGAATATCAGGATTATTAGCCTCCCTATCGTTTTGTATCATTACTAATTAATTTTAATGATAACCTTGGGGCGCTTTAGTACTCTCCTCAAGACAATCGGGCACACTTATCGAAACGTCGGGTTGTAACAACCACTGGTTATTTTCAGAATCACTGCAACTCTGTTACTGGCAAACATTTTTAAGTATTGATGCAAATCTTATATAGTTTCAACATTCTAAGGTACTGAACTCTATGCTTTTGCTTGCGTGACAGACTATGATTGGGACGCCTGTTTTAAACATTGTAGCTCATTTTATGATGCAACATTTTGTGGAAAGTTGCTTCCTAGAAGATGTTTTAAATAAATAAATGCCATTTATTGTGTTCCTTTTCCCCCAGGTTGGGTTATCTTTTAGTACTAATGGTTGGCACTTGGCTAATGCTGACGTCATCTTTGGGTAAGTGAAAAATAAGAGGCCCAAGTTGACGTGGGCCCAATTTCATAAAGCTGTTGAGCAGAAAACACCGCTTAGCTTAGTGGGGCACCAGTCAAAAGAGTGCAAACTTTATGGAATTTTGGCTGGTAACCAGTTTCTGCTAAGCAATATTTATCTGTGCAAAAGTTTTGTGATAACATGCTTTATGACACTGGGCCCAGGTGAGTTAGATTATCTTGTTATCTGGGACCAATTTCATAGAGCTGCTAAAGCACAAAACAGTAGCTTAGCACAACAAAATTATGCTTACTAGAATAAGGTTACCAACCAAAATACCATTCTATTAGTATAGTATGTGACTGGTGTCCTGCTCGTTTCTTAGCAGAATTTTATTTAGCAATAGTTGTTGCTTAAGCAGCTCTATGAAATCGAGCCCTGGAGGAACCCCTGGAGCTGCGTATACACCGGTGTTTATTTCATAAAGCTATGAAGTAGAATAATTATGTTTCTCAACAATCTCAACGTCCATACGAGTCCAAAGACCATTTTATTTTTTCTTTGACAGTGTACGCATTTTCCAAATCTTACACTGCATATCTAGTTGGCCGTCTAATACACGGAGTAGCAGCTGTACTGGTTGGAGTAGGAGGTAAGAACAACTATTTTCCCTGTCTTGGTCTGCGAAATTAAGTACAGCATGACTTTAAAATCGATGTACAACTCGTGCTCTCCACTATTAAAGAATTAACACTTGAAAAAAATGTGAGGACACAAAAATACAAAGGATTCCAATGTAAGGACAGCACTGTCCCTTTTGTATTCCTTTGTTCTACTGTCCCCACTCTTATGGTATTACCATTACACTGCTACTTGTTAAGAAAACAGAAATAAAAAACCTGTCACGGTATTTTCCACAAGAACGTCGAATCCACCCACGTTTAGCGAGGTGACAGACGGTAACAACTGCATCTCTGGCTGCAGCATTCGTGAACGGATATACCAACCCTCAGAAATAGTAATATAAAAGAAAACAACAGATTCATGCATGCATGAATCATTTTGAATCATTTTTCAGATTCGAATGATTGTATTAATTTCCAGTCAACGGGGGCATTTCAGACGAAATAATTCGGCATGATGCTTACTACCATTACCATCTTTATAACAAGCAAGCTTTCGGATAGAAGTAACGCTTTTTTTTGGGGGGGGGAGGGGGTCAGTGCCAAAGTATAGCCCTACCTTTAACAGTAAAAGTTTCCACAGAAAGAAAAGAGAAAAACCTAGTGTTGGCATTAGGTTTTATACATCTTCAATGTAGATCTCACTTAATGTTGTGTGTTCTTATCTTGCACGATCGTTTCGGTTGCATTCGTTTTTTTGCTTCGTTTTGATTCGATATTTTGTCAAAGTTCTTCTTTTTTTCCCAAAGTATAAGTCAGTTATTTGTTACATTATTGGCTCACCGCAACATTATTTAATTCATTTCAATTCAATTCAATTCAATTCAATATTACATTGATTTCCTTCCTGAACAGTTTATAACAGAATGCACAAAAACAACATCAAGGCACGCTCCTAAAAACTAAAAGAGGAAATAAAAGAAATAATTAACTAACTAAGGCATAGTTAACTAGTTATTGAATTATGACATGACAAAGATTTAAAAGGGGACAAAAGCTTTTAAGCAGAAAACTCTGCTTAGTAAATCTCTTTACTTAGCAAGAAATGAGCGGAGTACCAGTGGCAACAATGTAAACTTTATGGAGTGTTGGCTGGTAACCTGTTTTTGCTAAGCAATATTTTTCTGTGCTTAGAAAGTTGTTGTGCTTACAGGCCATAGAGCTGTTCAACTGATCTGAGCATATTTCTTTACTTAGCCATATTTCTTTACTTGAGCGGGGTACCAGTGGCAACAGTGTCAACTTTATGGAGTGTTGGTTGGTAACCTGTTTCTGCTAAGCAAGATTATATTGTCTAATAAGTTTGTGTAGGCCTACTGCCTGTAAAATACCTGACTCAGTAGTCAATCAGTAAATTGGAGGAGTGTTGGTCACGCGGCTTTCGTATAATCAAACCAATGCAACTGCCGATCATTTGTGCTCAATGTGCAATTTCCATTTCATAGCGCTGCTAACCGTAAGTACACGAAAAGGCATGCCTTCTGGTGCTTGCTGTATGAAAATAAATGATGTAACAATGCAAATCCATGGTAAACGCGCAAGATGGCTGCCTAATTTTCTTGCAAACCCGTGAAATACGCTTACGCTTAAGCAAAATTGTCTGCTATAGTTAGCACGAAAACATGCTTACATTTAAGCAGCGCTATGAAATTGGGCCATGACAAGAAAGAAATTGAGATCAGTAACGACTAAAAAACCTTGAATCTCTAAGAAGAGTCAACTCTGGGGACAAACCAAAAGAATAAAACTATAATTGTACATTTTTGTTCGATTTCCGACTGGAAGGTTTAGGCGTCATAGGGTACCGATTCCGAGATGACGACAAACAACGCGGAATCGTTGTTGGATTCGTCATAGGCGGGTGCGCTGTTGGCTCACTAGGTAACGTAAAGGCATTATTACCGCTGTTGCGATTCTAACTTTAATCTGATTCAAATAATAGTTGAGTATTGATTTTTGAGTTTAATAGGCCTACACTCTATTTAAAAAAAGGTATGCGTTAATCATAAAATTTAATTATAAAATACTGCAATATAGATTTTACCCCCGCACTAACATTATGCCCTAAAGGCATTTTGTGTTTTGAAAACAAACATCAACTTTTCGCTGAAAGGTTTTTTCTTTGAAATTAAAACAGAAAGGAAAACTCTTTCGAAGGGGAAGTTTCCAGTTTTATTTCGGTTTCTTGTAAAACTGTATTTCTTAGAAAACCGATTTTCATAGTACGCGTATGATTTTTGAACAAACACTTAAAAAAAACATTCTTGATTTTATGTAGGTTTTATGTATATGAAATTACGTAATGGACTAATTGACTGTGTTGCTTTGATTTTGTTTGTATGTAGTTGGTCCCATTTTCGGTGGTGTTCTCGGCAGCATGCTGGGAGTCATGGGTCCATTTCTTATACTTGCGGGACTCCTCGTGCTACTGATAGGTAAGAACAACGTTTTTGTGCAAGGAACAAAGCAGAATTCACCAAATCTTGCTTAGAATTTACCGAGGTACAACGTTTATAGTGCTATTTAATTGCAGTTTAATATTTTGCAAAGCATTGCTTATTTTAGTACTTAATCCATCCGCTGTCAACAATATGTTTTTATAAAGCGCCTTTTTCTATAGACCACACTCCTGTGACAAGCATCAAAACCTCATCACATAAGTCGATCATTCCAGAAACAGGATGATCTAACATTAAAAAAAACCCACACAAGAATACTACAAAGGTAAAAGTGTCTTGAAGAGCTGCCTAAATGATTGAATAATGTCTAACAATCTAGTTGAGATCGCAGTTCATTCCAAAATCTGGGAGCTCCATTAGTGACAGCATTGTCACCAGAGCAGAATTATACAACAGCTGTTCTATGTTCAGCAAGAAGGATGCTTCAATTTCCATCAGAATTGTGTAAGCCAATGGGGATGGGAATTCCAAACCCTCCGAGGAGGGATGCTGGGATACATTCGAAACAAATATAGAAGGCCACAATTAGAACAGAAAACCACTTGTAGTCATTTGAATTCATTAATTCTTTAATGTGTAAATTACACACCCGCTGGTACAGTGCAGTTCCGCGAACCTTGGCCCATAAGGAGGGTTGAACATACACAATGAAATGCTTTAGAGTTCATGAAAGAATGCTGAAAGAACTGTCAAAGCTACCGCTAAAGTAAACCTCACTGGATTGAAGTTCACCATTCCTCTACCACCCTGATATGTATCCCCGCCCCTGAGCCTCACTGTTCTAAAACGTGTGTTCTGACTCACAGTTTCAGAGATCTGGGTTTTTCAACGCGAAACTGAGACCGAAGATAGGGAAGACCCGATGGCACTTTTGCAGCTATTTAAAGACCCCAACGCTCTTATCGCAGCTGGTGAGTACTATCCGTGTTGGCTCTATAGACCTTGACGCACATGACGTCATTTGAGTGTAGGGCGCCCTCGCCAGAGTTCAATAGGATGGTGTCAATTGTGCGTTTCCATTGTTTCTTTATCAGTTTACCTCTAAGATGGCGGCGGCTGGATGACGCAATACAAGGTCTGTTAAAGGTTGGGTCCTAGATTGGCAACTACTCCAAAAATTAATGACCATAAAAATGTACTTGGTGAGAAGCACTGCAGCTGTTATTTTTTTCAGTGATGACGTCAGGTGAATTGAGTCAGTTGTTTACAGACAGAATTTGGTTAATAACGAATGCAGCTGTTGAAATGTGTCGTCAAAATATCCATCGACAGTAAAAAACAACAACATACGTTTGGACCGATTGACTGCACTAAACTCAATGCAATGTCACGTCCGAATTGGCGCCGGCGGCTACGTCACGGATTAATCGCTACTTCATCATGCAATGAAGTACGGTGACGTCCTTAGCAACGGTCGTAGCCGTAGCCACAGCCACTTATTCGTACACGGCCTAAGCAAATGATTTTTGTGGGTTATAAAGTCTACTTTGTTGAATAAACCTTGGGCACATGACGTCACTGCAGTGGGGCGCATGACAGCCACTGGTTAGTTAGACTTGACCCAAGTCGGACTTTCGTCGAGTCCCTGTTCGCCTGAAAAATCAAACGCACTACAACAAAAAGCTCATACATTTTACTGACCAAGCTCAAGACCCGACTTGAAACAAGTCTACTAGTAATAGGTAAAATGATCTGATGGTGTGTGGTTTTTTTAAACATGAGGATGAATAATTATGTAGTTTTTTTCCAAACATAATTTATTGGCATGATGTCTCTTATTGATTTATGTTGTGCTGTCATGAAGGTGCCCTGGCGATGCCTAGTGTAATATTCGGTGTATTAGAACCATCACTACCCGTATGGATGATACAGAGTATGGAAGCAAGCACTTGGCAGCTAGGTGAGTTCATTTTCCCGTCGTAAATTGATGAATTATTTGGGAAAACCCATAGACGGTTCGGGTCGGTGGTCCGTGGTCCTTTTCGAAATCACGGCGGCTTGGACTTACAGCAGGTTCCGTCAGTTATTTAGAACACGTGCGGTTTCCTCCAATCAGGTGGAACTAGTGCCTCAGCCGAAGCCCAAACCAAATACAGGCAGTGGTTCATCAAAAGAGCCTTGTACAAGCGGATGTCTTCCCTAAACCAACCAGTGTGTTAGATGTGTGGTCAGCGCCCATAAGCCTGCTGGGTACTCAAGATGGATTTAAACCATGGACGAGGGATGTGCCCTCCTCTTTACGACACTTTACTGCTCAAAACAAGCCGATCATTACAAATTGTTGTGACTTTAAATGAGGAAAACTATTATCTGAGGTCATTAACACCATCAAGTGGGTTGAAGTCACTAAATTACCAAGAATCTAATTTTCATTCAATGTTCACCTTTGTCCAGAGGTCAATCGAAAGAAGAAGAACCACAAAAAAATAATAAATAAACGGGGTCCACTGTTATTACGGCAAGTTTACCTTCACCTTGCCACCAATAGGTGGCGTGGTCACGGGATGGCCGGGGGCACGTGCCCGCAGGATTCAAGTACCCCCCGATGCCCCCACCCCAACACGACAAAATTCAGATACTTGTAGTGCCCTAAAACAAAGGGGGGAACATGGCCTCTGGGCCCCACTGGAGTATGCCCCGTGTGCTCCACCCCCAGCCCAACCCCTAGTAAAAAACAAACATGACTATACAAATGATTCCAATGCATGTCTGTGTTATAATGAACATGTTCTAAAGCAGCGCGTGACAATATAGAATACATTGTGTGAATTTAAAACGGCCGTCAAAACTGTTAGTGGAATCGTACACAATTGTGTATTGACTTTCCAACCAAGGGAATTATTTGTTAAAATTGTAACATTATCTTATCTTAGTCACTAAACCATTTTTTTGCAAATAATGAAATAATCAAATAAATAAACATATTAATATACAAAGTAATAAAAAAAATAATAAAAACGTAATTAATTAATTAATACAAATCAGTGTTAGAGTCTGGTGTCGCTATAGGATCTACAGCAAAGGATGGTGGCCCAATTTCATGGCTCTGCTTACCGTAAGCGAAGAATCGGCGCTTACTGAAGCAGCTGTTTTTTTTGCTTGTGCGCGCGCGTAAGTCCACGTTGTTATAACTATAGGCTTTCTTCGTTTACACAGCTAGCGCAGAAATTCGGCGCTTGCCATGTGAGCGAAGAATGGTGATAACAAGCGCAAAATTTGGCGGTAAGCAGAGCAATGGAATTGGAGCTGGTACACCAGCAACGTTAAATTCAACACCACCCATTGATATGGAATATAATACTGTTGCTTTCTGATTTAGGTGCCGTATTTCTGCCATCCGGTCTGTGCTACATCTTCGCCTGTATAGTAATGGGGTATTTTTCGTATCGAATAGGCAGGTAAGTTGTTTGGGAAAAACATGAAGTCCCCCAAACCAAGTCCCTTAAACTTAGGGGATATTTTGAAAGCTTGTCTTCATAGGAACCCCCTATAGACGCAGCGCAGACGAATCTCGCCGTCACTTTATGTTCACAGAATCTGAGTGGTCTGGTGCTACCATACGGAACCTTCATATCACCCGTGACATTCCGTTTACGAAGGAGCCACAGAGCCTGGACTTCAGAGTTAGGCAAATCATGTACACAGCTCTGTGGAATAGTATGTCAGTTACTATTCGATTGCTGGTTGCACATGAGTGGGGGTGTTGCAGAATATATTCACGAGGTGAAATACAGACTATTCCATTTCACGAGGTGAAACCGATTGAAATGAAAAAGACAGATATTCTGCGACAATGCACGAACCAAAAATGCCAACGGGGTACTTTTGGGACGCTAGGTGGCAGCAAACGCAAGTCCATCGTTCTCAGTAATATGCACATGCTCGAACTATACGTAAACAATGGAAATTTACCTGGCAAGTCTGCTGCCACCTAGCGTTCCGAAGTCTCCTGGTAGATTCATTATTTGTTTTATATAACTCACACATAGATCCATGTCATTTAAAAACAAAATTCACAATAAACACAACATAGACACAAAAAATTCATCCACCCCACAAACACTTGAATTTAGTTGTTCATGTTGTAGATAATAAAGAAAGAAAAAAATATTCATTTGGAGTATCGAATAAATAACTTGATACGTATACTTAATTTGGTTTTGCCCTTACACTGATGTGTATAAGTACTGTGCTCTATCGAGCTCTGTGAAGAAGAAGAAAAACAGAGTACACAGTGCTTAATACACATCGGTGTAAGGGCAAAGACCAAATTAAGTTCTTTATTCCCGATGCAAATATTTACATCTATTTGATACGTGTATTTCTTATGGTTTGATCAACACTTTTAGGTGGTTGTGCCTTGCTGTACCTGTCTTCGTATTATCTGTATGCATTGCAATGGTAAGACTTTACCCTTAAAACCCTGTACAATAACAGCTGTAGTTGACAGTGAAGTATCACTAACTGGTTATTAACCAATTAATTTTTCACTTTTAAGTGCACAATGAAACTATTTTTAAAACCATTTCATTTTTGTATGTATGGTCCTTCATCATCAGCACAAACAAACAAGACAAATCGGGGTTGTCTGAGAAACTTTGTTCAGCCTGTTCAGCAGTTTAAATACTTCCCATGACTTGTTTTTACTATTATTATAATATTGGTCTATTAACTAGAGTTAGCATCATAATTATTATTATGATAAAATAACATATCCCTCTTAATGACTGATCTCTGCAGACCCATAGAAGGGGAAACAATTGCGGGAAGATTCATTATTATTATTTTTTTTTAAAGTTGTTTGATTAGTGCAAACAGCTCGTTTTTCTTTTGACTGTTGGCTACCGAAATATCGATAGTGTAGTTTGATATCACTATCAGGTGCTATTTAGTGATGCACTCATATATAGAGAGAGAGAGAGTCCCGTAAACATTGGGAAACAACACCGCAAGTCTCTGCTCTCAGATTAAAAACGGTTTGAAATGTCACTGTTTGACACCATCTGTAACATTTTTGTCAAAATCAAAAAAATAATGTTCGATGACATCACATTTCTATGTACCTTTTTGCTCAGAGAATTTTAGTTCAATCTAGAATTTTGGTGATATTCAATCAAAACGGCATTGAATTTTAACTTTTGACTGGCGCAAAAAATTCCTCTTTGGAGTGTACAAACCAGTTTGCTTTTGATGTCCGATGACGTCATGCTTCAAGTTTCGTTCTGAAAGAGTATCGATAAAATACAATTTACACCATTTTAGTGTGAGGTATTAGAGACCTGTAATTTTCCCCACTTTCGCAAGGAAGGTTGCATTACACATTGGGGTCCCTCCTTTACGCATTTTGTAGTGTGATTTTCGGACATTGTGCGTCGGACATTGAACGGGGTTATGTTGCGGTTTGTGATTGGCTCATGAAGTCACGAAGTCAGACTTTTGGTTGAAAAAAAGTGAAGACACGGCTGTGGCAGGGGCAAGGCGTGTGTAAAGAGAGAATTGGGCGAGTGTGAAGCTTGGGTCCATGGTTGGACTTCACTGATGCATTATTGAAGCAGGGAATGGACACACGTATAGCACCGTCAAGGTATAATTTAACATGTTTTCATTGAAGATTGTAAGTGGCAGCTTTCAAATTACAAGTAAAGTACTGTTGTTATTAATAGAACCCCACCCCTTTGCGTATGACGTCACAAGCTCAAACAACGCTCTCACACTGGGGTCGAACAAATTAAAGGTTGCCATTAATTTACTTTAGAGTTGTGCGTGTGGCCCGTACAGAGTTCCAGAGTTCTAGAGTTGTGCGTGTGGCTCATACACACGCGCGCATTTCCATTGCTTTAGAGTTGTGCTTGAGGCCTGTACACACGCGCGCATTTCCATTGTTTGACCTCGAGGATGACCATAGAGTTATATATAGGAACTAGAGGGCGCACTGGTAATGCTACGTGCACAAACGCGACGGAACCACAAGGAGGCACGCGCGCCATTTTGTACGAGGGCAACATTGAATACGAAATACGCGGTGTGCTAATTAAATACACGTTATGCGGTCTAAAAACAAAACAAAAAAACGAGCGGCTGTATTAAGGTTGTTTCGTGGGGTTTAGGTTTACGTTTCAAAAGAGGATGAACACACTATGTCATGATTTATTGTCCAAAGTGAAGGAATATAATTCTAAATTATTATATTTATTCGGGGATTATTTAGTAGCATAAACGGTCTTCACTGGCGATTATAAATTTCACAGTAAACCCTTTCATTGTTAACCGTTGCTCTTTTGCAACACGCACAAACGGTTTAGATGTTGTTTTGGAATACTTCAGTACTTACGAAATGGCCGCCGCGCTGCCCTTGTCGGGCCGCGTAAATAGGCTACTGCGCCCTCTAGTTCCTATATATAGCTCTATGAGGATGACGGTTTCCTATGCACCCATTCTCAAAAAATGCATCCTTGTGGAGCATTCTTTTGTTCTTTCCTTTGTCCCTGCACTTAACAGTTTCCCATAGACTTTGTAAACAAATTTCCTTGTGGAGCACCCTGGTCTTTAGAATGTCCCTGGATGGAGTCCTTTTGTTTTCCCTTTTTTGTTTTGTCCTTGGTCTTCACAAGGTACCGAAAGAGCACACCGGGTCTATACGCCTTTGTAAGTCAATGTTACGATTATTGTAATCAGTTTATTATACCCTTCATTAAAGGGTATATCTTGCCTTGTCCATGTCCTAAATTTACATTTGCCCCGTTGGCCATTTTTACGTTTAATCCAAAAGTATGAGAAAATGCCAACATTAGTTTAATATGTTGAAAACCTCATTGTTTTGTTCTTCTTTTATTCAACTATTCTTGTAGCTTCCGTTTGCAAACAGTTTCCTCAAGCTGATGGCACCGATGGCTGTCCTCGGTTTTTGCTTCGGTGAGTAAATTTGCGGATTAAAAATAAAACACAAACAGATACATGATTATACATTGCTTTTGTCGTTAAACAGTACTTTGTCGATGTTTTTTTTCCTTCAAACACTGCATTGTTTTATAATGTTATGTGTAGGTAGAAGCTGACCCCCTTGCCACCCCCCCCCCCCCCACATACACAAAGCTTCCACTCCACGTGGTATAAGCTGTACACATTGACCATCAAGTATTCATCCTGGTTCTATTGAGATTTCGACCACCGTCTATACTTCATGGACCCAAGCAGTATAAAGTTCATTTTTTCTCTTCTTTATGTTTTGTCGTTGTAGGAACAGTAGACTGTAACTGTAGTGCTGTGCTGTTCTATATCGTAAGGAGAGACCACAAGGGGGCGTACGGGGCGGCATCATCAGTCGCGACGTTTGCGTTCTCTCTGGGTTTCATACTGGGTAAGAGAGCTGTCAGTGACGCACCCATAGGAGGATGCTCGGTCATGGACCGAGACCCGGGGTCTACCCCCCCCCCCCCCCCCGTGCGGGCCGCCTGCAAGGGCTTGCCAGTTACTTCTGTCGTTTCCATAATAGAGACACAACTTAAACAGGAACTTCGGAAAATTGATAAAACCGGGGACCAATTTCATGGCCGTGCTCACAGCAAATATAACAGAATCCCACGCTTGTAAGCGAAGAACTGTGTGGTCCGCAGAGCTACTTGGGCCCAGAACAGAGCGTTTAGATGCATTGACATAACAGGGCGCAGAGCGTACTGTTTGCGCACCCGAAAACCTGCTATTCCGCATCAGAGTTTCAATTTAAATGACCCCCACCCTCCCTCCCATCCTCGACCCCGCTACCGGTTGACCAAAAAGGGTTGATGGGGGCGCTTCTACTGCGGAGTGGATGTTTGGGTTGGGGAGGATGGTACTTCCTTTCAGTGTACGTTTAAACCACGTTTTATGCAATGACCATACCAGATCGTTGACATCTATCCTGTAACAACTTGTACCCTTCTTACCAGTCAGCGTATCGATCTCATCATAGCTGTGAAACGGCACTTGTCCGGGTGTATAATGACCACCTTCTGGCACTTGACAAGGGAGAAGAGGCCATCTTACTTCTGCT
Organism: Pisaster brevispinus; assembly: GCA_023634235.1. Taxonomy (NCBI): domain Eukaryota; kingdom Metazoa; phylum Echinodermata; class Asteroidea; order Forcipulatida; family Asteriidae; genus Pisaster; species Pisaster brevispinus. The sequence goes on along the minus strand of JAMKCF010000003.1, from coordinate 23,460,649 downwards.
CGACTACTCGTCAGAGACTGCAGACAAGATTTGGAATTCAGAATAGTGCTCTGAATTGGTGCAGGTCCTACTTCTCCAATAGATCTCAATCAGTTGTCATTGACCAGTATGAATCTGCTACTCATTTTCCAGCCCAGGGTGTTCCTCAAGGCTCCGTGCTAGGACCTCTAGCATTTACCTTGTTCTCCTCTCCCCTCGAAGATATAATCAAATCTCACGACATTTCTTGCATGGTGTACGCAGACGACACGCAAATCTACCTGACCATACAACATCATCAGATATCAAACAGCATTCTCAAACTTCAATCGTGCATCAATGAAACTAAAAGCTGGTCAACCAGGAATGGAGTAAAATTGAACGAGGATAAAACAGAACTTCTCCATTTCACAAGTCGCTACCGTTCTCATAGGCCTATTGTGTCAATTCAGTCTGATGATTACAATATTAATCCTGTTTCATTTGCTAAGAATCTTGGTGTCATCTTTGACAAAAAACTCACTATGAGTAATCATGTTAATCTTATCTGTAAGACGGCCTCTTTCGCTCTTCACAAAATCAGCTCCATTAGAAAATATCTCGACCCAAAAATGACGGAAATTCTTGTTCATTCTCTTGTAATGTCTAGAATTGACTCATGCAACAGCCTCCTTTTTGGTCTACCGGATTCTCAAATTAATCAACTGCAACGTCTTCAAAATTCAGCTGCTTAGACTAGTCACACGCACTCGCCAAAGTGATCATATAACTCCCATCCTACAGAATCTTCACTGGCTCCCTGTTCAAGCTAGAATTAGGTTTAAAATTCTCCTCCTTACTTGTCATTGTTTACAAGACACAGCCCCAGTTTATCTACAGGAACTAGTTCACAAATATATTCCTTCTAGAAATTTACGTTCCAAATCAAAGTCCCTTCTCGTCACTTCCACCCGTCACAAAATATTCTTACGGAGCTCGGTCATTCCAAGTAGCTGCAGCTGAATAGTGGAATGGCATACCAGAGTCTGTTAAGGAGCAGTCACGGTTGGGCAATTCAAAAAACGCCTTAAAACTCATCTATTCACCATTTACCACTAGTTGTTCTTCTGTTGGTATTTCTTTTCCTGTTGTTTTGTTTTTTATCCTATCCAGCGCATAGGGACTTAACAGTGATATGGGCTATACAAATGCGGTTTATTATTTATTATTATTATTATCTTTTTTCACGACATTTTGATTGCTTTTGTTTTATTGACATAGGTCCTGCTTTGAGTAGTATTCTCTTCAATGTCGTGGGATTTGATTGGTAAGAATTGGGTCTTATTTCTCGTACTTTTGTTTAAAATGCAATTTTGTGCATTTCTGCGAGTTTCAAAATGGCTGCCGCTTGTGTTTGGCGATCCCACGGTCTTGTGCACACACATGCACAAACCGGACCCGCTACCCAGTCAGTAAAATTGATAATAGGGAACATTGTTAGATGCCCGTTGATTGCCAACTTATTGCTGGTTGATGGCGCATACAACCAGCACTCATAATACTGCAAGGGTGGATAGTTTGTTATCTGCAGTACGCAGAATGTATCACCGACAATATCACAATACGCCTTTACTGACACGTCAGTCCTCAAGCTTGACTTTACAGCAGGGGGACTGGTATAGTGGAATAAGGTACCGACAACCATTTTTTTTATACCACGGTAATAGATTGTGAATGTTTGATGGTCAAGAATAATTAACCAATCATTGTCATGTGCTTCAAATTCAAGTACATGGCAGAAGGGGACATGATTGATGTACCCCACGGGGGTACATTGCTAGCTCGTGCCCACCGACGGTCGTTTGCAGCGCCTTGTGCAACATTATAGTATCCTCGGGTTCGAGGTTGTCTCTGACCAGCCTTCCGATACATTGGTGGTCCGTACCGAACATCGAACATAATGGTCTACACGCCATATGTCAAAATCGTACATTGCTCAGTACTCAGCCCGTTCACTATTGTTTTGGGTGTTTTGCTTTTGCAGGATGCTTCGAGGTCTAGGCATGTGTACAGTTTTGTTTACGCCTCTGGTATTTCTCCTGCGAGGCTCGGACAGCGAACCACCCTCTGAAGTAGAAAACGAGAAGACTGTTTTAATTCTTCCCGCCATAAAACCAGAAACAGTGGCTCAGAGGTTGACATGAGAGTGACGACGACTACCACACTCACCGCTGGAAGGCTCTTAGTGCAATGCCATTAAAAAATGTTTTTATTTATTAATTGTGCTTAATTACCAGAATAAGGTTACCATCCAAATACCTTGATGCATTGTTGCACCCGTCAGATTACCAAATTGATTGACCGAGATCACCTAGGATCGACTTGACCTCGGACCGATTTGACTTTGGACCGAGTTGACTTCGGACCGAGTTGACTCGGACCGAGTTGACTCGGACCGAGAGGACCTAGGATCGAGTTGAATTAGGATCGAGTTGACTTCGGACCAAGTAGATATCGGACCGAGTTGACCCTATAAATTTATTATCACTGGTATAAGAATGACTAACATCCTGCACACCTGTAACATACTAGTTTCTTGGACTATTCCATTATTCTACAGGTAACGTAAAGGTTAACTACAAATTGAAAAGGGGGGGGGCATGTCTCTGACTGGTTTCCCGCTCATTGTTGCTTATAGCAGAGGGTTGTCAAACAATATTTTTCTGCGCAGGTCTGTGATGGGCCCTGTACGATTTATGTTTACATACATTGTGTGTACTTTCAGTTTACTGTGCTTTGTATTAAAGCCAAAAGATATGACGGTAGCCCCCCACCACCCCTTAAGGAAGTGGCAATGATCAAGTTTTGGAAGCGAAGATATATCCCAATCATCTACAAAATAAAACAATAACAAATGTTGTGTGTAAATTGTGTAAAACTGTGTTCTATTAGCTTTGAAAATGCAACGGCTTTAAATAAGTCGTTTTTTTAATGTTTTAAAATTTTACATGGTCAGCCAATCGATGAGCTATTTAAGGAGCATGCATGGAGACAGAGAGAAATTGTGATCCTATCAGGATCATGGTGGTGTTTCTGGACGGAATGGTTGTTCCCATAATCAGGAACAGGGAGTGTTATTAAAAACCTACTCGAACAAAAACGGAAACAAGTGATCTTTGCTGAAATTCCTTTAAGATTGAGTTCACATGAGATTAAACAGATTTTAACTGTGTACAAAACATTCATTCTGAATGCCCTTCTCCGGTGCTTTCAGAAAGATTCGCAAAAAGTCATGTTACGTCATCACTCGTGGTACGTCATATATTATGTACGTTTTTGTACAGCCGCTTTGTTTCAGAATGGAGGTATAAACGAAGCAACATCCCACATAATATGACGTCAAAGAGAAATCATTTTGACGCACGCCGTCTATGGCAAGCTGCCAAGTACACTGCTGTTTAATTAGTGTTATATATATAGAGTTATATATATAGCGTATATATAGAGGCTGGGCAAGCTGCCCCCTCATTTTATCTATTGGCAAGCTGCCAAGTAATCCGGGCCCGGTACATTTTGATGGGCAAGCTGCCCTTGGGCATTTGCCCTTCATTAAGTCATGATTATGTCACGAGTTTAATAAGTATTGCATTTTAATGTATTCTCGTACATATTTCCCAAAATGGTAATTGACCAGATCTTGTTAGTAATGAAAGCAGTTGAAGCTGCGCCAAAAGTTAAGTAATGTTTTTGCTATTATATTATTTTGGGGTGTCGTCTGAGAATAATTAATTAGCTAACCTTGTTGGGACCATATCTCAAAAAGTATACCGCCGATCGTCAAACTTTTTTCGATTTTATAATTGTTAGATATTGTAAAACCTTTTTTATTTTGCCTAAAATGCCGGACGACGTCACCATGACGTCATTTATAAAGCGTTTTGTATCTGTGTACAAAACCCATGGCTCTGAAAAGTGGAAGTATTTAGCTGATAAAAAACAGAAATTTTCAAAATAAGTTAATTTTTAGTTAATGCGCAAACCACGACCATGATGTCATTTATTGCGCGTTTTGTATCTGTGTACAACAATTTATATCAAAATAAGTTCAATTATAGTTACCCATAATACACTAATTGTTTTAAAAACACAAATGTTTTTACTAATGTTTTTTACCACAATGATTTGCGACTAAGTTACAAATCGGACACCATGGCTAGCTTGCTGATTGCGCCGTGATTGTGCAATCACGGCAAGGCGTTGGAGATTACCTTGATATTGGATTCCTAACCGGTAGAGGACCATTTGCTTTGTGCACAGCCCATTCGATTTGTACATGAGCAACACGTGTAGTTCCTACGTACGTTTAGGGTTTTTTCTTGAAATGCATTAGACGTGTTCGTTATAAATTTATAGTACGACCTCACCAGGTGTCAAATTACGGTAATTCAAAACGTATTCCTTTAAAAATGTATATCTCCTGAACCACATGTCGTAAAGTCGTATTGTATGTGTTGTTTTTGTAGCTTACAACAATTGCAAAAGTTTATTCAAAACGATGACCTCACTTTGACATTAACTTCCGGGCCAAGCAGAAAGCTCAAAACTTTAACAAAGCATATTTCCTGAACAACATGTCATAATGTCGTAACGTTTGACCACACGATTTAGAGCTCTTGTGTGATTGCATTTAGTTTTCGGGAAATCACCGTGTAGCAAACAAAAACTTGGTGGGGAATTAGAGCTGAATGGGAAAGGGGGGAGAACATTTTAATTTGTTATGAGTGTGAAGAGCCAAAATTAAAAATAAAGTTACATCCCATATTCACTATTTTAGCCCAACAAGAACATATTCATATTAAAAAGACACAACAAATGTTACAATTATGGTTTTAGTACAATAGCATAGACCAGAATTTAAATCAACTCAAAATTATCATGTGAAACTAAAGCCCTGTCGTGTCATGCGCTAAGATGTTATCTGAGGAAGGCAGGCGTTGTAACATTTTACCATAGGATTACATGATCCAGTTCCTGAACCAGTTCCTGAACCTGTCCACGAGTTTGAGACAGTAGACATGACCCTAATTCTACCCAGCTATTACATTTATCGTTCATCCTGTGATTTTTTCACTGAACATTATTTTTAAGGATGTATCTTTCGTTCCTCTAGAAATGTAAGTTATCTATTTAGAAGGTTTTTTTGAGATGGTGGTTTTTGCCTTTTGCCAAGATCACAATATTTTGCGTAGGTCGACGGATGAACATTTGCCGAAGGTAATGTTGTTTCTGAGGCAACATACGCATCTAAAACAGGAAAATAACACATGTCGTTCACGCCAAAGATATCCTAATTATTACATTATTAATACTAAAGCAGGTAGCAACGAACAACATCATCTACGAATGTTCTGTAGTGTAACGATTAGTTTATTTACAGAATATTATTGCCGCCTAAGTTGAAACAGACTCGTCCAGACAGTCTTTAATGGCTGGCCATGCAAACGCGCATCGGATACCGACATGTGTAAACCCGCTGAAATGTTTTGTACGTTGAGCTGCCAACTGTTTAAGTTGCGAGAGTCGAATGAGATTAATTTCAACTAATTGGCGCATTGGTAGCGATACCCCCTATCATTTTCAAGAGATTTTCATGTAACAAGCAAACTAATTCACCCTGACTTCATTTCAAAAGAAAAATTGAATTCTGTTTAAAACTGCTTCCCAACCAAAACTACATGTATAATATACATGTAAATGCAATATAGTGTTAATGGCCTCACGTTATGACCCTATTCTATATTGCTACACGGGATAGGACAGAATAGTCTGTTGCCCTTTCTAGTAATAATGCCAGTCAGTATTCATCATTGCTGCTGCACACGGGGCACATGACAAAGATGGGTGCAGTTGGATTGAAGTGTACTGCAAGTTAGATGTTTATTTAAGGTTTCTCAATCGGTGTTCGTGCCACAGTGCTTCCGTTCGGCACACCGGACATCACTATTATAATAAGTCGATTGTTCAACTCTCGGTTTACGGACTTTGCTATTTTTTTCGTTGGAGACCTTTTGTCCAATTTTCCCCCAAAGGTGAGCCAAGGCCTTGAACCGTAAAGGCAACCCACTCCCTCAAAATGATTGGTAGTTTTTCGAATTCTATTATATGAACTTTTTGAATTCATGCAGTGTGTATGGAAGAATTAAGCCTTAGACAATGAAGTGATGTAGATCGTGGAATCGCACATGTATACATGTAAACTATATTTACTTGATACTAACTGGTAAATTGTAGTTTGAAGGTCGTAAACTCATTGGGTGGTTATGAACTACATCGACATAGGCCGGTATGTATCGTAGAGTTCTTGCAGAATAATGATTTATAGACTACTTTGTGTAAATTTACTGGGTGTACATGTAATGCTCTATTATATAGGCCTACATCATGCATTGAATCAATATTGCAAGAATTGTGTTAAACACATCATTACATTACAGTAATTACAATGTATTCATTTTCCCTTCAAGATCTGGATGAGTTCTTCTCTAAAATCACAAAATTATAAATCAATATCACATATCTATTAAACGTACGTAGGAATTGCAATGCGTTGGAGATTACCTTGATATTGGAATCCTAACCGAGAGAGGACCTATAGTTAGTGTACAGCCCATCCGACTTCTGCATTAACGGTATTTGCAATTCCTACCTACAATCTATAGGGTTTCATTATAAGGCATTTGATGGGGGTACATACCATCTTGTACCTAATCAAATTTGTTAGTATGAAAACAACTTTTTGTTTTCATCGTGACGTCATCAGGTGTCAAAGTACTGTAATTCAATGCTTATTACTTTATACAATCATATATCCAGAACCACATGTCCAAAAGTGATAGAGTTTGTGCTGTCTTGTTGCTTACAACACTTGTGACATTTTATTTAAAGTATGACCCCAGTTTGACCTTTACTTCCGGTCCAAACAGGAAGCTCTAAAATGTGAAATATAAAAATCATATCTCCTGAACCAGTTGGGACGAGGGTACAAACTAGGGCCCTATTGCACATGGTTTAGTTAGAATGATGGTAACAGTTAAGGTCAGACTCACGCTCAGGTTTGAAATAAGTTTTATGGTCAGTATCAGATTGAAGATCAGGCTTAGACTTTTAGGCTCACTTTCAGTGAAAATAAGGGACTACCAGACGTCAAGGGTCTTCTATCTTTATTATTATTTTGTGTGTGACACAATAAAGTATCTTTCTACAGTTTTACTAAATAAGGGAGCCGTAACAAATATTCCTCTACTCACACTTTAATAATAATAATAATAATAATAATAATAATACAAGGCATTTACATCTTTAATATTTCCCGACTTATAAAACACCTTAGTACATATTATTGTTAGATACAAACTAATGAAGATATTTTAAAGAGTTTTTAAGAATTGAGTATAACTCGTCCTGGTCCAAGCCGCATGAGGACAGTGGATAAGGGTAACACTTCAAGGTAAAAATCTTGATGGTCAGGGTCAGGTTTAAAATCACCTATATAGTTATGGCTAGGGCCGGCACAGGCAGAGTCAGAATAACGGTCAGTGTTGTTCATTTCTCCTAAACCACTTGTCTAAAAGTGATATTTTGTGTGCTGTCTTGTATCATCCTATAGCCCATGGAAAAGTTAGAATGAAGGTGAACTTTAGGGTCAGGTTCAGGGTCAGGTTTAAAATCAGTTTTAGAGTCAGTATCAGAATAAAGATCAGGTTTAGGATTTCAGTTACACCTGAAGTCTAAATAAGAGAATGTCAAGAGTGAAAGCTCTTCTTTCTAAAAGTCTGACTAGGTCTGGGGCGTTTTAATCAAAGGAAAAACGGAACAGCTTTGTGTTTGTCCTGAGGACAAACACCTAATGTCTAGTTATTCTTTGTTTCTGCCTAAATTCCCATAGCATTAGTACACGATTAATAACAATGCTATATCAAAGTAAAGCTTTGTGATTAAACTTAAAATGTAATTTAATAATGATTCGAATTCTTAGTTAATTAGCCATTTTTAGCGAAGTGAATATTTAATTAGCCAACCTTGTTGGCACCATATCTTAAAAAGTATACCACCGATCGTCAAACTTTTTTCGATTTTATACTTGTGGGATACTGTATAACTGTTTGCTGGCCTAAAACACCGGACGACGCCACCATGACGTCATTTATTGCGCGTTTTGTATCTGTGTACAAAACCAATGGCTCTGAAAAGTGTAAGTATTTAGTTGGTCAAAAACCATACATTTTCAAGTAAGTTCATTTATAGTTACCCATAATACACGAATTGTTTTAAAAACACAAATGTTTTTACTAAGAGTTATTTCAGGCCATTCAAACTCATCAAAGAATAATGCTTTTCCACAATAACTAACGATTAAGTAACAAATCTGACACCATGGCTAGCTTGCTAATTGCGCCTTGATTGCACAATCACGGGAAGGCGTTAGAGATTACCTTGATATTCGATTCCTACCCGGTAGAGGACCAATTGCTTTGTGCACAGCCCATTCGATTTGTACATGAGCAACACATGTAACTCCTACGTAGGTTTACGGTTTTCGTGAGAATGCATTAAATGGAATTTTTTTACCATCGTGTTCTTTATAAAATGTATTAAGTATGAAAAACATAATGTTTTTACTGTGACTCTCAGGTGTCGAACTACGGTAATTCAAAGCTTATTCCTTTAAAAAATCATACCTCCTGGACCACATGTCGCAAAGTCGTATAGTTTGTGTTCTTTTGTAGCTAACAACAAATGCACATTTTTTTTAACATGACCTCACTTTGACCTTTACTTCCGGTCAAAACACGAAGCTCAATTCTTTAAAAAATCATATCTCCTGAACCACAGGTCATAAAGGCGTAACGTTTGTGTTGTATTGTAGCTTACAACACTTGTGACATTTCATGTACAGTAATAACCTCACTTTGACCTTTACTTCCGGTCCAAACAGGAAGCCCAAAACTTTAACAAATCATATATCCTGAACAACATGTCATAAACTGGTACATGTATAATGTTTGTGTTGTAATGTAGCTTACAACAATTGCGACATTTTATGTATAATCATGACCTCACTTTGACCTTTACTTCCGGTCAATCAGGAAGCTCAAAATTTTAACAAATTATATCTCCTGAACCACATGTCATAAAGTGGTAATGTTTGTGTTGTCTTGTAGCTGGCAACACTTGAGAAATTTTATTTAAAACGATGACCCCACTTTGACCTTTACTTCCGGTCTAAGACAAGACCGATTTTGTTAAACTATATACACTGTGGTGATCACTCTTGATAACAAGCATTCATTTCGAACAAGATTACACCATATACACAAAATACAGAATCAGTTCATATCTTTGGATAAAAAAACCTTTAAGGTCAACAGAACGGAACAGCTTTGTGTTTGTTCACAAACACCTTTTGTCTAGTTTTGAGTTGAAATGTTTCTCAAAATGCTTTATACTCTCGAAATCTGCTTTACTTTAAACCAAGTAAGTTGTTGTTGCCATGAATTTTTAGAGTGATTACCAAATGTATACCTTCCATTTACATTTTTTTTAAATCTAAGTATGTTGTTTACATGTCCAGATATTGCTGAGGTTAATTTAAGCTTATTTGTTTCCTTAATCATTTAGTTTTTATAATTCGGTTTCTACCGTTGACAGTTGATATACCAATTTTGCTCACAAGAGGTGCTGGCAAAGTTCTGTCCCGCCCCTTTCTAAACCAAATCAATTATATAACTTGACTACGGAAACGTATTGCCACCACATGAATAAAAAAATCGCTCTTATCGTATACGTACACGATAACTTATTATGGACATACATGACTTATCCAAACTAACCGTTTACGTGCGCGATAACTTATTGCCGCCACATGAATAAAATTAATCTTTCTCTTATCGTACATGTACACGATAACTTACGTACACGGTAAGTTTGGATTTAGCGTGTACGTACACGATAAAGTTTGGACTTATCGTGTACACAGTATACAGTACACTATAATATACGTACACAGAACGTAAAATGTAACAACTATACCTAATCAGCAATTTTATTTGTCATTATTTGAATTGAGCAGATTAAAAACCATAATAAAAAGTAAATTTCGCTCCGAAGCAGACGGCTTTTCAAAAATGGTTGAATGTGAGGAACACCACCGCGTGATAGTCGCGTTGTACACGTGGAGGCATCGTGGTCGTAAAACCAAAAACATTTCTTAAATTTAATAACTGTGAAGTCGTTCAGTGTTCGCCTGGTTTAATGGGGGTAGGGAGATGGTAAATTTATGTTGTTGACGTAGCATAAAGAAAACCGTGGCAACAGGCAATTATGTGAAAGTACCAACGCATAGTCGCGCCCTACAGGAGGCAGCGAGAATGGTAAAAAAATCTTTTTAAAAAAATGAATAAATAAAAATCAACTAGCAATATTGTGTGCTGCCGGGTGCGCGATAACGCGTTCACATATGAATAGCTGCTTGCACAGTCCAAATTAATCTTTTATTATTTAAAACAATTATTTTATCTTTCGTTTCTGCAGCGGTTTTTCCCCACGATTAATTTGGAGACCATGCCGTCTTGTATATATAAAGTAGACCGTGTGCAGGACATTCTCTTAAAAGTCTTAAATGGTTGAAAAGCCTCACTTATAAGCAAATGCTTGAAAGGGCCAACAGTTCATACCACACCATCTAAGGTTTATTTTAAAATATTTTCAGTGCATTTCCCAACAATTTTTACATCTAAGTGACTTCTTTACACGCCCAGATAATATCTAGGATTGTTTGAATCCTTCAGCTACACAGTAATTGATATATTTATCTAATTATCTAAGCAATGCCCCCCCCCTCAACGAGCCAATATTTACTACCACACCATCCAATATATATTTTGAAAAATTCCTATATTAAAAATATATATAATATACTCTAGGGTCTGCCCCCCCCCCTCCACTTAGACATGTGTAATGGTCCATTCTAGGATATCACTGACTTTGACTCCCCAAGGTCATTAAACTTTGGAGATATGGCTTAATTAATCATTGTGTGGTATGATCAATTGGACCTTTCCCTCATTTAAGGGATTTTAATGTGATAGTTCATTATAATAATGTGTAGATGCTCATCAAACAGTACTCAGTGCTAGTAGTAGAGCAATGAAATGTATTGTTATCACTGCATTTCTTGTAATAAAACCAAGGAGGCCCGCCATATAAAGTGACCTCAATCAACTTGCCAGCCTGAGGGCTCCTGTAAACCAAGAGTGCTTGCTATGTGAACCAGAAACACCGGGGTCAACCGTACTCTTCCACACTTAATAAAACGTGTTCTGTTTTCTGTTACGTATATGTGACAGGTGTAGAAAACCCTAGTGTGTATGTTAGACTTATTATTACCCTTCCACTGTTTATATTTCCCTTTAAGCTCTTCTAGCACCCCTTTAGTTAATTTCTTAGGAATCCTCTTGTATAAACAATGAACCCTTTGCATAATCCTTGGTAGTGTGGTTAGTCAGCCATGTAGTTGAATTCAGATAGCAGCCTGGCAGCGCAAGGGAAACACTCCATTTTTGTTGTGTCTTCATGATTTAAGTTTTGCCTGCATCAAGTTTATCCTGCTATGGACTCGGTTTTAAAGCCATTTTGATTTTAATCTGTAACTTCCTTTGGCACTGTGTTTTTTTTTAGGTTTCTGCTGTGTTTTTTTATAGGGTTTCTGTGGTTTTTTAATCACATGTGTTTTTAATGGTTTCTGGGTTTTTTTATCACTGAGTTCTAGGTTCAGTTTGTGAATTTGATCTGAGTTTAAGGTTCACTGGGTTTTCTTTTGCTTAAGTTAAGGTTTCCAAAAGATCAGTTTTTAGGTCCAAAGGTGTTTTTATTGTTTTGTTGTTTTGTTGCTATTTTTTTATTACTGTATTTCAATCACTGGTTTTCCATTGGTCATTGATTTGTAATCAATAAAGTTATTTTTATTATTTTTTTTATTGAAGAAACCTACATTTTGAGACTTTGTCCCACTTTGTGCATTACCTCGCGTCTTGACCTTGTTTGATCCTGTAGATTAAGTGAGTTTCCCCAAGCAAGTTTAGTTTTATTTTGTTTATTCTAGTGGTCCATTTTTCAAGGTTACATAAACACTTCTAAATACGGCTTATTGTCCAATCTGACCTTGCTCAAACGTGGCCATGTAAATACAATCATTTGTACGCTCTTATACTGTAAAGCTACAGAAAGGTGAACAGATTGGAATACTACCGTTACAGGTAAGTTTTTCTTCTATCTTCCAACAAAACAGACAAAGACTACCTTGCCATGTTGGTGCAGTTAGCAATACCAACTGCTGCAGCCTGAAACACCACATGTACCTCATGTTTAACTCGTTGTTTCTTGGTTAAGAAGTTTGTTTAACTGAATATGTTAGTTTCACACTCCTGATACACATGGCCCAAAACAAGATGGCGAAACTGTTATTTTGTTGTCAGTGATAGACTTGACATAGTCATTTGGAAGTGTGGTGACAATGACAAACGTTAGGAAGAAAATACTGGATTGTCTTGAAGTGAACCAACTGGAACCATGCAGGACTGCTGCTGTTTTTTTGTTTTTTTAATTGGATTTAAACTCATTTCCAGGTCATTTTGACAGACTCCGGGTCATGGGAACTTATAAATGGGCCAGGCCCCACGGAACCAGGAGTCACCGGGTCCATTTTGATCCGGAATGTTTTTGTTTAGCGTGTAGCACTACCAACAACTATCGTCAGTAAACAAGAACTACCGACAATTCGTAAAACCTTTTCTCAATCTGTGTTTCCAACCTCTCAGTTTTTTTTACAGGATAAAGGCGTCTAGATTGAGAGAGCACAGAAGACAATGGGTGTTCGGGAGAGAATTCAAGAGGTGCGGCACTCCAGAAGTCTGCTTGTTGTTGTGGTAACGGTCGCGATGGTTTTTAGCACTTCTCTTCTGACTGTCGTTGGTAAGCTTCGATTATGGGGAGGATATAAAATGATTATTTTATAAACAATAAGTGTCACCCTCAGATTCAAAAAAGGTTTTTAAATGGTGGGCTATATTCAATGTCGTTTTACTGAGAACGATAAGAAGAAGAAGCAAAACAATATACATAGAAACAAATTAACGCCCCCTCAAAAAAATAAATACATAAATAAGAACTATATAGCCTACACAATAATAATCGATTCATTTGAGCAAACTGTTAGTCTTTCCGGAGTTTTTCATTGGTGAGTTTTGGTTATTTTGTACATAATTTCTTAATTTTCTATAAAAAAACACACCATCAATTTTGTATAACTCTAAATAAGTCCTTACAATTTGCAGAAAACGATTTTGTTGGCACATTACGTAATTCTTTCTTGTCGTATAGTCCCTTTACTGCCCGTGGTTCTACTCGAAAAATGCCCCAGAGACAACTCGACCGAGATCGACCGAGACGAATTACCACTTAACGTGACAGCCTTGGGGTTCCGTGGCACTACAGGCAGACTTCACCAGCCGCACGACGTATTTTCGGACTGTGAGAAAGCCGTAAACACTAATTTGGGTCTTCTGCTGTCGTCACAGTTTGTTATTCGGTTGATGCTATCTCCATTCGGGGGTTACATTTGTATGAAGTAAGTTACGTCGTCGCTTGTTTACTAAATACGTTTATGGTGTCATTTAAAACCCATCATGGGTGGCTAATGTAAATCGATCGCCTCTCTCCACCGTGGCCCTGGTTCGATTCCCGGCTAGGGCCATACTGTGTGAGACGAGTCGTGCGTTGCTGGTTCTCTCCTCAACCAGGTTTTTTTTTTCCCCAAGCCGTTCCGTTTTCCTCCCTCCAAAACAAACCAAACACTTTTGGTCTGTGGCTTAGTCTGAACATCTGACGTCAATCTTGGAGGCTCGTGAGTATTGCCAGATGTACCTTTGACCTCGCATCCCATTCACAGAGATTTATGAGCAAGTTCGATCAAGGGACTATAGTTGACTAGTCGACCATTTGGCGATTTTGCCTGGTACCCAGGATGTATTTCATGCATAGGTAACCATGGAACATTGACTAGTGGTTGACAAATGGTCGCTGATCAAACAATTGCCCCTATGTTGTTAATACACACGTACACACATTACGTAATGAACGAAACAACAGTGCACAATACAATTTATGCACACGCAGCAGCGATCGAAAGTGTAAGAGCGAGCTGACAAACTATCACCTCGGACCAATCACAACACAGAATATGGAAAGCTTACGTCAATGCATGTTTATCCACTAAAAACATTGGGCCTGTAAGACCAGTGTCTATCTTTATGAAATTACTGTTGGTGAAATTTATAAATTCTTTATGAAGTTACTGTTGGTGTGCCTCAAGGTAGCGTTCTTGGGCCTATCCTTTTTTTAATCTTCATTAATGACATTACTCAAACTATCAGTTCCAATTGTACCTGTAATATTTTTGCTGATGATGTGGTCATTTATACAACAGGGAAGAGTGTTACTGAAATTAACGAAGTGTTGCAATCTAATATTGATAGTATCAGTGCATGGTATGAATGTAACCGTCTTCGCATTAATCCAGAGAAGACTTAGACTATGCTTTTAAAATGTTCTCGTACCAATAAAGATAAATTGAATGTTTTGATTAAGGACACCCCTCTCGAACAGGTGGAAAGAGTCAGGTACTTAGGGGTTGAAGTTGATGCCAATCTCACCTGGGATTCGCATGTCAGAAATGTATGTAAATCGGTTGCTTTTAAGATTCACTCTCTCAATTAGACTTAAGCACACCATTAACAAAAGGTTACTCAACACTATGTACAAAACAACCGTTTAACCTTGTTTTGACTACGCTAGTTCTGTCTTGGGAATTCTTCTTTGAATAACAAAAATGCCCTTCTCAGACTACAAAAAAGAGCCGCTAGGATTGTTGCTGATAATTTTGATTATGTCAACTCTTGAGGTGAAGACATCATTAGGACACTTTCTTGGCAGACCTTAGACTAGAGAAGGGATTTCTACTTTTTTGTTTAGCCTGTATTAAATGTATTCATGGGTTAGCACCTGATCGTCTTTGCGACAACATTGACATGTATTTTGATAGGCACGGCTTCAATACAAGGAACGCATATTCTCGCAATGTTGTTGTTCCTAAGCCAAATATTGAATGCTATAAACAATCCCTCTGTTATGCTGGGGCTACTGTTTGGAATCAAATACCTACTCATGTCCAGAATGCCTCCTCTACTGATAGCTTTAACAACTAGCGCTGGCTCCAGGCTCCTGTAAATCTCTTCTGCTTTTTACTTGCACATGAATTCAACAAAAGTTCACCATCACCTGCACATTTGACCAGTGACGGCACCTAATGCACCATCCCAGTTTAGTTTCCAGCGAGAACTGCTACAGGGATTGTTTTACTCAAGACTCAAGACTTTAACAACATGTACCAGAAGGTGTATTTTAAGTAGTTTGTTCTGTTTTGTTTAGAGTTCGTGCATTGTGTGTGTGTTGTTGTTGGTTTTTTTTTACCTTTCATAATTTCACCTGCCTGTGGGTATTTCCCATTATTTGTATATATTGCTAGTTTTGCATGCTTATTTATTTTTTAACAGGACCATGATGTGCAACGGCCTCTGAGCTAATTTTTGTATCCTGTATAAATATGTTTTAATAAATAAATTTATCCTTGCGGAAAAAGAAAGACAGGGGACCAGTCTATATGTGGCTGTCATGCGCTCCGTGGTCTAAGGGTCGACAATGCGGGCACGCATGCGGGTCGAACACGCTGCACCCTTCGCTTCAGATTCTCAGCTGTGAATATCAGGATTATTAGCCTCCCTATCGTTTTGTATCATTACTAATTAATTTTAATGATAACCTTGGGGCGCTTTAGTACTCTCCTAAAGACAATCAGGGCACACTTATCCAAACGTCGGGTTGTAACAACCACTGGTTATTTTCAGAATCACTGCAACTCTGTTACTGGCAAACATTTTTAAGTATTGATGCAAATCTTATATAGTTTCAACATTCTAAGGTACTGAACTCTATGCTTTTGCTTGCGTGACAGACTATGATTGGGACGCCTGTTTTAAACATTGTAGCTCATTTTATGATGCAACATTTTGTGGAAAGTTGCTTCCTAGAAGATGTTTATAATAAATAAATGCCATTTATTGTGTTCATTTTCCCCCAGGTTGGGTTATCTTTTAGTACTAATGGTTGGCACTTGGCTAATGCTGACGTCATCTTTGGGTAAGTGAAAAATAAGAGGCCCAAGTTGACGTGGGCCCAATTTCATGAAGCTGTTGAGCAGAAAACACCGCTTAGCTTAGTGGGGCACCAGTCAAAAGAGTGCAAACTTTATGGAATTTTGGCTGGTAACCAGTTTCTGCTAAGCAATATTTATCTGTGCAAAAGTTTTGTGATAACATGCTTTATGACACTGGGCCCAGGTGAGTTAGATTATCTTGTTATCTGGGACCAATTTCATAGAGCTGCTAAAGCACAAAACAGTAGCTTAGCACAACAAAATTATGCTTACTAGAATAAGGTTACCAACCAAAATACCATTCTATTAGTATAGTATGTGACTGGTGTCCTGCTCGTTTCTTAGCAGAATTTTATTTAGCAATAGTTGTTGCTTAAGCAGCTCTATGAAATCGAGCCCTGGAGGAACCCCTGCAGCTGCGTATACACCGGTGTTTATTTCATAAAGCTATGAAGTAGAATAATTATGTTTCTCAACAATTTCAACGTTCATACGAGTCCAAAGACCATTTTATTTTTTCTTTGACAGTGTACGCATTCTCCAAATCTTACACTGCATATCTAGTTGGCCGTCTAATACACGGAGTAGCAGCTGTACTGGTTGGAGTAGGAGGTAAGAACAACTATTTTCCCTGTCTTGGTCTGCGAAATTAAGTACAGCATGACTTTAAAATCGATGTACAACTCGTGCTCTCCACTATTAAAGAATTAACACTTGAAAAAAATGTGAGGACACAAAAATACAAAGGATTCCAATGTAAGGACAGCACTGTCCCTTTTGTATTCCTTTGTTCTACTGTCCCCACTCTTATGGTATTACCATTACACTGCTACTTGTTAAGAAAACAGAAATAAAAAACCTGTCACGGTATTTTCCACAAGAACGTCGAATCCACCCACGTTTAGCGAGGTGACAGACGGTAACAACTGCATCTCTGGCTGCAGCATTCGTGAACGGATATACCAACCCTCAGAAATAGTAATATAAAAGAAAACAACAGATTCATGCATGCATGAATCATTTTGAATCATTTTTCAGATTCGAATGATTGTATTAATTTCCAGTCAACGGGGGCATTTCAGACGAAATAATTCGGCATGATGCTTACTACCATTACCATCTTTATAACAAGCAAGCTTTCGGATAGAAGTAACGCTTTTTTTGGGGGGGGAGGGGGTCAGTGCCAAAGTATAGCCCTACCTTTAACAGTAAAAGTTTCCACAGAAAGAAAAGAGAAAAACCTAGTGTTGGCATTAGGTTTTATACATCTTCAATGTAGATCTCACTTAATGTTGTGTGTTCTTATCTTGCACGATCGTTTCGGTTGCATTCGTTTTTTTGCTTCGTTTTGATTCGATATTTTGTCAAAGTTCTTCTTTTTTCCCAAAGTATAAGTCAGTTATTTGTTACAATATTGGCTCACCGCAACATTATTCAATTCATTTCAATATTACATTGATTTCTGAACAGTTTATAACAGAATGCACAAAAACAACATCAAGGCACGCTCCTAAAAACTAAAAGAGGAAATAAAAGAAATAATTAACTAACTAAGGCGCTATGAAATTGGGCCATGACAAGAAAGAAATTGAGATCAGTAACGACTAAAAAACCTTGAATCTCTAAGAAGAGTCAACTCTGGGGACAAACCAAAAGAATAAAACTATAATTATACATTTATGTTCGATTTCCGACTGGAAGGTTTAGGCGTCATAGGGTACCGATTCCGAGATGACGACAAACAACGCGGAATCGTTGTTGGATTCGTCATAGGCGGGTTCGCTGTTGGCTCACTAGGTAACGTAAAGGCATTATTACCGCTGTTGCGATTCTAACTTTAATCTGATTCAAATAATAGTTGAGTATTGATTTTTGAACTTAATAGGCCTACACTCTATTTAAAAAAAGGTATGCGTTAATCATAAAATTTAATTATAAAATACTGCAATATAGATTTTACCCCCGCACTAACATTATGCCCTAAAGGCATTTTGTGTTTTGAAAACAAACATCAACTTTTCGCTGAACGGTTTTTTCTTTGAAACTAAAAGAGAAAGGAAAACTCTTTCGAAGGGGAAGTTTCCAGTTTTATTTCGGTTTCTTGTAAAACTGTATTTCTTAGAAAACCTTTTTTTTTATTGTACGCGTATGATTTTTGAACACACACTTAAAAAAAAACCAACACATTCTTGATTTTATGTAGGTTTGTGTATATAAAATTACGTAATGGACTAATCGACTGTGTTGCTTTGATTTTGTTTGTATGTAGTTGGTCCCATTTTCGGTGGTGTTCTCGGCAGCATGCTGGGAGTCATGGGTCCATTTCTTATACTTGCGGGACTCCTCGTGCTACTGATAGGTAAGAACAACGTTCGTTTTTGTGCAAGGAACAAAGCAGAATTCACCAAATCTTGCTTAGAATTCACCGAGGTACAACGTTTATAGTGCTATTTAATTGCAGTTTAATATTTTGCAAAGCATTGCTTATTATAGTACTTAATCCATCCGCTGTCAACAATATGTTTTTATAAAGCGCCTTTTTCTATAGACCACACTCCTGTGACAAGCATCAAAACCTCATCACATAAGTCGATCATTCCAGAAACAGGATGATCTAACATTAAAAAAACCCACACAAGAATACTACAAAGGTAAAAGTGTCTTGAAGAGCTGCCTAAATGATTGAATAATGTCTAACAATCTAGTTGAGATCGCAGTTCATTCCAAAATCTGGGAGCTCCATTAGTGACAGCATTGTCACCAGAGCAGAATTATACAACAGCTGTTCTATGTTCAGCAAGAAGGATGCTTCAATTTCCATCAGAATTGTGTAAGCCAATGGGGGATGGGAATTCCAAACCCTCCGAGGAGGGATGCTGGGATACATTCGAAACAAATATAGAAGGCCACAATTAGAACAGAAAACCACTTGTAGTCATTTGAATTCATTAATTCTTTAATGTGTAAATTACACACCCGCTGGTACAGTGCAGTTCCGCGAACCTTCGCCCATAAGGAGGGTTGAACATACACAATGAAATGCTTTAGAGTTCATGAAAGAATGCTGAAAGAACTGTCAAAGCTACCGCTAAAGTAAACCTCACTGGATTGAAGTTCACCATTCCTCTACCACCCTGATATGTAGCCCCGCCCCTGAGCCTCACTGTTCTAAAACGTGTGTTCTGACTCACAGTTTCAGAGATCTGGGTTTTTCAACGCGAAACTGAGACCGAAGATAGGGAAGACCCGATGGCACTTGTGCAGCTATTTAAAGACCCCAACGCTCTTATCGCAGCTGGTGAGTACTATCCGTGTTGGCTCTATAGACCTTGACGGACATGACGTCATTTGAGTGTAGGGCGCCCTCGCCCAGTGTTCAATAGGATGGTGTCAATTGTGCGTTTCCATTGTTTCTTTATCAGTTTACCTCTAAGATGGCGGCGGCTGGATGACGCAATACAAGGTCTGTTAAAGGTTGGGTCCTAGATTGGCAACTACTCCAAAAATTAATGACCATAAAAATTTACTTGGTGAGAAGCACTGCAGCTGTTATTTTTTTCAGTGATGACGTCAAGTGAATTGAGTCAGTTGTTTACAGACAGAATTTGGTTAATAACGAATGTAGCTGTTGAAATGTGTCGTCAAAATATCCATCGACAGTAAAAAACAACAACATACGTTTGGACCGATTGACTGCACTAAACTCAATGCAATGTCACGTCCGAATTGGCGCCGGCGGCTACGTCACGGATTAATCGCTACGTCATCATGCAATGAAGTACGGTGACGTCCTTAGCAACGGTCGTAGCCGTAGCCACAGCCACTTATTCGTACACGGCCTAAGCAAATGATTTTTGTGGGTTATATAGTATACTTTGTTGAATAAACCTTGGGCACATGACGTCACTGCAGTGGGGCGCATGACAGCCACTGGTTACAGTAGTTAGACTTGACCCAAGTCGGACTTTCGTCGAGTCCCTGTTCGCCTGAAAAATCAAACGCACTACAACAAAAAGCTCATACATTTTACTGACAAAGCTCAAGACCCGACTTGAAACAAGTCTACTAGTAATAGGTAAAATGATCTGATGGTGTGTGGTTTTTTTTAAACATGAGGATGAAAAATTATGTAGTTTTTTTCCAAACATAATTTATTGGCATGATGTCTCTTATTGATTTATGTTGTGCTGTCATGAAGGTGCCCTGGCGATGCCTAGTGTAATATTCGGTGTATTAGAACCATCACTACCCGTATGGATGATACAGAGTATGGAAGCAAGCACTTGGCAGCTAGGTGAGTTCATTTTCCCGTCGTAAAATGATGATTTATTTGGGGAAAACCCATAGACGGTTCGGGTCGGTGGTCCGTGGTCCTTTTCGAAATCACGGCGGCTTGGGCTTACAGCAGGTTCCGTCAGTTATTTAGAACACGTGCGGTTTCCTCCAATCATGTGGAACTAGAGCATCAGCCGATAACCCAAACCGAATACAGGCAGTGGTTTCGAAAGAGCCATGTACAAGCGGATGTCTTCCCTAAACCAACCAGTGTGTTAGATGTGTGGTCAGCGCCCATAAGCCTGCTGGGTACTCAAGATGGATTTAAACAATGGACGAGGGATGTGCCCTCCTCTTTACGACACTTTACTGCTCAAAACAAGCCGATCGTTACAAATTGTTGTGACTTTACCTGTGGAAAACTATTATCTGAAGTCATTAACACCATCAAGTGGGTTGAAGTCACTAAATTACCAAGAATCTAACTTTCATTCAATGTTCACCTTTGTCCAGAGGTCAATCGAAAAAATAAAAATAAACGGGGTCTACTGTTATTACGGCAAGTTTACCTTCACCTTGCCACCAATAGGTGGCGTGGTCACGGGATGGCCGGGGGCATGCACGTGCCCGCAGGATTCAAGTACCCCCCGATGCCCCCACCCCAACACGACAAAATTCAGATACTTGTAGTGCCCTAAAACAAAAGGGGGAACATGGCCTCTGGGCCCACTGGAGTATGCCCCGTGTGCTCCACCCCCAGCCCAACCCCTAGTAAAAAACAAACATGACTATACAAATGATTCCAATGCATGTCTGTGTTATAATGAACATGTTCTAAAGCAGCGCGTGACAATATAGAATACATTGTGTGAATTTAAAACGGCCGTCAAAACTGTTAGTGGAATCGTACACAATTGTGTATTGACTTTCCAACCAAGGGAATTATTTGTTAAAATTGTAACATTATCTTATCTTAGTCACTAAACCATTTTTTTGCAAATAATGAAATAATCAAATAAATAAACATTAATATATAAGGTAATACAAATAATAAAAAAATAATTAATTAATTAATACAAATCAGTGTTAGAGTCTGGTGTCGCTATAGGATCTACAACAAAGGTTGGTGGCCCAATTTCATGGCTCTGCTCACCGTAAGCGAAGAATCGGCGCTTACGGAAGCAGGGAAATTGGCTTGTGCGCGCGCGTAAGTCCACGTTGTTATAACTATAGGCTTTCTTCGTTTACACAGCTAGCTCAGAAATTCGGCGCTTGCCATGTAAGCGAAGAATGGTGATCACAAGCGCAAAATTTGGCGGTAAGCAGAGCAATGGAATTGGAGCTGGTACACTAGCCCGAACATCTGATGTCACACTTCCAGGCTCGTGAATAACGCCAGATACCTGCCAGACCGGATGTTGGCAGATGTACCTTTGACCTAGCATTCATTTCACACGAAGACTTGCAGTCAATTCACAGTTACATGTTCACATTACATAGTAAATAAAACAACACTACATGACGCTAGTTACATGCAGCAGACGATCGAAAGTGCAAGCTGACAAACTACATCACCTCTCGTAACACAGATATGCAAAGCTTACGTCACAGCACGTTTATCCAATGAAATCGTTGTATCCAATGAAATCATTGGGTCTGTAAAACCAGTGCCTGTCTTTATCCTTGCGGATAAAAACAGGGGACCAGTCTATTGGTACACCAACAACGTTAAATTCAACACCACCCATTGATATGGAATATAATACTATTGCTTTCTGATTTAGGTGCCGTGTTTCTGCCATCCGGTCTGTGCTACATCTTCGGCTGTATAGTAATGGGGTATTTTTCGTATCGAATAGGCAGGTAAGTTGTTTGGGAAAAACATGAAGTCCCCCAAACCAAGTCCCTTAAACTTAGGGGATATTTTGAAAGCTTGTCTTCATAGGAACCCCCTATAGACGCAGCGCAGACGAATCTCGCCATCACTTTATGTTCACAGAATCTGAGTGGTCTGGTGCTACCATACGGAACCTTCATATCACCCGTGACATTCCGTTTACGAAGGAGCCACAGAGCCTGGACTTCATATAGGCAAATCATGTACACAGCTCTGTGGAATAGTATGTCAGTTGCTAGTCGATTGCTGGTTGCACATGAGTGGGGGTGTTGCAGAATATATTCACGAGGTGAAATACAGACTATTCCATTTCACGAGGTGAAACCGAATGAAATGAAAAAGACCGATATTCTGCGACAATGCACGAACCAAAAATGCCAACGGGGTACTTTTGGGACGCTAGGTGGCAGCAAACGCAAGTCCATCGTTCTCAGTAATATGCACATGCACGAACTATACGTAAACAATATAAATTTACCTGGCAAGTCTGCTGCCACCTAGCGTTCCGAAGTCTCCTGGTAGATTCATTATTTGTTTTATATAACTCACACATAGATCCATGTCACTTAAAAACAGAAGTCACAATACACACAACATAGACACAGAAAATTTATCCTCCCCACACTCTAAGACGAACACTTGAATTTAGTTGTTCATGTTGTAGATAATAAAGAAAGAAAACAATATTCATTTGGAGTATCGAATAAATAACTTGATACGTATACTTAATTTGGTTTTGCCCTTACACTGATGTGTATTAAGTACTGTATACTCTGCTCTATCGAGCTCTGTGAAGAAGAAAACAATCCACAGGCAAGCACTGCTCGGGAGATCACTGAGTACACAGTGCTTAATACACATCGGTGTAAGGGCAAAGACCAAATTAAGTTCTTTATTCCCGATGCAAATATTTACATCTATTTGATACGTGTATTTCTTATGGTTTGATCAACACTTTTAGGTGGTTGTGCCTTGCTGTACCTGTCTTCGTATTATCTGTATGCATTGCAATGGTAAGACTTTACCCTTAAAACCCTGCACAATAACAGCTGTAGTTGACAGTGAAGTATCACTAACTGGTTATTAACCAATTAATTGTTCACTTTTAAGTGCACAATGAAACTATTTTTAAAACCATTTCATTTTTGTATGTATAGTCCTTCTTCATCAGCACAAACAAACAAGACAAATCGGGGTTGTCTGAGAAACTTTGTTCAGCCTGTTCAGCAGTTTAAATACTTCCCATGACTTGTTTTTACTATTATTATAATATTGGTCTATTAACTAGAGTTAGCATCATAATTATTATTATGATAAAATAACATATCCCTCTTAATGACTGATCTCTGCAGACCCATAGAAGGGGAAACAATTGCGGGAAGATTTATTATTATTATTTTTTTTTTTAAGTTATTTGATTAGTGCAAACAGTTCGTTTTTCTTTTGACTGTTGGCTACCGAAATATCGATAGTGTAGTTTGATATCACTATCAGGTGCTATTTAGTGATGCACTCATATATAGAGAGAGAGAGAGTCCCGTAAACATTGGGAAACAACACCACAAGTCTCTGCTCTCAGATTAAAAACGGTTTGAAATGTCACTGTTTGACACCTTCTGTAACATTTTTGTCAAAATCAAAAAAGTAATGTTCGATGACATCACATTTCTATGTACCTTTTTGTTCAGAGAATTTTAGTTCAATCCAGAATTTTGGTGATATTCAATCAAAACGGCATTGAATTTTAACTTTTGACTGGCGCAAAAAATTCCTCTTTGGAGTGTACAAACCAGTTTGCTTTTGATGTCCGATGACGTCATGCTTCAAGTTTCGTTCTGAAAGAGTATCGATAAAATACAATTTACACCATTTTAGTGTGAGGTATTAGAGACCTGTAACTTTCCCCACTTTCGCGAGGAAGGTTGCATAACACATTGGGGTCCCTCCTTTACGCATTTTGTAGTGTGATTTTCGGACATTGTGCGTCGGACATTGAACGGGGTTATGTTGCGGTTTGTGATTGGCTCATGAAGTCACGAAGTCAGACTTTTGGTTGAAAAAAAAGTGAAGACACGGCTGTGGCAGGGGCAAGGCGTGTAAGAGAGAATTGGGCGAGTGTGAAGCTTGGGTCCATGGTCGGACTTCACTGATGCATTATTGAAGCAGGGAATGGACACACGTATAGCACCGTCAAGGTATAATTTAACATGTTTTCATTGAAGATTGTAAGTGGCAGCTTTCAAATTACAAGTAAAGTACTGTTGTTATTAATAGAACCCCACCCCTTTGCGTATGACGTCACAAACTCAAACAACGCTCTCACACTATGGGTCGAACAAAGGTTGCCATTAATTTACTTTAGAGTTGTGCGTGTGACCCGTACAGAGTTCCAGAGTT
Source organism: Pisaster brevispinus (assembly GCA_023634235.1). Lineage (NCBI taxonomy): Eukaryota > Metazoa > Echinodermata > Asteroidea > Forcipulatida > Asteriidae > Pisaster > Pisaster brevispinus. Next base: position 23,435,795 of record JAMKCF010000003.1, on the reverse strand, counting down.
CCAGAGTTGTGCGTGTGACTCATACACACGCGCGCATTTCCATTGCTTTAGAGTTGTGCTTGAGGCCCGTACACACGCGCGCATTTCCATTAATTGACCTCGAGGATGACGGTTTCCTATGCACCCATTCTCAAAAAATGCATCCTTGTGGAGCATTCTTTTGTTCTTTCCTTTGTCCCTGCACTTAACAGTTTCCCATAGACTTTGTACACAAATTTCCTTGTGGAGCACCCTGGTCTTTAGAATGTCCCTGGATGGAGTCCTTTTGTTTTCCCTTTTTTGTTTTGTCCTTGGTCTCCACAAGGTACCGAAAGAGCACACCGGGTCTATACGCCTTTGTAAGTCAATGTTACGATTATTGTAATCAGTTTATTATACCCTTCATTAAAGGGTATATCTTGCCTTGTCCATGTCCTAAATTTACATTTGCCCCGTTGGCCATTTTTACGTTTAATCCAAAAGTATGAGAAAATGCCAACATTAGTTTAATATGTTGAAAACCTTATTGTTTTGTTCTTCTTTTATTTAACTATTCTTGTAGCTTCCGTTTGCAAACAGTTTCCTCAAGCTGATGGCACCGATGGCTGTCCTCGGTTTTTGCTTCGGTGAGTAAATTTGCGGATTAAAAATAAAACACAAACAGATACAGTGACCAGGGGTAATAATAAGCGCATTGAGAGTTCTCTCAGAACTGAAAATGCGCTCTATAAGAACGTAATATTATTATATTATTTGTTATTACATGATTATACATTGCTTTTGTCGTTAAACAGTAGTTTGTCGATGGTGTTTCCCCTTCAAACACTGCATTGTTTTATAATGTTATGTGTAGGTAGAAGCTGACCCCCTTGCCCACCCCCCCCCCCCCACACACACACACACACAAAGCTTCCACTCCACGTGGTATAAGCTATACACATTGACCATCAAGTATTCATCCTGGTTCTATTGAGATTTCGACCACCGTTTATACTTCATGGACCCAAGCAGTATAAAGCTCATTTTTTCTCTTCTTTATGTTTTGTCGTTGTAGGAACAGTAGACTGTAACTGTAGTGCTGTGCTGTTCTATATCGTAAGGAGAGACCACAAGGGGGCGTACGGGGCGGCATCATCAGTCGTGACGTTTGCATTCTCTCTGGGTTTCATACTGGGTAAGATAACTGTCAGTGACGCACCCATAGGAGGATGCTCGGTCATGGACCGAGACCCGGGGTCACCCCCCCCCCCTCCCCTTGCGGGCCGCCTGCAAGGGCTTGCCATTTACTTCTGTTGTTTCCATAATAGAGACACAACTTAAACGGGAACTTCGGAAAATTGATAAAACCGGGGACCAATTTCATGGCCGTGCTTTTACCGTGCTCACAGCAAATATAACAGAATCCCACGCTTGTAAGCGAAGAGCTGTGTGGTCCGCAGAGCTACTCGGGCCCAGATCAGAGCGTTTAGATGCATTGAAAGGGCGCAGACGGCGGACTGTTTGCGCACCCGAAGCCTGCTATTCAGTATCAGAGTTTCAATGACCATACCAGATTGACATCTTTTTCACAGCACTTTGATTGCTTTTGTTTTATTGACATAGGTCCTGCTTTGAGTAGTATTCTCTTCAATGTCGTGGGATTTGATTGGTAAGAATTAGGTCTTATTTCTCGTACTTTTGTTTAAAATGCAATTTTGTGCATTTCTGCGAGTTTCAAAATGGCGGCGCCGCTTGTGTTTGGCGACCCCACGGTCTTGTGCACACATGCACAAACCGGACCCGCTACCCAGTCAGTAAAATTGATAATAGGGAACGTTGTTAGATGCCCTTTGATTGCCAATTTATTGCTGGTTGATGGCGCATACAACCAGCACTCATAATACTGCAAGGGTGGATAGTTTGTTATCTGCAGTACGCAGAATGTATCACCGACAATATCACAATACGCCTTTACTGGCACGTCAGTCCTCAAGCTTGACTTTACAGCAGGGGGACTGGTATAGAGGAATAAGGTAACGACAAACTTTTTTTTTTTATACCACGGTAATAGATTGTGAAGGTTTGATGGTCAAGAATTAACCCGTCATTGCCATGTGCTTCAAATTCAAGTACATGGCAGAAGGGAACATGATTGATGTACCCCACGGAGTACATTGCTAGCTCGTGCCCACCGACGGTCGTTTGCAGCGCCTTGTGCAACATTATAGTATCCTCGGGTTCGAGGCTGTCTCTGACCAGCCTTCCGATACATTGGTGGTCCGTATCGAACATCAAACCTAATGGTCTACACGCCATACATCAAAATCGAACATTGCTCAGTACTCGGACCATTCACTATAGTTTTTTTGTGTTTTGCTTTGCAGGATGCTTCGAGGTCTAGGCATGTGTACAGTTTTGTTTACGCCCCTGGTATTTCTCCTGCGGGGTTCGGACAGCGAACCACCCTCTGAAGTAGAAAACGAAAAGACCATTTTAATTCTTCCCGCCATAAAACCAGAAACAGTGGCGCAGAGGTTGACTTGAAATGACGACGACTACCACACCCACCGCTGGAAGGCTCTTAGTGCAACGCCATTAACAAATGTTTTTATTTATTAATTGTGCTTAATTAACAGAATAAGGTTACCATCCAAAATACCTTGATGCATTGTTGCACCCGTCAGATTACCAAAATGGCATGACCGAGTCGATTTCGGACCGAGATCACCTAGGATCGAGTTGACCTCGGACCGAGTTGATTTCGGACCGAGATCACCTAGGATCGAGTTGACCTCGGACCGATTTGACTTCGGACCGAGTTGACTTCGGACCGAGTTGACTTGGACCGAAGAGACTTCGGACCCAGAGGACCTAGGATCGAGTTGACCTAAGATCGAGTTGACTTCGGACCAAGTTGATTTTGGACCGAGTTGACCCTAATTTATTATCACTGGTATAAGAATTACTATAACATCCTGCACACCTGTAACACACATGTTTCTTGGACTCTTCCATTATTCTACAGGTAAGGTAAAGGTTAACTAAATTGAAAAGGGGGGGGCATGTCTCTGACTGGTTTCACGCTCATTGTTTCTTATAGCAGAGGGTTGTCAAACAATATTTTTCTGCGCAGGTCTGTGAAATTGGGCCCTGTACGATTTATGTCTACAAACATTGTGTGTACTTTCAGTTTACTGTGCTTTGTATTTGATAATTTTATTGAGGCAGTTCACGTGACGTCATCACCATAATAAGTCTTTCTTTCGTTTTCAAACATTGACCACCATTTTTTATGGAAGGCCTTGAGTAACTAGAAATGTATAAACTGTCTTAACAAAAAAAAATCCCTTTTGGTGAACATAACAACTTTTGTTTTTTATGAAATATAGTTTACCTTTTGTTTTATAGTCAATTTTAATCATCAGTGACGTGGAAATTAAATTGATAGCATTGTTGGTCAAATAAAGAAACTGTTGTATTTTTGCAGTGAAGGCTTCCCGTACTTTTGCAAAACCCGCGGCTGTGACGTAGCAAAAGAAGGATCTATACTGTGTTAAGACGCAAACAGGATATATTTTCATATAATGGCAGATCGTTTGCATACAGTAGCCGAGTGTGACGTAGCCTTGGTCCAAAACGTCACTATCTCATACTCGTAAGGATAGTGACGCCCTCTGTTGTTTGAATTGATCCATTTCGGTGCGAACTACCAACGATGGATGGCGACTCATTCTCTTGTTGGAATTGATCCATGCGAAGGTCTTGGAACCAAGACTAAGTGTGACGTCGCTGTGGGTCTCAATAACTTGTGAACATGAACAGCAAGTACGAATTTAATCAACGTTTAAATTGAAGAGCATACCGGGATCAATGAGAAGTGGCACACAGTGTTACCGGTACGAAAAGTACGCATTTGTGACTTTTGTATGAAATAATAAAAAATAAAAATGGCGGCCGATATCCAGCATCAATTTATACCATTCTATTGCAACGTTACAGACCGATTTTTCGCCAACCAAGGTTGGAAAACTAAGGGAAGCCATAAATGCAAAGCAGACAAGATAGCCATATTCGTAATGTTACACAATATCTCCCCCAAGAAACAAAAGGTAACATATATTTTGTATTTCACCAAACAGAAAATGAGATATGACATTTGTAACTGACGATTTATTTCCTTCAGACAAATCAACTGGGGTTTTTAGTCCCACTTCAGAGGAAGGCTTTTGAACGCTAGGCGGCAGCAGACTTACCAGGTAAATTTCCATGTTTGCGTCAAATTGAGCATGCTCACATTTTCAAGACTAAATGAATTTACCTGGTAGGTCTGCTGCTTCGTGTAACCAAAAGTCTCCCAATGACCTTGGTGGTATTAAACATGGTATTTAGGCTACTTATTACAAAAGGTAGACAAAAATAAAGCCAAAAGATATGACGGTAGCCTGAAAAATTGAGAAATTGTGATCCTATCAGGATCATGGTGGTGTTTCTGGACGGAAAGGTTGTTCCCTTAATCAGGAACAGGGAGTGTTATTAAAGACCTACTTGAACAAAAACGGAAACACGTGATCTTTGCTGAAATTCCTTTCAGATTGAGTTCACATGAGATTAAACAGATTTTAACTGTGTACAAAACATTCATTCTGAATGCCCTTCTCCGGTGCTTTCAGAAAGATTCGCAAAAAGTCATGTTACGTCATCACTCGTGGTACGTCATATATTATGTACGTTTTTGTACAGCCGCTTTGTTTCAGAATGGAGGTATAAACGAAGCAACATCCCACATAATATGACGTCAAGGAGTAATCATTTTGACGCACGCCGTCAACGGCAGAAGTGTTTCTAGTTTTTCATAACCTTGAGGTAGGGGCCTATTGTTTTTGTATTGATAATAATTACGAAAAATTCGAAAGTATGCAAATATCAAAATTTACATTTAAATGACAAACAAACACACTATAAAGAGTTTCAAGTAGCTGTTTTAAAGTTCTCCCTGACAAGGAACGCATTGAGATTTGCACCTGACCAGTGTGGAAGCAGATTGTACTCCTGATTGGGAAACAGTTGTTCCCGTGTTAAAACCCTGCGTGACACCGTCAACAAAATGTCTACACTCAGACATCACCATGCCTTACTTGTTGAGTAATTTACTCAGCAGTTTGATGATTGTAGCGTGTTAATACACTTTTGTGGAGAACCAAATAACTTTTAAATCGCCCAAAGCATTAGACAAAGACCCTTTTGACTAAATAAAATCAATTCAAGCAACATTTATTTTGAGATGAGCCCACTTGTGTCTCTTTCTGCTCAATCAACCATTTCTTGGAACAACACCCTTTGTTTACACAACTCAGCAAGAACACCACAATCTCTTACATCTTCCCATAGGGTCTAACGTCTAGCTAATCATTGCAACATCATCCTACTCAATTATCCAAATTAACAACCCGGGCAAAGCCAATAGTCTGGAGAAGAAGCAATTTGAAAACCATTGGTTCGTTTCACCTAGTTTATAGTGGCTATAAGTGAGTTCAAGTCATCAATAAACTGTTCAGGTAGAGTTGCTGGGTAACATGCACTCCAGACTATAGTCGGGCTGCTCAAAATACCAGCGCCTTGTAAAACACATTCAACAGTTTGTTGCCAAAGTATGACGAGCCTGATACAGCTCCTCATTCAAAGATTTTCTAAACCTGCTCTGGCTGGCTGGTATGAATGTGAGGCAAGCTGGTCTGTCCAGAATAGCAAAGGTCTTGTAAAACCTCATTCCATATTTTGAAACTTTATGATTCAAATTAGCCTGTCCCTCAAAGGCTCTTCAAGCCCACAGAGGTTGCCTTGAAGAGTTCAACTCGAGTACAGGCCATGATGTCCTATCCAAGTAGTGCAGCTGGTTTGCGTGAAGCCATTCGAGCTTCAAGGTTTGCGTGAAGCCATTCGAGCTTCAAGGTTCGTTTCACCCAGTTTATAGTGGCTATAATAGTACCAAGGCTGATAATTACTGTACAATTCCTATGGGAATTCCGGGAGAGCTGGTCATTGATGGATTTTTTTTGTGACAAAAAACACCCGATGGTAATAAGACAATTGGCATGCTGTTTGGCTAGGTGAACTTGTGGAACTTGGAATTTTTTAGATTAAAAAAAAAATTGATTTGCGGAATACCGACTTTTTAATTAAAAACTGTTACTCAATAAGTGAGCGATAGTGTCATCGAGTGTTACAGATTCGAACCTCAAGAATACTTGAGAGGATTTTAGGGGTAACTTTCCGTACAAGAGGAAAACAATGATGGACACATTGCAGGGGTACCTTCTGCCCCATGGTATAAATTTGGAGAGAGTTTCAATGAGGAAATATTCCTCAGGCTGATCGGTGGTGGTCTAAAAAAAATAAATAAGCAACCGTTTAATTACTTGTTATCATCTTAAAATAGCAATCACTGTCCATGCTGTCCACCGTCCTGCACATGTCTTTATTCTGTCCATATATTTACCTATCTATCAGTGGCGTGCCAAGTCATTTTCTTGAGGAAGCGGCAAAGAAACATTTTCCAAAAAGTCTTAATTAGTTTACAGGCAGCGCAAAAAAAGATTCATTTAATTTTTTCTTCGATCTCATTCTTAGGGGTGCAAGAGCAAGGGTTCTGAGAAGTGGAGCTCAAGCCCCCCCCCACACACACACACACACACACCCCCTCTGTTTACGCTGCTGATATCTAGTTTTTGTTTACTAATTAAAAAACAACAACAGCACACACATTAAAGACACAATAGGGAAGAATTTCAGTTGGGGCGGTTTTTCAATGTTTTCCAGGAATCGACGCTCGTAATAAAATCTGACGTAGCCTACATACTGTCAATGGCAAACTTCACTTTAGTAATGACCCAAAAATAAATAATATTTCAAACTCTCTTTGAATACACTCAGTCACATTAACTAAACAAAGAACCCTCTCTGTACAACTTGTTTGACCTATTTACAATGCTTTTAAAAAATGATGCTTTATAAAGTTTGTAATAATAAGGCTTCTTTTTTTCATTTACAATGTATGTACATGTACTTAAAAAAACAAAAAGGAAATTATAAGCATCTTAAAGTACAGGCATCACTGCATGGATTTGTTCCACTACAAATAAACCATTAAAACAATCAGCTTCTGAATCAATTCTTAAATAATAATAATACTACCAATAATATGCATTTATTAGACACTTTTAAACTCGGTAACAAAGTGCCTTGCATTGTTACTACCCCTGTTCATTTAGGCCCTAAGCAATCCTGCAATCATCCCAACTCCTTTGGAGTATGCAGCACCGGCAACTAAACTAGCTCACAGACTGCTAATCATTCGTTCACAGCAATAATCGCTACCCTCGCAAGTCCCCGCTTCTTGTTAAAGAGAGGTAAGTGTCTTGCCAAAAAAAAAAGAGAAAAAAAAGTGGATTGACGGGATTCGAACTAACAATCTGGAGGACCCGGCAACCAGAACTTGCTGCACAATCATAGGAAAAATTCTTAACCAGAGAACAACTGAACAAAGGCTTAACCACTAGACCTTTACGCTCTGGTGACATAGATCATGCTAAAAGGGTGCAAAACAATGACTATTTATGTACGTGCTGCATACAAGATGAACCAAGGAGCAACTTTCTTTTGACCACTTTGAGAGAGCGCCCTCATCCAATGACACCATGAAATGCACTAGGTCTGTCCTATTCTTGGTATTAGTGCATGATACGAGTACTATCTGCTGCACACCCCCAGTTTTAGCTATTTCCAGCTACAAACCTGGCACGTGTTTGAGCATAACTTTACACCAAAAATTACCCATTTCATAGTTCAATGGCATTTCTTCAGGGAAGACGATTAACTCTGGGAAGACCTTACAGTCTATGAAAAATGTATGTAAAGGCCAAGTCTAATTTTAATAAACTTTTCTTGTAAATTCGTCAAAGACAAAACTAGCGCAAGGCAATTTCTATCGGATTCTGGTAATCGATGAAGCCGGTTTGTGTGAAGTGGTTTGACTTACAGAGGAGTTAGTAGTCAAGTTTCCTACAGTATCGCAAAAAATAAAGGTCACGCCATAAAGCTGCACCATATCTTAAATCAATGAAAGTGTCCAAACAAGCAGCAGCGTTTTGCTTTTATAATATTCCACTGCTGTACCTAATCTTGATTTAGAGAGGGTAGGCCGCATACCAGTGAGTGCAGTTTCATCATTTATGTCTACCAATCATGGCTTGATGAAAGTGTAACTACAAGAATCCATCACACCACCAGTCCTTGTCACAAACTCCTCAACTCACAGCAAATTGTGTCTTTCCATTATGCTGACTTGCAAATACTACTTGTAATATAATATAATATAATATAATATAATTATATATATATTAAATTGTGCTTTTCTGTAAGTCACAACAAATTTCTTGCGTTTACTAGTTGATGCTCTTTCCTGTTTCACCATGTCTTCACTAAAGTCCTCTTAGCTATACACATGTAGATGGTGGTCGGATTGGCATAGTGGTGTCTTTCCTCACATTCCACCTCCTCTGGGACCCAGGTTCGAACCCTTCCATGGGGCACTATGTGAAGTGGGTTTTCAGTCCCTACCTGATTGCGTGGGTTTTCTCTGGAATAATTCTCTGGGGTTTTCCTCCAACATCTAAAAACTGAAACTTCCTCTTTTGTCTTCTCTCCATGGGGTTCCTTGCTAGTATAGATGAAGTTGCTTTTCTGAGAGTCCTTGGCTTCACAACCCAAATTAATGAATGAACTGAAAAGAGCTCTTTTGACCCTAAAACGAAAGCGTCTTGACTGGGCAAATGTTCCAGTTCTATGTGGAACTGAAATACTTTGTGCAGGTAGAACGCTGAGTCCTATGACTGAAATAAGAACCATGTGTAAGTATTCAGCTTTTACCTGGTATTTTTTCTGTGTCCAAGGAAGAAACAATTGGACTGAACAATTTCAAAATATTTTTTAGATTCAGAAAGGAAGCACTTCTTATGAATACTTTAACAATAATTCACAGGTAAATTGGAAGTCAGGGTATTGAGAAGTAAAACCATATTGCACACAAAATTATGAACAGAATAAAATATATAATACAAGAAATACAAAATGAAACTAATACTATGGTAACAATACCAAAACCTCAAATAATGCTGGACCAAGCGTTTTTTTCCTGATCACTTGTCCATAGAATGTTGTTGGCCACACTCTTTAGCCAAAGCCCAATAATTCGACTGCTCAAAATTCTCTTCTGGTGGGGGTTCATCTAGTAAATTTTATCCAACGAAGGTAGAGCCCATTGCAATCAAAAATTGTTGAAGTGCCATCAGCCGATGAGCTAGTTTTGGGTGATTGTTCCCATGCTACTTGTTGGACACAAAAATGCTGTCATCTGAAAGTTACCAAAGTTCAGCAGATCGGTGAACATGCTGGCGGACTGGTAAGCTGACTGGCCCTGCTGGATGAGGTGCGAGAAACTGGCAAACACTTTTGGTAACACGCAAAAAATGTGTTTCATTTTCTCGGCCGTGAAGAAATGCATCCAAACTTCTTCAACACCATGTGGCACGGTAGTGTCAGGGGGTTGTCTATGTACTGTATGTAGCCATCACAGCTCTTGGGTCTGTTTGACTTTGATTGTAAAGCACCTTGTGAAAACATGCCCAATGATGGTTCCAGTTCAGCTGTTTCAATCGACATTCGTTGGTAAATTGTTTCAGATGTTGCCAATCCTGCTCCAAGGCTCTGTTTGTTGGCCACCCTTCTTGGCGATGACATTGAGTTCAAGTCATCAATAAACTGTTCAGGTAGAGCTGCTGGGTAACATGCACTCCACTCCAAACTATAGTCGGTCTGCTCAAAATACCAGTGCCTTGTAAAACACATTCAACAGGGTTTTTTTGGGCCAAAGTATGACAAGCCTGATACAGCTCCTCATTCAAAGATTTTCTAAAACTGCTCTGGCTGGCTGGTATGAATGTGAGGCAAGCCGGTCTGTCCAGAATAACAAGTGTCTTGTAAAACCTCATTCCATATTTTGAAACTTTATGATTCAAATTAGCCTGTCCCTCAAAGGCTCTTCAAGCCCACAGAGGTTGCCTTGAAGAGTTCAACGTGAGTACAGGCCATGATGTCCTATCCAAGTAGTGCAGCTGGTTTGCGTGAAGCCGTTCGAGCCTCAAGGCTTGGCAGTAGCTTGGTCACCCGCGCTGTTAAGTGGTAAGACTGCGGGACTTAGAAACCACAAGGTTGTGGGTTCGAATCCGGCCGAGCTAACCGCTGATTTCACAATGACTGGAATAAGTAATGTCCTCACTAGTTACTGAATCACTTGATTCCTTAACCATAGACGTTAAACCAATGTTTGTTTGAGAGAGAATGGCTGTTGCCAGCCTGGCGTTGACAACCCTTTGTGGGAGAGCTTTGCTGAGTTCTCTTGCTGGGAAGATCATCTAAACAACAACTTCTTGCCGGATTTAATCAGTGCCTTGTTCAGAAAACTGTCAAGAGCTCCCGACATCTCAGCCAAGCTTGATCATTATGTAAGCCAGCCTCACCCCTCACATCTGTACACTACAGCTTTCCTGGAGTGTCAAGGAAGCATTGGTAAAGATACCCTGAGCCGTACCAGTGCTACATGAGGATGTTGTCGGGTTTGTCTTGTACTACCTCCGCTTCCCTTTGACTTTTGTCGTATGTGCATTCTTTGCTTTATTCACATATTTCATGTACTCTATCTCTCCGTCCAGAGTCAGCAGTTCTTCCCTCAGCTTCTGGTTGATCTCCAGTAACGATTCTAGAATGTACGAACAGAAAACAATGCCATGAAAGAGATTAACACAAAATGCATCAGACACCCTTGGTCATAATTCTATTGTTTTATGAGGTGCCAATTTTTGAGTTGTATTTCTATTTCTGTGATAATTCTCATCAAAGCCTGTACAGCATCTAGATGAGGCATAAGAGCTCTGGATGCCAGACACAACATGGCAAACACATTCTCTTAGCAATAAGTGTACTGGGGTCTTTTCCATGCATTGTTAGTTTCTTAACGCAAGACACGAAACCTACGGCTTTATGTCCCAACCAAAGGACGAATCAACAGCAGTTAAGTATCCTTGCTTTAAGACAAGTGTCAAGACCGGGACTCGAACCCACACTCTTCTGGTCACAAACACCAGAACTTGAGTTCAGTGCTCTTAAACTGCTTGGCCACGATACACCACTGTATCGAAAATGATTGGCAGCCTGTTGACCAAATTCACCTGGCGTCATAATGATCTTGATTGCGCCAGGTTAGGAGTCAATGTTCCCATGTGTCATACAGTGTAGTGCACATTTTGTGTAACGTTTACAGACAGACCATAATAACCAGCGTGCCAACGAGTGTGGCAAACCGTACAGTATTTACAGACAACAGCTTCCCTTGCTTTTAAAGACCTACAAGGATTGGTCTATAACTCCACTTTTTGAATTGTTTCTGATGAATTCATGCACCAAGTCAAAATGTTGTTAAAATAAAGGAGCCAATAAAATAAGCACATTGACTAATAATCAGGTATTTGAGACAGTGGGTGCTGGTGCAAAAACAAAAAACAACAACAACATGAAACAGACAAACTAAAATGTATCAATAACTTATGAATTATAACTGCTTTTTTTTACACCCTTCCATTAAAAAAAATTTGCTTCGACACCCAAAATGTTTAGTGAAAGCTAGTGAAAGCTTTGCTTACTGTCTTCACAAGCGTGGATCCAGGTTTTTACCAAGGAGGGGTCCCCCAAAACTCGACCCCCCCCCCCAAAAAAAAGGAGTAACTGGAAGGTTGCAATGATTATGGAAATCGACACAAGTGCCCAAGCAGAATTTAGATCTGAAGTGAGATTTGGGCTATTATATGTGTAAAGGCCCAAAGTTTAGGTTAAGCCAAGAAAAAAGATTAAGTAAAAAACCAAACAAGGTTGTTGAGAGTGGCAGGGAAGGGACGAGACCCCCTGGACCAATCCCCTGGATCTGCACCTGCTTTACTTCTTCGCACAAGCTCTTTCTCCCAAATGAGCCTACCTGGATCTGGGGGCGGCCCACTCTTGTCTCCAGAGAACAGATCAGTGGTTCCCTGGGGCTTGTATTTTACGGGAGGTGGCGTTACAGCAGGCGTGTGTGGAATTGAGTTCAGTCGTTGCTCATTGTTGGGGGCCTCTGTGTTTGGCGAAATGAAAAAAACCAAAAACACATAAGGTTCGTTGGTGGTTGGAGTTCAATTGAAAACAGATGGTATGGTGGAGACAGTCTTTACAATGATGACATTTTAGGACCAGTTTTAAATACATCCAAACAACCTATCGCTCACATGGATAAGCACCTAAGTGCAGTCACAGGTTTTTGTGCATCAACAGAACTGTTAGTGTGGGGGGGGGGGTGTTGTACAGAGGATGAGCGAGTAACTCCATTCAAATCATTTAACTCTAGCAGTGTTGTGGGCCAATTTGAATCGACCCAACTGTGTATAGGCAGAGCCGATTAAATCCGCCTTATTCATAATGCACATTTATATTGGTTGACCTTAAAATGTGAAAGTTCAAGTTGTAACCAAAGTAAAGTTCATGGCCCAATTTCACAGAACTGCTTAGCAATACAAAATGATGCTTACCAGAATATGGCTACCAGCCAAGATACTATTCCACGTGTACCAATCGTGACTGGTATCCCCCTCATTTTTACTGATCATAAGACTGTTTAGCAAAATTTTAAGCTGAAGCAGCTCTAGGAAATAAGGCCCAGGAAGTCAGTTTTGAACTTGTGTATGCCTTGGCTGAAGCCTCTGTTTCTAGAATTCATACTTACAAGTTCTAAATAAGCAGTAAGTAACTGCTTAAAGTGCATGGCATTACACATATTTAATACAGGGCACTGCTATAGTTAAAGGCATATTGGCTAGGACTGTTCTTTAATTGCATATGACGACACACTCTCAAAAAGCGCCATCCCCGAAGCCAAAAGGAAGCCGATCAAATTTCAAGGTGGCTCGTTATCACAGAATCCTGGCGCTTATGGCAATCTGTAAAGTTCCAAATCCCGTGGGCCATAACAGCAGAATTCCAGGGTAAGCTCCGTCACGAAACTGTGCCCAAAATATCTGTACAAATTTTAATGATTGTTTACACTTTGTGCTTTTGAATTAGTTTCCACTTGGCTTTTGCATTCGTGTCAGAGAAACATGTAGAGGGCCTAATGAAATGGCGGCGCTGACCGTAGAACTTAGCGCTTTGTGGTGCTAAATGCCATACGCGCACAACTCTTTGATCAGCAGTGCCATGATTAGGCCCTGGCCTGCAGGGACCCTACCCCTTAAAACCTTAAGGCAGTCTTAAACTCACCACCGCCTTCCTTCTGTTGCGTCTTAGTGGGCGGTTTGCCTCCGCTCTTGCCCTGTCCCCAGGCATTCTTCTTGTTCCTATTACTGTAACCAGTCACCCCCTGAGAGGGTGCCGTCGTACCCCCCGGTTTGGGGGCCCTTTTTGCCGGTGAGTTCTTTGGTTTGTTATTCTGCGGGATGCCGTCCCGTTGTGGGCTGGCCTGCTCAATCTTCATTCCTACTGTATCTGGACAAACAAAAAAGCGAAAGTGTCCCTTAAAACTTTCGGTAATCAAACCAAGATTACTGAGCCATGATATACAATGTAACAAACTATATTTTTTTTACCAACTGGATACATGAACCAGGAGTATGCAAAAGATGATGGCAGGAAATTGTGAACGGTCTATTGCCCCGATCCTGTTTGTCCCATCTCAAAAGGCTGGCATTTTCTTGGCTTGAAGAAAAGTTCCCATAGGGCATAAACAGGGATGTGATAGGCTGTTGAAAAAAAAAAACCTGAACTGTGAGCGCAAAGCGCGAAAGCTTGCGAGCGCCAAGCCCACTTACATACATTTATCTTTGCTTTTAAAAGCCATGATCTGCACTCTGGGGCATTCTTTTTGGTTTTTATCTTCATGTTTTTAAGATCTTAATTAAACAAATTTTGTATTCTTTTATTTTTTGTGTGGTTAAAAAAAACCCGGATATCCGGAGAAAAAAAAATCGGAGAAATCACATCCCAGCATTAAACCTGCAATCCTATGGGAACATTCCTAAACAAGTGAATATTCGCAATAGCAATTGGGTGTGTGTGACATCACGACTAACAAACAGAAATGGGGAAGGCAGTGTGGGAGGGTAGGGCAGGGGGGTAGGTTACAAGACTTGCATGACCTGGGCCCAATTTCAAACAGCTGCGTAAGCATAAAAATAGCTTACTATAACACAACCAACTTACCAGAATAAGGTTACCAGCCAAAATACAATTCCACATGCACTATCTGTGACTGGTATCCTGCTTATTTTTGCTAAGCAGACTATCGTTAAGCAATATTTGCTGCTTAAGCAGCTCAATGACATTCGGCCCTGGCATTTGGGGAAGGTATAAGATTGGTACATAAACTTACCTCTATGAATCTCTTTGGAAGTAGTCGGTAAGGACGGAATATAAATATCTGCTTTGTGATGGGGTCTACCCTGAGTTGTCTCTCCTGACGAGGGCCCCTCCCTACCCCTCATGTTTGCCACACCCCTTGGGGAGGGCTCTCCTGGCAAGGAGTGTGCAGAGTTGACTGAAGGTTGACTTTGGTGGATGTTTGCTGGCGGGAAGCTCAGACTGGTGTCTGGGACATTTCCGTAGTCACTTTTTTTAGGAAAGATAAAAGTTGGGGTGGAGGGTGAGCACATTAATAACTGAATCTGACTGGTGAATATAACTATCATAGGCTTATTCTGATTGGTTGAATAAAAAGTAAAATCCTGATTGGTCTAATTAAAGTAACTATAGCAGCCAAATGGCATGGTTAACTTGTTTTATGAATATGCTTAGCAATAAAAATAAAATAATAAACCGATAATATATAATTATTTGTCTAGAGAGAAAAAAACCAGGACTTGATTTCACAAAGCACTAAGATTCATCTTAAGATGAGTTGTTAATATTGCCATAGTGGTTTGTATTGTGACATCACACGTTGCTTAGCAATTAAGAACGATACAAAGTAAAGATCAATGTTGGCTCTTTGTGAAATCGACCCCTGGGCTTTTCAATACAAATTGATTAAAAAAGACAAGCACGTAAAACAAACAAACAAATATTCATTAAAAAAGAAGAAGAAAGGGCCAATAATTCATAGAAACAAATACAGGTAATGATTACTTTAAAAAGATATTAAACCTGCCCCAGCAATTAATATGTTTAACAAAAAAAAAAATAACAATCACACACAGTTCTTATATAGCATTTTAACACCCGATGTGTGTCTCAAAGAGTGTTTTTGAAATGCTGTTTGGAAATGGAAAAAGAAGGACCATTTTACAATAATTTACATGTTGCACCTTGTAACTGTTTACAAGGTGCTGTGGTGCAAATTTTATTGCAGCCAGCCATGCCAGAAACACTGGGGTGAACCCCTTCTCTTAACGATAGGTGTAACTGGGTTTCTTTTACGTGCATCACACAACACACGGGACCAACAGCTTTACGTCCCATCCGAAGGACGAAGCAATAATGGTTAAGTGTCTTGCTCAAGGACACAAGTGTCATGACCGTGACTCGAACCCACACTCTGCTGGCATCAGACACACCAGAGCTTGAGTCCGGTGTGCTTGATCACAAACACGCCAAAACCCACATCCCCAACCTGCTGGAAAATATAAAGAAGGCAAACATAAATAAATATATCAAGACAAGATAAACAAAGATGATGAAAGTATTACAATTTTCAGACAGAATGGCAGTGTCATTGCAATCATTATAACATGTATAAATACAAATGTGTAAATTCAATAATGTTTTTGATATTGCTCCATATTCCGTATATGTACGAGTGCATATACCAATTATGAATGAATTAAATTATTTAAAAAGTACATATTATGCTCAATAGAAAGTAAAAACATCTGTATAAAGAGAAAACAATAATGGGATGAAAATATGCATCAAAGAAGGAATCAGGCAATTAGAAGTTCAATTATAAATATAACAATTGAATAACAATCAAATCACAAACTTCAATAAAAACTTACTTCAACTTTCTTTACAATCATTATAAACTCCACATATGCATTGAAATGAAATATCATGAGAAGTATATTTAATGTCACAGATGTGGCTGTTGGCTGCAGGTGCAACCATGCAAGTAGAGGTCCTTGCAGAGATCTGACCACAGCTGCAGCCAAAGCCGGCAAAGGACTGTGCAAAGCCTTTGATTCAATTCAATTCAATTCAAAAATTCATTTACTCTCCCACAATAGAAAATAATACAAGGATTTTGAAACAAAGTAAAATAACCATTCAATGCAGTCAATTTAAACAGATCATAGAAAGAGGAGCATGGAGGCTGAATAAGTGAGTCAAAACTTACAGAAATCAGCCCAGGGACAAGCCAGGCGGCCAAAGAGACAAAAGACTAGACAGACATTGGACTAGAGAGACAAGTATGATTACATTGAGGAAAACAAGCATTATTCAAACAACAAGATAGTAGAGATGTCTGACCAATTACAATGTATACAATGAGAACAATGAGAAGCAGGTTAAGGAAAGAAAGCTATGGCACATATTAAGAAAGACTATTTTGTTGGAGGATTTTAAACCGGCCTCTGACGGCTGAGACTTGCAAGGTCTATTCAAACATGAATTTTGTGCTGTTCAGGTAATAATGAATAAAGATGACCCACAAAATACCTGCAGCTGGCGAGAGAGTAAAGAAGAAAAGGAAAATCTCAACCAATACTCACTTTTGGTTTTTGTACCCGCTCTGCGTGGGCGGGTAACTATGCTGGGGCTTGTTGGGTCGCGGTCCCCCCGGACCGTTAAATCCCTGGTTTTCGCCCACTTTCAAATTACCGGGAAAACTCTGGTGCGTCTGCGGCGGTGGCTGCTGCGATGCATGATGCTGGTTGACAGGCTGGGAGTGGTAATGAAGGGGCGGGGAGGAGGGTCTATACGATGGATGAGGGGTGTTGTAGCGGTGTGCTTTGGGGGCACGGTAACCGTTTGGGACACCTCTTTTGTTGTCGACTGGAGGTAGCTGTCCAGTCTGTAAACAACAAACACATTGACTGTTCATGCACATTTATATTCATAAAAGAGCAAAACTTTAAGCTGTACTTACACAAAGCAAACCAATAACTTGATAAACCTTTTTTTTAAGCGTGATAAACTCATGCTGAGAGTGCTTTTGCACCTTGTTATCATACAGAAACAGAAAGGGCTTGAAAACTTGCTACTTATCTGGGAATCGAGAACCTAACCTACACTAATCATATCTCTCAACATTCATAACCTCCAACCTGATCCTGGTCACCATAGGAGGTCATATACCATTCCGTTGATCTTCCATCCCACCGCTGCCACCGACAGAGAGCTTGGTACACTACGTTCGGTGACTGAGCCTAACCCTATCTCTTAATCTTCACCTCTCATCTGTTCCTGATTACCAGAGGATTAAGTTCCTTTCCAGAGACTGGGGGCTTGGCACCATAAGTCTGGCAATTGAACCTAACCAAAAATCAACATAATGTCTCACCTGTTCTTGATTACTAGAGGAGTGTCGTTCAATCCCACCGCTGCCACCAACTGAGGGCTTGGTACCCTGCTGCCAATCCGGTGACTGAAGTAGTGAACTACCTTGTGAACTAACCCGTTGCTGGTCTTGCTGTGAGGATGGCGAGGCATTGGAGTTCTGAGATCTAGCCTGGCCTTGGGCTGACGCTGATGGCGCCACAGGCTTTCCTGACATTGTGCGGTTCATGGAGAGTGGAGATGCTGCAAAGACCCTGTGATAAAATCATGGAAGAATATCAACCCCTGGATTTTGCACACTCTGATATGTTAAGAGTTTTATCCAGATACCTTGTGCATATTTTAACACACAAACATGAAAAGTTTTGAAATTACATGGAACAAAAAACAAGCACAAATACATGGAACAAAAAATAAGCAATAATTCCACATGCCTGGAACTTCATCCTTAGTGGGACACAACAACTTTCTTCGGGCAAAGGGCATTTGTACTAGGAATATAACATTTAGTATTGGAACCTATTAAGAAGCACCACTAAGAAAGTTCGGGTGGGCGACTAGAGTGACTAGACTGTGTGACGTAGCTCTCGAATTGACTAGATCGACCATGCTCCAGTGCATGGTCGATCTAATCAATCTCTCTGTGATCTATGGTTTCTGGTAAGTCTAGTCACTCTAGTCGCCCACCCGAACTTGCTCATGGCAAGAAATAAGGGACAACTGTTGCAATTGCCACGGGTGCTGTTGGGTAATCCAAGACCTACTTTTCTGTGCCAACAAACACAAAGGCGGACAACTGACCTTTCCAACTGGTCCAGCTTCGTCAGGAGTTTATCGTTTTCTTTGGATAAGTAGTGGTGTTCAGACATTGCCCGCACTCTGACATTGTGGAGGTCTGAGTTCTCCGATCTTAGGGTCTCGTTCTCCACCATGTACTCCTGTAGCATCTCATAGAGGCTGCTGTCTGCCGCTGACTTGGGTGTGAAGGACGACATAATGCTGCTGTGAATTTAAAAACAGTCAGAAACAAAAATGTTTGATTTTCAGTTATTCCTCTAGCCTTGATAGGATGCCAGTATTCGTTGCACTACACTAGCGTATTGGTTTAAAGATTCTCTACAATGTGAATACAATTTTCAACAAACTTTTGTTCATACTTTGACCAGATTCAGGAAGCTAACATTTCGTTCACATATTCTTCTTGATGGCTCCACAAATAACAAATATAGGTGACATTATTCCAGAAAACAAATCGCAAATCCACGCTTCCATTCTAAACACCATGGAAAAGTTAGCATGCAAAATTTCAAATGTGCTAGAATTCACCATAGGATGAGAAATTAATCTACTGAATTAATCTTAATTGCTAAGCAAAATGTGATATCACTGTACAAATAATCATGCCTTTAACAATAACTCAGCTAAGTGGGTTTATTGCATATAGTTTTGCTTCTTCAGAAAGCAGACCCTGGATTCAGTCAAATTAACGCAAAAACACACACTATAAAGAACTTAACTCTAAATAGGAAACGAGAAAGAGGGGCAGCCAACTCTGATGCTGGGAAAGTACATGTATGCTGCACACTCCAAAAGAGTTTAGATGATTTCAGCAAAGCTTAAGGCTCGATGGGTGTAACAGTGTACAGCTTTGATACAATGATTAAAAATACTTAATAAATCCCTTTTAATACTAGTAGTTATTAAAGTACAAGTCTGAAAATGCCTTTTAACGGACAGAGCTTGTTTTGAATTGTCTGGGTTGACTTGTGCCCAAGAAGGAGTGCATAACAGAAGATATCCTAGCACCAGCTTCTTTGAGGTCTTTCCCTTCCTCTCTAGAATTGAATTTCAAGAACACATCCACCAGACCGTAGGGCTCGATTTCACAGATCACCAAGATCCATCCTAAGAGGAGTGTTGCCAATAGTGATTTGTATTGTGACATCACACTTTGCTTAGCAATTACGATTGGTACACATCTTAAGATCAATCGTAGCTCTTTGTGAAATCAACCCCAGGTCTTGTAAATAATTTTTGGGGTACTGGGCCAGAAGTATTTTAAATTCACATACAATATTCTTCTCTTTTCAAATCCTTGCTTCATTTTTAGTAGGAGATTTGCTGTTGAAAAGCTTGAGTGTTCACAGGTACATTTCTTGAAGAATGCGATTGGGAAAACACTGACTAAAGTCTAGTTTTGGGGTAACAATATTCAAACTACTGAACTTTGGCCTGTGGTTATTTTTGAAGAACCTGGCCTCTAAAAAATTCAGATTCTAAAGCAACTACCTGTCAGTTTCTCTCCTCTTTAACTCTCGCTCTTTCCTGTTGTCTGTCTGCAGCAGTGTCTTAGACTCTCCCTTAGAACGATTGAAGTCTCCAGGGATCGGGGTCCTGTTTCCCGACAGATCGTCTTCAGAGAACGTATGAATGGAGAGGCTGTCCTCCGTGTCGTTCCTCCTCATGGGGGACGGCTTGACGGGGCTCGGGAATTCAAGACGATTTTTGAGGTAGATGTTTTCGTTGCGTAGAAGTTTGACTTCTCTCTTGAGGCTAAGGATAAGTTTCTCTCTGGGATCCTGAGAGAGAAGGATAAAGAATGTGCATGGGTCACATGTGGATGGTAGAACAGGTGTCACATTACCCCTTTAGAGAACTAAGCCTTGTCACAAATGCCCATAGTGGCTGCAAACGGTCGCAAGATTTGATCTACTTTCATTCAACCGAAAAGGTCATATTCTGAATTTACAATTTACCATATTTGCCACATACTATTTATAATGGCTAAAACCCCCTAAAAAGTAACGTTTAAAAAGATTTTAATGGTTCTTGCCTTTGCTAGCAGTAAGATAATGAAGACTAGCAACGCACCAATAAGAAATTATGAGTATCTACATCCACGTTTTTGTGTCACTCGGAGCAAGTGTCTGTCTGTACATTGTGTAAACCCTCATCACAATGTAGTTCAGTGGTGTGGCAAGTTACTCAACCATTTAGTAACATATTTTACTTAAATGTAATACAAAAAATTACAGAAGTTTGATTTCTAAGTAATTAAAACATCCAAGGTGGTGAAAAATCGACACTGAAATTTTCAGTCTGATTTTCAAAGTCGAAAAGGTCAGATTTCTGGCAAAAGTCGGAAGAAATTCATCCATGGATAAAAGTTTGTTTTTGACAGGCCTGTATAGAATTCAAGGAAAGTTCTCAGTTTTTTCTACGTTCAAACACCTTTTCTGACATCACTTCGGAATCGAAAAAATGAAAGCCCGGCTTCACACTAGAATAGCATTTCAAAACAACTTCTTCAAACACATTTTTTTAAAACTACAAACTTCTAGTAAAGTTTGCAGCTACGCCACATATTAATCTCTCTCTATGATTTGTGGTGGTTCTGCAAAAAAAACGAATCGATGTTCCGATCGGTATGCTCTGATCATCTTCAAGAGAGTTGTTGTTAATCTTCTCAAGACGATCCGAGCATACTGATCGAAATGTTAAGTTGTTAAACCACCAGTTCTTTTCAAAAAACCATCACAACTTATGGAGAGCTTGTTGCATGGTGCTGTTACTACAAACCTTACCAGATTGTATTCCCTCCCACCATGCAAAGTTTCAAAACCTAACTTCAAACTTGCTGTACAATTTTTAAAAATTATTTAATCAAGTATTTCCTTTTAAGAGAATAAACAATCAATACTACATACCATTCTGATGACTGGTTTGTTCTTTATTCTCTTGGCACGGTTGGCATAGCGTAACGTACTCAATGATTCAGATATGCAGTATGAGGAAGGAGTGATACACGCAATCTAGAAAACAGACACAGGATACTCGTAATACAACAACAAATACTGGCGTGAAATTTCCACCTTCAATGGCATGACATATAAACAGTATTAAAACTTTTGAACTTGGCCCAAAACAAGTTGATTAAATGAGTAGTGACTCAACCTTAAATGGTTGTTTCAAACCTTGCAGGGTCGTGGCCCTCGGCTCGGTCCTTTATCGCACGACCACAACCCTGCCGGTTTTAAACAACCGTTTCAGTCCTCATTGCCACTATCTTATTCCCTTAGTGAAAACCAATCAAATAAACATTTATGCAATCCTCAACACCAAAAGCCTGCAGAGAAGCTACAGTACCATTTAACATAAAATACATAAGTGAAAGCTCATCAAAAAGAGAATCACCCTACTCCAAAATCTTGACTCTGAACAGAGACTTTTGAAGAGGGAATACGTTAAACATAAGAGAATTTGCAGTGACACCATGTACATGTACAATGTAGATAGATCTCTTTCGAAGGATGGCGGTTCTGACAGTATACTCTGTCCGTCATCAGGAGACGTTCATCAAACAATAATAAACACTGGCATGAAATGTCCACCTTCAATGAGATGACAGAAACAATAAAAATTAAACTTTTGAACGTTGAGTCCTTCGGTTCTTCTCAGAACCACCATCACCCAAAAGAGTTCTATCTTCCTGGTGTCACCGCAAATTTGTTCATGTTTGTTGTCTTTCCATCATGCAAATCTTCAAGTCTTATTACGGACTGCATGAAGTGTTTCCTACCATTAGGGTGATGCCATTGCCACCTAGACTGTCTGCTAGAAGCTTGGTCAGCTTACTGTCCCTGTATGGTATATGACCTGAACGCTTCCGATTATCACTCAATGCGGATATACAATTTCCTGCAAATGAAGAGACAAATTTATCGTTCTGGGTTCTAAATCAATGTAGCTCACTTGATTCCTGAGGAAAACTGTCAACATGGATGCTTACGTTTAAAAGAGAGAACATGTTGGATTTTTCTACGAGTGTGGAAGTGCTGATTTTTCACTTGCGGTAAGCAGAGTCATAAAATTTGGTTTAGAACTCCTGAGTGTAGTGCAATCAAACAGTTAAACCATCACATTTACATACTACACAATTATGTATGCCTTTGAATGGTTAAGTTTTACTGAAAAGCTTTGCCATAAAAGTCTCTGGGAAACTTTTGAAATGACACCAAGGCCAAGACCTAGTATTAAAGAGCTTCTTAAAAGCACAGAAAGTAGCTAAGCACAACATTAGGCTGACCAGAATAAGTTTACCAGTCAAAATACCATGTCACATGTACTATCTTGTGACTGGTATCCTGCTCACTTTTGCTTTAAAATCAGAACATTGTTCCGTCAGCAATATTTTCTGCTTATACAGTTCTCTGAAAGTGGGCCCTGATGAGCAACAACAGCCATGGCTTCCGTGGTTTCCCGCGCCTGCAAATGTATAGACCTGTGTTATGCTGCCACCATTTTGGTCATGTTCCCTGTATCCAATAACAGTAATGAAGGCCAGTAATCATTGCACAAAAAAGGAACCAGACTATTTTTTCTTCCAGCCTCAATTTGGTTACAATGGCTTGGAATGGAGAAAAATCAAGATGGCCACAGCAAGACAAACATCTGCTGAGCAATTACATGTGATTGATGAACTCACCGAGTGTCAGTAAACTCTTGTTGATATTGGTTGTCTCCGTGAGTAACTCTCCCGATGAGTTACCTAATTCTTTCACCTTCTCACTACCGGCGAGATCGACGAAGCTGAGACGACCATGCTTGGTGATGTATAGACTCTCTTCTTCTGGATCAGGCTGCAAAATAAAAACAGTAATAATAATAATATTAATAATAATAATTACAATTTATATTGCGCCCCTTACATAAAAATTATAAAAAGTACATAAACACATTTTGCAACGCACACAATGGAAGATAAAGAAACAAGACTGGTCATCAGTCTAGTGCCCAAACCACAGTATGGTGGTAGATCTGTCCTGCCAACAAAGAACTAATAGTTACTTACTACATGAGCCTAACCCTCCTGGCATCAGTTATGTTTTGATCTTTTCAGGAGACAGACACCCCTTACGGAAAATCAAGCTTGCGGCAAGCTAGTTTTAAGCTTGTGACAATCTCATTGAGCTTGCTGCAAGCTCAAATGAACTTGCAATAATTTCTGCAAGCTAGCTGCAAGCTTCTTGCAAGCTTGCGGGCCTGTGCAAGCTTGCAGCAAGCTTGCTGCAAGCTTGCTGCAAGCTTGCATGAAACGTTTGTCTTCATGCAAGCTTGCATGGTTTCTTGGCAAGCTCGCAATCTTTATTGACAAGCTTGCAAACTTTTTTTGCAAGCTTGCAAGCTGGCATGGTTTCTTGGCAAGCTTGCTGCAAGCTTGCATGTTTTTTGACAAGCTTGCAAACTTTTTTTGCAAGCTTGAAAGCTTGCATGGTTTTTTGGCAAGCTTCTTGCAAAGCTTGCATGTTTTTGACAAGCTTGCAATTTTTTTTGGCAAGCTTGCAAGCTTGCATGGTTTCTTGGCAAGCTTGCAATTTTGAAGCAAGCAATTGCATGGTTTGGTCACAAAAAATTAAGCTTGCAATCTTAAGCTTGCTGCACACTGCAAGCTTGCCAACTTGTTTGGCAAGCTGTATATAGCAAATGGCTAGTGCAAGCTTGCACATATGGCTTAATTAACACAAGCTTGCTAAATGTACTTGCAAACATAGCTTGTATTTGTAACTGATGGATTTTCAATTTCATACTTCTGCGCCTGTGCAAGTTTTTCACTTGCAGATCGCATAGGGGGCAGTTTGGGCTTTAAAACCCCATCTAGAAATGTCCACACTTATACCTTCTTTTTACACTATGTTTGCTGCCACAGAAAAAAATTAAATCAGTTTTGACAGGACAATATCAACAATTTTGATTAAGCAGTCACAAAATCCACAACTTTTTCATGTATAAGCAGTCGAAGTAGAATTTCTAAAGAGTTTCAGACTTGAAGGCTAGGGGGCCTACAACTGCAAATTCCTGTACATGTTCATGAAGGCTTAAGTACACCAGGGTCACCCAAGAAGTGTAACTTGACACTGTCCATTGCATAACACTTCCTGTGTGGTAAATTTGAATTCTAACTGGCACTCATATTGAAAGTGCAATGGCTACTGGAAGCTGCTTGTGTTGGAGGTGTTGGTGTGTAGGTTTTTGTACCACAATTTAATATGTTAATAATCACTTGCAAACAATGGAAGTTATACTCTATATACTCAGTGGAAACTAAACAAGACATTAAAGAAACAAACATGACCAGAACATGGAAGATTGATCAGAATTATCATGGATTGGTAAGCTGTTTATTTGCTACTACTATACTTTAATTATACTACTAATACTATGTATGTAACTACATGGGATGTACTATTACACAGAATGTCTGTGTGTCAATATCACTTTGTTTTTGTCAACGGAGCATGGAGGAGAGTATTTTCCTTTGATGATGTAGAAGCCATGGATTTGTTGCTTTTTAAGTGCTGCCTAAAATCTGAGCAACAATGCCCTGATGGCATGACTAAACTTCATTTGATTCTTCCAGGTTTAATGTTCAGTGCTTGCCCAGATCCAAGAACATAGGCCAGTAGGCCACCCATCACTACATTTCATTGTGCCATACTCAAACCTGATCGATCAAGATTTCTATTTCATGTTGACCTGAATATCAGTATTTCATCATAGAAGAAATTATCTTCATCTTGTTTTTTGGGGGGACCCAAGGTTGGGAGTACGCATCTCAAAGAATGGGCTGGAACAGCAGGAAAGGTTGGCCACAAAGCCAGAAAAGTTTGGACTTCTTCTGTTGGAGTTGGTTGTTTCTTTTGAAGAGTGTGTCTGAGGAGATTGAAGTTACAATAGTGTAGTGTGTGTGCTTGGACTTCAGCAACTGTATATACGTAACGAACAGTCAACATCATTAAATTGTTTTATATTGGGTTGGCAGTTTTTTTACACTGCACTGAGGGTATTGTTTGAAGGGAAAGAGTTGTGTTTTACTGAATGTCAATAAACTGAAAAACTAATCATTCAGGAATATGCTTTTATTGGCATCTTTTTGTTGTCAGTTCCTGTCATATACCTGTTCCAGCTATATCCTTCAGCATCGCCTCTGAAGACAGGAGGTCTTAATTGTGGCAAGATGACGGCAAGCTTGCAACAGGCTTGTCATTTAATTGGCACAATTTAAAAGTGATGCATCCATTATTTTTTAGGACCAACCATATGCCAACGATAATAAATTAAGCTAATCGCCATTTACATATGCAGCTCGTACACATGTGCAAACTTCCCTTCGCAGAAATTACCTCAAGCATGATATCAGCCCACATGCACAAATGCCATGCTGTTGGCGCAAGCTTGCCATCCTGCCTGCGCAAGCTTGCCATCCTGCCTACAATGCCTGCGCAAGCTTGCCATGCATGCATGCGCCCATTGGCGCAAGCTTAATTCCGGCCAGCTAGATTTTAATTGGCAAGCTTGTCATCTTGTTGTGCAAGCTTGCTGGCGCAAATAAGCTTGCAATAACTGGCCATTCATGCAAGCTTGCCAACCAAGCTTGCTCATTATATAGGCACAATTTTTAAGCTTGTCGCATTCTTCCCACATGTGCAAGCTTGCCATTCTGCAGGCAAGCTTGCCATTCTGCAGGCAAGCTTGCAGAGAGCTTGCGCAAGCTTGCAGAGAGCTTGAGAGCTTGCGCAAGCTTGCAGAGAGCTTGAGAGCTTGCCGCAAGCTTGCAGAGAGCTTGAGAGCTTGCCGCAAGCTTGTAGAGAGCTTGAGAGCTTGCCGCAAGCTTGCAGAGAGCTTGAGAGCTTGCCGCAAGCTTGCAGAGAGCTTGAGAGCTTGCCACAAGCTTGCAGAGAGCTTGAGAGCTTGCCGCAAGCTTGCAGAGAGCTTGCCGCAAGCTTGCAGAGAGCTTGCCGCAAGCTTGCAGAGAGCTTGCCGCAAGCTTGCAGAGAGCTTGCCGCAAGCTTGCAGGGTTCCAAATATGCAAATGAGGGCAAGCTTGCACCAACTTGCAAGCTTGCAAGCTTGCTGCAAGCTTGCCATTCTGCCGGGTGCCGCAAGCTTGCCGCAAGCTTGCCGCAAGCTTGCCGCAAGCTTGCCGCAAGCTTGCCGCAAGCTTGCCGCAAGCTTGCCGCAAGCTTGCCGCAAGCTTGCCGCAAGCTTACCCTAATTTGCATATTTGGAACCCTGCAAGCTCTCTGCAAGCTCGCTGCAAGCTCGCGGCAAGCTCTTGGCAAGCTTGCGGCAAGCTTGCCATCATGTTCTCTGCAAGCTTGCAGCAAGCTTGCAGCAAGCTTCCTTAAATTTCTGTAAGGGACCTCCAGCCCTACCTATGTAAACAAATCTAGATTAACTGGCAAGGCAACCATAGAAGAATTACAAATCGAGACGAGAGACAAACTAACAGCAAAAAACCAACACTTTAAAATGTAATTTGCCATGTGTTAAGTGAGCTATACGTATGTCTTCTTTAGGGATATTATTAAAGTCTTTTCCTTAAAATTATTGTTAAAGTGGTTTATTGAAGTTAAGACACTAAATCCACATTTAAGTGTATCAGTCTGTCCACATGGATCTATCTATATCCCACAGTAGTTGAAGTCCAGAGCCATTGAACCTTAAGCCCTTTTCTCGAAAGAACCACGGACACACTGCCTACATACCATGATCCGTGTAATTGGCGAACCGTGTAAAAGTCTTCTACACGGATTAAAACTGATCCTTCTACACGGGTTAAAACTGATCCGGAGATTCCTTTCACACTACAATATCTAACCTAGAGATAATTGTTAAACCCCATACTAACACCCGGATGGGTGGGTAAGCCCTAGTCCTGGTCAGGGTAAAAGTCTACCCGGATTAAGCCAGTTTTGGGTTCGTTAATCCGGAGAATTTTTTGCCCTGAGAAGTGTAGTGTGAATGCTCCACTTAATCCAGAGAATCTCTGAGTTAAATTTTTCCTTTACATGGTGATTCTCCGGATTAAAGTGTAGTGTGGAAGGGGCTCTAAGAATACTGGGGATTTTAGTATAAAATGTAGCTATAAACCTTAAAAAATACAGCTTTATATAAGGTTATGTGTACAGTACATGTAACATTTGGCAAAGGCAACAGAAGCCCTTTTCACACTGTATCTCTGTAAGCCTTGAATTTGGCTTTTCCACTTGCCATTTCTGACAAAATGCTCTCGGATTCATTCATCTTTGGAGTCAGAAAGCTGAGAAGTCGCATAAAAAAGCACAAATGGCGCCCCGAGAAAGTGATCGGTGGTAACCTAACGCAATTGCATTACACTAAACGGGACACTGACAGAGCACCAGCGAACTGATAAATAAACAACAGTGCAATCTCACATAACGAGGGACGTCGGGAACGCGATGTATGTGATTGTGTGAATGTTTGTCATGATATCGCATGCAACCTTTGGGACAGACTAACTGGCGCCCAAATCAAAGGTCGTAAGTTTTCAGTTCTCATGTGAAAGGGGCTTAAAGTCCCTACTCCAGGGGGTTCCTGTTGCACATTTCAGGAATAACCCCTCGGTTTTACCGCTCTTATCCAGAACAGGGGTAGCTATTCCCAGAGGTACATGTATGCCCAATTGCCGGGGTAAATCAGGGGTAAAGCAAATCCAAGTGTGAAAGGTTCGGTCGTTATTCCCTGTGGATGCACCCCCCCTCCCCCTCGGGGAATAGACTAGGTATGAAAGAGGCTAGAGGCAATTGCCTCCCTGCCTTGGTGCCCCTTGAAATGTCCCTGTACAAGTTTACATTCATGGAGGTGCCATTTACCAGTGAAACACTGTCTTGCCCTAAAAACAATGAAGTACCAGGCCTAGCATTGTGCTCCAAAAGTTTACTCAACATCTTTTGGGTTTTTTCATTTAGGGATACTGTATGTTCATCTGCTGAACAAACAACCACAGGCTACAGTTGGTACTAGTGATAGCTAAACACAGGGTGACAACAGTGGCACACTTCGCACCTCTGTGGCCAGACAGAGTAAAGAGCACCTGGCTTTTACACCCTTCTATTCTAGTGGAATCTAACTGTTAAAAATTAACTGTACAAGCCAAAAGGGGTTCACCAGTCTTCATTCACTGTAAACTATGGGTACGTTCAGACGAGGAGTTAAACTATTCCTTATTCCGAGCACCGCGGGTGTCCAAAAGATAAAAATGACTTATTCCAAATTGGGCTTGCGTTCACACGAGTAAGTTAGTCCTATCCGCACGGGTTAAACTGACCCACACGTTGATTATCAGGTCATGCATAGCTGACCCCGACCGACCACTCTTCCGGTCCATCGTATACATGTACATGTATCAGCTGGGAATTACTTGTGGTAGTCTACGCGCGTTGTTGATATGATGACGTAACCTTCTGTGGAGAGGTCACATGGAATAAAATAGACCGGATGTAGCAGGTCAGTTGCATTCCAACGATGGTTTATTGGGCCTCGCAGTGGGGGGGGGTTGGTCGTAAAACCTGGGCTAAGTTATGCTAATCCAACAATTTTTGAGGTTTAGTTTAGCCCAGTTCTCTGGGTCAAATTGACCCTCGCGGACCGGATTTTTGCGTTCCAACGGAGGGTTATTTTAGCACTTTTGGATTAAGGGCTAGTTTAACTCCTCGTCTGAACGTACCCCTTCTGTGGCCAGACAGAGTAAAGAGCAGCTGGCTTTTACACCCTTCTATTCTAGTGGAATCTAACTGTTAAAAATTAACTGTACAAGCCAAAAGGGGTTCATTCACTCATAGAGAAAGGACCACATGGTCCTTTCTCTATGATTCACTGTAAACTATGTACTTTAGTCCTTTTCACACTACAAACATGCCATTCCCTTCACAGGAAATAAAACCTGTTTCACACTGGGGAAACTTTATCACCCCACTGCCAGCCATCCCATGCTCGTTTCATGATATTACAATTTCCTTGTGAACAAAATGAACACTCATTTTGCTAAACCCAGGGGTTATTCCACTAAACGTTTATTACATTGACAAGCAATAAACATGTCAGCCAGACCTCTAAAAAAAATGTTCTTGGTTGTAATTTCTTTTTTAGCCGGTGGGCCATAGAACAATGATAGCCTTACTGGAAAACATTTCATGAAGCCTTACAGCTTTATCAAGACGACAATCTACTCAAATCGTTTGAGAACAAAAACTTCAAAAGGCAGATGTTGTTTTAAA
The DNA here is from genome assembly GCA_023634235.1 of Pisaster brevispinus. Taxonomy (NCBI): domain Eukaryota; kingdom Metazoa; phylum Echinodermata; class Asteroidea; order Forcipulatida; family Asteriidae; genus Pisaster; species Pisaster brevispinus. The sequence continues at coordinate 23,406,135 of JAMKCF010000003.1, read as the reverse complement.
AAAAAATCCCATCATACTTGATTACAGAGCAAGCACTTAGTGAGGATTCTATTGTACCAGTAAGTGTGAACAAAATTAACAGTTCAAACATTACTGTCCCAGAGGGTACACTCATGTGTAAAATGTTTGCAATGGAGTTAATTCATGTCACACCTTGGGAGTGTGACAATAATCAATCCTTGTGACATCACATGTTTGCGAGCCACGTAGCCTGGACTTCCTGCAGGCACGACGGAAAACAACATCACAACTCATATTTTATACAGATTGCACTGTCTGTTTTTTTTATATTTTTTTCATCAACTTTCGTTATGAAGGTGGCACATCTCGAAACCTATTCAGCTGTTATTTTTTGTATCGTTTGTGGCAATTATGACGCAAATTGTAAAACTTTTCCCATATGACCAGTGTAGCATCTCGCCTGCCAGAAAGGCCCTGAAATGTACAAGGTCACTGTTTTTGTCTGCATACCATATTTAACCCCAGACATAACTTGCTTACAAATGGTCCACAGAATTTGGACTTTCAATGAGGCACAACTTCTTGTAGTGTACAGAGCTACAATGTGACAATGGAAGAAACGTGAGAAGATCACATTTAATGGAAAATACGTCGCCCGATTGTTAGCAATTTTTGATGAAGATCAACTAAATAAATGGACACATCTCAAATCTTGTCCAGCTGATATTTTTTACAAAGTCCACAAGAACAAGACGATCGTCAAGAAAAAAGAAAAACAGCAAAGCCTGCACAATAAATTGCACGGTGATTCATCAGTAATTGTAGCACTAAGCCTGGCAGTGCCCTGTAATAAATACGTGTAATGCCATGCATTTTCAGTAGTCAATAACAACTTGTTTTTAAAAACTGCAAGTCCAAATTCCAGAAACAACGACTGCAAACTAGGCATTAAAGCTGAGGACTTCAGTGGTCATGATTCAAATTTTCACGATGGTCACTTTAACCTTGCAGTGAGGGACCTGATTGGTTGCAACGCCTCTACAACCGGTTCATTGTCAGCACAAGCTATTCTCCATAGAATACGAGGGTTTGTTTTATATTTTTATATTTTTCAGATTTTTGTTTTTTTTATCTGAGTGTGCTGCTTACATTTCCAGGTATTGCCTACGTTAATTTGTTTGCTTTATTAAGTTCTATAATTGGGTTCATCTGGTACCACTGACAACTATACCAAATTTGTAGACAAAGGATGCTGGCAGAGTTTTGTCCTGCCCCCTTCTGACCATGACATAGGAGCTGACCATGGCATAGGAGCTGACCATGGCGTAGGAGCTGACCAGTGTGTACAACGCGGTTTTAAGACAATGGGAATCTTACCAGGTCAGCATGTGCTGACAGGGTTTCTCAATGCAGGGTTTATAAAGTTCACATGGTGTGTGGTAACCAAATACACTATGCATTATAAATAGGGCAGATTCAATGGGCCCTGCCATTATACATTTGGCAATTGGGCGGACATGATAGAACCCAGCCATATTAATAACAACTAGTTCTTTTATAGCGAATTTTACAATAAGGTATCAATGTGCTTTACATTAATGCCCTGGTCATAGACCATGCAAGTCCCGCGAGTATTAGACCACTTTTGGGACCACTTTGGTCCCACGCACGATGCTTTAACGCGTGAGTCAAACAAACTCACGCTCTTTAACGGTTCCGAATGTTCGATTACGCGCGAGACTTGCGCCGTCTATTGGGCCAATAAAATTCCTTTAATCTTTCTCAGCTCCCTGGGGAGTATACCAGCCCCGAGCTACCGGGTGGCGCTCCAAGGCTTTTTCAAACCCAAATAACCTCTACCCTCACAGGTACCCATTTATACCCCTGGGTGAAGAGAAGCAATTATAGTAAAGCATCTTGCTCAAGGACACAAGTGTCATGACCGGGATTCGAACCCACACCCCGATGAAATAACCACCAGAACTTGAATTCAATGCTCTAAACCGCTCAGCCATTAAAAACCCACCAATATTACAGATGCGGTGTTAGCCAGAAGGGTGTCTGGGTGATTTCTGGACTTCTATTACATGTAATTTTTGATAGATTTTCACTTCCATGTAAAAGTATTGCAAAGAGCAAGTTCAAATGCCCTATTTTCAGTTTTACACTTAAGTTCGACAACCTGTTTTCAAAAACTGATCCAAAAATCTGAGCCCAATTTTATAGAGCTGCTTTAGCACAAAAAGTAGCTCTGCACAAAACAACTTTGCTTGCCATACCAGATTAAGGTTACCAGCCAAAATACGGTTTCACTTGTACACTCTATGGCTGGTTTCCTGCTTACTTTTGTCAGCCGAAAAATATTAAGCACAATATTGTCTGCTCTGGCAGCTCTGTGACTGTGCCTTAAGCCTTGCCACGTGTTTCCATAGGATTCGTAAAACAATTGTTTACACAACACACCATTTCAATCACACATGACCCCTTAACACAGACAACCGATAGAAACAATATCACGGCAAACCTCATCACAACAACCCGTTCCTCACAAAATAGGTCCTAAAAAAACTGGCATCGTAACCTTAGATGGCTGCTTGGAATTTCCCGATGGAAGATTACATAGAGGAAGAGATAACGACCTTGCTAAACCACTTGAAGGTTATCATAAGCAAACGCTCTTTTGTAGTCACAACTTCAACTTGTACTGCTCCGTACTGGAACAACAGGCACAATGGTATGCCCTACACTGTATCATGGGACAAATGTCAAGCAGCTAGTCTAGTTCAAGCGTGTTGACAATTCGTTTTTGCGTGTACTTTGAACATGCAAACATCGGGTCAGGTTAGATGGCCGAGTGCGCACTAGCAACACTGGACTCGACCGAAGAGAGAGAAAAAAAACTACAAGCGAACAGGTTAAAGGTGCGTTTTGTTCATATCTCTGTCCAAGATGTTGCAGAATTAATATACTGATCGATTCAACACACACTTTATAGGTCATAGATATATTCAGTAAAGGTGCTGTCAGCGTGATTTATTAACAAGTTTTCAGCTTGGAAGCCGAACACTGAGTGGTAAAAGCCAGGAAGCCAAAACATACACACATGGATAAACAATAAAACAAAAAATGCATGTTATTCTTTTAAAATAATTTGGGTTGAACAAAGAAAAATTTACCAAAGCGGGACTTGAACCTACGACTTTTGGATTAATGTGCCAGTGCTCTACCAACTGAGCTATCTAGCCCTACGTTGGCGGTCTCCCTATTTTGTCAATATCTTTGTTAGAAGCCGTTCAACCTGTAACTGCTGTGTAGCCAGGGATAACACCCCATTGATGATACAACCTTGGGAAGCGGCAGCAGAGGAATCACCTTAAGAGGATGGGGGGTTTTTTTCTCATTTAATAACACCTTAATTCTTTTGGAGTGTTTTCCTTGCCCCAACAGGATTCGCCCATTACAGATTTTTAAAAGACTTTCCTCAAAAAATTCCTGTTCATTTGGGTGCTTAGAGAATTTTTGTCTGAATTTGTTCGTTGCCAATGCTACATTATCAATACAGACTGTTATAATTATTGTTAATACTCAGCGCAAAATAAATGACAATGGTCTTGAAAGGTAAACAAATAGGTTTTACAAATATAATGAGAATTTTGTTGAAGTCGAATTCAAATACAGAATGCCCATACGATTTTTTATTTGAATTAATCTGAAGTGTAATTAAACATTAATATTAACACCTCTACATCAAGCAAATAAATTAACACAAATCATTGCAAAATTGTCTTCATCCCCTACTAAATTGCTCTACCAGTCCCACTTTGACATCTGCGAACAAAATTACATCAACTGTTTACTGCGGACATTCCTTCAACTTCTGTGAAGCTATTTTGACATCCAAATACAAGCATGCCATCTCATGAATCATCATAAATTCCTCAATCCCAGGCCTGGCATTTCATCTATTCAGACGGTAAGGCCATTTTCCTTTTTACAAAGGGCACTTCCATTGGAAAATCTCAACGTCTGTGGGAAACTATTGAAGGAGTACCAAGGCCAAGACCAGGGCAACAGAGGCCAGGGCTTCTGTGACCTCCCTGTAATTCTAGGTTGCAATCGTACACACAAGCACCAAAAAGTGCTCTCAAAGACAGTGGAGATGTATGTAGATGTATACAAAAGACTTTATGCACTGACATCATCTGCCACAATCTTGGAGATAGGGGACGAATGCAAAATAAAACAGGCGGTACCTCGAGGATAAACTCAAAGTTTCTTTGAGGCTTTCCAGGGTTATCCAGGGTCCAACCTCCAGTTACCTTGAAGCAAATGGAAACACAGATATGCAGGGCACAGGATGGACCCATACATGTATAAGCAACAACTAACCTCAATGTGAGGGCGCCCCACTTTAGTGACCTGAGCACTAAATAAACTCCCATAGCAAACAGTGCAACATGCTAAATATTCAAAAGTACACAAAAATACTTAGAAGTCTCGCGGCTTTTTACAGTAAAGGTGAAAATTATTCATCGATAACTTTTATCCCCTGCTCAATTTGATATGGGGAGTCCCAAGGTCCGTCGAGTTACATGTATTCCCCTCCAAATAAAAACACCTCTACACCAGTGTAATTTTCCAAACGTCCGAGCATCAATCTTGTCCCTACACCTCTCAGCAAATAGAACCATGTAATTCAGGGCCTATTTCATCCAAAATACCGCAAGTTGGAAGTAAACAACCCCCAGGTCACAATTGGGTAAAATTTGTACACTGTATCCCTTTTATTGGGCTCTCAACTCTGTCTAGAATAGAATATTTTGAGGGCCTACAAAATATTAATGAGGCTGATGCTCTGTTTTCTCCCTATTAAGTGGGGTGCACCCATCAGAGAAAAAATGAATGAAACGTTGAGTTGTCAAACATTGGTTCTTCTCGGAAACACCACAGCTCATAAAGAGAGTTCATTGTGTCTCCGCAAACCTCACTTGATTGTATTCCCACCATTCAAATCCAGAATAACAGATTAATGACACAGGGCCCACCAAAGCCCAAATGAGCATCTAATGGTGTGCTTAACCAGATAGACATTTTTTTAACTGCCATTTTCATGTCCACTGATACGACGAGACCACAATACACCCTTCAACATTTCCTGGACACCATCGGCGCTATTAATATAGTTCTATAGGGATAAAGCGATAACTCTGCTGATAGCCTGGATAATGTACCATGAACACAAACAATCACCGTGCAGAACGTGTTATCTAAATATCTTTTCATATCTATAGATGCTGTGTTGAACTTGAGACACATTTACCAGATAAAAATTCAGCTTGTTTACAGAAAAAGTTGTTTTCCTATAATATACATCAAAAATTGAACAGTTTTACAAGTCCTCTTGTATCTCAGTCTAATTTGTTTTTTATCTGACAAGCTGAACTTCAACTGGATTTGCATGACTTTTAACATCATATTCAAGAGTATTTCAATCAAAAATGTATATATATATTTTTTGTTAAACAGATTTGTCTTTAAAATATATGACACCATTTTTGCAAACACCACCTACCTCAACATTTCTGACTTTTACATCACATCTCTTTAAAAGTACACTGTAGGGTCATTCTGTGATAATGACCAACCCCCCCCCCCAAAAAAAAGTAATTTTCATCTGAATGCCTACTTTTTATAAAGTAGTAGTAGATAGTAATGGTAGTAAGCATCCTATACAATTATTTCATCTGAAATTAGAAATCAATACAAGTATATCTAAAAACTTGAATCTCCAAAGATCGCCTAAAGGTGATTTTGGACATTCACATTACTGTGGCGTCTGGTTGTGAACGCTGCGGCCAGAGATGTGATTGGTACCCGCTGTCACTGCGCTAAACATGGACCAATTTGTTGTTCTTGAAGAAAATAACATGACATTTTTCCCCTGTTTTCTTAACAAGTTGACACTCTATTCAACTGAAACTTTCACTTTTAATGTATCTTTCTTGATAGTTTGCCTCTAAATCATCATTACAGTGACAATAAACAAACGATGACCATACCTATAAAAACTATTTGTAATAAAGCATTTTTGGGACTCTCATTCTGTACATTTTGATTTTACTGTTATAGTTAGGCCTAGAGAGACTAGTGAAATTCACTACCCGACTAGTTGCGCTTCAATCGCGACTTTGACACTAGTCATGACTATTTTTTAAAACCAAAGATTGTGGATCGCGGCAGGCGCAAGATGGTAAAATTGAAGCTGAAATGTGAAGTATGTGTTGCATGGACGCAACTGCAGTAAGCGAATCTTTTGATGCAACAATATGTCAAAGCAGCTACAATGACAATTAGGCCTTGATGACTAGCGAAATTCACAACCCAACTAGTTGGGTTTCAATTAGTCGCGACTTCGACACTAGTCGCGACTGGTTTTTTTTCAGTAGTCGTGGCCGCGTGGTTAACCAGGTAGTTGAAAAGTGGTAGTCACAACTGGACATAGCAATCAAAAGTCAAGACTTTGACACTAGTCGCACAAGTTACCAAGGCCTACTGTTAAAGTTGTAAAGCCAGTAGAGACTTTCGACATAAAACACCTGAATGTATTAGGTTTCATTGACAATATTTACTCACCATTTCGCAGTCAATCTGCAGTGATACAATGGTGTGACTCCTGCTGGAGTACTCATTGATGTTATTTGTTGCTATCTGTCTTTGTCCCATACCTGAAAAAGAAGCAATAAGTAAAGAGAGTAGTAAGATTTGAAACTTTGCACGGTGGGAACACAATCTAGCGAGGTTTGCGGAGACACCAACGTTTCACGTTATAGACTGTGTAACATGCGACATCACACGTGTTTATAAGGGCCAAAGAACCTGGACTTCCTGCTGATACGATTTGTACACAGCTCAATAGAAGAAAATATTAAATGTTACATTTTATGGAGCTTGCACTGTCTGATTTTTATAGTAAACTTTTGATATAAAGAACAGGAACACATCTCAAAACTTGTTCAGCTATTACTTTTATGACACTTGAATTTATGTAGGAATTTTGACACAAAATGTAAAATGTCCAATATAACCAGTGTAGTATCTCACCTGCCAGAAAGGCCCTGGAATGTACAAGGTCACTCTTCTTGTAAACAATGGTTATATGGTCTATAAGCTGAAACTCATCGGGCAGTACTTAAAGCAGCATGCAGCAACAGTGTCCAGCATTCTCCCAAAGATGATCAGAGCGTACTGACCGAAACATCGAGTTGTCAATAACAAGCTCTTCTCAGCACCACAACCAATAGAGAGATTTATATTGTGAGCTACAAATATTTCTTTCTTACCTTCTTCTAAGATCGCTAATAGATCGTCCAATGTCTCACAGTCTACGATGAATAGATTCTCCACGTAGAATCCCTTATCTTTGGACCATCGGACTGGCAGCGACTCTCGTCCGGACGGGTTCAATAAATCTTTTACCTACACACACGAAAACAAGGAGAAAAAGCATAAAACATCAGCCTTGTAAGTTAAGTTCTTTCTTTGAAAGCAAAGGGGATTAGCTGTTGCAAACTGCTTACCAATGACCTATACTAATCTCATCCCAATCCCACCTGGAATCGAGATCCCATTTCCACGATCCCATTTCCATCCCGCTTTGCGTCCCACTATGATAATGATATACCAGCCGGATAAACAAGTGGGATCCTGTTTTCCCCCCCCCCATCACTTTTTCTGTGGGGCTGTGATATAAATGTACACATTGGGCCAACGTATCGACCCTAGCAGCGTCTTTCTTTATGGTAAGTTTGGGGATGAAGGGAAATTGTCCTAAAGCATAATTGCTGGGTATTTTTTTCTGAGAATAAGATTTAAAAGTCAAAAGGAGTTTAGATTGACAACAGTTTTTTTAAAGACTAAAAAATTGCACAGTGGGCTCGTTTTTGTTTCAAAGCACACCTCATGTCAAAAGAATTTAGTTCTTCTTAACGGAATTTTCTTTTGGTTCCTTCCCCTTCTGTTGTTTCTCTTCCTCAGTTACAGCACCTTGAGCACCTTTGGTGGATATGTCCACTTTATAAAACTTTGTTATTATCTGTAGATGAAACACTCTGAACTTTCATCAGGGCAATTTAGTTTTAATTTTTAATTTGTTATAAAAATCACCCAACATAACGTCAGAGGCCACTCAAGGTGACAGCTACTAGGGAAACATAGACAAGGGATAGAAGACACCTGTTCAATATTCACAGTTCTCTTGAGCTGCTACAAATCGTACAACGGTGGAAAAACAAGATACATTAAAATAGCAGTGCGTTCAAAAGAGCAGCAGTACCAGCGAAACACAGGATTTACACATTCTCTACTTCACAACAAACAGACATCTAGAAAACTAAACAAATGGATTTTTCTCCCCCTTGACAGTCAGTTCACTCTTTGAAGTATTTTCAAGAATGTGAAGAATCGTGAATCCTGACCAATCAAAAGTACTTGTATGAATTCTGTGCAGAAAATGTAACCCCACCAGCCAATGGGAAAGTTGAAATTTGCCATACAGCTACAACTGAAGCAAGCATGAATTGGTTCAAAGAAGATGCGCTCAGATAGCTTCACAGATATTCTCTGATTAAAATACACACTGACCCACCTGTTCATTGTATATCTCCAAATAGGAAGCACTGAGAGTGTAGTTGACGTTAGGTCCTGACCTCTGACCTAAGACCTCAAAGAGATGAACGAAGGAACGCTGTATGAGTCCATAGGTATACTCTGTCTGCCTGAAAGTGTCCTGCAATAGAGAAGAAAAACAAACGCAATCAGTCTGGGCCTCAGAATTATTTATTGTAAAGACCCCCTTGCATTATGACGTCACATGCTCAAGCAGCGCACTCACTGAGGTCAAAGGAACACCTCTCATTGGCTGATAGTTATGAGTGGCAGGTACAAATATGCAGTCTGACCTCAGGGGTGGAAGCATATAAGGAATTTTGTTGCCCTATTGACCAAATTCCAGGGATGTGATAGGCTGTTGAAAAAAAAACCTGAACTGTGAGCGCAAAGCACGAAAGCTTGCGAGGGCGAAAACTTGCGACCTCGAAGCCCACTTACATGCATTTATATTTTGCTTTAAAAGCCCTAAACTGCACTCTGGGGCATTCGATTTGGTTTTATCTTTTATTTTTTTATGTACTTTGTAAAAAATAAAAAATAAAAAAAATTAAAATATTTAATTTTTTTTAATTTTTTTTTTTGGAGGGGTGGGGTAAAAAAAAAAACCAGATTTTCGGTTAAAAACGGAGAAATCACATCCCTGTAATTCACATGATTCCGGGAGGGTTGGTGGTGGGCCGTTATGCTTTGCCTTTCTACACACTACAAATCTGAGGGCATCAAAGGTGCTGAAAGCCTTTGATGAACCTACCGTCTCTATAAGATCTGGGATATAAGCCGTACAGCACCAGTGTGGAAACAGTTTCATAAAACCCCCTTTAAGTACCGTGAAAGAAAAAGGGTTTAAAAACACCAGTGCACACCTGTTTCTCCATTAGTGTTTATTTTTTTCCTGGAAAAATCAGAGCATGTAGTAAGTGAGACAAGTGTAAATGTGACTAGTGTAAACTTTGCTCTTGTTAAAAAAAACCTGACACTACTGTCCCATCCCTCCTCCAGGAAGAGGCACAATAAAGATCAGATCTTAATTTTGATGACGGGGAAAAATAAACAAGAACATTTTCAACTGTTTCTAAGAAAGTCAAAAGATGACACTTTACTTCACTAGGTTTTTACTATCTTACCTGGTTGATGGGTCCAGTGATGGTGTACGTTTTCCCGGATCCTGTTTGCCCGTACGCAAACGTGGTGCATGCGTACCCGTCTACCGCCATCTCAATCATCTGCTTAATACCGCATTTCTCCAGCACCTCTCCCTGCGTCGTGTCCTTGTCGAAGACCGCGCTGAACGTAAAGGTTTTGGACTTCTCTGGTGTTTCCAACTACAAGAGAAATATTAGATAAAAAATTAAGAATATCACAGAAGAATTCTTCAATGCATATATGCGCTCCAACAATATACCACAGGTGTTAATTTTGGAGAAAAGTTTCACTGAAAAGTCAGAAATAAGAACTTATGAAACATGTATATCTTTTGTTTGAAAAAGTAAACTTATTACATATTTATTTTACAACCTGATCCATGCCATTTTAAATGTTCCATTGGGTTTCAAGAAAATGTGGAACTCTTTACTGATATCTTCTTAAAATAAGTCAAAAAGAAGTGGGGACAAGATCGTCATGGTAACTGACCGTTATTGAGGATGAATTGTGCTGGATTTTGACACAATCTTTATCCGTCCTTTTCTTCTCTGCATCACTCAGCGGTCGAACCCTGGCAGAAGGGAATAAACGGAGGGGAGGGGGAATGAAAAATCAAATTCTTGCAAACTCGTGTGAAAAGAGGATGTATTTATCAAGAACAACTTGAGACTGCCTGAAGTTACAGTCTACAAAGTACAAACAGAAATGTGTGTAAGGGGAAATTCTATGCAGTGTTGTACACAGGATTCGAACTGCCTCTAAGCTGCCAGGCTAGCTCGGTGGTCTAGTAGTAAGACATCTGCTCTAGCAATGCAAAGGTCGTGGGTTCGAATCCCACCCAAGTGATTTGCCTGAGGTTTTTTTTTTCACAAAACTTGGGAGAGCACTGAGTATACAGTGCTTAATACACATCGATGTAAGGGTAAAAACAAGCTTTATCCCCGATGCAAAATTAACATAAATTCAAGGTGTTTTTTCATTTTCAACTGAAATTTTCAAACGAAGAAAATGTATTGTAACAAACAACAACCAGCAGCTGAGTAATATTGGAGTGAGATGTACCCCCTTGCTCCATAATCAATTTTGACTCCTGATGTTTTACATTTTCTTCCAACCACCGTCACCCGATGTAGCTGTGTAAATTAAACTAGAAATAACTTCATGGGGCAAAGGTCAACAGCGTAAATATGGAAAATTTTAAGCAAATCTACAGTACTATCAGTCAGTGGGTTTGTTTATTTTATATCAATAAACCACAAGGGAAACATACTGGGTAAATTTTAAAGTAATTTGGGGTTGAACAAAGAAAAATTTACTAGAGTAGGATTTGAACCAATGACCTTCGGGTTAACATCCCGGCACTCTAGCAACTGGACTATTTGTCCCTAATGTTGGCAGTACCAGTATTATGTCAATATCTTTGTTCGGGGTGCCAGTCAGAAGCAGGCATGAGAATATATGATGATAAAAATTCCGGAAAAATTTAACGCTACAAATTGCATGTCCGGATTTTGGGCAAATCAGGAATTTGTGCGTGTCCGGAATTTGGGCAAGTTTACCCAGGCGTCAGCATCGCACTCGGTGAGCCCCTCTGCATTAGGGACCATGTGTAGGATCGAGGATATATTAATAATTAATAGGAGGAAAATACTTTTAAAACGATGAAATCATAACAATGCTAGGCGTATTTTGTCTTAAAAGGCTCAAAATAAAATGATATTCGGAACTTACTTCCATGAAAATAAATGATTAAGAACGGAGCAGTCATGCTTTTGACAAAGTTTTTTATGAAAATTTTGATTTTTGGGGGGTCTTTTTACCTGTGATAGTGAATAATTGTGTTAAGTGTTCTCCCCCTTTGGCCATTGAAACTTGTTCTTCAAACACCTATCTCCAAGATCCTGACAGTTTATAAACCATAGCATTTTGGAAAAATAATGTGAGACGTCAAACGTCAACGAATCTCCCCACACGTGTGTCGCACACACTCTACTCGTGCATCCAATGTCTGGAAGTTTCTTCCAGGTCATAGTTCAATGCGTAAAAATATCTCCAGCCGTAAAACACATTAAACGTATCGAAGAAACGGCACTTAAGCCTATGAAGGTGCGTACTGACATCCTCGTTCCCAGGGGTGATCGATCTCGCCGCGCCATTTTTTTCCCAGCATGCCTTGCTCGATCATAACCCCTGGAATTGGTTCATTAAAATGTGCTAGAATCTAGCACATTTTAATTAGGCCTGAGCCGATCCATTTTATGCGCGCGCTCAAGTATGGTAACGCGCAAAAGAGGCATCAAGTCAATGAGCAACTGGTCCTCTGTCATTCTTCTTTGATTTTGTGATATGTCTAACTGTATGCAGTTCAGGGTGACCGTGTAAAAACATGATTCATTTGAAATGGAATCGCGTCAAAATACTTGCATTTTCACACGCGCGTACTAAGCGTCCTACAAGCGCCAAACATGCGCTCGAAAGTTTTTAACAAGCGTGCGTGCAAAGTAGTCACCCGTGGGAGCCAATCAGGGTTGTTTCTCAGTACATCCCTACCAGGGGTTAGTGACGAGAGGTATCGATACGGCGCGCTGCCCATGTAGCGAGGCTGGCGTACTGACGACTGGTAAAAAAAGTCTAACGATGCGCGCGCATCCAAAACACTGCGAGTTGTTGTCAGTAGACTTTTTAATGTCTCCACACGTGTTCCTTGGCTGCAACAGTAAACAATTGTAATGTATAACATGTACGGTCAAACCGTACCATGAATGAAGCGGGGAAAGACTGAAAGAAGTCTACACATACCAATTGAACGCGCTGCACATGGAAGAAACAAATCAACGCATATTGGGCCGGCCGCTGCCGGGCGGCAATTTATTACGAAGAAGCGTGTAAAGGTAAATGAGTAAACTCACAATTTCTCAGACCAAGAAGAGGGATTAGCGAGATCCAAATGTATACCCCAACAACTCACCCCCCGATTTTTATATCAAATTCACATTGAACTCGGAGACCACATATTTTGAAGTGAAAAATCCGGAAATCCGGAAAAATCCGGAAGATTCTCATGCCTGCAGAAGACATTCAACCTGCAACTACTGTACCAAGGACAGGGATCAAACCCACCCTGGGAAGCAGCAGTGATCACCTTCAGGGGATGCGACTTCTTATTTCAAATATCAAAGGAAACTGAATAAGAACAAAGAAAACTTGTCTTGAGTGGAATTGGAACCTGATTTATTTTTAAAAGAATTTCTTCATGCATTTTATTTTAAGTAGATTTGAAACTTTGCATTGGCCGTGATACAATATGCTGACATGTGCAAGTAGTATCATCACCATATGAAAACATTTTTGTTTTGAGTTGTGGAAGTTCGAAGAAGAACCGGTAGTGTACGGCGTATACATGACACGCTCTCGTCATCATCTTCATGATTTTAAATGTCGCTGATGATTTTGATTTATACACAGCAAATCTTGATGGTTTTATTTATCCTGGTCATTGGTGCCTACACTATTGGATGGAAAATTTAAGTCTTTCCATACTGTACCGTACGTTCACTTAAGAGTACACTTTGTGCCCTGAGGAAGGGCGTAAGGCTCTACAAGTGGGCGTAAGGCTCTACAAGTGGTGGGGCCGTAAGGCTCTACAAGTAGGCTACGTCCTTCCAGGCACACAAAGTATTTTTCTCCAGTAACAAAAAGCCGTTAAGCAATCAATTGGCTCCTGACAACAACAAAAATAGCATAGGCCTAACTGTTACATTTTTGTTGCTAGAATAACTCCAACAGACAAGTTTTTCCCACAGAATTCAAACTTCCTATAATAATTTATGGTTTATCAAACTTTCATGCTCAGTCTTCTCGAAACACAATTTTGCACATTAATAGCTTGCGCCCTTTCTCTGGTAACTTTTCATTATGTCCATCTATAGGCTCACCACGAGTGGATTTTTGTAATAAAAGTAGATCACAATCTGTAGAGGGATAAAGGTACAATTAAACTCCATGGTTTACCCCCCATATCTTTCATCCATCCTCAGGTAAAAAAACATATCAACTTACAATCCAATCACAAAAACAGTGCACAATGAGAGACCCCAGATTAAACAAACTGCATTGTGCACATGAATGTTCCTGAACATAAGACCTGTAATCACTGTACAGCTGGCTGCATATAACCATGGAGCTCCACCACACAAACCATGGCCAGACTATAATTATCTCTAAACCCAGACAAAAGCTATTCTACTGCGGTCAAATGAATCCAATCCACCCAGACAACAAGAGTAAAGAGCATCAGGGAGTTTGTACAGAGGTGGTGGGCTATTATCAGCGCTGGAGGGTCACCACCTAGTGTGAAACCCTTTCAAGGTGTGTACATTTGTCCCCCACAATGACACCCAGTAACTGGCGTAGTTCACCTGTTGCTACCTCCAAGCTGTGCTCCAAGGCAGCTTTGTATCTGGACTGTAAATAGCACTTCTCTAGGCTTTCACTGAAAAGATGAGCCATTGTTGTTTTTAAGAAGCTTGGTAGGCCTAGATGCTGGTATGAAGCTGTCGCTTATTATTAGAGGACAATGCTGAATGTACCTGTTGACCAAAATCTCCTGGTTCTTGAAAGTCTTATATGGACTTTGGAGTAAGTTTAAAAGTTTGACAATTGAACGCTACGGACTTCGTGGATTAAGGATACTGCCAAAAAAGAAGAGATGAGGAAAAACAACTGTGTGCTGAAGACAGTGATAGTTAAGATAAATAAAAACACCACACTAAAATTGAAGTTCTTCCCACTGAATTTGTCTGGGATTTCTATTTCACTTATAAAGGTTTCAACTTCAGTTCAAACCTTTCTTGATCTATGGTTTAAACCTTATTAAAGAAATGGTGTTTGAAAAGTTTATAGACACTGTTTATAGTATCTAAAGAGAATTTGGAGCACCCTGTGTTGACTTATTAGCTTTCTGTAAGTGCTTCAGTCAACGTTGAATATTGACTAAAGATTACACTGTGTGCAATTGGCATTGCTGACACAAACAATGGAAAACTATTTACTTTCAGTAAGTTTAGAATTTAAACTTGTTTATTCAATAATCCTAATACTAGAAGAAACATCTGGGGTTAATCTATATGTACATTAAGAGTCAGACGTCAACGGATATAGTCATTTGTGGAGAAATCCTGGGAAATGCCACCCCCCTCTCCCTCCAGCTGCCTAAAGCAAACAGTATCGCTGATAAACACTGTCAGCTAAAATGAGTGAATATTTACTCCAGATCCAACTTTAACACCACAAAGTTAAGCGTACCAATCACAGGCAGACTTCCTTTGTTTAGCAAAGCAGAAACGCTACACAGAATGTATCAAGGTTGCTACTCAAACCTCAACACTTGCTAATCAAGAAATCAAAAATTGCTACTCAATGCATCCAGTGTGCACACAATGTTGAGTCTAAATATTTTGCTATGCAAAATTGCTGGACAAAATCGCTCTGTGACAAGGCTTCCGTAAGACAAGATGTTACCTTCAGGTCTTCCCGTCTGCTGCAAGTGAACAACACCACAGCAAAGAACTCAGCAAACTGTACTTTCCAAAGGGCCTCTCACACCAACATACACAATAAATTCACAAGCCTGAAACGGTCCAAAACTGTAGGTCCCAGAGGCTCCTACAAGAAAATGTCCCAAAGCCCATTCTGCTACGTTCTAATTAGCCTTGCTTTCAAAGTGTCCTTGCTTCAGGTGATCACATAAAAATAACACAAAGCTACCATTCATTCAATGCTATAGTTACTTGAAAAAATCCTTGCACTACACATGATTCCACCCCTGACAAACCAACACTGTCTATAACCTGGGCCCACTTCATAGCACTTTGCTTATTGTGGAATTCTGCATATTGGCCCTGCCACAGCCCATAGAAATATGTGCTTTACAATAAGCACAGAATTCTTTGGTAAGCAGCACCAGAAAATTGGGCCCGGCCTGTTTACTCCAAAACAACCTTAGAATGTGACCCTAAGGGTAAGACAACACTTCCAATCTCAACAAGCTCGAAAGCAGAGCTCCGACTCAGTTTCAGATGTTGCCCGGAATGACATTATTTGCTAATAGCATCGTGCACTAAATGAAAAACTGGTTAAAAAAATAAGAAATCATCTCCTTTGGTTATAGCGGCATGATCTTAAATGTCCCGGAACACCTGTTCTCGCTGTCCAGGCTAACCGAGCACACAGGATCTCCTTTTGTTCTTGCATCTAAATATAGCGGATGCTGCATCGTCTCCGAGGATTCACACTGAAGTATCGCTCCCTATCAAAGGCATAAAGACCCAGCTCGCTCTTTACAATGGAAGCACTCATTTCCCAGTCACCTGTTCTTATTTCCTTGATGACGCTTTAGTCCTTGGATTAGAATTTATACCAAAAGGAAAATTACAATTTTGGTTGAGTCCTGCAAATTAAAAAAATACCAGCACCAGGGCTTGAATTTGGGGGAAATATCCACACGACCACAGGACTAGTACATGTACATGTAGCTCAAAATTGTTACTGGACCAGAATTTATTTTACAAGACCAAAATCAAATTGAGTTGAATCAGCACTATTACTAATTCCACCTCATTTGTCTTATGTGTAGTACTTCGATACTGAAGAGAATTGAAAGTTGTTTATCATCAGACTCATAGTCAACTTTTTTTCACAAAAATATTATACAATGAGGTAGCCTATTATTACTCAATGAAAAACACAAGACCACCGGGCTTGTCCGGTTATGAGTTTACTGGACCGATGCTAAAATCACTGGCCTCGGGCCTGTGGTCCAGTGTCAAATTCGAGCCCTGAGCACGGTGTACTGATTCTTTTGATGTAAAATGTTGGCAACAGTTGTTTTACAGACACTTCTTCCACAAAAGAAGGCCAACATATTTAGTCTTTGTCCTGTGTTTATTTATTTATTTATTTATTTATTTTTCTTGTCAATAAACTGCCTGGGCTCAAATATGCATGCAAACTTGAAGACATCCCAAACATGCATTATTTAGGTTTTGGGAACAGAACCTCAAAGTGGGGTGTAATTTGCTGTAAATAGGAAAGGGGTATTCAAATTGCTCACTACCAATTTTTTTCAAAAGGGTGAATAAAGGCCCCCCCAAAAAGGTCACATTCAAAATCAAAACAAGATGTTCAGTCAACAGGCCTGGACCTTCATTTTACAAACTGTAATTATACGATGGAAATCTTTATTTGGAAAAAAAACAAACAGACTGCCATCTGAATATTTTCCGTTTTGAATGCTCTCTTGTCTTTAGAATTTAAAGAATTGTGCCACATTAGAGCGGTTAGGCCAACCCTGAATGGGACCAAGAGCTCTCTATATAGAAAGTAGTCTTTGTATGCTTAAACCCTGGAGTTTGTACATCCATCACCTACATGGTTCAGATACAGCATTTACGCCATACCTCAACATTGTCAGCTTCACAGGCAGTATGACCCCAGCCAACCCTCCCATTTATAGGAAGGCTAGTGACAGGTCCTTACTGTCATAAATCAGACTCAAGTGTCGTATTGCATTTACATATACATGTAGTATGAACCTTGGCAGGTACACAATAAAGAGTACTACATGTGTAAGTACTGCAAATGTGCACTTGTACATTGCCAACAACTTCCCTAGTGGTATACAGTAGGAGCTACATGTTCTATTTCATGTGGTTCTGAAGACACTGTACAGGTAAGCCTACAGGGCTCACCTGTAACACAAGCACTGCCTTTTAACCTTAGGGGGGGGGGGGGGCACCCCCAGTGGATGTCCCCTTCCCCCTGTGCCCACCCCCCCCCCCCCAATTGAAGTCTGGACTTCGTGGTTTGGAAATTTCCTGAGTAAATGTTACATTTTATACACATGTGATAAATAAGATGTTTTTAAAACTATTTTTCTATTTACACAGGCAGACAATGTATTTGTTTTTACATACACTCACACCGAATTATCTTATTAAAAAAAGGTAAGTTACATTAAAAAGGTGCTGAAAAGAGGCTCGTTTAAATAAAAAGGCAAATGGAAACTTGGCCAGAAGCGCCCCATAGAAAAAATGGTGCACCCCATTGTGCCCCCCCCCCTAAAATGTTATCCTAGTTACTGCACTGAACACAAGCCCTGCATACATTGTCTTGTAAAAACTGCTATGGGCTAGTAACCACCATTTCTTTACCCTGTAGGCTACCAAAAACTGCACAATCTTCTTGTTTAAAATGCTCATACAGTAGTTCTTCCTTTTCAGATGTGAAAAGTACAGTTTAAAATGTGTTAATTTGTTTTTGAGTGTATGAAAGTAACTTCATTTGACCATTAAACTGGTTGTGAGTGATCGCTACCAATCGGAAAGATACATTGATGACAATACAAGTTTAAAATCTGGGCTACTAAAACTTCCTGGGGGCTAGCCCGGTGGGCTACTTAACAAAAGCTTAAGTGCAATTCCTGGGCCCTAATATAAATGCAGACAACTCAATGCCTCAACCCCAAAGATAAAATCATGAAGAGTTTCTGTAGGTTTCCTAAAATCCTTGAAAATCAACTATGAGTTTTGAAACCTACTGCTCCACTTTTCAAAATCAATAAAGAGGAGTTTTTGTAAGATCCCTATATTTTCCTTCAGGACACTATACTGCTCCTAAGTCCTTTAAAACCCAAATCAACAAAAAAGAGTTTTGTGGGATCCCTCCTGCATCAAATACTTCAAAATCAAAACTTCCAAATCAACAGTTCAAAATCAACCAATATGAATTTTGTAGGGTACAATCGCCAATCCAATTGACTCAAATCTTTCAAAATCCTTCAAACTCCCAAGGTAGAATACACTGTGTTACCACAGACAAAAATAAATATTGTTACTTGAACTTGCAATGCTTCAAAACCCACAAACAACATGAGTTTTGTAGGATCCCTGCTACCTCAATTCTTCAAAATCGACCATGAGTTTTGAAGATTCCCTACTTCCCCAATTCTTTAAAATCAAACAAATGAAATTTGTAGCTGATCCCTACTGTTTCAAATTGTCAAATGTGCCTCAAAACATAAAAATCCTCCAAAAAAATCCTCCAAATGATTTTTAAAAAGGAACTGGGAAAGTTAAGGGTTAAGTTCAAAGTTTTCAACAATACGTATTACTTTACTTTACGACTTCTAAACTTTCCTTGCTCCATGCACTGACAAAACTCCACTTACAAGGCAAAATGTTTTTATAAACTCCTAGATAATTTCCAAAAATTCAATATTCTCAATTGACATTCAGCACCTACCTAACGACAACATTGACTTGTTCCAGGTTACCATCCTCCAGGTCCCAGTCATCCGCCAAGGAATCTGGGGCCGAGTTGAGATTACTCCTAAAAAACAAAAACAAAAGAGAACAAAATAAAAAAATTACACCTGCAGTAAGTTTTGCCAATTAGACTCTTTGGTAAAAGAAGGGGTTAGAAGAATTTTATTTTAGATGCGACCAAAGACAAAATACTAAGCTCGACGGTAGGGTCATACTATGGTAATGACCCCCCCCCCAAGAATTGTGTAATCTCTATCTGAAAGCTTATATTTGTTATAAAGATGGTAATGGTAGTATTAAAGCAATCTGCAAAGTTATCTCATCTGAAATGCCCCTGCTGGTTAGCAATCAATAACAAATATTTGAATCTTAGAAACGATTCATATGCATGAATCGTTTCTCAGATTTATGAGGGTTGGTGTTTGGTCACAAATGTGGCGGCCAGAGATGCAGTTGGTATTGGTACCCCGCTGTCGCCTCACGGAACGTTGATGGATACTACGCTCTTGTGAAAATACCAGTATTACCAGTACAGTTTTTTGCTGTTTTTTCAACAAGTGATACTGTATTCAGCTGAAACTTTCACAGGTGACTTTTATTGCACATCTTTATTGATAATTTTGCCAATAAATCAGCATTAGGTTTAAAAAAAAAAAAAAACGATGACCATACCTTTAAATATAGTAAACAAATTTCAAGACACAGTTTGATTTTTAAAACTTTTTTCCCCATTTGCAGCGAACAAAGCAACACGTTTCTCAATGTTCAGACTAAACCTTCTATTAGGAAAGTAAATGAACAGTAAAGATTTTTTAGAAACTGATACCGGAAACTACAATGTATGAAATTATAGTATCTTGAAGCAAGATCACTGAGTGGAGGGGAAAAGCAACAGCCAAGAAATTTGTAAAGAGAAAAAGAATCCCTTTTTTAACCCTCTGGTGAAGGACATTTCAAGGAGGAAAATGCAATTTCTAAAGGCAAGTAGTTTAAAGGGACACACCGGCTTACTGTTTACCTAATATTGTGATGTGGAATGACAGACAACAATTATTAAATGGTTGTTTTAAAAAAAAAATCATCAAAATATCACGTAATTAACGAAAAATGTGAAAAAAACAAAAACGCGGTCAAAGGTCAGCTTATACGCTTTTCCAGCCGTTGCAACTGTCAAATTTACGTGAAGGCAATGATGCGCGATGTTGTAAGTAGACTGGTGCTCTGTTTATGTATCAATTATAACAATGGCGAGGCATGAGGATACAGACTTCATATCCATCAAGCACAAATTCACGTGTAAATAAAAAAACAGACATGAACCACTGATCTATATACTGTCAGTATAATAGAGATCAGTGACATAAACGGACGTCAGTCCATAGAGCAAGGTTCCTTGCTCTACTTGCTCTATGGTCAGTCCTAGTCGAAGTCCGCTCGCGGTCGTAACCAATAACTGTTTCGGTTGAACTTGCCATTGAAACAGTTATTGGTTACGACCGCGAAAACTAACCCCAACCTGTATTCTGTGTACGACGACGTACTATATTCTGTGTCTTGCAATAATGGAGAACGTTTCTTCGACATACAAGGATCGGTACAAAAAACATCGCAAGGAAAAACACCCAGAAGGTGGTCCAACGAAAAGTAAAAAGTAAAAAAATAACCACACGATAAATCCAAAGGGAAAGCCAGCAAAAGCAGCAATTTTTTTTTGGGGGGGGGGGTGGACGATGTGCAGCAATCATAGAAGTAGACCAGCTGTATGGGATAAATATTCCCCGTCGTCGTCCCGCGTGTGTAGCGCAGGCAACACGTTGCAATAGTTAGGGGATAATAGCTAGGGGTATCAGACTAAAACCCTCCTACAAAAACCGTAATTGTTGGTCTGGCTCCCTACCCCTCCGACAAGCTCCCACGCTCACGGCTAGACCGGCAAGCTGGGGAGTTCATGCCCCGGGGCTTGTCTCTTTGGCCCCACGAGACATGGCACCGGCTGTACGGGATATGCCCCAAGGTTTATGTTCCGCTAGCTCCCACGCTGGTGCGCCGTAAAACACGCTTCGGTTGCACGGACTCTCTGAATGCGAATCTTACGTTCGATTTTTCATCATTATTTACAAATTGTATCAATAATCTGAATACATAGTCTTTTTTGTCAAATACTCATGAATAATTTTTTAAAAACAGATTTAAATTTGGTTCAGTAATTTACTTGTATACGGCTGGAAGTAAAACTAACTCCGAAAATCACGTGATTTATCCGAACCACTTTTTTGGTTCGGATAAATCACGTGACCTTCGTTTTTTGAAAAATGCTCAAAAACGGCAAAATTTGATGGTTTCTTTTAGGAACCGTTCTTCTCCATTCCTGGAAGACCTTTAAAGGCATATGTTAGCCTATTTTGTAGCCCAAATAGCCCAACGAAGCCGGTGTGCCCCTTTAAATTCATCGTAACTTGAAAAGTACTAAACAGGCAGTTCGGGTTGGGGGGGGGGGGGCATAAAATGACCACAGGTTTTTTTCCCCTCAAAACCTTGCTTCCATTTTTGTCTTCTTAAAAAAAAATTATTTTTACCAGTGTCAGTATCTTGGTGTTTTTGACCAAGGTTGCCTAAAGTACACTTTTGGCTCCATATCTTCACAATTTATAAGCCAGCTCTGTGTAGTAAATTAATGAAACAATGTTATGGTATTTGCTGCACTCAACAAACAACGATTGGCCATCAGTAAGTTTAGCCTTTACTGGTACAGGTATACTTACACTGTACATGATGCATAAAATCTGTACATTGAAGGTCATGTTAGGACACCATGCCTTTGGGTTGTACTGTACAGAGAGTGTGTGTGTGTGTAACGCAGGAAGCTATGGATTCTGTTGCTATGCAAACAAATGCATTACAGCTCCCAAGTTCACTGTGCACACATGCACACATTTGCACAATGGATCATCCTGGCAGCAAGAGTGATTTGATTGTTGCATTAGGACATCAGATGCTGGCTCGGCAAAAAGAAACCATTAGAGATGTGCGCTGAGGCATTCCTGCACGCACTGTTTGACTGATTTCTCAATTTCATTGGTACGTACATGTAGGTCAACCAAAGCATTGCATTAGCCAGTACATCAATCTTAACACGATTTCACAAAGTGTACATATATAATGAAAAAGCTCACTGGATAAAAAGTTGGTTCAACTACTACCGTAAGCACCTTTACAATGTCACATTTCTACCTAAAAGGCTTTCATTAGCTAATTTTGACAAATTATCAAAGTCTAAATGCATTCACGTTTGCCTCCATCATTCCAAACATGCATTTTAGGTTTCTCGCCAGAATCTAGCAGGCTGTAGTTTGCTATAAATTGGAAACAGATTTTCAAGTTGCAAAGGTTTTCGAGGTGATTGAAATGTCAAGCCGTGTGAAACCAAGATGTCTACTACAGGCGAGGCCCAAACCTTCATTGGGAAAACTTAGATTCTATTGGAGTGCTTTGAATGGGTAAAAGCCTTGACCAAGGCCATGTACTGGGTGTACAGGTATCAGGGACCCATCAGGTTGGCTTAAGTGGATGTATTTTGCCCTGTCTTTCAATGACCATGGTTTGAATATCAGACCAGAGCCTTTTTATAGGCCCTATGAATTGGGTTTTCAGTCCCTACTTGATTGCTTGGGTTTCCACCAATATTAGTCTTCCTCTAACATCTAAAACTGACACGTTTTGTTTTTGGTCTCCTCTACACATATCTTCAGGCCTACAGTGCCACTCACTTTAGAGGGTCCCTTTGGTTTCATTCCCAGAAAATTTAAAATAAAATAAATACAATGCAAAAAATGTTTCCACATAGCATTCACATAAAGAAACTTGAACTAACTGCTACTCTACACAAAATGCACCTTTATCGGTTTGTAAATTGAGTATTTATGTCAGATTAGTTTAACTGTAGTTTTACATCAAAACAAGAGGAAATAATGTAGAAGGAACGAACACAATATCAGGGCAGTGAAATGTTTCAAGAAATTCTGAATAAAATGTTTTGTAAAGTTCTGCATTTCAAGGTCATGCCTAAAGCCTAAAATGTAAACCCCCATGGCTATTGGTTTATGGGACAAAGCCACTCAGTGGTGACAATTATCAATAATCAATCTTTGATTTGAATTATGTGCAAAATACTATAAACATACATGCGCAACTAAGTTTTAAATTGCAATGCATGTTACCACAGACGGCAGGAATTTGACTTCATTCATTTAACTCACTTCCTACACATGTAGAGTGGAAATATTTAAAACCCTTTCCTACGCTGGCACTGGAGTTCTTTTCAATTTTGAACTAAATTAAACCGATTAGTTTAGGCACTGTGAACCTGGACGGTTGTGTGAACCATTTACCATATTTACAATTCTTTCTTGATGGTTTATCATAAGCCTCGCAAAACAAACACAGTTGGAAAAACTACACAATACCTACCGACTTGTGTCATAAGAATGGGAACAAACCAAATAACATTCTTATCTCTGATGCCAAATAAACATCGATCTATTGAAATCTTTTCTGTGGTAATGTTTTGGCAAAGAAAGCACCAACAGGTCACCCAGAAGGTCCCTGCATTAGTTTGTATTTCAAACTAACAATGCAGCAATGACTTTCTTATCAACCAAAACCACATAAAATTCACTAACTATTTTCCACCAAGAGGTGATGACACCTGTACCTGTACACATCTATTTAATGGCTTTGTATTGCACCAATTGGATTGCAGTATTACGAACCAGTTAATAAGACAGAAAAACTCTCAACAAGGGAGATTTCTACATTATTTTGCAAATTACCAACTAAAACAAACATAACTCAGGTCTAAATAAAATTTTAATGTATTATGCAGTCATTTTTAAGGTGTACAAACTTGCTGGAACTTTTTAACATAATTTTTATAAGATCATGTGTACAAATCAATGGCCTGGTAACTAAGTGCTGTATCTATCAACGGCTTTTAGAAATAGTACAAAGCCATAAAAAAATATTTCAATCTTTTCTAAATTGCCAAATCAAAATTTAAACTTAAAAAAAAGAAAAAAAAAGAACATAAATCAAATACTGCATTGAATAGCAAAACACTGTACATGTAATTATACAAAAAGCAGAGCCATGTGATGCAAATATAACTGATTGATATCACACATGATACCTAGAAAGTATAGTTTTTGTATTTGATCCCAGGCCCCATTTATAGGGCTTAATACACTAGCACATGATTTATCGAGGTCTTTTCAATTTTGAACTGAATTCAATCAAACCATTTTTACTAAGGCACTGTGAATAATTTGCATTGTTTACACTTGTCTTAATCTTCAATAATTATAAGCCTCAAAAAACAAATACACTCGAAAATTACACAATACCTACCGACTCGAGTCGTAAGAAAGTCCAGAGAAAAACCTCTTCTTTGCGTACCCATCGCGAGGGTTGGTCACCGACGTCGATGAATTTGAGCCCCCCGGAGTGTCAGCAAAATACCCCGTCCCATCCTTTATGGACGACGGTGAGTTCGTGTAGTCCGAATCGTCGTTATTGTTCATCATTTACAGAATAATTTCCACAAAACTACCCTTTCTGCACGTCCTCAAGGGTGCTTCAGATGGATTTTCTTCAGTGGCATGTTTACCCCACACGTCTGAAATAATGAAGTTCCGCAATGTAAACAACAACTTCTTTTTACACGCCTTGGTTGTCAATGTATCACCAAAATGGCCGGTGTTCCACCAATTCAATGCCTCCTACAGACCAACCGTTGCTAACCACGGGCTGTCGTACTGAATGTTCGCGTGGCGCGGCGGCGTGAACAACACACAAAAAGCAGCCGTTCAGCTCCACAGGATTCGTGGATGTGGGTCAATACTAACTCCTTGTACATCTGCGAAGCTTCAGCAGTTAATGCGTTCATCTGTTAGAGGATTATCGATTTCAGCTTCTCTGGTACAACTTGAAGTAGGCCTATCTTGTCTGAAGTTTGTTTGCTGTGATGACGACTTTGGGACAATGCATTAGAAAAAAAAACAATGACGTGTGTTTTGTTTTAGTTTAGTGCCGCGACGACAAGGTGATATTTCAGATGTTTGCGCGTTTATGAGACTCCACTATGTTTCTGTGTCACCAGACTGAATGCCAACACGAAGTTTTCGGACAGTAGGCCTACTGGATTCGATCCTTTACGTGCCCCCACGGCAAAATGAAAACAATTCGGTTCGTAGGACCTTCTGATCATCAAGACCTATGAAAGATATAATCTGAAAATGTGACTCGCACCCCGTTTTTGAAAAGTTACGGTGAACTCTTCGAATCCAAGGCGTTCATCTTAAAATGTGACGGGTAGCCTATGTCCTTGATTAACCACCGGGCGCATCTCGAGATTTCCTGGCGGATTGGTCACGTCAAGACGTGAGAAGGGAAACAGCGAACTTCCAAACCGCATCTTGTTTTCTTTTACAGTAAAATACGGGTGGGCTAAGGTTGAGACGAGGAAATGACATCATTACCAAAAGCACCTTTAGACTTATTATAGGCTTTTTCCTGAAGAGCAAAAACTGGCCAGGGTGTTAAAATGGACACCCTGGGTGTTGTCACTGAATATGTGACAACACCCCCATGGTATATTAAACCACTAAAAAGAATCAAAAGGGTGTTAAAATAACACATTACACTGGTGTTATTTTACACCATAATAGTGTTAATTTGGGTTCTCTCTTGGGTATGATATGTGACGACACCCATAATATAACACCCCAGTGTTTTGCAAGTGGAACTTCCACCAAAGAGCGCAAGAGTGGGAGTTTCGTGGAGCCAACATCCTTTAACAAGAATTGCTTGATTGATTGATGTCCTTGCTCTATATCTACATCTATCCAGCTACTTGTCAAAGCCTTTTCAGCATCTAGACAACACCGTGTTTGAAATGATAGGGGCCCTGGGAAATTACCCGAAAGCTAGTGGCTTTCTTTTGATAAACTAGTGCTCATTCTGTGATTTTGTTTTACGGTCAAGTACGTCGAAGATTTGACCGGCGGTAAGGCGTACGGTGGTTTCCTGTGCGCCGATCGGTTCGAATCCCGCTTCAGACACCACTTGCATGTGGATTGGTTCATGAGTCTCTAACTAGTGAATAATGTAGGTTTTCTGTTATCCATCCCCACTTTGGGTTTACCTTCCAACAGCTCTGCACATTTTCTCCCAGTAGCAGGCTAAAATGAGTTTAGGCCTAAAAAAAATGTGATCTACGGAGCGACCCTTTTGAGCGCGGCCTTTGTTTTTACCAGAAAACACGCAAATGATAAAGTTTCCCATGCGTCAGTTCTTATTATGTGCAGATTGACATTATTGCTCTCGATTGCTGCTGCATGATAATCACGTCGTTCGTTTCGCGTACAATATACTAAACAGCGCCACCATGTGATTTTGGGCCGAGTGTTTTCGTTCACAGACGCGTCACTTGCAGACTTTTTAGCAAAAACTGTTGTTCATTACTTTTTTGTATCAAGTTTTAAGTCCAGGCTGTTCTGGCTATAATGTCTGGAAATTTTGTGGCGGTTTGAGTGATTAGGCCTGATTTGCTCCCCGCTTGTGGCCCTGTCACGTAAAAGAAATTATTTAGTAAAACAATGTTGGGTGAATGGTGGTGTCATAGGGACATTATTTGTCTGCCGGAGACTTCTGTCCCCCGTTGTGGGAAATTAACATGGGCTTTAAAAAAAAGGATTTTAAAAGGGGGGGGGTAAAAGAAGTTTGTACACAATTTGTCATATGGGGGGGGGGCAGAATCTCCGGGAACAGAATCTCCTGCCTCACTGCAATAGAAGCAGCCTCCCCCAGCAGGCTCATGAACCCCGCTCCCGGCGCCCGCCCATATAAAACTGCATCCGTTGAATGATTTAATACATTTAAATAGTCCGCCCATTATTTCTTTACCCCTGCTTCTGCTTACCCTCCCCCCAAATGAAAATGTCTGGTTACGCCACTAGAACCATCACAGACCCTCTTCCCCCACCCCCTTCCTATTAGAAATGATTTATTTACCGTCCAGCAGCCCTTTTTGCGGCACAGTGCACACTCGTTCTCAGTGACACAGTGCTTTATGATCGCCACTGGACCTGTGGAGTCAGCCATTTTCATACAATGCAAGTTGTCTGCAGTGAATTAAATTGTGATGGGATTGTTAAAAAATGAGGGATTGCTTGTTTACGAATGGATCATAAGTTTATTGTTGTGTACATTTGTGCAAGCTGATGAATTAAAGAGTCAACAAGTAAGAACGCCTCTTCTTTCTTCTCTGCTTTTACGTATTTTAATTCTGTTATCGTTTAAATTCAAAGAATTACCTAAAACCTACTTTAAAATATTCCACTTTCAAGGTGATGAACTTGAAAGTCGGGGAAAACCATGGTTCTTTTTCGGATAAACTCTTGAAGGACTTTCAGGCAAGTCAACGTTAAGTCTAGAGCGCCCTCTGTCGTTAAGTGGATTCTTGGACGATGGTAAACAGAACCGCGAGCATGGCGAGTGTAGCATACTGAGGAAATTCGCAATCACACGCATTGTTTTGACATGGTTGATTCGAAATCGAAGAGCAGTAGACCTCTTTTTTCATCAGCTGGTAGTTTCGTCATTACACTTGTACTTGTAGTGTAACCTACTTCTTCCGTACACGTGAATGTATTGTAGAACTTACAACAATGAACAAGGAGGGTGAGTTCTGTACTCTCGGTATATACAGTCACTGACACAGTAACATTGATTGTGCAGCAGTGTCACTGTCCTACATACATTCCGTGGTTTATTATTTTATTAATTAGAACTTGTATGCCAATTTCTGTAGTGTTAAAACACTGTTCAATGTTCCTTCCAAGTTCCAGTTCCCTAAAATTGTTGGCATGGTTGGTCTAGCTTGCAACATAAACAATGAAAACCATATTATTTATTGCCCAAGTTTCTAGCACAGTTAACATAATAATTACATAGTTGCGATGATCGTAACCCTCCATCCTCCCGACAGTCGCAGACCGGAGGGTTACGAGACAACATGCACAAGATTCGACCATCAGTGCAATTTCGACCAATTTTGACAGACTAGTCACCAGATTTGCCCAATTTTTTCCACTTTCAAAAATCATTGACACAAATTCTAAGAACACGGACTTGAGCTTCAATGTCTAATGAATCCATTCATAGCACTCAAAACATCATTGAGAAAATATTTTTAAGAAAAAAGGACAAAAACTTACCAGAGACCGGAGCGAAATGCTTGTGAATCGAACACAGACCATGGTTGAGGTTTTGAACCCCGCACTTCATTATCTTGACAAATCAGCGTAAACCAAGGAAAACCAAACTGGGCGGAGCTTCGACCGTCGGGAGGATGGAGGGTTACAATCATCGCAACTACAGTTAACACTGCTTATCACAGTTGTGATAATCGTAACACTCAATCCATTCTCCCAACATTACAACAACAGTCTAGGAAGTAGAATGGAGGGTCATGATTATCGCAAGTATGGTTAACGCAGCCAGTATTCCATGCATGCAGCCTGTAAAATCACATGCTTTACAGGACGCTGTTGCAGAATTCTGTGGTAGGCAGAGCCATGGGGTCGGGCCTAGTTTTGGCCCTGATCTTTTTAGTTTTTAGGGTACATTTGAGAGGGCAAGGCTTATTTCATTTTGCAAATGGCATTTTGGCAATGGCATTTTGCATTGGAAAATCTTTCTAGGATTCTGAGAGTCGATGGGAATATTTTGAAGAAGGAGCGATCACCAATGCCAAGACAGACATGGGGTCAATTTCACTGTGCTGCTGAATGGTAGGCCCTAAGCTTATTTTCGTGCTAACTATGGCAAACAAATTTGCCTAAGCGGTAGCGTATTTCACAGGTTAGCAAGACAATTAGGCGGCCAGCTTGTGCATTAACCATGGACTTGCATTGTTTGTAATTCATTTTTATACAGTAAGCACTGGAAGGTTAGCATGCCTTTGAGGGAGCTTACGGTTAGCAGCGCTATGAAATAGAAACCCGCGCAGTAAGCACAAAATTGGCCGTTAAGCAGCTCTATGAAATTGGGCCCAGGGGTCACAGAAGCCATGGCCTCTGTGGCCTCGGTGTAATTCCAGGCGAGCCAACTATGGTTTTAGATGACAATTGACACAAAATAAGTCAACTTTATTTTTAATACTTTGATTGATCTTTGTTGACAGATGCCCTGAAGTACTTCCAGCAGTGCATGGAGGAGAATCCTGATATTTCATGTGCAGTAGCAGCTATCCACACCCTCATTGAGTATCTCAAACGAAGTCAAGGTACGAAATGGTTGGGGTAAAAATGAGTGGCAGACTTTGATTATCTTGACCTTTCTAATCAGTTGACGAGTTGATACCATTTGACTGCTTGGGTTGTGTACGGTGGCAAAACTGTGCATAGAATTGTGTGTATTATGCATTCACCACATGATATCATAAACAATTGCAGGCTGGCATAGTTTATCGATCATTTAAAACCACAGTGGATGATATTGAGCAGTCAAACAGTGGGAGGGTTGATTGTGTACCTTATGCCATATTGCAGGCTGTCGTGTCGGGAGGTCTCGGCCCAACCTCCAAGAATGACCTAAAGCAGCATACAATATGACAGACCTACACGAGTTGAGATGGCTAGCATCAAATGGAAGAGGATCGAGAATGGTGCTCTTAATATCTACCACTTATAGTTCATGCAAGAACTATCATTGACCATAGTTTGACTAAGGTAGCCTGAACTGTGTCTAGTCGATGATAGTTGGCTTACGCTAGTCGACTATGTGGAACCAGCCTACCCGGCATGGTTGCATTGCTGGTTATCAATAGCAGTTTTCATAGCACATTTTAGTATGGACCTGTTATCAAAAAATTACAACAAACAGGAGCCACTGGGTCGCGTTGACATGACATGACTACAGTCATTCGCACTACAACTTCTGTGCGCATGCCCTATGTATGTCACTAAACAACCACCAGATAACCATTGGTCCTTGCCCGAACTTGACCTTAGCTTCAATGTTACTACACTTTTGAGTGGAGCATGATTATGGTTTTTTTTAACAATGCGACTGATTGGATCTTTAAGATGTCACTTAATAATATTTCAGCAAACAGTTACACATCATCGCTTGCATACTTTATCAATCACTCAAATGGATGATATTGAATGGCGGCAAATGTAGTGCCCATCAAGTTGAACCATCCTCAAGAAGCCATCTACCCCCACAGGTACCCATTTACCAAAAAAGGTATCCACTTACCCCTCAAGAAGCCATTTATGCCCAAACAGGTACCCATTTACCCCTCAAGAAGTCATCTGTGCCTCCCCCCCCACAGGTACCCATTTACCCCTGGGGTAAAAATGGCGTTTTTAATTCATTAAGCAAACACTGAATTTTGACTGTCTTCAACAGCTGGGACCCTCGCTGGTCTAAGAGAGAGCTTAAAGAGCTGCATCCACTGGCTGATGGAGACGGATAACTCTGCCACATCAATATCTTCAGGATGTGAACTCTTTCTCCGGTTTATTACGCTCGCAGCTCTGGATCAAATGGTGAGGCATTCATTTTTAACAAAATTAGAAAATTGAATTAGCTGTTGCAAACTGCTTGCCAACCAAAAGGATCTGTGGTATACGTGCAAAAAAAATAGTTAGTGGCCTGACGTTTGGACCCAGCAGAGTCTTTCTTGAAGGCTAAATGAGCCGTCGAGAAAGACTCTGTTGGGTGGATTGTTAAAACTGAAAATGTTTTGCCTGTGTTTCTCTTTTCTCCATAAACTTCCAAATGACAGGAATGAGAAATGTTAGACTTTTAATGTCTGCTTGGTGAATAAAAACATAGCTACCTGTATTAATTTCTTGAGAAATTTACTCCGTTTTCCTTGTGTATTACTTTGGGAATCAAAAAGTCGCATCCCTGTAAGGTGATCTCTGTACTGCCGCTTCCCATGTTGTATTGTATACTCGGGTATGATCCCTGGCTAGATGCCAGTTTAAGGTTGAATGGCTTCTGACTTGCACCCCTGAACAAAGATATTGACAAGAGAAGGAAACTGCCAACGTTAGGGCTAGATAGCCCAGTTGGTAGAGTGCCTGAGCGTTAGTCTGGAGGTTGAAAGTTTCAAGTCAATTTTTCGTTGTTCAACTCAAAGTTGAATGTTCTTGTGGTGTTAAGAAATCATGCTCTTTGATCTGCTTCACTAGTGCTGAGGGTACTGTTCCCTGAAGCTCCTTGAAATCTGTAACTCCAGGGGTTTCCAAAAGGTGGAAGTGCCATCGTTTTGAACAAACCCTGTAAACTTGGAATCCTAGTTTCATTTCAGTTATTTTTGTCAGCAATGGCTCGTTCCTCTGAAATCTGTAATTGAATGTGTTCGTCTACTTGGAAGACATGACACATCATTGGAAATCTTTCAATTATTCTAAAGCTCCAGGTTTTCAACAAACCCATCAGTCATCAATCTGTGAACGTTAATATAGTATTATTTGGTGCTCAAACTTTTGAGAAAGCAATGAGTTAAGTTAAGGGGGGCTGTGTCATCACGATCAAACCAGGCCTGTGGCTGTTCATGGAGTTATGAACTCCCACCCAGTGCTCGAGCCCTCCCCTGTATCAATCTATAGAGAGCTCACGCGTGAGTGTAGTCACTGGGTGAGAGTTCATAATTCCATGCACAGCCACAGGCCTGATTTGATCTTTAAAGACAAGGTTTATAGAATTTGTCAAAAAGTAATTTGTTCAGTCTCAATCTGAAAGCTCACTGATCGTAAAATTCATACCAGTACCAATCCTCTAGAAGAAATATTTTCATCTGAAAGCTCACTGATAGTTAAGTTCATGCCAGTACAAATCCTCCAAAGAATTAGTTCTCACTGTCCAGATAAAGGCATTTGGAGACCATCAAATTCACAGTTGCTTATTTCAATTGTCACAATCAAAACAAGCTGTGCTCAAAAACATGAACCTTTTTGAAGGTTTCCCCTAAAATATGACCATTTTGGTTGTAAGTGTGTTTATTGAAAACTGGAGGATATTTATTTACTTTTCCAACAAACCAATGAGGTTACATACGTATAAGTCTTTATTTTTATGAACAGAATTTTCAAGAATGCAAGAACATCTTAGTGGAGAGAGGGAAACTGTATCTAGAGAAAGTCGCTGGATCGAGAGATAAAATTGCCAGTTTGGGAGAGCCTTTCATCAGAGATGGATGTGTAAGCGATCACTATAATTATGTCTTTATGCCTTTTTAAAGTGTCTATTTTCTAGCTTAAAATTGTTGGGAGAGCCTTAACTGCTGAAAAAAAAGGCCCAATTACATGGTGTGCTTACCGTAGTATTCTGTGCTTATGATCCATAAAACTCCACCAAGTACTGGGCAGTGTAAGCGCAAATTTTTGTGGTAAGCAGTTCCATGAAATTGGGTCACTTTTGGAGCCGTTTGCGTGGAAACATGATGGACAGAGCTTCAGCCGTAACCTTACCTGGTGCAATTCGTTCAGCCGTTTGTTCTTGCATGTGGATTTAAAATGGCGGACATAGTCAAAGCCAGAACCTAAGCAAGTTCCACAGAAAGCCATTTGTCTTTCTGACATATTAGCAATTGTGGTCGATATAGCTTGAGCTGGAACATAAACCGCTGTAATTTTTGGGATAGGTTGAACTCAACCAAATTTCATGAAGCCATCGACAACCAAAAAATTGCTGAGCACGAACAAATATTACTTACTGGAAACAATTAACCAACCAAAATGCGATTTTATGTATACTTTTCATTACTTGCTGCCTTCTAATTTCTGCTTAATGGCAACAAATCGCTAAGCACCTTTTTTCTGCTTAGCAGATTTATGAAGTTTGGCCATGCAGTTATATGATCCACTTTGTGTCAAATTTAAACTCTTTTTTTTTATTATAGAGATTGAAATCCTTTTAGTTTTTAATGATTTTTTTAACAAACATCTCTTTTTCTGTGTCTTCAGAGTGTCTTGACCCATTCACATTCTCGCGTCGTCTTGAAGATGTTCCAGGAGGCAGCAGCTGCGAAGAAGAGATTCAATGTCTTCATCACAGAGTCCTGTCCCGATCGATCAGGGTGAGAAACTGTCACATGCAACAAGTCTTCCACTTTGCACTGAGATTCAGACGATGCCGAAACTGACTTTGAACTCAATATCTGATCCCAAATTTCAAGGGAGCTGATAATGGCCGGGGGAATTTGCTGTGTTCAGCAAAAGAAACCGTTGTGGACTGGTCACATCAATATGGGGTGTCGTGGCCGAGCGGATAAGAGCATCGGACTCAAGTTCTGGTGGTTAAGTTATCGGTATGTGGGTTCGAATCCCGGTCGTGACACTTGTGTCCTTGAGCAAGACACTTGACCATAATTGCTTCTCTCCACCCAGGGGTAAAATGGGTACCTGTGAGGGCAGAGATGGTTCATGTGAATGATTAGCTTGGAGCGCGGTAAACTCGCAGCACCGGCTGTATACTCCCCAGGGAGCTGAGATGGTTTATGGAATGAAATATATGGCCCAGTGACCAGGGGTAATAATGTCAGAAACGCTTTGATACGCCCCTCGGGCTGTGATAAAAAGCGCTATATAAGAATCGATTATTATTATTATTATTAATATGCCTCACAAGGCATTTTGGCTGGTAACCTATCACGCCTGTTTTTGCTGTCAATGGAAAGGTCTTTGGTGTGTTTACTTTTCTGAGTTTGTCTTTACTGGATCCAGCTTCCCCTGTGGGTCTCGTGCTTTACCTTGATCTCAGTTGGTCCGAAGACACCGAACAGGGCCCAATTTCATAAAGCTGTTAAGCAGAAAGTTCTGCTTAGCAAACTTCTTTACTTAGCAAGAAATGAGCGGGGTACCAGTGGCAACGATGTAAACTTTATGGAATGTTGGTTGGTAACCTGTTTCTGCTAAGCATTATTTTCCTGTTTTTGTGCTTACGGGCTTTATGAAATTGGGTCTAGACAGGAAGTTCTAGAGTGCGCCACTGTAGATGTACACAGCGCCGGCTGCGCGGTTTTCACTGTGGGAAAATGGTGTATATTTATGCATCTGTCATCCAAGTGCTATTTCCTGACTTGATGTGTTTAGCCTTTTGGGTGTTTGTTCTTTTTTGTTGCATCTTTTCTTAGTTCATTTACAAACTGCTGTAGCGATTGACATGAACGTAGCTAGTGATTCATTAACTAGGATATGATGTACTTTGATAAGTGGATTTAATTCTTAATTATTGACAGGGAGAAAATGGCGAGGAAGCTTCGAGAGGCAGGAATACCGGTCACTGTAATTCTTGATTCTGCAGCGGGGTAAGTGTTTTTGTTCGTTTTGGTGTGGTTTTTTTTAATTCAAGTTTGCCCAAAACAAGGCTAAAAACCACTCTTGGTATAGGGGCTACAAGAAGGAAACATTAAACATTAAAATAACTCAGGGGAGCTGAAGGTAGGAATTGATTTTTTTTCTTAAAATAGTCTAGATTGTAGGATGGAGGGAAACATGCTCCAGGCAAGGAGTTTCAAAGCGATGCAGTACGTGGAATAAAGCTGTTGGAATGGCTTCTTGTTCTACATGTCAGCATAGCAAAAGTGTATGGTTGAGAAGAAGCAGAAAGCCTGGTCTCACGCTCAAACATCCTGGTAGGAGGAACCAGGTTGGACACACTTCACCATAAAAATATCCGTAGAAAAGACAGAGGCTGGCTACAGACCTACGGTGGGAAAGAGGTTTTAACGTTAATCCCAACCCTTCACCAACAAGATTAACAATACGCTTCTGCACTTTGATAAATGATGAATTACAGGCCAGAAGCTCCGGCCCAAATGTAGCAGCATTGCTCCATTAGGGGATGCATAGCTGTCTTACACAGGTAGAGAATAGCATCAGGAGGTAAGACCTTCTGAGCTCGATAAAGACTACCAGCTTACATCTTTGCAATGCCAGAGATATACCTCTCCCAACTGGTATAATTAGAGGAGATGCAAAGTCAAAAAATGGATCACATGACCGGCTAGCATATTAGGGTGTGCAGGACTGGAAATATCCAACGAACCACTACTTGAACAGGTTTTAAAGTGATTACTTTAATAATGTACTTTGTAGCCAAACTTTAGTTTTACTTTTCTTTTTTGCAGTGTTTGGTTTTCGATTTGGTTATGATTTGGGAAGTGCTTCGAGGCTTTGCGAAAAGGGTTTTTATAAAATAGCATACTATTGTTATTATTTGTTTTGATTCTTTGTTGGTGTGTGTCAGGTATGTAATGGAGCAAGTGGACCTAGTTCTGGTTGGAGCTGAGGGGGTAGTAGAGAGTGGGGGTATTATTAACAAGGTAAGTGTGCTGAGCTAGGAGTTAACCCTCCTACTATCTGACCATCAATATAATCCATTGTGGTTTGTAATGATTTTGAAT
The DNA here is from genome assembly GCA_023634235.1 of Pisaster brevispinus. Taxonomy (NCBI): domain Eukaryota; kingdom Metazoa; phylum Echinodermata; class Asteroidea; order Forcipulatida; family Asteriidae; genus Pisaster; species Pisaster brevispinus. The sequence goes on along the minus strand of JAMKCF010000003.1, from coordinate 23,370,561 downwards.
GATAGATAAACTATGCCAGCCTGCAATATGATATCATGTAGTGAATGCACCTACACGGAACAAAGTCAACCCTCCTGTCTGACCGTTCAATATCATCCACTGTTGGTTTGAATGACAGATAAACTATGTCAGCCTGCAATATGATATCATGTGGTGAATGCACCTACACAGTACAAAGTCAAGCCTCCTACTAAGGTCCAACAGTTTGGGTGCTGGGTTACTGAATGCCGTTGGATTTTGTTAAGAGTGAGGAAGGATCCAAGTATATGTAAACTCGAGCAAGGGGCTTATGGTTTGAATAGGGTTTTTTATGGTTACCTCAGCTTTGCCATTCCTTAAAGTCCTTTGCTGTTTGTTTCCTGCAGATTGGAACTTACCAGATTGCGATGAGTGCAAAGATAGCAAACAAGCCGTTTTATGTTGTCGTAGAAAGCTTCAAGTTTGTGCGGGGTATCTACCCCCTAAATCAGCAAGATATTCCAGATGAGTACAAGGTATGAGCGCTTCTCCTACATTCCTACAGCTTGGACTTCCAAGTCTGTATTTTGAGGTTTAAAAAATACAATTGGACAGGTTTTGGGTCTGCCAGTAAAACTTCATACATGCTCAGTTATGAATTTATGTAGAGGTCTGTATTACAGTCGTGTGATGACTAGAAATCATTTACATTAGCAGCATAGAAAAGCCGCATGGACAAAACACAAGACAACAGGTCTGAAATGAGACATTTTCATTACTAGATGAAAAACCTTTAAAAATAAAAAGGTTAGCATGTCTTTAAAAAAATGTAATTCCTCCTTGCAACTTTTTAGTTTTGGTCCCGACTTGTGCGTTCAGGTCGCCTCTACAAAACTGTCCCTTGGTTAGTTAGTTCATAGCTGGAAAGGGAAAATATGCAAAAATATACAAAATCTGACCCCCACCTTTTCACTCATTATCTTACTTTCCAACTTAAGGTTATGTTTTTGGTCATAAAAAGTGAAACAAATTGCTGGTCAGATCTTACCGTAGAACTCCTCTGATGACCCAGTTCACCTTGGCCCTGCTTACAAAAGAACTCTGCACATTCACCCTGCCACGACCCCGTAGAATTCCTTGGCGCCGTAAGCGCAGAATAATTTGGTAAGCAGCGCCGTGAAACTTTGACCTGACTTCCTCACAACAATGAATGTAATTCGGGGGTCAAGTTTCCCAGCGTGTTGTACTGTGTGCAGTGAGCATTGCGGGCGACGTCCGTACCTTTACAGGCTCACCGTATATTTACACGAAATTGGCATCCCCAAAATGGCAGACCACGGGCAGACACTAGCATTGTGCGATGTCAAATCAAGGGGAAAATCAACCGAATTGTGAATGCCTTTGGTAAACTCTTAGGTTTGTTTTTTTCTTCTTCTTCTTTGCAGTTCCATGCCGCGGAGCTGAAATCCAAAAAGGACCTAAATGAAGTTCACCCCCTGATTGACTACACTCCACCTGTTTACATCACTCTGCTCTTCACTGACTTGGGTGTTCTTACTCCTTCCGCTATCAGCGATGAACTCATTAAGCTGTACTGTTGACGCAGTGGAATTTTACATTCATCAGTGGTGGACACAGCTTCATTGACATTGATTCTGAAGGATCTAAGCGAATATCAACCCCAGATTGACTGCACTCCACCTGTTTACATCACTCTACTCTTGACCAACTTGGGTGATGGTAACTCCCTCTGCTGTCAGCGATGAACTCATTACGCTGTATTGTTGACACCCATCAGTTGTGGACATTGTTTGATTTACTCTGTTTCTGAAAGATTTCTAGTGCAGCTCCATTTTCGTTTTTTCTTCCAAGAATTCTGAAGCTCCGATTGGTGGATTTTATCCATTTTAGATTTTGACGTTTGAACCTTCCTGCAGTCTTACGATTTAGTTTCATCCACTGGTTTTTATTAATAAATTATTTCAGCCTGAAATATGATATCATGTGGGGAATGCACCTACACAGTACACAGTCAACCCTCCTACTGTCTGAACACTCAATATCATCCACTATGTTTTTGAATGATCAAATATGCCAGCCTGTTATGTGATATCATGCGATGAATGCATCTACACAGTACACAGTCAACCCTCCTACTGTCTGAACACTCAATATCATCCACTATGTTTTTGAATGATCAAATATGCCAGCCTGTTATGTGATATCATGCGATGAATGCATCGACACAGTACACAGTCAACCCTCCTACAGTCTGACCATTCAGTATCATCCACTATTCCTACCTACAATAGGATATCATTTGGGTTAATGCATGTAAATAGTCATAACAATATGCAGTCAACCATTCTACTTGTCTAACCAATTACATTGATTAAAAATACCTGTGGTTGTGAACTTAACAAATTTACTATGCCGGCCTGTATTAATTATATCATTTGGTGAATGCATGTAGTCAACCCTCCTACTGTCTGACCATTTAATATTCCCGAGATTTTAAACAAAACAAAATTAACAATGCCAGCTTCCAATATGATATTATGTGGTTATAACACATATATAAACACAGCTTAGCTGTGCATAGTCATACCACTATAATGCAACCTGTGCAGGCAAACGTTTTCAAATGATTTGTCAACATGCAGGAAAATGTTTAACACCAGGAAAGTTGGAGTGTTCAGAAAATTGACTGACTTGCTGTCGTACAAGTAGTCAATATATCGGTTTTCTTTCACAGCAAGTTGAAGAGAGTGTTTTATTGTTAAGGTCTCTTTCAGGTCAATGGTTTACTAATGATGTCATTGTGATGTCATAAACAACAGTTTTTGGAAAGTTACGTAGACATTGGATATGGAGTATGGAGGAGCATTGATTTAATAATCGTTCATTCTCCACCTTAATGGGTAAATGTAATGTTTTTATGTACATTGTAAATGGGAAAATAAACGGCATGTGAGAGTATATTTCATCATAAAGTGTTAACCTCGTTTTCCTTGTTGAAAAAACCCGGTTGCGTTCATTAGTCAGGGGGTTGAAGCTGATGGGGTGAAAGGTTGCGGATTGCAGGGAGGGTGTTGGGGGTTGCGGCTGGTGGGGGAGTGGGTTGCAGCCGTACAGGGAGTTGGTTGTGGCTGGTGAGGTAGGGCGTTGTTGCTGGTGGGGTGGGGGTTTCAGCTGGTGGGGGGAGGGGTTGTGGCTGTTGGGGAAGGGGTGCGCAGCTGGTGGGGAGGTGGTTGCGGCTCATGGGGGAGTGAGTTGCGGCTGGTGGGGAGGGGGCTGCGGCTGGTCTCAGGCCCACCAGAAGGACCTCGGGGGAAATTTGAATGCTTTCAGGTATACTCCATTGGTTCATTGTTGTCAAAAATTAGCCACTATCTCATAATTAGTTATCTGCTAAATGTCACGTTTTCAACCTATATAAATAAGGTGAATAATCGAGTGAACCTTCACGATATCGCAAAGAGAGTTAGAAAAATACGCGACTCAATCAAACCACCGCTTTCCCTTCGATCCTGGGCATGGCCGCGGAAAAGTGTCCATGGTTTCCTTCTCGTCATTCCGTACCCGTAATGAACTTTGAAAATAACTAAATTAATTTAATTTAGGCTGGCGACAGCCGCACGGCATCGGGGTTAAATCTCTGAAGGCCTCCTTGGAGTAGTTCATCGATTGTAATATTATTATTATTATTTCCATCAATCATCTTCTTGTGCCCTTGAGCAAGGCACTTCACCACAATTGCTTCGTAAAAAAGTTGAGAAGGTAGTCAGGCTCCTAGTGGATGCTATATGCACGGCGTCGGGGATAATTCTTCTGAAGGCCTACTTGGAGTAGCAAATCGATTGTAATATTATTGTTGTTTCCGAAAAATTGATATCTCCAAGTAACCAAGAGTGAATATATATATATATATATAAAGGCGTACTGTAGTCAGCGCCTTCATTGGCGATCAAGAGACTGCTGACCACTCGTGGTCAAGGTTTATCTGATACACACCTTGCAACCCATTGGCACCGGATCAAAAGCTCTTGCACTGTTGGTGCTTTTTGGCAAAGCCGCCTCTGAAAGGTAAATAATGGTAATAATTGGTTTTTTTGAAGCCTCACACAATCTGGTGAATTCTGACAATTCGTTTTATTTCAACAGAATTTTGACTAAAATTAATAGAAATGCCCGTAGAAACTTGCCTGTTAATGTTCCACAACATCTCGATCGATAGTAAGGCCTATCATAACATTGTTACACCAGACGAAAGAAAATGTTGAACATCTAATGACCACTGCCGAGAGAAAAAGGGGGAACAACATCAGCTGAAGGAACTCAGAGCAAACCGGGTATATAGTGTCCATCTGTAGGTCTACGACAAAGCTTTGAGACTTGCCTCATAGGCTTAAAAGCTCTCTTCGGTGCCCCTCTTTTCAACCTGTCGATGTCGTAGCCTCCCCAGGTGCTCCTAATATTGATGGTTTCTTCCGGCACATACCTGAAGTAAAATATATTTACCAACACGTCCCCGCTTGACCTCTTCTACCGGTCCTAACAGGAAGCTCCGGCCAATAAAAACTATTTGTAACACTTTTTAAGGGATGGGTTGTTACAAAATGTAAGATAGATACTTTGTTTTATTGTGTCTTTGTATGACACCATGATCTTACCGTGTCTATGTGTGCTGCATTGTAGAAGCTTACTAAATAACGTCCCACTTGCAACATTGGTCATCATTACGTCACCAGGTATCAACATAGACGGAACAGCTATGTGTTCATCTGTAGGGCAAACACTTTATGTCTAGTTATTATTTTGTATTATTTTATTGACAAAAAATAGGCATGCTTTTTTATTTCTTGGTTTTTTCGGCTTTCATGAAAATGGTTATCCATCTGAAAGCAAATACTTCAAAATGAACCCGCACCCAACCCTGACCCAAAGAAAAGAATTAACAATAGTTGGCATAATTAATGGGTTTCGTCAAGTGGTAACGATTGATTAAATCATCAGTCGTCTTTATTAAAATGTGTATGTTGGTTATTATTCTCTTTTGTGTACACCAGAGGCATTAGGGCCTATGGTCTACGTGGTGTGGGCACTAGCTCTGCTGTCAGCGGTCATTTATGGTGACTGCTTTACATCTGACGATGTGGTGGACAAAAGTCAACCACAAAGCGCTCAGCTGATGCGAAAAGGATACCAGCATCAGTTTTATCCCGGCCCTCTACGGGATCATGCACTCCGTGGTAAGACGTACCGCAATACAACAGTACAGTCACATGTTACTTGTGCGGTCCTCTCTCTGCAGTCAGACAATGTAAGTCATTCAACTATTGGGAGAGTGACAAGCTCTGCGAGTTGAACTGGGAAGTGTATGCTGCGGACAAATCTGACTGCAACCGTCAAATGGCTGTTACTACTTTGATGAAGAACTTCATAAAGGTACGTTTTAAAACCCTGCATAATAATGTGACATCGATCTGTTCTGAACAAAAGTTGTTCTAAAATTTGGTCTAAAATCTCTAAAATTGAAAGTTCCCTACTTATACCTAGCCAAATAGTATGGCAAATGCCAAGTTACCCTTGAATCTTTGAATTAAATTCATTCCATCAATGACCATTCCTCTAGGAATGCACGTAGGATTTATAAGCAGAAAATATATTACCCAAGGGCTAGTAGCACCCCTGGCTGCAATTATGACCATGTCCACCAAATGCCATGATGGCTTTAAAAAAAATTACTGGCCGAAAAAGGGTCTTTCTTTGCTGGTTTATATCATTTGAAAGGGATTGAACCAACAAAGTATTTATGAGTCTGTAAACAATTTTTCTCTGACTTATTGAATAATAAGTCTCACAATAAAACGAAAGATAGTTCTCGTAACAACCGGAAAGCTTATAACAATGCCATGTGTCTCCCCGAAGCCCAGACTCAGGATAGTCGCTCGATAACAACCGCGTGACCAAAGTTATTTGACGTCATAATCAAAATAATCTTGGTTGCGCCATTTTGAAAGTCATGTCTCCGTGTGTTGCAAATTCTAGACCCAGCAGCGTGTAAATGCTTACCGTATTTTTACGTGCACTTTGAATCCCAAATTGGCGACATTTCATTACTTGTTGTACTACAATCCTCGTCCTTTTCGGTAATATTGTCACTGAATAACAGATAGGTTAGGTTTGGAAGTTATAACTCCTATGATTGTCTGTCATTAGCTGCTACCTTATGGGCTAAATTTTTATGGTAATTATTTTTGTTATAGTTTTACCTGTAATCATTGTTCATACTGGTTGATTATTAATTAAATAATTAAGGCACCATTTTTGTGTGATTTCCTTCCTCCATGGTATAATTTTTTATTTTTTTTATATTTTTACTGCGGACTTTGGGGACTGTTGGGAGGTGCACATAGTGCCACCCCTCCGGAATGTCTACAATATTCTTCACCGATTTTGGTGAAACAATTGTTCATTTCATCAAGTTCTACATGATGACGTAAAACAAACGGAAAACGTTATCTATAGAGGGCATTTTTATGTTGCTACAGACGCGCATTTTTGGTCAGATTGTATTTTCCTCATTTTCGTAATTTGTTTTCTTCTCCAAAATGCTATACAACTTTTCAAACTTGTTTATTTTGATATCAACGTGACATTGTATGTTATTGCCGGGGTAACCTTTGGGCGGTATAACTGTTAGCTTGTCCCGGTTTTTGAACAAATTCATCTAGAAGCTTTTCCACTTTAAAAAAAAACCTATTTTGCCGTCAGCTTTCAGGGCCCAGGGTGCAATGAGGCCTAATTGACAATTCTATAGAATTGTTCTGCCTGAAAAGTTAGAAATTAGCCTGTTAAAAATATTTCATTAATAAATAAACTTGATTATAGTTTGACATTATGAGCAGGCTTAAAACAAAAAGTCTCAGACGGAAAACAAGTGGAAAATGTGTTGACAAAGAACAAATAAATCAATAGAAACATTGTGAACGTGTGAGCAAAAGGTCAAACAAACGCTTGTCATGGTAACGGTTGGCCCCAGAGAATGACTTTGTGTTCACAATTATCGGGGAATAGTCAGAAAGTCTGGTGGTGATTGGATGCAACGTTAACAAGTTACCAAGGTTAACATGTTAGTCCTTTGGTAGGGTTAACAACAAGTATGGTAGGGTTGACAAAAAGAAAGAAAAAGTTGCACCATACAGCTGGAAGAAAAATCACAGACGTCATCATTCGCAATGCCCCCACCCCCAGGGGGTGGTTTCGAAATGTGCTATGATACGTGTGGTTGATACGTGTTTTTTGTAAATCTGTATTTTAATTCAGCCTGCCGGCTGCGACGAGCAGATTTGAATAAACCAGTAATAATAATAATAATAATACATCCACCCAGGCCAATGTTACGCCACCATGTGCTAATCTTTATTAGTATTTTTACCACTCAAAGATCCCCAGCAGTATTCAAGGTATCACAGTCCTGAAAAAAAAATCAATATTTTTTAATATCATATCTTGGAAATACGTCCAAAACCCGAATCGTTTTGAATAGAAGTTGCCTGCATTCAGCATTTTCACAACAGTGTAGCTTCGCAAGCAATATTGGCGAAATTAATAATTTAAAGGTGAGAACATCATATAAGGGGGGAGGATTAAACTTTCAACAAAATGTCAAATTTCAGCATTTTCAACAATTCAATGCAAGTTAAGATGCACTTAGTTCATAACTTGGACGACGTATTGTACACTCGATGACATAACAATAAGGAGTTATTTTGTATTTAGTTGTTTTTATTGGATTTTTGGGTCATTTTTGACGATGTAGGGGTGTTCTGTGTTTCCTGGGGTTGTTGTTGGTGTCTGGTTTTTTGTTTGTTTGTTTTTTTGCAATTTGTGTTGCCTTGTTATAAGATATAGGCAACAAATCTATTGTCGCGATTCACCTGATGACGTCATCCTCACAATACTATCAGTTTATGTTCCCGTTGTTATACAGTGTAGTGCGCATTTTAGGTGACGCAGTTTGTTTTACCCGCTTAATACCAACTAGTTTTCGTACAGTTTGACTCCACCAATGGCACGCGTGGCAGATAGTAGCCGCGTGCGACGCGGGTGTGAGAGATAAATATTAGACTTTCTCAAATGTTTGGTCAAGGGGAAAACGGAACATAGTAAAAATGGTGTGTATTATTGTCTCGATGAATGTTTTTACTTGAGCGCATTGCGGCTGACTCCCGTTGTCTCTTTAATCTTGCAATTTACTCACTTCGAATCATACCTTTAAGCTTCTAAGCTAAAAACAGCTACAAAAGTCGCACATTATTAGTTTCTCAGTCACCTTGTAGCTGGCTCTGAACAAACAGTGTGGTGGATGTGTCATTGTACGAGTTTCAATGAGATGTACGCGGCTTAAACTGTACAGGCCTAGGCAATATTGATCAGGTAATAAAGATGGTTTCCCGGTCGTAAATGGGGACAAGTTTTTTTTAAAATTTATATTTGAGCCCCTGCTGTTAATGAAACTACCAATGAAAACAAGCCATGCATCGTAAGTTGTTATCCTAAACACTACGCATCTCCGAGATGAGCGGGAACCAATTTCATCTGCGTCACACTTGAAGGTTTGACGAAGTGCAGTTAAGTCGTTACTGTTTTTACAGAATCACCTAATTAACAATTTGTCTCCACGAAAACACAAAGGTAAAACACTCGAATTATTGTAATATTCAGCAGCAAGAAGATAACAGCAGATCAACTTCATTTCGATTTATCAACTGAAACCGGTGAATGCAACAAGTGCGTTTTTTGCTTCTTTCATTTTTGTTTTTGAAAGGTAGGCTTACGCTTTTAAAAAATTATGTTTTGCCGAGATATTGCTTGTTCCTTACACTCTAAGTGGACGGCAGTGTCAATTTTAGTCCAATGGGTGTGTGTGGGGGGGGGGAGGGGGGGCTTGGGTCGGACAATTTCTTTCAGGATTGCGTTTGTTTTTTCAACCAAAATTGGTTTCTCAGGTTTGATTTCGTTACGGCTATAGCTTTGAGAACAGGCCAATATTTTTAAAAACGCCTTCGGTGTTATTTTGTGTATCATTTTTAAAGCTATAGAACTAGCTATCAGCACGATTGGAATATCTTCTCTTTTGTAACTATTGCAACGAAGTGACCAAACATCGGATGGGCAAACTCGACGGTTCGGTTAGATGCTCGTCACGAAGTTTTAAATCCGTTTTGATAGGGTTTTGAGAACAATATTGTTTATTTCTAACAAACTATTAGAATGACCACAAAAAAACCCACAACAGTTAATTCTCATAACCTTTAAGAACAATTTTAACTGAAGAGGTGTGGCAAAACCTTTTGACAATCACTTGTAACATTTATGTCTGTAGCCTATAACTGTACGTTCGAAGCAGATTGCACCACAGCAACTAGTAGAAACAGATTATTGTTTATAAATAAATGGGACTATATTTCGAAAACAACAGCTCCGCATACCTGGTAGGGAAAAATGAGCGTGTTGAAACGCCGTTGGGTGTACTGGACTCACCATAACCAAAACAAGGCATGCCTTTTTATTTTTCGTGGTTTTTGTTTTTCGCTATTGAAACATTTTCACAATCTAAAAGGAAACAGGCCAACTGCAAAATGAACCCTCGCCCACCCCGACCCAAAGGAAGGAATCAACGAGTTATTAATCAGTCGTCTTTATTTGTATGTTAGGTGTTTGTATTTCTTTATGTATTTATTTTTGTTTTAATTGGGTTTTTGCATGTGTTTTTTAATACCAGGTGCATTATGGTGTACATGGTGTGGGTACTAGCTCTGCTGTCAGCAGTCATTTATGGTGACTGCTTTACATCTGACGATGTGGTGGACAAAAGTCAACCACAAAGTGCTCAGCAGATGCGAAAAGGATACCAGCATCAGTTTTATCCCGGCCCTCTACGGGATCATGCACTCCGTGGTAAGACGTACCGCACTGCAACAGTGCATTCACATGTTACTTGTGCGGTCCTCTGTCTGCAGTCAGACAAATGTAAGTCATTCAACTATTGGGAGAGTGACAAGCTCTGCGAGTTGAACTGGGAAGTGTATGCTGCGGACAAATCTGACTTACAACCATCCAATGGATGTTACTACTTTGACGAAGATTTTCACAAAGGTACGTTTTACATCCTGCATAAATGTAACATCGATCTGGTCTGGCCAGTTTGTTGAGTACTCTGACAAAAATTAGGTCAAAAATCTCAAAAGCTCCAAGTTCCCTATGTATACCTAACCAAATAGCATATAGCAAATGTGAAATTACCCTAGGTTAAATCTTTCACTTTTATAAATTCCACCAATGACCACCCCTCTAGGAATTCACCTAAGATTTGTCAGAAAATCTCTTTACCCTAGGGGTATAGTAACCACTCCTGGCTGAAATCAATCATTTGGGTCTAAAAAGGGTCCATCTTAGATGGTTTAGACCTGGGCCAAATTTCAACTTCAACCTCAACCAACCTCAAAATGTGAACAAAACGTTTCCACGAACTGATACCAACCTTGCATGTAGTGCACGTTGGTCTATACGATGTACATTTTCACGAACTGACACACACGCATTGTTATACGTGAAAACGGAAAATCTGTTTGCTTTAATTTTCGACGCCAAGAATTAACGAAAACCTTTGTTACTTTATTGCTTATTTAGGACGAAAAGCAGTAAAAAGCACCGTATACGTAAAGCTCAAAGTCTCCACTGTAATAAAACTAGTTAAAAATTCCCTGAAATTGTGTAGGAAAACCTTGATTTTCAAAACCGTCCAACTTTAAAAACGCCGTTTTCTCAGATTGCTACTTTGTTATTGTATCTACTTGTGTTAGTTCGTGGCGTCGATGACAATTTGACTGGCTAATAAACATATCCTATTATCAGAACAGGCCCTACTGGATGTTCATTCGGAAGGGTATCAATAAATGTACTTTGTTTTAAAGGAATATAAACATAATACAACAATTTGCAACATGTTGTCTCATGAAAGCTATCATCTTGAGCTTGGATAATAACAAGGAAATAAATCGGATTGCTAATCAGGAAATTATTCCTGAAAGTTTGTTCAAACTAATTTCTTACAGAGTGCAATGCTATTGAGATACCGGCTAACTCTAACCGAGATGACTATCATTACAAGTTCGTGTTCCCGAGACTCAACTCAAGCAACAAAGTGAGACTGGACTTCGCAGCCAAAGGGAAAAACGACGCCTTGTTAGCTCTTTCTGAACAGGAAAATGAAGATGAGTTTTATGAGATAGGTAAGTTTTAATGCCAAAGTTACTGTTATTTGGCCACCTATAATTAATAGTCTAGAAGGAATGGACACAAAGAATTCGAGAAAGTATAGAATTGGTAAATATCAAAAAAGAATTCAAATCAAATTATATAGTTTGTACCCCCCTTCTCCACAAACGTATTTCCGTCTGAAATAGCGTACAAGTTCAAAATAGTATTACCCCCCCCCCCCCCCATCGCAACCCATCACCCATGATGATTGCTTATGGCTCCTTGCGCTGGCGTCACACGTAGCTACAGTCTGCCCATTTTGTTAGGTCGGAGTCAAATGCATGTAAAGATAATGGCGTGCGTCTAACTCGCGTCGCCCAAAATGTACACTCTACATATCGAAAAGTGGCTTGCACATGACGTCACTGACCACCATCTTTGATGAATGGAAAAGTGCACACGTGTATACGCGCTGCTCAAGATAACAAGCCAATGATAGCCTTTCACGTGCGCGTTTCATCAATGATCGATATGGCAGTCGTAAGGTGCATTGTTGCGGCGGTCTATTGGCGGCTGATGAGGGTGTTAAGGACTTCCTCTACTTCAACGTACGATGACGCTAGATCCATCCGCAGCCGTAGCCGTATCCGCCAATTCGAACACAAACTAACACACAACGGAGATTGGACTCCCAAATGGCGCAAGCAAGGTTCATCGAGTAATGACGTCACTCGGACTGGATTAATAGTACATGTCTGTGAACGAATCCCTGAAAAAGCATCCTAAGTTTTTGGTCGCTTTAACAATAAATAATGATGAGACTAATTTCACAGAACGGTCTGAATGATGAGTTAGAACATAAACAAAAAATTGGAAGGAGGCTCAAAATGGTATACATTTTAGTCGATAGCAGTGTTTTGCTATTAATCAATGCTTTGCATTGTTATCATTCAGGTGTTGGTAGTTGGGGGAACACCAAGGCATATATCCGTGGTGAAAGACTGGGTGAGGCATATGTGCAAGTTCTCATTGACGGCCTCATGGACGAGTTTGAGTATCGTCGGTTCTGGCTGCGCTACGACAACGGGACCATACAGGTGGGAAAAGGGGGTCAACTCGACCCATCTATTGAATGGTATGATGCGACCCGTAGGGTGCAAGTCAATTATATCGGTATAGCTACATTCGATTCACCTGTGAGCTGGATCTTTTATACTTATTGCTATGAATGATTGCTATATCACAGCAATATTATAACGATTCACTGTGTGTGCCTGTATAAGAAATGCATGTATTTTAAATGGATCAGGCCACTCGGTGCACGGGGAGATTCGATGTAAAAAACTAGTTATCAACAGAAGAGGCGGTAATTGACAAACGTCTTTTGATCAATGCAGTTAAATTACTACTATCTTTGTGTAATTGAACCTATATAAAAATATATATATGTATTGTGGTATTTGTGCTGTGAATTATAACACGTAATATGATTTAATATAGTATTAAAAATCTTCGGCAAACATTTGCTAGCTTCAAGCTGGAAGCTCACTAAATAAAACGCTCATTTTTATTATACCAAGCCAGTCCTACAGAGAGTTATCCTTTCCAACGAAATATGCATGCATGCTAATTACATTCACGCATGAGTACAGACACTTCTGGGTCGAGTTGTACATAGGCAGACGAACAAACGCCAGCCTTGCTACCATGGGCAGCGCGCTGTATCGATACCTCTTGTCACTAACCCTAGCCTTTTGTTAAGGCCTTCGTGGCATGGAAGGGGAGACCACGCACACGAGGGCCTTTTCCAACTTGTTTGCGGTTTCTAGTGTTTTTCTTTAATCTCGATTTTTGCTACCAGTTGCTCTTTGACTTGATGCCTCTTTTACGGGTTACCATACATGAGCGGGCGCGTAGAGTTGATCTGCCACAGGCCCAGTTAAAATGTGCCTGGAAAAGTCCGGGGGTTATGATCGAGCAAGGCATGCTGGGAGAAAATGGCGCGGCGAGAATTGAGCAAGGTTGAACAAACGCGTATATGCGTCACGCCACCATCAGCCTCGAGCAAAGAAGTGCAATCTTCTCCCATCTTTCCAACCATGCAGTGTTAGTGCGCACGTGCAAAGCAATAAACATATTTCATCGGAAAGGTATACTAATTATGAATGAAACACTGTCAAAAACCGAGGAAATAACACTTGAAGTGTCCAAAAATCACAGTAAAAATCATGTATTATTCACCGCTTTTTGTTATTTTCGTTTAAACGCGACATACTAATTTTTATGAAACTTTTACTTTGGGTTGAATTAGTAAATCAATTAATAAGCTAATACTTGTTTGTGACAGCATATATGCGTCTATTCACAAATGCTATAGCAATGTAAAAGATTTGCAAAGAAGTGTAAAAAAAAGGTTTAGGGTACCTACTTATGAGCTTTTATTGCTTCAAAAGGTTTCGTATGTCACAGTGTCATGAGCAATTTGGCTAGTCTATTCGGCACATCAACTGTTAGTTTTAATTTTGTTTTGTAAAATGTGTACTTTGAATCTATTGGCTTTTATTCTTAATGTATTTTGAACAGACGGGCACTTTATAGTTTCCCATTTTTCTTTTTACAGAATGTTTATGGTTATTGTAACCTTGTTTAAGTTTACAAAATACTAATTAAAAATGTCGTAGCATTCCGCATCTCGTAACTCCCTGTCACTGAAATGAAAACAACAATATTAATCAATGACCAGCATTTTATTCAATCTAACCCAACTGTTGAAATAACAGATTACTCAAAAGCAGATGGACTTATCGCGACTTCGGCACCATTAGTCACAGGATCCAGCAATCTTGCGAGAGTAGTATAAACGCCGTTATGCATCACTGCGACAAACATAGACTTGTCCACAAGTCTGACCGGAGCTGAAGGAGTCCAAGCTGCGGTTCGAAAAGGCCCCATGCTTTAAAGCCAATAATTTTGTGACCATGAAGAATACATCATAAAGTATAATAACATATGTATATAACAATAGTACATGTACATTGTATTTCACAAAATGTAGGTTAAGTAGCGCTCGTTTGAGCACAAGCAAAAAAAAGTACAAATAAAAAATTCTTGGTGGTCGCAGTATGTTGAGTGAATTGTAGTGTTTTGTGAACTATTGTTGTTGTTGAAGCAATTCACAGATGGTTCTGTAGACCGGGATTCAACGGGAAAACAAGCTGGAATACGGGGCAGCAATATGGGATCCATACCGGCAAAATCAAATTGACAGCCTTGAGAAAGTTCAGAGGAGGGGGATACGCTTTATCACTGGGAACTACAACAGAGAAGACAGTGTCACAGCTATGAGATTGGACATCGGTCTCCCAACACTTCAAGAACGACGATTACAATCACGTCTAGTCATGATGTACAATATCCTCAACCATCAGATAGCCATTCCTCTCCCAGACTACATCAAAAATAAGGCCAGAGCAACCAGAAGTCAACATCGCCTGAAATTTACAAGACTAAGAACATCGTCAGACTCATACAAATACAGCTTCTTTCCTCGCACCATAAAAGACTGGGATGAGCTTCCTCAAGACATCATCGAGCTGCCCACCTTGGAGCAGTTCAAGGAGGCCATCAGATGCGAGTAGGCATCCAGAGTCATGTTTTTACTTGCACATATCTCTATTTTTGTACATATTTTGGCACACACTGAGTACACAAACCGTCCACCGTCGGCAGCCGCACTCTTGTCTAGATGCTGAATAGGCTTTGACAAGTAGCTGGATAGATTTAGATGTAGATGTAGATGTGTGAAGATCAGAAGACGAGGAAAATGCGTCCAAGTGGAAACGCGGGAAAATGCATACACAGAAGACAAGCATAGAACGTTTCACTACTGGCGAACGGATGACTGGGCCATCATGGCTGTCACGTGAGAATATAAGAGAGTGGATCTCCCAGACGACTTGTACAAGCCATTGCTCTCGCTTTATTGCATCACGTATAAATCTTTCGCCTTTTACTAAAGATTTCCGTGCAACAAAGCATTGAATGAGTCTATAAACAATTTTTCACTGGCTTATTGAAAAATAAGCCTCAAAACCAGACTAAAGATAGGTCTTTAAAAAGTAATACAATGAAAATGGAATGTGATCGTCGAAGCTCTCACTCAGTAATCTGACGTCATAATCAAAATAATCTTATTTGAGCCATTTAGAAAGTCATTGTCCTCCCCATGTATGTTATGCGCATTTTAGGCCAGTTGTGGCGTTTGAACGCTAACCGTCGTGCAATTTGACTTTCCACATGGCAAGATACCCAGCAATGATTACTGATTTCGATGAATTTTCGGTCTTTTCGGTACTATTGTCATTGTATGACATTATTAAGTTTGAACGCATCAGGACCAGTAATTGCCTCTCATTAACGGCTACATGTACGCCCAAGTTTCATGGCAATTATTTGTTATGAAGTTAAACTGAACTTAGTTTTGAAGTATTTACCTGTAATCATTGTTCATGCTGATTTATTGCTGAACGCATCAGTTTTGGTCAGTGTCGTCATGATGACAGAACTCCTCCTTTTTTTTTTATAGATGAGCTTGATGTTGGTGAGAGCTATTGTTTTATCTGAAATTGCTCGTGGTACGCCTACGGGAGAAAGTGTGGGTCGTGTGTTTGCTAAAAGGGTAACAATTTAAGGGGGAAAAGGGGACGCACTATTTTCTCTATTTTTTTGAAGGGGGCTCTTCCAGCCAAGTTTCCGTTTGCCTTTTTCTTAAACAAGCCCCTTGTCTTCGCCCATTTTATTAAATAAACTATATTTTATAAATTTAGTTACGCCGCTGTGTGTTTGAGTTCGAATCCCGCCGCGCACCGGAATAATAGACCCGCTGTCCGAGAAGGATTGTTTGCCCCGCAAGACTCGAGGAATCACTGAATTCCATGTTCTAGATTATTGCTAGGGTGACGTGCGTTTTGTAAAGTCACCGGTCGCATTACGAATTACTCGAGAAGAGACTACATGTATTTGTATAAGATAAACAAGTTTAAGAGCAAGATTCGTAAACTTGACCAGTCCATCCCAGCCAGTCCATGTCACGCCCTCTGTAGCCTACTAATACAAACGAGCGTCGCCAAATCGAGTTAAAATTAACAAAAGACATCTTGGGGAGGGGGGGGGGGGGTCTCCTCTACTTTTCAATCAATATGCTCTGGTCGACTTGAAGGGGCACACGATCAGATACCGATCAAAAACTCAAGTTGCCACATCACCGCAGTTCCTTTTGGAACCAACACAACTTACAGGCCTATAAAAAGGTATTTTCCTGACACTGGTGTTTCAGAAGTTTTAACCTGACTTTGTGTTTTTATACCACACAAAGTTTCACATCTTGAAGAATACACAAGCAAAGGTTATAGAGCGCCAAAGGCACAAGATGAGGAACTCTGGCTGAAATATTGTGCACTGGACGCCAAAAGCGACTCTTTTGATACAACGATAGATCAGCGCAAACAATTGCCGCTGCTTTCCATGATATAACTGTTGTACTGTGTGGTAACATAGGTTCTTACCTAAGTCTAGGGGTGAGTCCCGTTGGACTTGTCGACTGGAGAGCTAAATACAGACAACTACGCAGATGACTAGGTGGGCAACGGACTGCCGCATGGCCAGGCCGCGGGGTGCTGCCCAGCCACCGATCACGCCCGACTGGTTTATTGCTCAATCAACAATCACAATTGACAAATAACAACAATTGCAACATAACCAAACATCACTTGCTGAAATGGCGCCCATGTGTATGTCACGTTCCAACAATAGATATAGCTCGACTGCTCCCCATCTTGCACCTGCCTTGGGCGTTCTAAAATATTTGATAAAAAACCAAGTAAAGCCCGGTTCATACTTCCTGCGAATGCGAATGCGAAGCGAATATGACGTGAATTTGACGTCACAACTCTGTTTTCGCTGCGAATATTCGTTGCGAATTTGTGACGTCAACATTCACTTCGCATTCGCATTCGCAGGAAGTATGAACCGGGCTTATGACGTTTGGATACCTGTGAGAGGTTTTTACGAAAATATTACGAGTAAAGAGGCATTATGCCTAAGCCTGCCATTAAAATAAATAAATTAATCAATCAAATTGTGGGTTACCTTTAGGTTGCAATTCCCTGGACAAATGAAACGTCACATCCACCAAAGTTTGGTCATTAAGTTTTTTGCGAAAACTACGATGACAACCTCCGTGAAAGTATTTTGATTTAACAATTGTCCTTTTGTGTTCTAAAGCTATCCAAATAAAAAAAGGTTCGATAGGTCATCAGCAGGTCGAGCTGTAAAGAAGATCTGAAGAGAATGCGTCCATGTGGAACGGACGAGTAGACGTTCGTGTAACGTTTCAATGGTGAACGGATAAAGGGCGACTACCCGCTATGGCGGTTACGTTACATATAAGAAAAGCCTTCACCTGGATCGCTTGTTTCCATCATCACTCAGACTTTACTGCATCACGCATAAATCTTTCGCCTTTTACTAAAGATTTCCGTGCAGCGAAGTACCTAATGAGTCTATAACAATTTTTAACCGGCTTATCGAAAGATAAGCCTCACAACAAAACTAAAGATAGTTAGAAGGAAAATACGAAGATATGTACTTACATCTTGTGGAATTATTCTTGGGGGCTTGCTCCCATAACGCAAGTGCGGTATTGACACGAGTTTCTCTCTTGTGGCGTTTTGTGGCGAGGAGGAGCTTGTCCAGTGTACACCGTCAGGTTGTATGGTTCTGTGCTATATTGAATTGCTTACTGTAACATAACATAAATCTGCCATTTTTGCTTGGTTGCTGGAAAGTAACCGCTCCAAGTATTTGATTAGTTATTTTTATTGTTTTATTAACTTAGGGTAACGTGTAGTTACTATATTTACTTGCAAAGTAGCTTAGGAGTGAAATTGCCTGCAAAGTTTTTCCGCAATAATTTCATTTTCAAAATCAAAGTAGTTTTCATTTACTGATACCCAAGTTGGAAGCTTCGGTCTTGGGTACCAGCCGACATTTTGTTGTATTATACTGAAGTTACTGGCAAAGTTTGGGCCAGTCCTACTTCATCCGTATAATTTCCAAGTCCAAAATTTGGGCTTAGTTTGTGTTAGATTTTGTCTTTTGCTGGGAAGCAATTGTTCTCAGCGCATTTTATATTTCCTATTTATTGTATTGTTGTTCATTAATATGAGTAACCAGAGAAGGAACGATCCCCGGCGTAGTCGAGCCTTCGAGCTCAAGCTTGAAGGCAAGAGCCAGCCAGGGGAAGTTTTCAAAGCTTTGAAGGAAGTGGGGGTGACTGCTGGGGCTCACCTTGAGGCCTTGCAGCCACTCCAGGGCGGCGGATTTGACATTACCTTTAAGTCTGCCGCCCTTGCCCAACGTTTCGGGCCAGTTATTGCCACCGTGCCGGGTTGTGAGATACATTCTCTCGGCTCGGTTACGGTGGTTACTGTCAAGTTCATTGAGATGGACCTGGATGATAATTTCGTAAGGTCCATTCTCGCCAAGTACGGAAAGGTTCTGAAGGGGAGATTCACAACTTACCCGGATGAACCTTCTGTTTTCACCGGCACCCGTCAATACATCATGACGGGTGTCAAGGCTCTTCCTTCGGTTCTCCGCATCGGGAACCGCAACGCATGGCTGTCCCATCCGGGACAGGTTAGAACATGCTCCCGATGTGGAGAGCCGGGTCACACAGGTAAATTTTGCAACACCACCAGGTGTTTCAAGTGTTTGGGCCTCGGCCACTCCTCGGCCAAGTGTCCGAATGTAGTTGTGTGCACGGTTTGCGGGGATGAGGGGCACAATTTCAAGCGGTGTCCCAAATCTTTCGCAAACCGTGTCAACCCTTCCAAAAGATGGTCCACTCACCAAGAGGAACCTCAGCCGCCTCAACCATCTGCGGCTGAGGCAACTCCCCCCACCGTTCCCCCCAGTGGATCGGGAGGGGATTCCTCTTCTACTCCCACGCCGTCCTCTCCGTCCCAACAGCCAACTGTTGCCGGCGAGGAGGTCAGCTCCATGGCGACCGAGTCCGAGTCTGCAGACCCGGTCTCGGACGACCTACACTCAGACAATTTTTCGTCAGAACGCCTTGGGGTCACGACCGACAAGGCAAAACCATTCAGGCCGGTTAAGAGGGGGAGAAGGAAGAGGAGAGCTCGGCACTCCGACTCGGACTCCCCCGAACCCCTTTCCATGAAAATGCCGGTCAAAGTAGTCAAGCAGATTGCCCTGTCCGATTCTTCCACGGTAGAGTCGGATATGGACATTGCACGGCCTGTCAGAAAAATCCCGGTCAAAAGAGTCCAAATCAATCTGTCCGACCCTACCACGGTGGAGTCGGACATGGACAAACGGGAGGAGGGTGATGACTTCTTGTCATCGTCAGAAGCCCTCCCAGATTAAATCTAATCTGCACTGTGTAAGTTTAATCTTCCCGGTGTAAATTTATTGATGTGTTTTACAGGTACATTCCAAGTGAGATTTAAATTCTCATATACCAATGTCTATTTCTGAGGCTTGTTCAGAGATTCCGGCGTTTGTCAAGTCTCAGCAGTATTAATATCGACTTAACTTATTTAATCTGCACTGTCTCGGTGTAGAATTTTAACGTGTTTTACTGGTTTATTCCAAGTGTAATTTTAACATATAATATGCCTTGTCTAATTCTGAGGCCTTTTTCAGAGATCCCGGCCTTTGCTGGGGACTTCGTCAAATCTCAGCAGTATTTAAATCGTTTTTGCTTGTTATTATTGGTATTTTATGCCTTACAATATGTAGGGCTAGGAGGCGTCTGTCCCCTGAAAAGGTCAAGACTTTACCGATGCCGGCAGGGTTAGGCCTAACTATTTTAGCTCCCTGCCGGCGGGACAGGCGTAGCCCCAAACTCCGGTTTGGGTACTTTTTTGTAGTATTGTCATTTTTTGTCTTTGGCCGGCGTGCGGTGGGGTTGCACTGTGCGATGAGAGGGCTCGTCCACGGTGTCGCCTTGCTAAGCGTCGGTTGGTTTTTACTGTTGTTAGTGCCTTGTCTTCGAATGTGCGTAACTTCCGGTTGTATTTTTGTCTTTGATATTGTCATTTTTAGGTATGGGCAGGGGGGAGCGAAACCCCACGACACTAAGGTGCAGCATGACTGCCCTGCCCAGGGGTCTCTTGTTTCAATACAGCCCCAAAATCAAAAATTAGTACCTCATGAGTCTATAACAATTTTTAACCGGCTTATCGAAAGACAAGCCTCACAATAAAACGAAAGATAGATTTGAAGAAATGTCAAGAGAATTTACAAACAATTATGAGAGAAATAATGGCTCGTATGAATAAAAAGTAGTAAATTCTGAAAAGTATTAGCAAAAAGTAAAAGCACCAACTTCCAAGTAGAAGCATTCAGTAATAGCATCTTCTTAATTCCGTATGAATAAAGGTTTTCTTTTACTGCAAAGTACTCACTTGATGCTTTAGAGTAAATACTTCTGATATCTAGCTGTCTGCCATGGCTGAATGGCTCTGAACAAAAATGTCCCTTTGTGTTGTAACACCCATTCACGTCCACACATGCACGCACACACGGGTACAGCACTCCTATACGTTAGAGGACACCTATTGTACTTTCTGTTGTTCCTGTATTGAAGCAATCCCCATTGGTTTTGTACACAAATGACTAGTGAGGACACCTGAAAACAAAGAACCGACTAGTGAGGACCTATTGTCCCTATTGTAAAATGTCCTCGGAGGGTTGGCAATACAAACACACACACACACACAGCCACACCCAAAAGTAGCATTTGAATTGGTAGAAATATAGAAACCTACAAGTCAGCCATGAGTGACTCTGATTCTGACGATCATCAGTTTGATGAAGGAGATTCATTTGGATCTCCAGAATCAAAGCAAAACGTTTTTGTGAAACTTCTTAAAATTCATAGCGTCGTATTGACGAAATCACAAGTGCCAAAAATCAGCCATCCACTCTACATTCTCCTCTTCAAAACGGTACAGTTGTTTGTAGTCAACATCACGACATTTTCTCCTTGGCACATACACTTTTATCCTGTGAGGAACATTCATAAACGCTGCCATTTCTTTAGACGTGTCTTTACTTCTGCTCCCAAGGTAGCTCTGGGGCTACCTCGAAAAATGACCAGTACTTACTTGCATTTTGTAGTATTTTCTCCATTTTATTCATATGGAAATAAGTAAACGCTAAAAATAGCAGTAAATACTTTTCATGTAAAAGTAGATTCTTTTAGTATTAAGTAAATACTTTCCAGTAAAAGCTTTTACTTCCTTTATTCATATGGGTGGTAGTAAACACTTGAAATTTCCAAGTAAAAGAAAATACTACTTTTTATTCATACGACCCAATATTTTATAGAGATAGTAAAAGGTTACATTTAT
Source organism: Pisaster brevispinus (assembly GCA_023634235.1). NCBI lineage: Eukaryota > Metazoa > Echinodermata > Asteroidea > Forcipulatida > Asteriidae > Pisaster > Pisaster brevispinus. Next base: position 23,348,896 of record JAMKCF010000003.1, on the reverse strand, counting down.
TTCAATCCTTCATTAAGTGCTCGATAATAGGCATGGTGTTAACCACGTTACTGTGTTTTAATTGTGTGTTTTAAATCTCAGGAACTATTTAGAAGATTTTCGGGGGGGGGGGCATCCCCTGCTCCCCTGTTGTTAAAGTCCTCAATTTCAGTGGGTACACACACACCCCTACATACACACAGTGATCGAAAACCATCAAATATAAACAAAATATACAGATAATGATAAATTTGATTGAATCTTGATGGCAAATAATTGTACAATACTTTAATTTTGTATAGAACGGCACGAGAAAAATTAATTATAATTGGTCAAAATTCAAAACTGAGGGATCGGTTTACTAATGTTTTTTTCATGCATGTAATTTGATGAAAAGCCTGCTTGCCGCAAGCGGTATTTACGCATAACGCTTAGTATTTTGTGAGTTTAATTCATTTGCCAGTAAAGATGGCCGACTTTACGCTGTGTGACGTCAGGTGGGAACTATCATTGATATCCATTTATATTAATGGAGATCAATGGGAACTATCTATGGGTGCGTTCGATTAGCTTACACGTGTAAGTAAAACTTACACGAGTGAGAGCGTTCGATTAGCCATCACGTGATACTCGTGTCTACCCCGGTGTCAGCCACCACAGCCCCAGTTCGCGAGCGGGTCTCTGGTGTATGCCCGGGTGTAATGACGTAGTTTCCGGCTGCAGGCGTATCACACCAATATGGCGGGGGACAAGTTGATTGCAACGGGAGTACAAAAACTACACATTAATACACTGATTTATCGTTTATGAAACAATTATGGCAAATGGAAAGGAAATGCATTTCCTAAAAACAAAAAACAAAAACAGTTGGTGAGTGTGTGCAAATTATGAATGATATAATTAATTTGTTTCGTCACAGACATCGACGTTTTCCAATTGAGCAGACGACGGAAATGACGGAGCTGTCTGTTTACACTTCTTTTAAGTCGCGCCGCTACTTGACAACCTTTGACCTTAATCTTCCCAGAGTGCTAAGCGAAAACACAGCAGCGTTCGATTAGCCTCATTCCGTGGCTACCACGAGTGTAAATCCCCGGTGCACACGGGGAAGCTAATCGAACGCAACCATTACTACGGAACACTCACCTCAACGGACCTCAAAACTTTGCCGTTTTCAAGAAGAGAAGGAAACCTGTTAATACTCTTGAATTCTATGTGGCAATATTTTTGTCAACATGTCTTTGACCAAATTCTTTTGATTAATTAACTGATTGATTGATCAGGTTCGATAGGTCGCGTTACGTCAGCGGGTCGAGCTGTAAAGAAGATCTGAGAGGAGAATGCGTCCACGTGGAACAGACGAGAAGACGTGCGTGGAACGTTTCGATGGTGACTACCCGCTATGGCGGTTACGTTACATATAAGAAAGGCCGTCATCTGGATCGCCTAGTCTCATCATAACTCATACTTTACTGCATCACGCATAAATCTTTCGCCTTTTAATAAAGATTTCCGTGCAGCGAAGTACCATATGAGTCTATAACAATTTTTCACCGGCATATCGAAAGATAAGCCTCACACTAAAACAAAAGATAGATTTGAAGAAAATGTGATGACTCGTCACGAGATTTGATAAAATTTGTGAGAGAAATAACATATTTTTTATTGAGAAAGTTAGGTTACTCATTTAGTGCTTGATAAGAGGCATGGTGTAACCCCTTACTTACAGTCTTTAACTGTGTGTTTGGAATTTCAGGAAATCTTTAGAAGATTTTAAGCGGGAGGGGACATCCTTGCTCCCCCGTTGTTAGCCCTCAATTTCAACGGGTACACACCCGTACATACACACAGCGATCAAAAAAATAAAATAAAATAAAGATAATGATGAATTTTATTGAATCTGGATGGAAAATTAATTGTACAATCCTTTCTTCTTCTTTTTTAGAATTGCAGGAGAAAAATTAATTATAATTGGTCAAAATTCAAAACTGAGGGTTCGGTTTACTTACAATTTTTCATGCATGTAATTTGATGAAAAGCCTGCGTGCCGCAAGCGGTATTTACGTATAACGTTTAGTATTTTGTGAGTTTAATTCATTTGCCCGTAAAGATGGCCGACTTTACACTGTGTAACGTCAAGTGGGAACTATCTATACTATGGAACACTTACCTCAACGGACCTCAAAACTTTGCCATTTTCAATAAGAGAAGGAAACCTGTTTACACTCTTAATATCTATGTGGTAATGTTGTTAAAATTGTACTAATGTGTTCTAAAGCTATAAGTAAAGATCTTCGAGCAGTAAAGATGATATGAAGAGGAGAATGCGTCCACGTGGAACCGACGAGAAGACGTTCGTGTAACGTTTCAATGGTGAACGGATAAAGGGCGACTACCCGCCATGGCGGTTACGTTACATATAAGTAAAGCCTTCATCTGGATCCCCTATAGCTTTTCATCACTCAGACTTTACTGCATCACGCATTAATCTTTCGCCTTTTACTAAAGATTTCCGTGCAGCGAAGTACCTAATGAGTCTATAACAATTTTTCACAGGCTTATCGAAAGACAAGCCTCACAATAAATCAAAAGATAGATTCTATGAAATGTGGTTATTTACTCGTCAAGAGAATTTACAAACAATTATGAGGGAAATAATATTTTATAGAGATAGTAAAAGGTTACATTTATTTCAATCCTTCATTGTTTTTTAAGTGCTTTAAATCTCATGAACTATTTAGAAGATTTTCGGGGGGGGGCATCCCCTGCTCCCCTGTTGTTTAAGTCCTCAATTTCAGTGGGTACACACACACCCCTACATACAAACAGTGATCGAAAACCGTTAAAGTAAACAAAATATACAGATAATGATGAACTTGATTGAATCTGGATGGCAAATAATTGTACAATACTTAAATGGGAACTTTGCCGTTTTCAATAAGAGAAGGAAACCTGTTTATACTCTTAAAATCTATGTGGTAATATTGTTAAAATTGTACTAATGTGTTCTAAAGCTACCCAAATAAAGATGGTTCGATAGGTCGCGATACATCAGCGGGTCGAGCTGTAAAGATGATATGAAGAGGAGAATGCGTCCACGTGGAACGGACGAGAAGACGTTCGTGTAACGTTTCAATGGTAAACAGATGAAGGGCGACTACCCGCCATGGCGGTTACGTTACATATAAGAAAAGCCTTCATCTGGATCCCTTATAAGTCTTCATCACTCAGACTTTACTGCATCACGCATAAATCTTTCGCCTTTTACTAAAGATTTCCGTGCAGCGAAGTACCTAATGAGTCTATAACAATTTTTCACAGGCTTTGCGAAAGACAAGCCTCACAATAAGCGAAAGATAGGTAGAAGAAGGGAAAATCGAAGGAAATGTCCTTACTCGTCATGAGATTTTTAAGAAAATTTATGAGAGAAATTACATTTTTTAGTGTTAGTTATGTTACATTTCAGTCTTACAATTGGTGCTAAGGAGCATGGTGTACCCCTTAACTGTGTTTTAATTGTGTGCTTGGAACCTCAGAAATAATTTAGATGATTTTTAGGGGTGGAGGGGAAGAAGGGGGGAGGACATCCTTGCTCCGTGTTGTTAAAGTCCTCAATTTCAGCTATCGAAAACCATCAAATATAACCAAAACATAAAGATAATTATGTGGGTGTTTTTTTATCTGGATGGCAAATAATTTTGCAATACTTTCCTTTTTATAGAACTGCACAAGAACAATTTAATTATAATTGGTCAAAATTTACAACTGAGGGTTCGGTTTACTTATATTTTTTCAAAACTCTTTCAGGCTTACGATGTAGGACTATCACATATTATGGTGGCAGTTGATTTTGGGTCGATAGCCCTCACCTTGAAGTGGCTTTCCGGCCTTGTGATGTTATAAGCGATCTCTAATTTAAAAAAAAAAAAAGCATACAAAATTACAAATACGATCATCTGCTCAACTTCTTCACCACATTCCAAAATATAAACTTCTAGAAAGAGGCTGCGTCGTCATGATTAACCAGGCCTGTGGCTATACATGTGCTCATCACGAGCGCACTCTCGAGGAACCGACCACGTGGAACAGACGAGAAGACGTGCGTGGAACGTTTCAATGGTGACTACCCGCTATGACGGTTACGTTACATATAAGAAAGGCCCTCATCTGGATCCCTTATTACTCTAACTTCACTGCATCACGCATAAATCTTTCGCCTTTTACTAAAGATTTCCGTGCAGCGAAGTACCTAATGAGTCTACAACAATTTTTCACCGGCTTATCGAAAGACAAGCCTCACAATAAAACAAAAGATAGGTAGAAGGGAAATTCGAAGGAAATGTGCTTACTCGTCACATTTTTCTTATAGTTAGTTATGTTACATTTCAGTCTTACAATTAATAATAATAATAATAATAAAGACATTTGTAAAGCGCCTAATGCATAAGCCTCTAAGCGCATAAAGAGAACAATAAAATATACAAAGAGTGAAAGAAACAATTACAAATAAGCAGATTACAAATAAGCAGCTTCAAACAAATGTGTTTTTAACAGAGACTTAAAACAGTGTAAAGAACTAGCCCGGCGAATATGCACAGGAAGACCATTCCAAAGAAATGGTGCGGCGTAAGAAAATGATCTGTGGCCATAAAAAATAGAAGAAGCTCTTGTAGATGAAAGCTATGACTGTTGAGATGAACGTAAAGTCCGAGTAGGGGAATAATGGTGAACAAGTTCAGATAAATAAGCAGGAGATTGACATGTTTGAGCTTTGAAAGTTAACAAAAGAATTTTATAAATTGTACGAAACTTAACTGGGAGCCAATGCAATTTCATTAGTACTGGTGTAATATGGTGAGAACGAGGCAAGCAAGAAACGAGGCGAGCGGCAATGTTTTGTACACGTTGAATTTTAGCAAGATCTTTATCAGGGAGTCCATACAGAAGAGAATTGCCGGAATCAAGTCTAGTTGTGACGAAAGCGTGAACAAGACGAAGAGTAGTAGCTTCATCCAGGTAGCGGCGAATCTGTGCTATTTTTCTGATAGCCATGAGAGCTGCTTTGCAAACATTATCAACATGTCTACTCATGCACAATGAAGAATCCATAATTACACCGAGGTTGCGGGCAAATTCAGATGGTTTAATAACAGACTGGGCAATATGTAAGTTTGGCGGAGAAACCTTTTTTGTGAAACGAGATCTTAAAAACAAGATCTCAGTTTTGGAGTCATTCAGAGCGAGTTTGTTGGACAGAGCCCAAGATTTGACATCTTGAATGCATAATTCAACTTTAGCAATGGCAGAAGCGCGATCAGCAGGGTCAAATGTTACGTAAAGCTGGGTATCGTCAGCATAAGCAACACTAGAAATACCATGGGCAGCGATGAGGTCTTGTAAGGGTGCACTAAACAATATAAATTCAAGAGGCCCAGCTACAGAACCTTGAGGAACACCACACAAGAGATGATGACGATCGGATCTAGCATTATTGATGAGAACATGGTGGGTTCTGTTGTTAAGATAAGAAGAGAACCAGTTAAGGGCAGTTCCTGTAATTCCATAGCGAGAAGATAAACGTTGAAGGAGATGCTCATGGTCAATAGTGTCAAATGCAGCTGAAAAATCTAACAGCACAAGGATCGCTTCCTTATGATTGTCCAGTGCACGCAAGATATCATCCTGCACACGAATGAGAGCAGTCTCAGTACTGTGGAAAGGACGATAAGCAGACTGCATCTTAGCATAAAGGTTATTTTCACAGAGATAGTCTTGAAGTTGACTCACAACTGCACGTTCAATCAATTTAGAGATGAATCGCAAGTTAGAGATAGGACGATAATTTGACATACACTCCGGGTCCAAATGTTGCTTTTTCGGAAGTGGCAGGATGCAAGCCTCCTTAAGATGATCAGGGAAATGGCCAAAAGACAAAGACCTATTAATAATCTTTGTGAAGACTGGCAGCAGTTCAGAACAACACTCCTTAAATACAGATAATGGCAGAGGGTCCAACTTGCAGGAGGTAACTGTACAAGATTTGATCATCTTCATCACTTCGTCAGAAGTGACTTCACGAAAAGTGGCGAACGAAAAGTTACAATGATCATGAATATCAACGGAGATGGGTGATGGATGTATATTCTCAAATCTACCATACAATTTCTTAATTTTATCCTCAAAGAAAGTGGCGAAATTATTGGCCAGATCAATAGGATTGTCAAAACTTGGGAGCTTTTTCATACACTTGGGAGAAGACAGCTTGTCAATAACACGGAACAGATTTTGTTGGTTGCACTCCGATATTTTACAACGATGATAGTTAGATTTAGCATTGATAACAAGGTCTCTGTATATGATACACTGTTCTTTGTATGACTCATTATGCACAGCAAGGCCTGATTTTAACCATTTTCGCTCACGGCGACGTTTCTCCTGCTTGGCTGCACGTAGAGTATCACTATACCATGGAGCATGAGGGCGTAGTATGACGGATCTTACAACTTCAGGAGCATGATGATCAAGAATAACCTTAAGAACAGAATCATACTGCATAACAAGTTCATCTAAATTCGTGGCAGGGTCCGTCATCAAAGAAGAGTTACGAATATCAGATTTAAAAGAAGCCATATCAAGTGAACGAAGTTTGCGAATAAGTAATTTCTTGGTTGATGCTGGTGGGCGAGCAACATTAATTAGACACTTCACAGCAGCATGGTCTGAAGGAAGATCATGATGAGTTGAAACCGAAGAAATTAAATCATCAGTGATATTATTGGTGCTAAGGAGCATGGTGTACCCCTGAACTGTGTTTTAATTGTGTGCTTGGAACCTCAGAAATAATTTAGATGATTTTTAGGGGTGGAGGGGAAGAAGGGGGAGGACATCCTTGCTCCGTGTTGTTAAAGTCCTCAATTTCAGTGGGTACACACCCTACACACAGCGATCGAAAACCATCAAATACAAACAAAATATAAAGATAATTATGTTGGTTTTTTTTTATCTGGATGGCAAATAATTTTGCAATACTTTCCTTTTTATAGATCTGCACAATAACAATTTAATTATAATTGGTCAAAATTTACAACTGAGGGTTTGATTTACTTATATTTTTTAAAAACTCTTTCAGGCTTACGATGTAGGACTATCACATATTAGGGTGGCAGTTGATTTTGGGTCGATAGCCCTCACCTTGAAGTGGCTTTCCGGCCTTGTGATGTTAAAAGCGATCTCTAATTTTGTTTTTAAAGCATACAAAATTACAAATACGATCATCTGCTAAACTTCTTCACCACATTCCAAAATATAAACTTTTAGAAAGAGGCTGTTCATGTGCTCATCACGAGCGCACTCTCGGGGAACCGACCACGTGGAACAGACGAGAAGACGTGCGTGGAACGTTTCAATGGTGACTACCCGCTATGGCGGTTACGTTACATATAAGAAAAGCCTTCATCTGGATCCCTTATAGCTCTTCATCACTCAGACTTTACTGCATCACGCATAAATCTTTCGCCTTTTACTAAAGATTTCCGTGCAGCGAAGTACCTAATGAGTCTATAACAATTTTTCACTGGCTTATCGAAAGACAAGCCTCACAATAAAACAAAAGATAGATTCTAAGAAATGTGGCAAACCGTCAAGAGAGAGAAATAATATTTCATAGAGATAGAAAAGGTAACATTTATTTCAATCCTTCATTAAGTGATCGATAAGAGGCATGTGTACCCCCTTACTGTGTTTAAATTGTGATTATTTAGATGATTTTAAAGGGGGAGTGAGGGGGTGGGGACATCTTTGCTCCCCTGTTGTTAAAGTCCTCAATTTGTTGTGGGTACACACCCCTACATACACACAGTGATCGAAAACCATCAAATATAAATACAAAATACAGAGTGATGAATTTGATTGAATCTGGATGGCAAATAATTGTACAATACTTTAATTTTTTATAGAACGGCACGAGAAAAATTAACTATAATTGGTCAGAATTCAAATCTGAGGGTTCGGTTTACTAATGTTTTTTTTCATGCATGTACTTTGATGAAAAGCCTGCGTGCCGCAAGCGGTATTTACGCATAACGCGTAGTATTTTGTGAGTTTAATTCATTTGCCAGTAAAGATGGCCGACTTTACACTGTGTAACGTCAAGTGGGAACTATCTTTACTATGAAACACTCACCTCAACGGACCTCAAAACTTTGCCGTTTTCAATAAGAGAAGGAAACCTGTTTATACTCCTAAAATCTATGTGGTAATATTGTTAAAATTGTACTATTGTGTTCTAAAGCTAAGTAAAGATCTTCGAGCAGTAAAGATGATATGAGGAGGAGAATGCGTCCACGTGGAACGGACGAGAAGACGTTCGTGTAACGTTTCAATGGTGAACGGATAAAGGGCGACTACCCGCTATGGCGGTTACGTTACATATAAGAAAAGCCTTCATCTGGATCCCTTAAAGCTCTTCATCACTCAGACTTTACTGCATCACGCACAAATCTGTCGCCTTTTACTAAAGATTTCCGTGCAGCGAAGTACCTAATGAGTCTGTAACAATTTTTAACCGGCTTATCGAAAGACAAGCCTCACAGTAAAACAAAAGATAGATTTCAAGAAATGTGGTTATTTACTCGTCAAGAGAATTTACAAACAATTATGAGGGAAATAATATTTTATAGAGATAGTAAACGGTTACATTTATTTCAATCCTTCATTATTTTTTAAGTGCTTTAAATCTCATGAACTATTTAGAAGATTTTCGGGGGGGGGGGGCATCCCCTGCTCCCCTGTTGTTTAAGTCCTCAATTTCAGTGGGTACACACACACCCCTACATACACACAGTGATCGAAAACCATCAAAGTAAACAAAATATACAGATAATGATGAACTTGATTGAATCTGGATGTCAAATAATTGTACAATACTTAAATGGGAACTTTGCCGTTTTCAATAAGAGAAGGAAACCTGTTTATACTCTTAAAATCTATGTGGTAATATTGTTAAAATTGTACTAATGTGTTCTAAAGCTACCCAAATAAAGATGGTTCGATAGGTCGCGATACATCAGCGGGTCGAGCAGTAAAGATGATATGAAGAGGAGAATGCGTCCACGTGGAACCGACGAGAAGACGTTCGTGTAACGTTTCAATGGTAAACAGATGAAGGGCGACTACCCGCCATGGCGGTTACGTTACATATAAGAAAAGCCTTCATCTGGATCCCTTATAACTCTTCATCACTCAGACTTTACTGCATCACGCATAAATCTTTCGCCTTTTACTAAAGATTTCCGTGCAGCGAAGTACCTAATGAGTCTATAACAATTTTTCACAGGCTTTTCGAAAGACAAGCCTCACAATAAAACGAAAGATAGGTAGAAGAAGGAAAAATAGGAGGAAATGTCCTTACTCGTTATGGGATTTTTAAGAAAATTTATGAGAGAAAATACATTTTTTAGTGTTAGTTATGTTACATTTCAGTCTTACAATTGGTGCTAAGGAGCATTGTGTACCCCTTAACTGTGTTTTAATTGTGTGCTTGGAACCTCAGAAATAATTAATATGATTTTTAGGGGTGGAGGGGAAGAAGGGGGAGGACATCCTTGCTCCGTGTTGTTAAAGTCCTCAATTTCAGCGATCGAAAACCATCAAATATAAACAAAACATAAAGATAATTATGTGGGTGTTTTTTTATCTGGATGGCAAATAATTTTGCAATACTTTCCTTTTTATAGAACTGCACAAGAACAATTTAATTATAATTGGTCAAAATTTACAACTGAGGGTTCGGTTTACTTATATTTTTTCAAAACTCTTTCAGGCTTACGATGTAGGACTATCACATATTATGGTGGCAGTTGATTTTGGGTCGATAGCCCTCACCTTGAAGTGGCTTTCCGGCCTTGTGATGTTATAAGCGATCTCTAATTTAAAAAAAAAAAGCCTACAAAATTACAAATACGATCATCTGCTAAACTTCTTCACCACATTCCAAAATATAAACTTCTAGAAAGAGGCTGCGTCGTCATGATTAACCAGGCCTGTGGCTGTACATGTGCTCATCACGAGCGCACTCTCGAGGAACCGACCAAAAAACACGTAGAACAGACGAGAAGACGTGCGTGGAACGTTTCAATGGTGACTACCCGCTATGGCGGTTACGTTACATATAAGAAAGGCCCTCACCTGGATCGCTTAGTTCTATCATTACTCAGACTTTACTGCATCACGCATAAATCTTTCGCCTTTTACTAAAGATTTCCGTGCAGCGAAGTACCTAATGAGTCTATTGCAATTTTTAACCGGCTTATCGAAAGACAAGCCTCACAATAAAACGAAAGATAGATTTGAAGAAATGTGGTTACTCGTCAAGAGAATGTAAATTATAGAACGTTATAGAACGGCACGAGAAAAATTAATTATAATTGGTCAGAATTCAAATCTGAGGGTTCGGTTTACTAATGTGTTTTTCATGCATGTAATTTGATGAAAAGCCTGCGTGCCGCAAGCGGTATTTACGCATAACGCTTAGCGTTTTGTGAGTTTAATTCATTTGCCAGTAAAGATGGCCGACTTTACGCTGTGTGACGTCAAGTGGGAACTATTGTAGCGGTTTCGTCTCTGTCTGCGACCCGGTCGGTCTCAGCCAACGTCAGCGAGCGGTCTGGCTTGGAAGGCTGGAGATGTCGATCCGTTTTGGCGGCAGTCTACCGCCAGGCCCGCAGTGCACCACACTAATCAATCCCCCCAGTATTGTAAACACACACACACCCAAATGGCGGGAAAGAGTACAGCAAATGACGGGGACGGACACAGTTCAATTGAGAGTGACTTTGACTTGTTTAATTACTCATTCCTCAAATCTCTCCTCGCCTACGTCACAAAATCTACTTCAAAAAGTTATGCGGCTGATCTTTAATTACACTCACTTTCTCTCATTAATTAAATGATTTCAAAGAGATGAACATAATACAGATTATGGTAAGTGATTGTGTAGGTCTGGATGTAATTACATTGACTCACACTAAAGTATGAGGCTCCTTCCCTGTAATTAGCGTTAACGCAACACTCACGTCAATTATTGTTTCACCAGTGCTGCTCTGACAGTCGCAACGCGGGAAAAGAGAGCGATCCACGCCCGCTCCGTCCTTTTATCTAACTTTGCTGTAGGCTGGTAACCCTCCAACAACTGTAACTTAGACCGTTACGTGACAGCTAGGAACTAGCCAGGGTTACGTTGCCAAGCGACCTGTAAAACTTCTAACGTATCGCCACCAATCGATACTGCATTGCGTTACATTGGCGCCTTCTAAGTTTCGGTCAGTCTCTGACCTCTCAAACTGATACAAAAAATACAAGCAATGCACTCTACTCAATACAACAATAAAAACTCAAACTTTGTCAGAAATACAAAAATCTGTCTTTAACAATGGAAATGTAACTCTTAACTTTTCGTAATAAACTTAACGAATCGAATGTTAAACTCTTGAAAAGAACCCAAGGCTCTAAAGGTGATAACAGTTAACAAGATCCAACTGTAGGCTATCGACGTTTCTCAGGTGATTCTTTCACTCCTCGTACAACACGTCGCCTAAACTTCATAACTTGCCTCTAGTGAATTCCCGCCACGAAACTGGTTTCGAAAACTCTCTCGGTGTGGTCTTTAGTGATCAACAACCCGTCCTGGAAAACGCTGCGTGTCACCGTCTCCGTAATCTTCTTCACGGAAGCGATCTTCTCCAGCTCCACATTGGTGATTCCAGGTCCGATACTCACAATGCCGCCTTCCTCCCGCACCATTCTGCAGATTCTAGTAGTTTGCAACTCTAGTTCATCATCAGTAGTGGTCAACGGGGCCTTTAGGAAAACAACGTCATAATGACGTGCACGATGCTCATGGACTGTCTGCGTCACACCATTAAACACAGTTGTTGTGCCCTCCTCTGTGACTCTCGCTGGACTCCCGGCCAGTAAGTGATGGATACGGAGCTCCAATGGCGGCTTTTTCTCCTTCCCTCCTAGGGTAGGCTTGTCTGATACCGTCACCTGTGGCTCTGCTCCTTCCCGCTGGCTTGGGGGGCTCGTCACACTCGATGGTTGCTCTTTAGTTTCCGGAGCAGGCTCCTCATCTGCTTCCCACTGAGTCATTGGCATAGGTGACAGAGCAATTTCTGCAACTTCCTCAAGTGGTGCCTCATCCTGCTGTTCAGGAGTATTCTCGTCTGCGTCGCTTCCCTTCTTCTCTCCAGGCTTGTCTACTGCCTCTAACTTTTTGGTTGGAAGCAATGGCTTTGAACTTGTGTGCGTAACTACTGAAGGCACATTTTCCTCATCACTAGGCGCTTTGGACAGGGTGCACGGAATGTAAGGCCGCTTCTTTTTTTTAGCCCCTTTCCCCTCATCACCTGCACGTTTCCGCTTCCTTTCTGGGGATGATGTACTGGTCGCCTTCACAACTTTCTTGTCACGGCCCTTAGGCGTCTGCTCGCGCCTATTCTCGCCTTCACGGCTGCACCTACTACTGGGCGTCTTTGTGTGCCTTCTTTCGCCTCTATCCGAGCTGGTGCTTTCCCTCTCCCGGGACTCAAGGGTTTTCGCCTCTATCTGGTCGACCTCGTCCACCTTCTCAGGGTGGCAGTCACGGTAGTGGGCCCGTAGGTTGTCGCGCCTGCCGTTCTTGTGTGAACATATCCCACACAAATACTGCACTTTGGTTCCGTGCTCGTTGGACAGATGCCTCTCCAGACTTCTCTTATGCATTGACATCTTGCATTTTGGGCATTCTGTCTTTTCTCCCCGCTGGTCACGCGGTGTCTCCTCCTCGTGATTTCTCCCCATAACTATTCACCTGATGCTTGTAATGCCTGCAACGACACACAATGAAGAACTGGTTAATGTTGTGCTTCATACTGCTTAAACTGCTACACTCTGTCTACATCTACATTTATTCTATTTTCACTCTTTCCCAACTACAAATATCTATTGGGCCTTTTACGCTCCCGTGGTGGGTTTCGCCTAGCGTGTGGTACCACGGGCCTATAGCTTGACTGCTTGTAGTGTGTCCCTTCAGGCTCTGCCACTACTTTCGCCTGTGCCTCCTCGCAACTCACTGTAGGCCTACTATCTACCCTCGGCGTTCGGGTTGGCTCAGATGGACGCACTGGCGTATTCAGAGAGGTTCCACCAGTTGTCAAAGAAATGGGAAATTCAAAATCATTCTCGTCTGGAGCTAAACTCATTGGACTCTGTGATGCCTCTTCTTGCAGACTTTGAATATGAATGTCATGCTCACTATTCACGAGACTTTCCTCCAAACCGGGTGGTTCATCGGTGGCACCATCTTCCCATGTTTCAATTGGTTCGCCTTCATAGGGTTTCAATCTGTCACAGTGAACTACCTTCTTCTTCCCTCGCTGACTTCTTTGAATTCTATACGTAACGTCTGATAGCTTGTGTGTAATCAGATATGGCCCCTCCCATCTGCATTGTAGCTTAGGTGAAAGACCCTTCCGTTTTGCAGGATTGTGTAACCATACAAAGTTACCGGGTTGTAGTTTGTCTTGGATTGTTCGGCGGTCGTAGTGCGCCTTTTGCCTTCTAGCGCTCTGCTTTAGGCATTCTCTTGCCCTACCCTGAGCTGCTCTCATCCGCTGTCGCAATTCACACGCATAATCAGTCTCTGTAATTGGCGCCTTCTAGGCGTAGGTGTTTACTTGTGGAATTACCTGTGGTGTTATACTACGGCGCCTATCCCACTTCTGACACCATTTGTAGCGGTTTCGTCTCTGTCTGCGACCCGGTCGGTCTCAGCCAACGTCAGCGAGCGGTCTGGCTTGGAAGGCTGGAGATGTCGATCCGTTTTGGCGGCAGTCTACCGCCAGGCCCGCAGTGCACCACACTAATCAATCCCCCCAGTATTGTAAACACACACACACCCAAATGGCGGGAAAGAGTACAGCAAATGACGGGGACGGACACAGTTCAATTGAGAGTGACTTTGACTTGTTTAATTACTCATTCCTCAAATCTCTCCTCGCCTACGTCACAAAATCTACTTCAAAAAGTTATGCGGCTGATCTTTAATTACACTCACTTTCTCTCATTAATTAAATGATTTCAAAGAGATGAACATAATACAGATTATGGTAAGTGATTGTGTAGGTCTGGATGTAATTACATTGACTCACACTAAAGTATGAGGCTCCTTCCCTGTAATTAGCGTTAACGCAACACTCACGTCAATTATTGTTTCACCAGTGCTGCTCTGACAGTCGCAACGCGGGAAAAGAGAGCGATCCACGCCCGCTCCGTCCTTTTATCTAACTTTGCTGTAGGCTGGTAACCCTCCAACAACTGTAACTTAGACCGTTACGTGACAGCTAGGAACTAGCCAGGGTTACGTTGCCAAGCGACCTGTAAAACTTCTAACGTATCGCCACCAATCGATACTGCATTGCGTTACACTATCATTGATATCCATTAATATTAATGGAGATAAATGGGTGCGTTCGATTAGCTTACACGTGTAAGTAAAACTTACACAAGTGAGAGCGTTCGATTAGCCATCACGTGATACTCGTGTCTGCACCACTGATCTCTATTATACTGACAGTATAACAGAGATCAGTGGTCTGCCCCGGTGTCAGCCACCACAGCCCCAGTTCGCGAGCGGGTCGCTGGTGTATGCCCGGGTGTAATGACGTAGTTTCCGGCTGCAGGCGTATCATACCAAGATGGCGGGGGACAAGTTGATTGCAACGGGAGTACAAAAACTACACATTAATACACTGATTTATCGTTTATGAAACAATTATGGCAAATGGAAAGGAAATGCATTTCCTAAAAAATAAACAGTTGGTGAGTGTGTGCAAATTATGAATGATATAATTAATTTGTATCGTCACTGACATCGACGTTTTCCAATTGAGCAGACGACGGAAATGACGGAGCTGTCTGTTTACACTTCTTTAAGTCGCGCCGCTACTTGACAACCTTTGACCTTAATCTTCCCAGAGTGCTATAGCGCAAACACAGCAGCGTTCGATTAGCCTCATTCCGTGGCTACCACAAGTGTAAATCCCCGGTACACACGGGGAAGCTAATCGAACGCAATCATTACTATGGAACACTCACCTCAACGGACCTCAAAACTTTGCCGTTTTCAAGAAGAGAAGGAAATCTGTTAATACTCTTGAATTCTATGTGGCAATATTTTTGTCAACATGTCTTTGACCAAATTCTTTCGATTAATTAACTGATTGATTGATCAGGTTCGATAGGTCGCGTTACATCAGCTGGTCGAGCTGTAAAGAAGATCTGAGAGGAGAATGCGTCCACGTGGAACAGACGAGAAGACGTGAGTGGAACGTTTCAATGGTGACTACCCGCTATGGCGGTTACGTTACATATAAGAAAGGCCCTCATCTGGATCGCTTAGTTCCATCATTACTCTAACTTCACTGCATCACGCATAAATCTTTCGCCTTTTACTAAAGATTTCCGTGCAGCGAAGTACCTAATGAGTCTATAACAATTTTTCACCGGCTTATCGAAAGACAAGCCTCAAAATAAAACGAAAGATAGGTAGAAGGGAAATTCGAAGGAAATGTTCTTACTCGTCACATTTTTGTTATAGTTAGTTATGTTACATTTCAGTCTTACAATTGGTGCTAAGGAGCATGATGTACCCCTTAACTGTGTTTTAATTGTGTGCTTGGAACCTCAGAAATAATTTAGATAATTTTTAGGGGTGGAGGGGAAGAAGGGGGAGGACATCCTTGCTCCGTGTTGTTAAAGTCCTCAATTTCAGTGGGTACACACCCTACACACAGCGATCGAAAACCATCAAATACAAACAAAATAATGATAATTATGTTTTTTGTTTTTTTATCTGGATGGCAAATAATTTTGCAATACTTTCCTTTTTATAGAACTGCACAATAACAATTTAATTATAATTGGTCAAAATTTACAACTGAGGGTTCGGTTTACTTATATTTTTTCAAAACTCTTTCAGGCTTACGATGTAGGACTATCACTTATTAGGGTGGCAGTTGATTTTGGGTCGATAGCCCTCACCTTGAAGTGGCTTTCCGGCCTTGTGATGTTATAAGCGATCTCTATTTTTGTTTTTAAAGCATACAAAATTACAAATACGATCATCTGCTAAACTTCTTCACCACATTCCAAAATATAAACTTCTAGAAAGAGGCTGTACATGTGCTCATTACGAGCGCACTCTCGGGGAACCGACCACGTGGAACAGACGAGAAGACGTGCGTGGAACGTTTCAATGGTGACTACCCGCTATGGCGGTTACGTTACATATAAGAAAAGCCTTCATCTGGATCGCATAGTCTCATCATTACTCAGACTTTACTGCATCACGCATAAATCTTTCGCCTTTTACTAAAGATTTCCGTGCAGCGAAGTACCTCATGAGTCTATAACAATTTTTCACCGGCATATCGAAAGATAAGCCTCACAATAAAACAAAAGATAGATTTGAAGAAATTAGTGATGACTCGTTACGAGGAGAGAAATAAAATTTTATAGAGAAAGTTAGGTTACTCATTTAGTGCTTGATAAGAGGCATGGTGTTACCCCTTACTTACTGTCTTTAACTGTGTGTTTGGAATTTCAGGAAATCTTTAGAAGATTTTAAGGGGGAGGGGACATCCTTGCTCCCCCCGTTGTTAGCCCTCAATTTCAATGGGTACACACCCGTACATACACACAGCGATCAACAAAATAAAATAAAATAAAATAAAATAAAGATAATGATGAATTTTATTGAATCTGGATGGAAAATTAATTGTACAATCCTTTCATTTTTTTTAGAACTGCAGGAGAAAAATTAATTATAATTGGTCAAAATTCAAAACTGAGGGTTCGGTTTACTAACAATTTTGTATGCATGTAATTTGATGAAAAGCCTGCGTGCCGCTAGCGGTATTTACGCATAACGCATAGTATTTTGTGAGTTTAGTTCATTTGCCCGTAAAGATGGCCGACTTTACACTGTGTAACGTCAAGTGGGAACTATCTATACTACGGAACACTCACCTCAACGGACCTCAAAACTTTGCCGTTTTCAAGAAGAGAAGAGAAGGAAACCTGTTTATACTCTTTTGAACTCTATGTGGTAAAATGTTTAACATTTTGATATTGTGTTCTAAAGCTACCCAAATAAAGATGGTTCGATAGGTCGCGATACATCAGCGGGTCGAGCTGTAAAGATGATATGCGTCCACGTGGAACCGACGAGAAGACGTTCGTGTAACGTTTCATTGGTGAAAAGATAAAGGGCGACTACCCGCCATGGCGGTTACGTTACATATAAGAAAAGCCATAATCTGGATCCCTTATAACTCATTATCACTCAGACTTTACTGCATTACGTATAAATCTTTCGCCTTTTACTAAAGATTTCCGTGCAGCGAAGTACCTAATGAGTCTATAACAATTTTTCACAGGCTTATCGAAAGATAAGCCTCACAATAAAACGAAAGATAGAAAGAAAACGTTTAAGGTGTTGTGGTTAATTGCATGAGATTCATGAAAAAAATTATGAGAGAAATGGCATTAGAGATAGTTAGTTTACATTTCTTTCAATCTTTCATTTGGTGCTCGATAAGAGGCATGGTTTAACCCCCATACTGTGTTTTTATTGCAGTCTTATGAATTACTTAGATGATTTAAGCTGTTAAAGTCCTCAATTTCATTGGGTACACACACCCATACATACACACAGCGATCGAACACCATCAAATAAAAACAAAATATAAAGATAATGATGATTTTTTTTTATTGAATCTGGATGGCAAATAATTGTACAATACTTTCAATATAGCCCAAATCAGTTAAGTGAAACTTCTTCACCACATGCTAAAATTGAAACTTTAAGAAAGAGGCTATGTCACCATGATCAACCAGGTCTGTGGCTATGTACATGGAATTCTGAATTCCCACCCAGGTACAGCACGAGCGCACTCTCGAGGGCATTTGTGTGCAGTAACTGGGTGAGACTGAGAGTTCATAGTTCCATTGATCGTGAGGACAGAACCCCTGTAAGTCATAATGGCCGGTCGTGCATTTCCCATTGCAGCTGTCAGATAGACGCCATCTTTACCAGCAACTTCAAATTTTGCTTTGCGCTCCATCAAGAGTTTCACTTTTTCTGCTCACCCAAATCATTGGTTAACCGACCAATCATGCCAAGGAATGTGATCAAACCCCCGTGTGCCGCAAGATGTATTTACGCATCACGCATAGTTGTGCATTCTGATTTGCCCGTAAAGATGGCCGACTTAACACTGTGTGACGTCAAGTGGGAACTTTATACACCATGGATCGTTCTCCCCAATGCAGGGATATGATAGGCTGTTGAAAAAAAACCTGAACTGTGAGCGCAAAATGTGAAAGCTTGCGAGGGCGAAAACTTGCGAGCTCGAAGCCTACTTACATGCATTTATCTTTTGTTTTAAAAGCCCTAATCTGCACTCTGGGGCGGCATTCTATTTGGTTAAAAACGGAGGAATCACATCCCTGCCAATGGAAATCAAAACTTTGCCGTTTTCAACTCTTAAAAATCTATGTGGTAATAATTTTGTCAATGCGTCATTGACCAAATTGTTTTGACTAATTAATTGATTGATGGATCAGGAGAGCTTGCTGATGATGGCCCGAAAGGAATTCAACAGATGTATAGCCACATAATTGAATACATTGTTTACTTTTATCACTCACTGTGTTTAGTGAATATAAGGGAAACGCAGCAACGAACCTGAAATTTTTTCATTTTGGTTGGCAAGCGGGGCAAAGACGTAATTTATTTATCTATTTGTTTATTGTTTATTTATTTATTTAATTTTCTTGATTGATTGACTGATTGATATTTGGGGGGCTATTTAATGTATTGGAACCTTCATTTGTGATTTTTTTAAAAACTCTTAGGGCAAGGGGAAGGGTTCTAATGGACCCTCCCCCTCCTCTGGTTATGCCACTGGGTAAAGGGTGGCGTGAAATACAATTTGATAAATTGGAACAAGAGGACAATATTAACATGCAAACCCATAATGTTCAGAAGTGTGCCCAACCTGCCAACAGATACCAAGTCTCCCCTATGATGGCAAACACCATGGCCGGCCCAGGGGTCGAGTACTATTGACAAAACAAGTGTCTAGCAGAGTGAATGGGGTTTGGGGGGTTTTCGATTTTGAATGAGCAATCGTGAATGTTTCATTTCTTCACATCGCCGATGTCTTCTATACTGTCTTCATCGATCTGAAATCCACAGAAGGAAAAATGAAAATGGGATTAATGAGCTTCGTTAGTTTATGTTTATTTCTTAATAACTTTTTGGTGATGAAACCAAGAGATCCGTAAAAGTGATAAGCACCGTAACCATTAGGCCTGAAGATAACTGTGTTTGAGACGATTAAGAAACCGCCATTTTTAGATGTGGGGAGCATAACCCTCTTAAGAAGGAAAACTCCTCGTTATCAGGTGGGGACTAAACACCCAAATCCACATGCAAGGCTCTGCTAGTGTTACAAAAGATGTTAGAATTGATATTGTTCATTATTAAGGTTTTAAATCCTCCAAATTCCTATTCCAAAAGCTGCCTGACTTTGTAGGATTTGGTGCTGAATACCTGACTGATGGGGCAGGATCGTCATGATGATCATAGCAGTTTCTGTGGCTGTACATGGATTTATGAACTCTAACCTAGTTACAGCACGCGCCCGCCAGCCGTCACATCATAATTGAATAATGGCGGCGCCCTTTGTCATGTGACGGCTAGTGTGCCTGTGTAGTAACTGAGCTAGAATCCATGTACAGCCACAGGCTGATCATGACGACAGTCCCCCTTTATTAACAGCCTATCATTGGAAATGGCATTTACTAATCGAACGGCTATGCTAGAGGACAAACATTCTACAACATCACAAATAGATATCTAGAGGTTGGGTGATATCTAGGCCTGCGCCTACGTCTTTCTCAATCACAACTGCATCTCCAACTCTTTCTACATACAAAATGAAGATGAAATCAATGAAAAATCCTGGAATCAGGAAAAAATCCTTACAAGTCAGATGCCTTGGGCTCAATTTCAAAAAGCTGTTGAGCAGAAATAGGCCCTAAAGCCAAAAATGAGTGGGGCACCAGTCGCAACAATGTAAGTTTTATAGAATTTTTGGCTGGTAATCTGTTCCTGCTCAGCCATGTAAGCAAGTGTTTTTGTGCTAAGCAAGTTTTTGTGCTTTCAGGCTTTGTGAAATTGGGCCCTTACCTGTCAGGCATGAAATTGTGTCCTTTGAAAAAACAAGGACAATTATTTATTTATTTATTTATTTATTTCTTGTTTACCCTGGGTAATCCATTCAGTGAGAAAAAACTCACTGATCTCCCATGGATCCCAGCTTACATAAAAACTACAGAAGTGCACTGAATATACAATAATAAAAGGTTACAAGGAAAAAACATGGCACATACGTTAAAAAAACACTGGATCCTATAAAGCACTCCTAAATATTACAAAAAGTGAATTAAGTATGAAGAATGACAGAAAAAGAAAAAATAGTAAACATACAAAAGCACTAACAGATAAGAAAACCAAAATGAAGGAATAAAACAAAAAGTGTCAGTGGAAAATGGGTTTAACCGAGCTGTTTGAGTTGATTTAAAAATTGATTGAATTCTGTTGGCTGCAGAGATTTCAGACTATGTGGCAAGTTGTTCCAAGCCTGGGCACCCCTGAAATTAAAGGTTCTTCTTCCACTTTCTGTTGAGTACGAGGGCTGAATAATACATGTTCATGTGGTATAGATTTTGACAGGCTCTCAGGCTATTTGGGGAGAGTCTCAAAAACCAGAATTGGTAGGAATGTTGAAATTGAATCTAATAAGTAGACCAGAGGGCGTACATGGTCCCGTCCATATTCTCTTCTGCGTAAATGTTGCCATAGTTTGGCATACTGAAGCAGTCCAGCGGAATGTTCTGCCGGTCCACTGAATGGCGGCCACATGCCAACGGGAACGTTCTTTTGAGCTTAGCACGTGCCTGACCGTTTGAGACGCTCCCTTAATAATAATTTCTTAGGGTGATAAAATAGGAAAACAGATTAAATTTGGAGCAAAGTCCCGCCTGCCCTAATTCACTTTATTCTTTGCTTATGCCTCGATAAATAATGGCGATGCACCGAGTTTAAACAGTCTGACATTATGAGAATGGTGGAAGAAATTTTCTTACATTGAACTTCTCCGGGATGAAATCCAGAAGGTCATCCGTGACGTCTCCTTGGATGACAATCTCATCCTCTCCC
Source organism: Pisaster brevispinus (assembly GCA_023634235.1). Lineage (NCBI taxonomy): Eukaryota > Metazoa > Echinodermata > Asteroidea > Forcipulatida > Asteriidae > Pisaster > Pisaster brevispinus. The sequence goes on along the minus strand of JAMKCF010000003.1, from coordinate 23,327,592 downwards.
GATGCTACAGATGCGCCACACGAGAAACGAGATGCAAAAGCTTTTGATGCATCCCTTAAATCTATATCTGAAAGAGCCAATGAGAAGAAAAGGTCGTAGTCATTCTAAAAAAAATATTCTCCCGAATGAAAAGTAAAATGTTTTCCGTTGATTTGTAGGAAAAGAATGCAAGCCAACGCTGCTGCGTGAATGATTTATGTTTTTTTATAGCATAGTATAACGCTACACAAATCCATCAAGTAGGTCTCATACTTCAAAGGTAGCCCCCCAAAAATACCTTGCAGGAAAATACTGAAAGTTGAAGCGCCTTGAGCGTCACTGAGTGATGGATATGAGCGCTATATAAGAAGCCATTATTATTATCAGTTGCAACTCCTAAATCATCATGTGCTCAGGTCTGAATTTACTTGGAGGCCATTGGTGCCCCTTCAAAAACTTCACATACATTTTTCAAAATATGGAGATGCCCTGCAAAATGAAAATGACTGTGCCCTCTCAAAGATGATATTCCAGGCCAGTGTGCTACTACTAATATTAGCTCTGTGCACAAAATATGTTCAAAGCAGCTGGATAAAGTTGTTACCTGCAAGGTCATAACTCAATCACAAAGACAAGGTTAGTTCAATAATAATAATGGCTTCTTATATAGCGCTCATATCCGTCACTCAGTGACGCTCAAGGCGCTTCAACATTAATTTCCTGCAAGGTATGTGGGGCTTCGTTTAAAGTATGAGACCTACTCCTTTACATAGCACCAGGGAATGGTTTACAAGGTGCTGTGGCGCAATATGCAGCCAATTAAACCAGGAACACCGGGGCGAACCCCTTCACTTTTCGATAAGTGTACTGGGTTCTTTTACGTGCGTTACACAACACACGGGGCCAACGGCTTTACGTCCCATCCGAAGGACGAAGCAATAATGGTTAAGTGTCTTGCTTAAGGACACAAGTGTCACGACCGGGACTCGAACCCACACTCTGCTGAGTCGGAAACACCAGAGCTTGAGTCCGGTGCTCTTATCCGCTCGGCCACGACACGCCATTTTTCCAGCATTTTAACGCTACATAACAAAGTGTGGACCTGAGAACAAAAGAGGTCCACACAATGTAGGAACTTGAAACACTATCTGAACTTATACACGTCCACACAGTGTTTTTTTTTTTACAGTGTTGAAGAATAGGATTTTTCCTCAAGTGTACAGAACAAAGGAATGTCCACAGAGTGACTGCAGCACAGAGCTGTGTGAGTTGACCGACAATTTGAAAACCATTCAACTACACTGGTTGTGTATGGTGGCACAACTGGGCTCATAATTCGGTACCTTATGGAGACCAAGGACAAAACAAACAAGGGAACATAAAAGGACTCCATAGGGAATATCTAAAGACCGGGGTGCTCCACAAGGAAATTTGTGTACAAAGTCTATGGGAAAATCTCAAGTACAAGGACAATGGAAAAAAACAAAAGATGTCTCCACAGGGATGCATATTTGAGACTGTGTGTACGTCTACACATTGGTGTACTGTGTGTAGATGCGTTCCCTGCACGATATCATACTGCAGGCTGGTATAGTTTGTCCATCAATCGAAACCACAGTGGATGACATCGAATTGTCAAACAGTAGGAGGGTTGACTGTGTACATAGCAGCATTCACCACATTAGATGCTGGCATATTTTATCTGTCCAGCAAAACCACAGTAGATGATAGTGAATGGTCAAACAGTAGGAGGATTGACTGTGTATGTAGCAGCATTAACCACATGATATCGTAGTGGATGCTGGCATAATTATGTTATCTGTTCATCAAAACCACAGTAGATGATAGTGAATGGTCAAACAGTAGGAGGGCCAACTGTGTACTGTGTAGCTGCATTCATCACATGATATCATATTGCAGGCAGGCATAGTTTACCATATATCAATCAAAACCACAATGGATGATAGCAAATGTAAAAAAGCAGGAGGAATTAAGAACTAAATAAGGATTAAAAAAAATCAATCAACAACAAAAAACCTTTCAATTTTTTCACCTAAATTAAAATAAAATAAGTTTTAACACAGCTTACCATGTGAGCCGATTCCCCGTACAACAGTGACGTATTTCTTTTTCTGTCGCTGTATCCTTGATATTGTCACCGTCTGTGGCTCCATCTTCTTCTTCACTTTCATCACACCTCTTCCTCCTATGGAAAGAATTGGGTTAAAGTTCCATCAATTTTGAAGACCAAATGTTATCAAACCAGCCGTTCTGGTGTGAAAGAGAATCTTTACTTTAGATAAGTAGTCGTGAGAATTTTGCAAGCCAAGTTGGCCCCTCGAAACACCTTACAGTTATTATTACCCCTGTTCATTGGCCCCAAGCGTTCAAGAAACCATCTAAACACCTTAGGAGTATGCACCACCGGAAGCCAAATGGGCGCACTGTTTGCTTATCATCCACATCAGCAAATCTCTACCCATTTAAACCTGGGTGATGAGAAGCAGCTCTAGTTAAAGTTGCAAGGCTGAATTTTCGTCGAAAATCATATATTTTTTAGGTTTCTTTCTCTGAACATTTTGATGTACAATGCTGTTTCAAAACAAAAAAAACATACAACAGCTTGCTTTGTATGAGCCATGGACAATGCACAAAACACATGTAACATTAACACACAAAATTGTTTGTACATATGGCTGATGGGCGTGAATTATTGTCGAGATACCAACAATAATTTGTAGTTTTTGATTAAACAACCAATAATCATTGGTGGATTTTTTTCCTGCAATAGCTCAAACGAAAGCTTATTAATTTGTTTGAATCTATATAGATACAAAATAGCTTATTTAAAATTTTAATCTAAATTTTCGGGTCAAATCAGCCCAAGTTTGGACCTAGTGTCTTTAAGTGTCTTGCCCAAGGACACAAGTGTCATTCATGACTGGGGTTCGAATTACACTCTGATGACACCCAGAACTTGGTCAAGCTACGAGCAGGTGAGATGAATCAGCACAGGAAGACGCCCTCTTTATAGGTTTAAAACTTAAGTCACCTTGGTGAGACAAATTATCTTAAAAGGAACTTGAGAAGCTCCGTAAGAATTTCACAAACCTCTCTTCTGTTTCTTCTTCTTCCCATCTCCGCCCTCTTCCTCTTCTTCAAGATTCAATCTCTCAAAGAGTTTGGGGAAGTGATCAGACAGCCAGACCTTACACTCCTTGTATGATGGGTTGAACTCACAGTACTCCACCGGCATGGTACACACTATTGACAAAACGGATTCAAAATGGATTGAAAAATGATGTTACCACTTGTTGAGATATAGGCTTAGACAAGTTTGTTTTAATTATATTATTTTAGTACAGACTATTTAAAGTATTACAATGAAAAAAACCTCAACCTCAACAGTGTCAATGGCTAGACACCCTCCAGGGCCCAAATGAATCACTAATTCATCAAGCGGAGATTGCTGACCGTAAGCACAGAACTCCACTGTAAGAAGGACATATGAAATTAAGCCCCAACTAGACAACATGTTGATTAACCATTTAGCAGAAAAATATCAACAAAATTGAGCTGGTTTTGCGTCATCTGATTTTACCCTGATCTCCTGGCACAAAAAACCTGACAATATTTAGTGTTCAAAATGTTTAGAACATACGGTCAGTGTCACCTTTCCCCTACCCTCCCATATATTATCCTCTATCACGTCTTTGCCACAATGAGGGATTCACAAGGACTGAGAACTTTAGGCACAAATAACAATTGCTTATCACTGGGTCAGCCATTTCTATCTTGTCCGAGTCCAAACAATTTTATGTTGGAGTGACATAGGTAGGAGAAAAAGACGGAGGATTGAGGTCACCCTGGTCACCTGTAGGCGAAAAGGCTCAGGGGTACTTGGAGTAAGGGTCTTTCAACATACCACCACAGTAAATGACTTTCAACGGGTACGAAACATCTTTCTTCCTGGTAGACGTCTTTTCAACTGGCTCCGACTGGGCATCATTCTCCACTGGGTCAGTGACCTCTGCTGTTGCCATGGTTTATAATATCGTCAATAATGTAACTGGGGAAAAAACACAAGTTTTAAGGTACAAAATGTAAACAGCTGTTTTTGCGTCTTGACTCTACTATGCAGGAGACAACAAAGTGCCATTCCTGAAGCTGTCCAGAAACACTTCCTACCCAGCCCTGTGTTCTCACATTTTTCTAATTTTAGAATGGCTGGTGCCACTTGATCAGTCTGCAATATTGAGCCAGCAGATCGTATAGGGCCCTCTTTAATGTGTATGAGTAGCCGGCATTGCATAAAGTATTAAAGTACAGGTCAGGTTTTTCGTCCCGATCGTGGCAGAGAGAAAACAAACCTGGCTTGAATTCAACACACTCATTGTTCGATACCAGCTGTGGCCTTTAAAAAAGAAATTGCTCCATCCTCAAAAATATTAACATTCTTTGTATTATCCTGTAAAAATAATTGACTTCTAATTTTAATGGAAATTATTTACCTTTTCTTTTTTTCTGATTTGTGGCTCCAGTGGAATTTTGTTTAAAAATTAAGATTAAAGGGTGAATACGGTGCCATCTCAATCTGGCCATACAGCACAGCATGTTGGCACAGATTCACAGAACCAGGCTTAGTATTAGTATTTTTTTTTTAAAGTAAAATTTCTGAAGTCTTAAAAAATTGTACAATTGTAGTTTGTACAATTAAATAAAACAGGGCAGAAAAAATGCATGTTTATCACTCAGTGTTTATGGTTTTGTTAATGTTATTTTTGCTTGTGTTATATTGGTTAAATTCGACAATCGTATCGTACTGCCTAAACTAAAAACTAATTCTTTTGTTCATGTCGTTCATAAAACTTAAAGCTATTAATTTTATAGAAACAAAGTAAACTTTCAAATTCAAATCAATACAATGGATTAGAAGTAAAAAGGGCACTCACTTCCTATTTTCTGATGGTCTCTCTCTGGAAGAAAATAAATGGGTCACACACGTGGGCGCCCTTCAACACTGAAGTAATGTTTGTTATGGGCGACTATGCACGTCAGCATTCAATAGATTGAACGACTACTTTTGACGCTCGTTGACGAATAAATGCATTCGTTCCACATCCTCAGAGGGATAAAAAATTGTGTTTTTTTTTATAGATCATTCCCAGGGTATTCAAATTCTCTGCATAATATTCATGAAGAGAGTGAACAAGCAACAATCTTGGGACCGACGTTGCGTATAAACTTTATCGGCTAAACACCTGCCAACGGCTATCTTGGCCACTGGAACTTTGTCCTGCAGATTAGAATGTGATGGTATCCATATTTTTTGGTGTACTCCTAAATACCGTTGTTGTTATTAAATGTCAAAAGTAAAGCAAATCATTCGATATTTTTTTTAAATACTGACCTTTGATCTCAAGGTCAAGTACTTCCAAACGAAATTCAGTCAGGTTGTTCGACGTCTCTGGCTGTAGGATAAGGTACAGACTACACAGGTTGTCAAATAGGGGTCTGACTACTGGTATCAAATAAGTTTAAAAATGGCCCGCGATGAGCATTGTTGACCTTCATTTCTGGCGAAACAAATTTCCCCGTTTCAGCATTTGGTGAGTTGATTTATTTTATCGACATCCAAACGTGACAATGAGTTTGATAACGATTATTTTTTTAACTGAATACACCATAGCGAGGAATCATTGACAATTTGCCGTTTGGCTTTTCCTTTTTTGTGGTGTTGTGTTTTGTGTTCATTTGCAATGCATGGGCATGAAAATCATGATGGGTTGTAAATACTCCTAAAGGCTAGTCCATGTAGTCCTAGAACTATGATAGTATGAGTGACGGTTCGTTCCGCTATCGTTGTGGAACGAACCTAAAGTCATACTCATACTCATAGTTCTAGGAGTAGGTTGTAAACAGAATGCTGTCACAAGAAGTGTCATTTAGAGAGAGGAAGACCGTCAGTCAGTCCCATCTCTGGGACATCAACACTGGATGAACATTTGTGTGATGGGGGTGTGACTGTGTGACTGACTGGCTGTCAGTGTCAGTCATGCGACATAACTGTGATTTTGTGGTGTTGACATGATCGCTACCGTCGTTTATAAGTCCCAGTAAAGTAAAAAAGCATAACAATAATATTTGAATAACAATCTTTTAATTAAAAAATCCCCCAATAAACAGCATTTAAATAAACAAAAAATTAAATCTGACCCCACCCAACCAAAAGGCACAGGTTGGCTAAATTTCTGCGTCTAGCCACCACTTTAAAATTAAAGTTTATCTCCCTGTTTACTAAAATAGTAGGTTTATCCATGGGGAGGTAGGAATATTCCTATACCTCCATGGTTTATCCTTACCTGTTCAGCAGATGGGTTGACAGAATGTACTACCTAGTACTAGAACGTAGATATGATGCCCATTTTCCGGTCTTTGGTGGGTTTTCACAACTCTGCTCCCTACACTCCATTTTAGTTCATTTGGGCATGAGTGCACGAGAGTTCCATGTGCGCGATGAAATGTGCAATTGAATTTTCCTGTTTAAAGGTAAAACTAAGTTCTGAAATTCCCCAAGAAGAATATTCTGAAAAGGGAAATTAAGTCCAATTTCCATTACAAAATCAAATAAATCCCTAAAAAAGTGGTGGCCGGATGCAGACATTTTTCCCACTGGTTTAATAAAAAGTGTCACAACTATTTTCCACATTTCGGTTCTCTTTTTCTTGGTGACTGTTCCATGTTCCGACACACCTACATGTATGTTTCAACAACCCTATGTTCTGACACCCTTTCCCTATGTTCCGAGTGGCACATTAATTGTCTTTAATTATTCTTCAATTAAGACAATAAGTATCATTGAATTTGTTTTGCTCTTTTTTTAGATTTGATTGGGCAATGGAGGGAACATCCTTCTCCACGCCTGCAGTCAGTTATAATCCAAGAGATTTTACGTCAGCCAGTAAAAGATATTCAAGACTAACAACAGGTCAAGATTTGAAACTGAGTCTCATATATATTAGATTGAACTTTGGTTCTGTGCAGGCAGTCGGCACATTCTTCTTTTTGTTTTATTTTTTAACAAACTTTGCTTGACAAAACACTCTACACACTATGACTGATGTTCAGTTGAATCTGTGTTGCAGAGTTGCAGTTAAAGATGTGCTCCAAGGTCTAAATCAGTTTTGTTTGATCCAATAGATAGATTCCTAAGGAAAATGGAGAACAAAATACAGGTCTCTGACCTCAGGTTAAAACGGTGTGAAATGCCAGAGCGTGTTTGATACCCTTCATGTGTAAGTTTTGTCAATAGGCCTAGATCAAAAAGCGTTTGATGGCGTCACATTTCACATGAGGCATGTATATGGTCTGTTGATTTTTGTACAGAGAATTTTTAGTTCTCGCCTAAATGTTGATGATACTCAATCAAAGTGGCATTGAATTTGACCTTTTGATTGGCGCAGAAATTCCTCTTTGCTTCAAGCTCCTTTTTGCTTAGTTCCTTTTTGTGCCTTTTTATGAAATAAGACCCTGGTCTTGGCCTTGGTGCCCCTTCAAAAGTTTCCCATAGACCTCAAAGGTTTTTCTAATGGAAGTGCCCTTTGCAAAAAGAAAATGGCCTTCCCTTCTTTCAGATGAAATTCCAGGCCTTGGACACACTTATTGTTACAGTTTGGTGTGTCCCTTTGTCAAGCAATTATATTAAAAAGAGTGAAGCCTATCTTAAACCAATGTTAAATCTTCCCAGTGACTGGAGTTTAATATTCGATTGAATTCTAAAGTTACACAAACAATGATCGTTAAACTTTGTTGAACTTTCTTCCTGTAGGTAATGCACAAAGTAGCTATGAACCGTACCACAGTACGCCCAAACAACCCTCTCCAGGCTCCGCCCACATTACTTCCTTTTCGACGTCCTCCCTACCTGTCAGTCATTCCAGTGGGACTGCGCACAGCTACGCCAAATCCTCATCACCTACAGGGAAGGTGCTGAAGGGCTCCCCCAGTGTTGGAATGGGGAAAAGTTCGCCAAGTCCGAACCGAGTCCGAGCTGGGAGTCCATCGAGGGGGTTTGGCTCTCCACCGCGGCATGTAAATATTGTCTGATAACTTCTCTTTTCAATAGGGGCCTACTGAGCCATTTTTCGTATTAAGTTGATAATTTGATAGGTTTAGTTTTTGCAGGAAGAAAAATGCTCAACACAAGGCGAATAAAGGCCACTTAAAGTGGATTCAAGGTATGAACATGTAAAATTTGAGTTTTGAGGAATCGGGTAAAAAGTTCTGTTTCGAAGTTTGGGGTTTGATAAAAAAAAAAAATGTGGAATGGGAGTTGTTGAGATGGTAGATGTCAGCAGACATACCGGGTAAATTTTCATTGTTTGCATCTAGGGTTTATTGGCTATGCTCAGGCACCTTTTCAAAACTATTCCAGGATAACCCGCAAGTTATTCCCAAGCAGTCCAATTATACTGTGGATAAGTTCGAGGGGAAAGTAATTGCATCAAGACCAGGCAATTTGTTTTCAAGATGACCAAGCCATAACCTTAAGATTCTTATCTACTGGAAATGCGCAGGTAGAAGAAATGACTAATAGAGAGTCATAGAGTAATTAATCAGGTATGTCACAAGACGTTAACATTGCCAGGAGCTACAATGTATGTGATTTTACCAGTCGGCCAAACCACAGAATACTCAGTCTTGTGAACATACATGTACTTGCGGATAAAATGAGCTTTGTTCTGGGCAAGCATCTAACTATGGAAACAATTCATCCTCAACTTATCCTCAATGATTTACCCTTTGTGGATAAACTTTTCCACAACTTATCCTCTTCCTGGAAAAGTTTTGCGAGGTGCCTAAGCAAAGAAAAAAATTGCTTAGCAGCATCAGGTCAGTGCCCTCAAGTGGTGTGTTTTCCAAGACATTCATATTTTTGTTGTGTGTTTTTTTTTTATAGAGTTATGTGTCAGAGCTTGAGACCACAACCATCCAGAAGCAACGCAAGGAGCTACATCTTCTTATAGGTGAGCTACAAGACCGCGACAGAGAACTCAACGAGATGGTTGCATCTCATCAGAAACAACTCCTAGCCTGGGAACAGGATCGACAGAAACTACTCACATTAGAGCAACGTTACTCCAGGCTAGAAGGTATTTGAATATACTGTTCTCGTCTTTAATGTGCAAAACAAAATTTGTGTATATTAAGTGATAAACCAGAAGGAGCTGGGTAAATTTTTAGTAATTTGGGGCTGAACAAAGAATAATTAACAGCTTCAAATCTCGGTCAAGTCAATTTGTCTGTGTTCAACCCCAAATTAAATACAATTATACATAAGGTCCACCCAACCCCTTGGTTTATTAAAAAAACATCCAATCTAGGATTTATTTTCCGTTCTCGCCTACACCCATCAACCAGCTTAACCTGCTCCAGTTTCCCACCAAGGTCCAGCTTAACTGAGCACAAAGCTCAGTTAAGCTGAACCTTCATGTCAGCTAAACCTCAATTGCAGCATTTCAGCAGCATACAACAACAGAGTCCAGCATTCTCCTGAAGAGGGTCAGGGCATACTGATCGAAACGTTGAGTTGTTTAAACCGCAACTCATAGAGGGAGTTTGTATGCACGCTGTCTTTGTCCGCTACTAGATTGTATTCCCACCATGCCAAATTTCAAATCAGGGCATACTGATTGAAATATTGAGTTGCTAAACCACAACTCATAGAGAGAGTTTGTATGCACGCTGTCTCTATCAGCAAACCTCACGAGACTGTATTTCCACCTTGCAAAGTTCCAAATACAACTTGCAATGCTGTACATTTAACCATCTACAAATAGTTCCTACTTGATTGTTGATGATGTCACACAGTCAACCATCTTTATGGGCAATGACATCATTTCTTAATGCACAACTGTGGGTTATGCGTAAATACTGCGTGTTTCATCAGATTCCATGCATAAATGGTCAGTGAGCCACTTGGCTGCTTAAAAGAATTTTGAATGCTTGATACAGCCCAAAGCCAAAACCCACGTTTCCTGTAAAGATGGCATCTATTGGGAATTCTCTATTGTGTAATCAATTAATATCATCCACTGTGGCTCTGAATGTTAGATGTATTTGCCAGCATGGATTTCATGTGTTGAATTCCTCTACACACTGTACAGGCAGATACTGTAGTTCTGTAGGGAACTGTGCCACCATACACAACCTGTGCAGTTGAATGGGTTCTAATGGTTGCACAACTCACTGGAAAATGTTACCAACAAGTCTGAGGCTTTTTGTGCACATGAACATTTAAAAATGTAAATTTAAGAAGCTGTGTTAAATCTTTAGTTGCATTGAAAATTTATGTGTTCAAAAGTACGTACTTATATCCATAGTGTTAGCCAGAGGGGTGTCTGGGTGTCTTTTGGACACCCTGTTTTTAGTTTGGACACCCTGTTTTGTCTGTCATTTACATGTAAATGTATTGTTAGAGCACAGTTTGGACACCCAGTTTTTAAATTTCCAGCAAATTTGGACACCCTTTTACCAAATCCTGCCTAAAACCTTGCATCAATGATTAGTACTTAAACAATAGACCAAAAACTTGCATTTCAGGTGAGTTAAAGAGTCGGTCTGAGCAGCTGAAGAGCCAGTCTACTCAGCTGAAGGTTCTCGAGTCTCAGGATCAGTCCAAAGAACTTGCTCTCCAATCAACACAGAAACAGCTGCAGCAGATGTCGGAGAAAGCCAGCGCGGCCTCAAGACGTGCACATGAAATGGAGGTCCGTATCTTATCAAGTCAGGGGTGTGATTTCTAAAGATTTTTCCTGATTCCGTGTTTTTCTCAAAATCTCCTTGTGCATTAAACTTTCCTTGAAAGAAGTTGAGCGATCCCCAAAGGGAGAGAGAAATAGCCCCACATTGTGTCCAAACAAGGTGTTGTATTTCTGGCGATGCACTGAGTCTGTAAACCTGTAAACATCTGGGAGGTTCTCGGACGGAAACAAGGGGGGACCCAGGGCCACAAGCCATTCGCAGGAATTTTCACATACGCCAACTCTCGTCCCTGTCATGTGGATGGTTCGTGTAGCTTGTCGTGGTTGAGCGGTCTAGCATGTTGGACCCAACTTCTGATGGCTTGAGTTCAAGTGGATTCGAATCCTGGTCATGGAACTTGTGTCCCTGAGCGAGACACCTCTCTCCGCCAAGGAGTACAGTATGGAATACTGATGATATGACTGATTAGCAACCTGTGCGCCTGTGTGGCTGTCGGGGCTGCATACTCCTAATGAGTTGAGATGGTTTCAGGAATGCTTATTAATTTTGGTTTTTACCCTTACACCGATGTGTGTTAGCACTGTATACTCAGTACTTTCCTGAGTTCTGTGAAAAGAAATCACAGGCATATTACTCGGGTGGGATTCGAACCCACGACCTTTGCAATTCTATAGCAGTGTCTTACCAACTAGGAATGCTTTTACTTTTGAGGCTTGATGAACCTTGTAGTAATAGTGTAAAAGTCCTTCGATGCTCGTTTTAAATGCGCCTAATATAAGCTCTTTTTCCTTTAATAATAATAATAACTAGTTCTTATATAGTGCATTTTACAATAACCTGTCAATGCGCTTTACTCAAGGGCACACGTGTCATGACCGGGATTCGAACCCACACCCCGAAGAATTAACCACCAGAACTTGAATTCGATGCTCTAAACCGCTCGGCCATGACAACCTCTTAAGGAAAAAAGAGTTATTGTAAAATTTAGTTTTTGCTTATTTGATGACCCTTTGTCTCCTCTCCAGGAACACTCTGTCCAACTGAATGGGATGATCCGTGACCTTTCCAATAAAGTAGGTCAATTTGAGGCCAGAGAGCAAGAACTTGTGACCATGTTAAAACTCAAGGTAAATGCAAGACTTGTTCCAGGCATGTTAAACTGTCAAGTACCCTGAGGGCTTGCCTAATTAAAAATGTTTATTCTGTCATGAGCACCGGACTATTGCAGAGAAACCCCCATGATCATTTGGGCCCCATTTCATAAAGCTGTTGGGCTGAAAATTGTGCTTAGCAGGGCCAAATTTCATATAGCTGCTTAAGCAGAAAATATTGCTTAAGTAAATTTCCATTAGTCGCCTGCAGGTGATCTTTGGATTTTCAAATTTGGTGACATACTTTTATTGTTTGTTTAATCAGCCAGGGCACTTCAGACAAAATAATTGCTTACTACCATTATCATGTTTTATAACAACGAGGCTTTGCCCTCCTCAAGAAAAAAAAAAAATTTGAATAATTATATTTGTTGATTCAAGGAATGAAGGAGACTATTTTTACTAAGTGAGGTTTGCGGTAACACCATATGAAAATCTCTTTTGAGTAGTGTAGGTTCTGAAAAGAACCAGTGGTTAACGACTCAACGCTTTGATCAGTATGCCCTGATCATCTTCAGACTATTTATATATTGTGTCAAAATTTAATAACTAAGAGAAGATTGAAACAGACACTAACATCTCTTTAACCATGAATATCTGCTGACTGATGCAGGACAATGATTTGGCAGAAGCGTCAGCGCACATCACTGACATGAGTAGCAAACTGAAGAGATTTGATCGCGCTAATAAGGTAAGACATGGTTTGTGTAATTATTTAATTTTTTGTTTATTTGTTGATAACCAACAGCTGTTAACCACCACTAACAGGAATCATCAAACAAGAAAGCTTTAAAAACATTTAATTAAAAAAAAACTGTTTGAGTGGTGTTTGAAGCTTTGCATGGTGTGGAAAATAAGAAGTAACTATAATAAGTAAACTTTTTGGTACAACCATGTGTAAAGTCTTTTTTGGGAGGAGTGTTGGCTTTGAAAGAAGCCAGTGTGGTCTCTACGTTTTATAAATATTTAAATATTAAAGAAAACCCCCCCCCAAAAAAGGAAGAATGATATACTGCACCATGCTATGATGTTTTATCAGCCAAGACTCAATAGACAAATATAAGTAGATAATAAACAACTTTTCACAAAAGAAAAATAGAACAAGAAAACAAATTACAAGTGAGAGGAGTTTAAAGCAAAATCAAGCTGGAGGTTATAGGGTGAGATGGGAATGAGAACGGGGAAGGGAAGGACTGGGGTTAAGCAAACGAGCACAGGAACAAAGACAGAGATTCAAAACAAACAAATATCAAGAAAGAAAAAAACATTGGATGAACAAATAAACAAGAAATGACAACAAGAACGGCAGGAGCAGTAAAAACAACAACCGAGACAATAATAAAAATGACAACAATCCTAAGAATGACAACATATAATAAAACAATTTTTTACTTATTAGTGACATTCCCTACTTCTGTTTGTATTCTTCGTTAACACCCACATCTCGCATATGAAAATCTGTAATCTAGGAGATTCGACAAACTGAGGCAGCAACGAGAAAAGAGCTGGCAACTTTGAAGCAAAAATGGAATGGAGAAAAACAAGAACTGGACAAAATGAAAGGTTAAGTTGCAAGTCCTGAATAAAAGTTTGTATGCTTTTAGAGCAACTATAGCTGCTAACTTATTGTTAACTAGTGTTACTGCCTGCACAAGTGAGCAAGTTAGACTGCTGAAGAATGGTTAACTAGTTGTGCTAATGAGCAGGTTAGACTGCTAAGTTGGACTGTTAACTAATGGTTAACTAGTGTTATCAGAGAACAAGTTGGACTGCTCGCTAATTGTTAACTAGAGTCAATGAGCGGATTAGACTGCTAACCCATGGTTAACTAGTTGTGCCTATGAGTGAGTTAGACTGCTAACTTATGGTTGATTTGTGCCAATGAGCAAGGCTGCTAACTAATGGTGAACTAGTTGTGCCAATTAGTAAGGCTGCTTAACTTATGGTGAACTAGTTGTGCCTAAATGTATGAGTGAGTTAGACTGCTAAGTGATGGTTAACTAGTTGTGCCTATGAGTGAGTTAGACTGCTAACTTATGGTTGATTTGTGCCAATGAGAAAGGCTGCTAACTAATGGTGAACTAGTTGTGCCAATTAGTAAGGCTGCTTAACTTATGGTGAACTAGTTGTGCCTAAATGTATGAGTGAGTTAGACTGCTAAGTAATGGTTAACTAGTTGTGTCAATGAGTGAATTAGACTGCTAACTTATGGTTGACTTGTGCCAATGAGCAAGGCTGCTAAATGGTGAACTGGTTGTGCCAATTAGTAAGGCTGCTTAACTTATGGTGAACTAGTTGTGCCTAAATGTATGAGTGAGTTAGACTGCTAAGTAATGGTTAACTAGTTGTGTCAATGAGTGAGTTAGACTGCTAACTTATGGTTGACTAGTTGTGCCTATGAGTGAGTTAGACTGCTAACTTATGGTTGATTTGTGCCAATGAGCAAGGCTGCTAACTAATGATGAACTAGTGCCAATTAATAAGGCTGCTAACTTATGGTGAACTAGTTGTGCCTAAATGTATGAGTGAGTTAGAATGCTAAGTAATGGTTAACTAGTTGTGTCAATGAGTGAATTAGACTGCTAACTTATGGTTGACTTGTGCCAATGAGCAAGGCTGCTAAATGGTGAACTGGTTGTGCCAATTAGTAAGGCTGCTTAACTTGTGGTGAACTAGTTGTGCCTAAATGTATGAGTGAGTTAGAATGTTAAGTAATGGTTAACTAGTTGTGTCAATGAGTGAATTAGACTGCTAACTTATGGTTGACTTGTGCCAATGAGCAAGGCTGCTAAATGGTGAACTGGTTGTGCCAATTAGTAAGGCTGCTTAACTTATGGTGAACTAGTTGTGCCTAAATGTATGAGTGAGTTAGAATGTTAAGTAATGGTTAACTAGTTGTGTCAATGAGTGAATTAGACTGCTAACTTATGGTTGACTTGTGCCAATGAGCAAGGCTGCTAAATGGTGAACTGGTTGTGCCAATTAGTAAGGCTGCTTAACTTATGGTGAACTAGTTGTGCCTAAATGTATGAGTGAGTTAGAATGTTAAGTAATGGTTAACTAGTTGTGTCAATGAGTGAATTAGACTGCTAACTTATGGTTGACTTGTGCCAATGAGCAAGGCTGCTAAATGGTGAACTGGTTGTGCCAATTAGTAAGGCTGCTTAACTTATGGTGAACTAGTTGTGCCTAAATGTATGAGTGAGTTAGAATGTTAAGTAATGGTTAACTAGTTGTGTCAATGAGTGAATTAGACTGCTAACTTATGGTTGACTTGTGCCAATGAGCAAGGCTGCTAACTAATGGTGAACTAGTTGTGCCAATTAGTAAGGCTGCTTAACTTATGGTGAACTAGTTGTGCCTAAATGTATGAGTGAGTTAGACTGCTAAGTGATGGTTAACTAGTTGTGTCAATGAGTGAATTAGACTGCTAACTTATGGTTGACTTGTGCCAACGAGCAAGGCTGCTAACTTATACGAAACTAGTTGTGCCAATAAGCGAGTTAGACTTTTAAGTAATGGTTAATTAGTGTTACCAGAAAACAAGTTGGATGGTTAACTACAATGCAGGTTTACTCGCGTCTCTGAAGGTATGTTCTCTTTCAAGAAATGCTCTAGCACCACTCCTTTAAATGTGTCGTTTTTTTTTTTTTTTTTTACTCCTTCATAATGCACACAGGTCAACTGAATGAGCAGAATAACACCAACACTGAGCAGAGCATCGAGCTGGGACAACTACAAGGAGAATTACAGGCTCTACAGCAGGAACTCACACTGGCAGGTAAGAATCGATCAACAGCCCGGGGGCATCTTGTTCTCATAGGGGCGAGGCAAGTTACTTTGGGAAAGGGGCTTTTTAAAGCCAGGGTCATCTTTTGGTTTTTGTCAACGTAATGCCGATTTATAGGCCAAGGGGTCAAAGGAAGATACACCTGTGAAAGTTTCAGCTGAATACCGTGTTTTCGTGTTGAAAAAAAAACAGGAAAAAACTGTCCAGTATTTCCATTAAGAATGTTGAATCCATCCGTGAGGTGACACTGGGTACAATGGTGCTTAACTACTGCAAGAGGTACAACTTTGTGGTATTTCTCTTGCAAACTTAACATAAACAATAAGAGACGCCATCACTTTTTTCAATAAAAAACGTTGACAGTTTCCTCTTCCAAAAAACAAAATTTGAAGGTGAAAGAGAGAAAAGAAAAGACCAACTTCTTGAGCTTCAGCGCTCCAAACAGGAGAGAACTGACGCCGAGCTGACCAACCTCCGACAGGTGTACGAGCGACAGCATCGCGATCTCTCACTCCTTCAACTCAATCTAGACAGCAAGAATGAAGTACTCATCCGATCCCAACTCAGCAACTCACTGTGAGTAATGAGTTACTACTTATATAGATGACTGTCAGTGAGTAACTTACGGATTGCCTTCTTACAGGGTAAATCAAAGTTCCGTTCTCACTGTAAATGCGAGGAAGTCTGAATCCTGTTGGTACAGAATGCAATTTTTTTCATTGTTCTGCTGCACCTATGTGTTGGGTTTTTTTTTACCCTGTTTTTATTTAGCCCAATATCCTTTAGACTATCCGCCAAAGCATTACTAAAACAAATCCCAGCCTTTGTTGTGCTGTTTTCCAGCAAGCTGACAAGACTATGTCCCCCCAGGCTAAGAGATTTATGTACTTGCAAAAAACTGCAGTAGTAAACTTGCGGATAAAACTCTTTTGGGGTTTCAGTTCAGAGAAATATCTCTCCGATTCTTCTCAGAACCAACACGTCTCCCAAGAGAGTTTCATACATGGTTATACCTGCAAGTTTACAACTGTGGTTTTTCTTACGATACACACCATGCTATGCTTCAAACACTACTTACAAAAACATGCACTAAGTAACAGGACACTCAAGTGTCGGGCGTACATGTACGTAAGCAGTCCCAGATGGTATACAAACTAAGTGTGGCCATTCAACTTTGGTATGGTGTTTCTAGATGGTACGGGGCAGATAAGATGGAAGTTGTTGTTGTTTTTTGTGGGGGGGGGGGGTTTACATTCAGGAGTAAAGTTATTGAAAAATGTGCATAATTCTGTGGTTAGTTACAGTAGGGTCACTCTGCACAAGCGTACAGTTAAAGCACGCCAGCAATAATTATCTTGTCAAAGATCAATATCCACTCCTGATGTGACCCATTATAATATACATGAAATGACAAACCTGTGAATGTTTAAGCTCAATCAGTCATGGGGGTTCACAAGAAAATAGTGAAAACCCCCATAAGTCTTCATTGTTTTCAAACATTGGGTTTTGGACTCGCGAGGTCAAATCTAATTGTTTGTCTTCATTTCTTTAAAAAACGATAGTATTTCATCAGGCAAAAATATTTCAAGGGAAGTTTTCCACTGTGACTATCTCTATACCATGCAAGTCATGTGCATATCTGTGAACATTTGTATGTCCAATTTTTCCATCGGTCTCACAGCACCTTTTAAACGGTTACATGGTGCTATGTAGTAAAGGGCTCTTATAATTCAAACATAGCTCCACATATCTTCTAGAAAAAAATAGTGAGCACTTTGAGAGGCCTCTGTAAAGCACTATTATTAATAGAAAGAACTGCATGCTATTATTACTACTACTATTGCCAATGTTGCACACACCCAAAGCCTTATGCAGTGTTCAGGCCTGGGCCAAATTTCAGAAAGCTGGTAAGCAGAAAATTCTGCTTAGCAAATTTCTTTACTTAGCAAGAAATGAGCGGGGTACCAGTGGCAATAAAGTAAACTATATGGAATGTTGGCTGGTAACCTGTTTCTGCTAAGCAAGATTTGTATGTGCTTAGTAAATTTTTGTGCTTACAGGCTGTATGACCAATTTCATAGAGCTGCTTAAGCACAAAAAGTAGCGAGCACAACAAAATTATGCTTACCAGAATTAGGTTTCCAGCCAAACTACCATGTCCCATGTACAATTTGTGAATTTGTGACTGGTATCCTGCTCATTTCTGCTTAGCAGACAATTGTTAAGCAATACTTTCTGCTTAAGCAGCTCTATGAAATTGGGTCCAGATACTTCGTTCTGCTAAGAGTAAGGGTGTCAGTTTAAACTTTCTATCGGCTTCTTTCTTCCAGACATGATGAGCACAGTCGCAGCCATAACGCCTCAAGGTCACCGGGCAACCTATCCGGCAAAAGCCACGAGTCGTCCCTACCCAACAACAACAGCCTGATAGAGGGCGGTCTAGCTGATGACAACGGTGAGCCCGGTGGAGCTGAGTTTAGTAGCGGTGATACTGAGGACCTGCTGACGGCCGACTCTTCAGGAGAGGTAAGTTATGCAAACATTTTCACTGCAATACCCCCAAACACATTTCTCAACATCCTCTTGACCCCATATCAAAGTGGGCATTAAAAAGTGGGACATTACCTTGTGAACCCTTAAGAGATGCTTCATAATTAAACATAGCTCTGCACACCTTTCATGCAAATAGTGAGTGTTTTGAGATGTCCGTTGGAAGTTGGGTGTGATAAAGCTCTAAATAAGAAATACATATATTATGATGTTTCGTGGCCGAACGGTCAAGCGCACTAGACTTAAGCTCTGGTGTATCTGATCAGCAGAGTGTTGGTTCGAGTCCCGGTCTTGACACTTGTGTCTTTCAAAAGCAAGACACTTTTGCTTCGCCCTTCGGATTGGACTTAAAGCCGTAGGTACCTCTTGTTGTGTAATGCACGTAAAAGAACCCTTTTACACTTATCACAAAGTGAAGGGATTTGCCCCGGTGTTTCTGTCAGTGGCTGCTGAATGTGCCGCAGCACCGTGCAAACCATTAAAAGGTGCTACATTAATTGTTCTCATAATTCAAAACAGCTCTACTCATCCTGTTGAAATACAAATACTGAGTGCTTTGATATGCCCTAGGGACTTGATAAAGCGCGATATAAGAACCAAGTATTATTATTGTAATATTATTATTAATATCAAGTAATAAACCACAAAGGAAACTGACTGGGTAAATTTTTATATACTTTGGGTTTGAACAAAGACAAATTGACTGGAGCGGGACTTGAACCAACGACCTCCGGATTAACGTACCGGCGCTCTACCAACTGAGCTATTCAGTTGGTAGATCCCAAAATTATTAATAATAAGATGCCAAATATTGCTGATTTTACACATGGATTTGTGGACACACACATTTTAACCTCCTTTTTATCCCCAACCAATTGTTCATGAAACAAATTCGCCTAGAGAGTTTTTCGTTGATTTCAGACACAAGCCGAAACATCTCCCACGAGTAAACTTCATCGATTACTCACCGAGTCCAGACAGATGGTCCAAAACTTGGAACAGACGACGCTTCCTCCCTACATCAACAAACCAAACAAACAGGTACAATTTTCTATGTTTCTTTAACCACTTAGTTTTAAAACAAATTTTTGTGCCCATTCGCGATATTATTTTTCAGAACTTTTTGAAGCATTTTTCCTTTGAAAGTATCATTACCACAATGAATCCTAACTTGACAAAGGAAAGACGACATAGGTTCTCATAATTAGCTCCGGGATTTTGATGTTTTCGTGTAAATTGAGTAGGCACTCATCGTGATTTGCAGAACCTCGGCTTTGAGCCACGGTCGACAATTGACAATGGTATGCTGGAATCTCAGAGCTCTTACACTTACCTCTCATTGAGCTGAACAATGGTGGCAGATTGTTCATTCTTGTATGCCACATTTGGAAAAAATCTGGAATCAGGAGTTACATAATAACCTTCACAAAGGGATTTTACAAGGCATTTTTTCCAGAGCCAGTTGTCACTCTTTGTACGGGTGAAACAAAGCGTAGGTGCCTGCCTGTGCACTCTACGAAATGGAGAGTCCGGGTGGACAAAAATGTCAGCCGTCAGCATGTCAACAAAAAAATTGAGGAAAATCCTAAGTTGTTCCAAGCGTTATAAAACATTCGCCGCAAGTCTATCCAAATATAAATTTGTGGATAAAATGGCATAAAGTGGTTAATAATACCTCAGCCTGGATGCCAGGCATAATATCAAATCATTGTTGGGAATTTCTCAAAACCAAAGAGAGCTTACAACATAAAGCAGTCGATGGGCACTAAGACGTTCACCGACGGCCTTTTTGGATTTGTTGTGTCTTGTTGTTTTCTCAAATTGGGTTCAGTTGGGATTCCTGCCTGTCACTTTAGTTTTTTTACAAATTGTTTTTTTTTAATACCATTTTGTTGTTTGAATTCTGTGTAATATTAAGATCCCAGATCCCAGTATGTTTTTTAATAATTT
Organism: Pisaster brevispinus; assembly: GCA_023634235.1. NCBI lineage: Eukaryota > Metazoa > Echinodermata > Asteroidea > Forcipulatida > Asteriidae > Pisaster > Pisaster brevispinus. Next base: position 23,307,408 of record JAMKCF010000003.1, on the reverse strand, counting down.
ATACATAATTCTCTATTTTATTTGACAGGATGAGCCTAGCAGAGGTAACGAAACTGAAGACCAAAACTAAATGTTTTCCGTTCAACACAAGGTTTTTTATAAAGCTTGACAATCTCAGGAACTGAAATAAGTAAACCAGAGGGTCTTAGACTAGAAGAGGAAATTAAGCATAGCTTGAGGTGTTTAGCAACAGTTTATGATAGACCTGTGTAATGGTACAGCCATTTAGTTTTTTTAAAAAAAATTTCGCCAACCAGATCAATGTGAACCAAACGGAGACTGGTAAGCTAGAAATTGTTATAAACAATGGGAGACTGTTAAGGATGCTAGATGGGTTCAGACTTACTAAGTAAATCCATTGGAAGTGTGCGCATGCTCGGAATTCTGTGAAGTCTCATGGCTGAACAGTCTCGCGCCGCGGACCCAAGTGCTGGTGTTGTCAAAGTGTGGGTTTAATGTCATCTTGTGTCCTTTAGCGAGACACTTGCTTATAATTCAGCGTTCTTCCTTAACAGTGGTCATGGTGGTAAGCTGGCCAAATGCCAGATAAAACACCTAAGAACCAGTCAAAATTCTCTCCAAGTAGTCCGGCTGGTGAGTTCAGTGTAAAAAAGCATCCGTATTTAATATGAATTATGGAATGACGCTTGGCAGTTCTTTTCAAATAATATGGTCTGATTTTAGTGCCTTTTGAATGTGCCTGCAGCATCATTTTAAATTTGATAGATATAATAATTTGCATCGGGGTTAAAGAAGAGTAGTTTGGTTTTACTATACACCGATGTCTGATATACACTGAATACTCAGTGCTTTCCGAGTCCTGCAGGAAAAAACCCCACAGGCATACAAAGTAGGATTTGAAACTTTGCATGGTGGAAGTACAATCAAGTGAGGTTTGCGGTAACACCATGTGCACAAATCTCTTTTGAGTAGTGGTGGTGGTTCTGAGAAGAATCGGTGGCTTGACAACTCGACGTTTTGATCAGCATGCTCCGATAGCCTTCAAGTACTGCCAAAGATTAACTGGTAGGTGGGCTTTGCCCAGCTTATCCTGTACCTGTTTCTGCCTTCGCGCATATGGTGTCACTGCAAACCTCACTTGACAGGCATACTACTCGGGTGGGATTCGGATCAGACCAGAGTATTACCTGTGGATTTTTCCACACGACTCGGGTATACAGTGCTTGGTATACATTGGTGTAGAGTAAAACCAAAATATTATTCGTCGAATTCGCGAAACTTCTTTTGTTCTTAACTGCTTGGGCATCCGTGGATGAATTTATTCCATTTATTCAACCTGGGTCCTGTTTCTTAATGCTGCTTGTGAGCAAGTTTTTGTGCTTAGTAAAGCAGGAAAATTTGCTTAAGTGCGAGTGTATTTCTTAAACAATTCTGATGATTTGTGTGTGAGCGTTTACATCGCATTTGCATCGTTGCTTCACTCATCTGCCTACAAGAATTGCAGGTGTGCCTTTTGTTTTTGCTTTCCTTTAAGCAGTAGTGTATAAAAAAGAAATTCTGCCAAGAGGCAATTCGTGAAGCAGGAAACTTCTGATTATAGTTTTGATGAAATTTCTACATTTGTCAGGTTTTTTGCTGATTTTAGTTTTTTTTTCGTTGATCTCCTGTGGCCTTCAGATTCTCTCGAAAAAGAAACGATTTCGCCATCACAGAAATGAAATACTTGGCTCTTGTTTTGATCAAAGCGGCAGCTTTCTATCAGTCGTGATGCAAAGAGTCTCTAAACCTCGGAAATATACCATCTTATTTATTCAGGGAGCTTCATCTCCAGACCAAGAATCTATTTTCATCCAATTTCTGATTTTTTTCATTTCTGACAATCTCACCCATGAATTGACCCCCAAGTAAACATCTCATTAAAACAGCAAATGTGAGTGCATACAAGTGCCCTAAACTCATACTTCTGAAGTTGAAATAACAATTGTTTTTATCTGTCTTTATACTCACACACAGACAAATAACACCTAGTGTATAAATTATAGTATTTTTGTAGGTTTTTTTTCTACTAATTATCTTTATGAAAGATGTAAATCTATGTTTACATTAATATGCAATGTTCTGTCACCCTCGATCATTTCATGTACTCTAGGTTGATAGGAATAATTTAAAACAAAAACAAAATGAAGATTTTTGGCTTGACATGTTTGAAGGTATTTCTGTTGGTCTGCAGTACTCTGAGTTAGGGAAATTTGAAAATGGCTAATTGTATTCTAGTATACAAGCCTGATACTTCACAGAGGCAAAAGAGGCAATTGCCTCCATGCCCCTGGCCATTGCCTTGGTGCCCCTTTGAATATTCCATTAGATGTGTACCTTTCCAGGCAATATATTCTTCCTACATGAGTCTGAATTCTGGAGGGTTTTTTTGTTTGTTTTTTGGGGCGGGGTGTTCACCCTCAGAAAAAATAACACCAACATTTTTATTTAATGGCCTGAAAAAACTATAAGCTGACTGACCCCTCGGACAGTGCAGAATGCACCTCTGCACAATTTTCACCATTTTAAGAGTCAATGCCTCTGTGTACATTTGGACTCCCAAAATGGCGGACAGGATAATCGAGTGTAAGTTTGCTGTGCATTGTGCAATGGGTCAATGCCATACGTAGGTCAGCTCTTGGACTCATTGACATTTTCCTACTTTTTTCAAGGGCCAAATAATATCTCTGCATTTTCATCATTGAGATGCACGCAACCGAGGAAAAAAACACTGCCCTGCCCTGAAAAGAATGGAAGTATCAGTCCTAAATAATATGGTTCTGAAAATAATGGCATTGGTCTTCTCAGTTTATATCTTAAAAGTACCACAAAATATTAATCATTTTGAAACTGTACATTATCGTGATGACCACTCCGTAAAAAGATTTCAACAGGGCCGTGTCACACCGGGCAATTTGGGGGTCATCGGTTCCTGGCAATCTCCAATAAGAAAAGGGCATTCTCATTTCAATTGTCACATGGTTTTCTTGTTGATTGAAAGACATTTTGGTGGAAAAAAGTATATATATTGTGCTACTGAAGTATTCCTTGCAGTACAGCTGGTTGCCTGTAATTTTTTGTTGTCGTGCCCCAACCAAGGCTAAAAGCCGTTCTTGGTTAGAGGGTACAGAAGAAAAATTGATATTCCTCTTAAAACAGTCTAGATTATAGGATGGAGGGTAACATGCACCAGGCAAGGAGTTCCAAACAGAGATGCAGTATGTAGAATGGTTCTTTGTTCTACATCTCCGCAAAGCAAGAGTGTATGGGTGAGAAGACGCCTGTAGAAATTGCCCCTTGTGACAATGCTCTTTCGAGATCTCTTTTGAAGCATTTAAATGTGATGGTTTTTCTGACAACTCTTTCGACTGTGATTTTTTACTTTGTTTTTTTTTTTAAGTGTGTTTTTTCCTTACTCTTGTTTAACTAGTAGTACTGCCTTATTTTATCTATCGATCCAATTCACCAAACATCATCATCACGATAGTCTTGGTTGCGCCATTTTGGGCGTCAATGTCCCTCTGTGTTATACAGTGTAGTGTAAGCGCTTACCATAGTTTTTCTGTGCGGTTTGACTCCCCAAAAATGGCGACAGTAGCCACGTGTGACATTGGTGCAAGGGCTCAATACTTGACTTTTTTAAAATGATATTTTTATAAATCTGTTAGCGAAGACATTTCTAATTTTAAGGGTTTAATTTGGTGTGTGTGCTTGTGAGGCGTGTGGAATATGCTGCCTGCAATTCTTTTAACCAAAATTGTATTTATTGAGCTGTTGTGATTTTTTTTTTTTATTCATGCAAATTTCAGGCTTATTTTAATCCAGAAAAGATATTCAAATTTTCTAATAGAATTTTAAGTGAAAATTACTGATTGCAAAAATAGAGCATTATGCTACTCTAAAAAAAAACATTTATTAGATATTGTTTCCATAGCTTCAATGCACAGGCAGGATTCTTTAGAAGTTTTTCACTTTAAACTGTACAACGTATTCAATTTATAGGTTTTTCTATTTCATATTTTCACCTTTTGTACCTTTGAGCTGTAGACAATCTTCAAACAACTCGTAACACAATAAAATATTTCAAGGATTCAGAGTGAAGTGTATGTGTATATATATATGTTGTCGGTTATTATTTTGTTTTCTTTATCTTCTTTTTTTTTTTTTAGGTATTGACTTATCTGAGAAGTATGAAATGTTCTGCCTTTTTACAAAAATGTGGGCCTATACGAATTTTGGCCACTTTTTGCCAACCAACTTCAAGGTTCTTAAAAGATAACAACTTCTCAAAGAATTTTTTTTTACAATACACTTATAAATATATATTGTTTCTGAATAAAATGGTTGCCAATTAAATAAGGATCAGATTATGACGTAAATTATTATTCTCCACATTGAATTTAATGGAGAAAAGGGCACAAATTTAAGATTTGAGAGTTTGAGAATTTTCAAGAAATTTTCATTTGTCAACAACACCTCGGCCATTACTCTATGAAGAAAATAAGAATCCGGATTTTGCAAGAACTAGTCAAAACTATAACAAAGTTTCGTATGTTTTGAAGCTGCATTATTAAAGGTAAACAATGGCTTCCTCTCAAGAGAAATAATTGCAGTTTTACTTTTTTTACGAACAGCAAAGGGGACGCTAGAGGGCGTCCTCTCAACTTACATTTTTTTCTGAGTTTGTGAGTATTGCAGACGACAACGTCTTTTGATTTTTCCGGTAAGTTATATGGCAGTTTTTATCCGTGTTTCCATTTTTTAAAGTCACAATACAATTTGCAGAATTCTCTATGTCATTTTGGTATATGTTTATGGATGATAAGAATAAGGAATATTGGTTAAGTTTACCGTATCAAAAAATGCCATTAAAATTAATTTAAAATAAAATTTGCTCATGGTTGTTATGGATTTTATAAACAACTTACGCCGTACAGACGGTTAGTGCATGGGCGGAGGTAGACTAGATTCATGGTTAGTGTTAACATTGATTATACATAGATTTACATGTAGGGAACAAGTGTTAGACAGTAAACTAACAATAACATTACTAACATGCCTAAATACTAAAACATGACTAATGCATAAGGCAAATTTGGGTGTACTTGATGTAGACCCGGTTAACCGGTACTTGGTACTGGTACTACTACTACTAGTGGTAGTACTACTACTAGTACTACAGTCATGCTAGTTTGTAGTAGTAGCCTTCTGTGTGTAACTGGAAACTGGGGGGTGTGGGTAAAAGCCGGAATTGCCTGATTTGCCGGAATTGTCGGAACTCGAAATAGAATACACTATTTTTAAAGAATTGGCAACAGAGGCAGCCGGAACTATATTAGTTGTTGTCATAATTAATATTATCCATTTTTAAAACTCTGCAAAAAAATATCCTCGCCTCGGAACTCGAAAACAGTCTGGTGCCTGCTGTCTGTTTTGTCCGTCAGGCGATCAACAAAGTCGGTCAAATTTTCGGGATATCTTTTTTTTTTTTTAAGCGGGTAATGATGACAACAACTGTTTACCTCCATGATGATACCATTTCAATTGAGTTCCGACTTCCCTTGCAGTAACATCTTTTTTATTTTATTTTATTATTTTTTTTACAGTTCCGGCAGATCAGGCAATTCTGGCTTTTACCAATTTCCAAACTGGGTTATTACTGCATTTCCGAAACTTGTGCAAAGACACAAATGGTTTCCCATTCTTCTGCAAAGACAGTGCTAGGCTAAAAAAAATGTAAATGTAACATCATCAGTACTAACTAACTGCTTCTATTAGGACTGTTAGGTTAATGAAATTGTGCAGTCAAGTTGGCGTAGAGGTATCTTGCCTTGCCGCCAACCACTTGAGTTTTCCCTGGAATATTTCTCTGGGGTTTTCCTCCCACACCTAAAACTGAAGTTCTTCCTTTTTGTTAATTCGCTTTTCTGAGAGTCCTTGGTCTCACAACCAGAATTGATAAATGAAATGAAATCAAATTGTAAACGTGATGTAAAATTGTGCAGAGTATCACATTTGTCTTTTGCAGCCTGGACAAGAAATAACGAATAGAAGACTTTCTCATATCAGAGTTGCCTTCATCATTCAGAGATCAGACTGTCTTCAAGGAATGATTCGTCGAGACAGCCCTTCTCGGGCTGTGGCCTTGGACCTGATTCTAAGAACCTTCATGAATTCCTCCGACTTCAACAACATGCAGAGCAAGAACTGGGATGCTATATCCAAACTGATTCCAGGTTCTACACCACAAGAGGTTCGTCTTAGCACAATTTAGTTTCATCTTAAATATTCTTTTTAACATTTTAAACTTTTAAAAGCCCATTTCGAGGGCCATGTCATGTAGAAAAATCCGATGGAGATCCTAAAATGTGGCTAGTTTTAAAACAGAGTTATTTCAGAGAAGTAAAAGTCTACTCTCTCTTCATATTGGTTTTCCGACACCCCTTTTTTGTTTCGACACCCCTATGTTCCGATTCCCGACACCACTACAACTTTATATTCCTTATCCTATCTCTAACCCTCACCCTAACCCTAGCGTGTAGATCACAGGGGTTATCAGAACATAGAGCTGTTGGAACATGGGTGTGTGGGAACATAAAGCAGTCACCAACTTATTAACCTTTTTCTGTAAAAAACCTATTCATTTGTGACAAAATTCTTTTGCAATATTTGATACTGGGATGTTAACTCCACAGTTGCTTGTCATGTGGTGGTTGCAAAGTTTGCAGTTAATTGCAATTTGTAACAATTGATGCAGTTTAAACGCTCTAAAACTAAATGTTTTGTACTTTACACATTTGCATATTTTGTACCATGGTTTTCTGCATTGTATTCTATAGTCATTTGTCGTGAATGATTTCCATTTTTAGTGTTCAAGAAGATTTCATGAGCTTCAGTCTGCAGCTGGCGACCTTTCCCCCGTCGGTGACTTCTCTGGCCTCGCTGCTCGTGGTAAACCTGCCCCTAGAGGGCGCCCCGGTAGCGGAGCCTCGAGGTATCAGCATCCCCCTCATCCTCTGAGTACCAGCGAGGAAAAAAACAACGTTTTGAGGCAGAGCGACAAAGAGGAAAATCAGGGTATGTAAAATTATAAACAAAATGTATCTTGAGCGTCTCCAGTATTTTCAGGGAGCTATCCCGTTGATAACTGCTGCACTGCGGGCTGGAGGCCAGTGAATGTACATCGGGCCAGTAAAGTCACCAGACAAGTCCGGCGGTCTTGTATTTTTCAATTGAATAATAATACCTCAGTACTTTGAGTGAGGCTAAACATTTGCTAAACACGTTTAAACCAAAAGACAAATGAGATCAATCTTGTCTCGTCAGTTTACATATTAAACAGTGTGTAATTTATCTTAATTGATTCTGCACTCAATTTCACAAAGCACTAAGATTCATCTTTAAGATGAGTTGTCATTATCACCATAGTGATTTGTATTGTGACATAACGCTTAACTTAGCAATTAAGATTGATTGGCAGTTAAGATCAATCTTAGCTCTTTGTGAAATCGAGCCCTGATCTTGTAAAAAAAAAAATTCTGGTCCAAGAAAAGATTATAAGCTCTGTGGTCTTGTGGATTTTCCCACCGAATTTGAGGCCAGACAAGTCAAAATTAGTTATCCAAAAGGCAAGTGAATTACTGGAAAGTATAGCACTTCTGCATGACCATACCAGGCCAGGAACTACACAGAGGCCATGGCCTGTGTTGCTCTGGTCATGGTCTCAGTGCCCCTGTAAAAGTTTCTCATTCACTTTCCGATTGCAAAAAATGAAAATGGCTTTACCCTCTCTAAAAACGTAGTCCCGACCTGCCCAATGCAATTAGGGTGGCCATTTTGCTCGTCTACCCCTAGACAGCTTTAAGTTTTAGTAGCCAAGATTTGAAACATTTATTGTCAGTGTTAAGGGTGAGCCCTGCCTACATTCAATACTTGTGTGAACTTCTCTATTTTGTTGCAGATGTGACTGAGTCAAACCAACAGAATATACCCAGAAATGACAAGGTAAATATCACTCTCTGTTACCTCTGTTCTAGAGTAATGCATACTGTTGGTTATCCCTACAATGTACCAGGTGATTACATTGGCCCAATTTCCAAACTGTGTTATAGGCAGGGTGGATTTAATCGGCCCTAGTTATAAATGCATCTGTGTTGGTAACCTTAAATTGACCTTTGTTGATGTTCAAGTTGTTTCAGAAATTAAGAATTGGAAATCAGCTTTCAACTTGTGTATGCCCTGACTGCAGTCATTGTTTCTAGAAAATAAAAACACAAATGTTTGTTGTCATTGTCAAGGCACTGCTAGGGCCTTAGATCAAATTCCAAGCCTTCCAGTGGAAAGCAATTCAAGTTTGTTCGGGGACTTCTAAATTTGTAATTTTAATTGTTTGTATTGTGATACGTTACTAGAGAGAATCCAAGACAGAGACGGAAAAGAAAACACTAGCACCTGATTCTTACGGGTAAGTTTATTCATGAATGTATACTAAAAACAGTATGCAGTACTGATTGCACAACTTTTGCCAGTTTGGGCTCAATATTTCAAACCACAATCAGAGCTGCCAATTGTCCCTGATTCTGCAGAAAGTTCCTTGAAAATAAACCAATCTGTCCATGTTCTGATGAACAAATTTGACTTCTCCCTGATTATTGGGAAAAGTTTTCCTATTATGTTGAATGTAGACCATGGTTTATTGTCAATGCAGTGATGGTTTTTTGGTAACATTTTGTTACACAACAACGTGGTTCTCACATTGGAGCGTTATTTTTATTTTCAGACCCAATATGGTGATTCATGTATGTGACGAGGCTAAAAATGGTACGTTTATTTGTTTTAAGAGATCAATATCTTGTTTAAGAAGTAAATAAATTAACTTTAATCTTCAAATGAAATTAAAGAAATAAAATTTGCAAAAAAAACTTGTCAACCAAAAAAAGACCTTTCGTGTGTGTTAAGAAAAAACAATAACAATGTTTGGAACAGTAAATTCTTTCCAATCCTGTACTTTTCAATAAATATACCTTACAACCAATCTGTGAAAAATTCAAGTAATTTGTTAATCTTGTCACAGAAAAAAAGCAACGAGTACAATACAGAGTAAACATGACATGATAATGAAAATGACCAATAGCTTTATGTTTCCGCTGTTTTCAAACATCCGGTTTTGGACTCATGAGAGTAGAACCAGTTCCTTTACTCACTTCTCAAAAACTCTAGCATTTCAAGCACAAATATTACAAGGGAAGTTTTCCACTACGATGATCTTTATACCATAAAAGTTATGAGCAATTCTGTGAACATCTGTGTTTTCAGTCTTACCAATGTTGGTCACAACCTAAGTTAAAACTTTCTTCTTCTTTTTCATCAGTTATTTTAATACAAATGTTTCCATATTCTCTTCTTTCTTGTGCAGTCAAGAAGGATTTCACATGTCCTCGTGACCTCCTTGTCTCTGAGATGCGCTATTTTGCCGAGTATCTTTCAAGTGAAACCCAGCGATGGGAAGAAGTTGACATCTCGGTCCATTGTGATGTACAGATCTTCCACTGGCTGATGTCTTACGTCAAACGTAATTGTCCCGGCTCACAGACGAGATTGGTGCCAGGTCTAGGTGAGAAATGTTGTTTTAATATAATGAGGGGGTTGTCGAGGGTTGGGGGTGGGGGGTGGGTGATAAAACAAATGTTTAGGTTCAGGGACACTAAAGGCTATGCAGATCAGTCAACGCAAAATGCCAACTCGGGGTTTGCCGTTAACTTTTTCAGTGACTAGCCAGCATGACCAGTTAGCATGGTGTTTTACGCGTCAGCTTTTTCTCTAGTCCATATTTCGTCTTAAGTAGGGATGCTTTTCAACACTGAAGTAGCCAGCAGGACCACTTGGGGTGAAGTTTGACTGGTCCTTGGGTGTTTTAACTAGCATTTGGCCAGTGGATCAATGTCAAGGGAGAATGTTGCCAAACGCCTTGTCATGATTTCCCACACCTTTTTACTGCGATTTTTTCGGAGTGTGATTCATTTTAGTTGCACTTTGTTTAAACTTTTCTGTCTTTACTTGAAAAGAGTTGAATTGTTTGATACATTTGTGATGCTCCCTGCCAAAACTAGGCACTTCATGTGGGTAAGATTGCTCATCAAATAGATGAGAAGAAGAGCTTTCCATATGACACCTACATAGGGCGTATAAAGGTAAGTCTTTCTCAACAGAATGTTTCAGACATTGCATCACATTGGTATCATGGCTGATATTTCGGTTGTGAATTGTGGTTTATTTTTGTGCTTCTTTTTATGTAGAGTGCTCAGAGGCCTTTGGGCATTGGGCGCTATATTAAGTGTATTATTATTATTTTTATTGTCTTTTGTCTTTGCTTTTTAATGCCATTTTACTATTTTGGAGAACTGCCTGGTTTTCACATGGGGTGTCAGATGGTTACCTACTGTTTTTGTTAACTGGTTGAAAAGTATGTGTTTGCCAGATACTAACTAGGTTTCCGCATAGGGTAATAAATACTAGTACAAAAAGGAATTGATGTAGCTTGTGAACAGAAACATTCTGAATGTAACAATCTAATGCTCGCAGTTGATTTAAGAAAATGTTAAGTTCATCATTTAATATTTTACATTATTGTCTTTTTCCTCCAACAGAAGCAAGCAATGTGATTTCCATCTTGATATCTTCTGACTTCTTGAAGATGGATTCTTTGGTGAGTTTCGTTTTGAAAAAAAAGAGCAATAAGGAAAGAAAAATAAAGTAGTGGTACAGCAACTTGGGATTTTCATTTTCAAACAACTTTCCAAACTACTGTTTAGATGCATTTACCACATATGGTATCATATTGCAGGCTGGCATAGTCTATCTATCATTCAAAACCACAGTGGATGATAATGAATGGTCAAACAGTAGGAGGGTTGACTTTGTTCCTTGTAGATGCATCATATTGCAGACTGGCTTAGTTTATCTACCATTCAAAACCACAGTGGATGATAATGAATGGTCAAGCAGTAGAAGGGTTGACTGTGTACCTTGTAGAGATGCATATGATATATTAAATAGTTTATCTATCATTCAAAACCACAGTGGATGATATTGAATGGTTAAACAGGAGAGATTTATTAAATAAGTGCAACATTAAAACAGAAAACACTGTTTCATGGTGAAAAGTTTTCAAAAACAGTTTCCTTATATTGTATGGTTTTAGCTTCTTGTGCAAGAGTAACAAGATTTTGTGTTTTAAAACGAAGTGACAGTTGGATGAAACTCTTTCTCAAGTGCACATATTTCCACCAAGAAAAGCTTTCAGTCTCTGTCCTTTGGATGAAGGATAGATTTCACAGCTCTTGTCTTACCTCACTTAATTGGGTTTTTCTTTTAGGTGAGCGAGTGTGTTGAATTCTGTCACAAGAATATGTCTGCAATAGTAGCTACACCCTGCAACATGAACTGCATCAACGATAAACTATGCACAAGGTAATCCATTATGTACAATTTATTAAGTCACTGTATTTCAAAAGAGTCTTCTACACAAAGAGTACGATCACAAAAGATTTTTCAAGTTTCAGCATATGTGTCACTCTATGCCCAAACCAGACACTTCCTGCCAAAACTCAACACTGGGTAATTGTCTGTTTTCAGGATTGCTGATCTCTTCACAGACTTGGAAGTGGACGAGGTGAAAGACAGAAAAGATAAATTCAAGAGGTGAGATTGTTTAACTATGACCTCATAATTCAACCCAAGCAGAGTCTTTCTTGAAGGCTAAATGGCAATACAACACTCACATGCTTCTGAGTATATCAGTGTGACAGAAACAGTGAGTCCACCTGACTGCTTCTGTTACGTAAGTTTGTTGTGTTGTCATTTAGCCTTTAAGGATAGGGTGCAACGTCTGGCCATTAACAGCTTTGGGTGCCATTTTGGTTCGTCAGCAGTTCGCAACAGCAAATTCCCATTTGTTTTCATTTGTTTAACCATAAAACAAAGTTTAGATTTTTTTTTTTTTTTTTTTTTTTTTTGCCTTGTACTTTATTTAGCAAACATTCTTGTTCATGTTCTGTATGTTGCGACAGACAGTAACATGTCCATGTAGAGACACGGAATAAGGCTTTAATTTAAATACATTTTTCACCTTAAAAAAAAGAAGCTGTTCTTCATATTTTCGATGTATTGGTTTCATAAATGTTCAATGTTTGTGTCTGTCTCTTCCAAACAGCAAGTTGATTTGTAAAAAGATAGAAGGGATGTTCGAGGGCAACAAACCTGCTGCCACTTTGTACAGGTAAGCGGTCTGGCCTACATACAGGAGACCAATACCATTCATGAAAAAAGACAATGAAATGACAGGTGTACTTGTTTGGTTTAACCATACAATGTGTAATAAGCGCTGTATTGTCCGCTTGCACAATGCGCAACGCACTTCGGCGATAGATCTATTTCGCCAACCGACCCCCGGTATCCAACCCGGCTTACTCAAACATGTCAAACCAGATGAGCAACTGAGTGGCATTCACACTTGTCCGGTTCAAGTGAAAGACTTACTGGCCCAGCTTCAAGCTGTTCTCGGACAGCTCCAGACCGGACAGATACCGGGTCGGGAAGAACATACCTGGTGAAATAGATATAAAAGGGGACGGTGAACACCGGGCGAGCTAACCGGGGGGGGCGGTTCGTGAACCAGAGGATAAAAGAGTTAACGCCTTACACGCGCCTATCCTGTCCCCCAATTTGGAAGTCAAAATGTACACAAAGGAATGGACTCCCAAATTGGTGGAAATGGTTGACACGCCTTTTGCGGGGGTGCACTCCTCCAGGTCTGCAAGGGGTCAATACTCGGCTATTGTATTATGCTGAATATCAAGCGCACTCTCTTTTTTGGTCTGCTATGTACTTGGCAGCACAGGCTGTATACTCCCCAGGGAGCTGAGATGGTTTAAGGAATGAAGTAAAGGCCCAGTGATCAAGGATAATATTGTTGGAGCGACATGAGCATCACTTATTCATTATTATTATTATTTTATTCAACATTAAAGTCAAGCGTACAGAGAAAACACTGATTAAAAGACAAGGATAGCCCCCCCAAAATGATAAAAAACCGGCTTGTTTCCATTGGGGTCCTTAAAAAACATGGAGACAAACAATTAAATACAAAACTACAAAATTGCACAGGAAAAAGTGAACAATGGAAAAAAAAATGCACAAAACTGTTAAAGCTAGATCGAGAGGAGAGATGTTGCTTCACTGCCCTTTTAAATTGATAATAAATATTAGAACATTTGATGGTATTAGGAAAGAAGGTTCCATTCATGAATCCCAGTATAGTAACAAGTATTGCACTAGGTCCCTTTTATTTGTGACGGATTTGAGAACTATATAAGAAGCCACTATTAGTACTCTTATTAAAGATTCATTTGTCGATTCACTCTCTTGTGTTTTTACAGATGTCAACACTGTAAGCGTCTCTTGACATCAGAGCTTCAATCCAAACTCAAGTGCATCGCAACAAGGTAAGGCAATCCATTAGAATATCAATACCTCGTTGTCTAAATCAGGGCGCTAAATTTCTACTGAGGCTAATACTACTAGCCCCCTGGCTTATGGTGCAAGTGAAAAACCACAAAACTTTTTAAGATTGTAATTAAACAGGAATGAGAAATGTGAAACTTGTATCTAAACTCAGACTTTTTTAACGTATTACCGTCATCAGAGTTGAGTTATGTACGTTATGAATACGCCTTTATTCAGTTATTGTCAGTAATCTCAGTGTTTTGTGAATTCGAGCCCTTCATATTGAAATTTATTCTTCAGGCCATTCTCTTTTTAATTTAATTTTTTACAGGATGAGTATAAATAGACACGGGATTATTACATACCATCATCAGAGGTGAGTCAAGTACATAATAAATACATCCTTATTGTTAGTAATTATTGAATTATGAAATAAGATCAGCTATTGGAATCGTCAAACATCGTATTAAACCTTTAGATACTATTTTTATAAAATTATCACCAAAAGTCCGGACATGGCTGATGTCGTTGATTTCTTGCCGTTTTTTTTCCAGTGGAACAGACTGTGTAAGGCTCATGCGTATTTGAGCTTGGTGCTGTGCGATACTGCTTCTTCAAATACTACAGTTTATTAGTTTATGGCTAAAAAAATTATATCATAATGTTTGGAAAGTAAAATTTTGCCATGTTTGAAGCAAAACAAAATGTAATAAATCATCAAAGAAAACAAAAAACATAGTTTTTTCCCCAATGCCATTTTATAGTTTTATTGAAAGATTGGAGTTTTTGTTATTGTACACTTTTACAAAATTAAAAAATGTCATCACATTTTAGTGGCATTGGAATCTTCATTGTTTTAGATTATCATTTAATCCCTTTCACACTAGACAAAGTTCCCTGGGAAATTCCTAGGAACATTTGGTTGACCTTTTCACACTTCAACCCTGGAAAACCACTACGAAATAGCCCTCTCCTTGCTACCCTTGAGAGTAGGGTTTTATAAGTTAACCCTGGGGTTAGTCTGCTAAGTGTTCATTCTTCCCAGGAAAAAAGCAATGAGTGTGAAACAAACGTAGGGTTAAAACTTCCCAGTAGTTTCCCCAGGTTTTATTTCCTGGGAATTGGCTCTGTAATGTGAAAAGGGCTTTGGACATACATATTCAGAATTTTTCCAGGAACGATTTTTCATCAATTTTGCATAGCAAAATATTTAGACTGATTAGGTTTTGTGCACACTGAATGTTATTATTGAGTAGAAAATGATGCTCTTTGAATTGCAACTGTTGGGTTGCACTTTGCTATGCTATACAAGGGAAACTGTTCACTGTTCCCAGTTTCTCACAATGTTCACAAGAACCCACTTCCCTTTGCAGAGATCCGTCATGGGACATCAATGACTACCTTCTGGGCGTCCGAGCAGACTGCAAATCATGGAGGGAGGTATACTGGCGTCTCTGGGCCACCGTCAACCACCTCACCTGCTCCAGATGTAAGCTGGTCTTCCCTTGCAGTGAGCTGGGACACTGTAGGTTCCATCCGGAGCTGCCGAAGTTTGACAACCTGGTGGAGATGGTCAAGTCGTCTGCCGTTGGGACGTACGGATGCTGTCAACAGAAGACGCTGAGATTCGATCCTCTAAATCAGAACACAGTATGTGGAATCCTAGACACTAGAGCTTCATTACGGTTCAGGCATCTTGGTTTGTTTCCTAATTAACTCAGTTTAACCCAAACTGAGGCTGGATGGTCAAAAGTCAGTCTGGTCCCTGGTAAAGATGAGAAGTACTATTGATTAATGCTATTGCACACGGGAACTTGCCAAATATGATGGCCACGTGATGAAGTTTTATACTGCCAGAAAACTTAACCACACAAAACAGGACTATCTCTGTTACCTTCAATAAGGGAATAAAAGAGTGGGGATGAGGTCTTAAACGGATGTTTAAAACCGGCAAGATCGTGGCTCTGTCCTTTATTGCACGGCCATAACCCTGCCAGATTTAAATGGCCATATAAGACCGAGTCACTAATTTTGTATTCCCATTCGTAAATGCACTTTTTTTTTAAAGCAAAACAATGTTGGAAAAAAACACAGAACTTTTCTGTCAAGTTTTTATTCCTGTCATTTCCTCAGGCCTCATTTTGGGAAGGGTCAAATTGCATGCGACACGCAACAGTTGTGCGTAAGTGCGCATACTAATTGATTTTACATTGAGTATAGTGTTTAAACACTCCTCACCGTGTTTATATTGCACGTTTAAACATGGCCTCATGATCCTCTCGACCAATCAGAATGGATAAACCGTCCTGGGTATTAATGAATCAAGGTTAACATCGTTTTGAGCTACAGTGTCATGTTTGGTGGAGGGGGTATAGATGGGGTTTGAGTGGGTGTTTGGTGTTCTGGCCAGGATTGTTTGTTGAAGGAAATAGGGAAGGTAAGAAGTGATAAATTGCCAAAGGTACATGGGTCCTTTTAACAAAACAGTTTGGATGCGATTGGGTGGAAGATTGAGGGAGCAACAAAAACCAAGATGAGACTGATGTGCATCATCCCAAAATTGTCTAAGATGAAAGATGCAGAAAACGTAGACATCAGAACCTGATTTCATGGAGCTACTAAAGCACAAAAGAAGCTAAGCATAGTAGAATTATGCTTACCAGAAAGGTTTACCAGCCAGAGTACCATTCCACATGTACTATATTTGACTGTATCCTGCTTTTTTTTCTTCGCTAAGCAGAAAATTGTAAAGCACTATTTGCTTATTACAAGCAGCTGTACGAAATTGCCCCTTGCTGTGATTGATGATAACTTTGTCGTCATCAATTCCTACACAGGGATGTCAAGTGAGAGACCACATCGTCATGATAAGCAAACAAGACGAGATGGATGCAGAAGAAGCTTCTCATCATTCCAAGCACTCCAAGATGAGTAGAGATGCCGAGATCTTAGACATTCTTCTCCAACGCAAAGACACCATGTGCATTCCTCCCAAGTCTCCAGAACAAGAGAGGTATTTTATCATCTCAATTTTCTTTTAGTGCAAAATTGTCGATTGTGGCTGCAACTGGCCTCAAGATTTGGGTACTTTCTTTTCAACTGTTGTTAAATTGGCATCGGTGATAAAGAATATTATTTGTATTTTTACCCATACACTGATGTCTGTTAAGTAAGCACTGTATACTCAGTACTGGCCTCAAGATTTGGGTACTTCCTTTTCAATTGTTGTTAAATTGGCATCGGTGATAAAGATTATTATTCGTATTTTTACCCATACACTGATGTCTGTTAAGTAAGCACTGTATACTCAGTACTTTCCCGAGTCATGTGACCCACTTCCACTCAACTAAAAGAGTTGAGATGTAAACATGGTATTTACAGGAAGTAACTATTACTAGTAAAGTTGCTGGTACAACCAGGTGTAAATCTCTTTTGGGAGGAATGTTGACTTGGAAAAGAGCTGTTTTGTGGTCTCAGCATTTTGAACAGTATACTCTGCTCGTCTTCATAGTATCTAGAATTTTGTCACTGATAGGACTGACGCCACAAATTGACACAAGTTTTGAAGGATAGTGATGTTGCTAAAAGCATTTAACTTTAGGCGCTGTTTTCTTCGTTTGGTAGGGGTTTTTTCTAGGATAGTACATTTGTGTGTCAGTTCGTGGCATCAGTGACAATTTAAACACTAAAACCAAATTTCTGTTTCGTATTATCCTTCTCTGTTATTTGTGACTTTGCAACTGTTTGACTTGCAGATGGCAGGATATCAATCTGTTCAAGAGTGAGGAGACACTGTGTGGACTTGGGGAGGACGGCATAGGGGTTAAAGGTCACATACAGAACATCTTCCCTGATGATCATCTGCCAACGAGTAACCAGGTAACCATGACAGTGATGTCACTTCCTGCCCCTGTATATATGGCATATTATCTTTAGTCTGATTTCCGATTTCTTTGCACTCAGAAAGTCAGCAAATTGGTTAATGTTGAATAGCCAGCCCTTATACTACTTTTTCTTACTTTTTCCAACGGTCCAAGGAATGGGCGACCCACTCAACTATCATCTGTCTGGTTAAGTTTAAAACTGTACATACAGACATACCTGTATTTGTCTCCTTGTTTAATTTTGGGTTGAACAAAGACAATTTGAACCTGTTACCTTCAGACTAACATGCTGGCGCTCTACCGACTGAGCTCTAGCTCTAATGTCGGCAGTTTCTCTATTTTGTCGATATCTTTGTTCGGGGGTGCAAGTCAGAAGCCATACAACTGCCGTGTCGCCAGGAATCACTCCCAAGTATGTATGATACAACTTGGGAAGCGGTAGCCAGGTGAGCACCTTTAGGGGATGCAACTTTGTATTTTGCACATCAATTAGTAAACCACAAGTCCTACTCTAGTCAATTTTTCTTTGTTCATCCCAAAACTATTTAACATTCACTCAGTCACAGTTTCCCTTGTGGCTTAGAAATATAACCAGAAGTGCCTGGTTTTGTCATGGAGGTTCTGGCACATATTCAGTAAAGCTGTTTTCTTGGCTCTCATTTGTTGCTAGCCTGATCACAGTAGGAGTCGAGACACCATGGCGGGATCGTCATCGGACTTTGATTCCAGCGATGATGAGATGGGAGATGAAGAAGTTACCGCCAAAGGTAAAGCAAGATGATAAAACATTTAACTGTGCATGGGTAGGGGTCTATAATAAAAAAAAATATTGTATACCACATGCACACACAAAGATCATTGTCGTTTGATTGGTGATACACATGTAATGTGTCACTCATTCTTTAGTTTGCTATGCATTGTTGCCGTGACAACCCACAATTTTACATTGGAGTCCAATATGAATAATTAGTATTGGATGCTTCACAGTGCCATTCCCAAATTAATTGTTCCTAGTCCTTTTGTCCAAACGAGGTGAGGTCGTGTCATGGCAGAAAAGCTTTGTGTTTCTACATGGAGTCGTCCACATGTTTTATAGGTCTATTTGTGTTTATTGTGAAAACAGTTCAAATTACAAGAATCTATGTGTTATTTGTATGAAACAAAAAATATGAATGCATTTCATTCAGGCATTGTCGCAGAATACATTAAATAGAAAACAAAGTTTTTTAACCCCTCAAATAAGTATGCATATCACTGTATCACTGCCCCCACAACCCCTAGTTGCTACACCCCTGCCAGAAATACGGATTGTATTCTTTGACATTTACCATCTGTCACTGCCCTCTACACCCCCTAGGTTTCTACACCCTGATCAAAAATATGTACAGTATTGTTTTCTTTGACATTAAGCAACTGTCACTGCCTCACCTACACCTCTAGTTGCTACACCCCTGCCAAAGATATGTATTGTAAATTTTTGATTGAAGTTAATACCATTCTTTCTTGATGATAAATCCCAGTTTACAAGCATCGTCAATTTACCAATTATTGTCACTGCTCCCTACACCTCACTAGTTGCTACACCCCTGCCAAAGATATGTACAGTAATTTTTGATTGAAGTTAATACCATTCTTTCTTGATGATAAATCCCAGTTTACAAGCATCGTCATAAGCGATTGATACGAAAGATGTCCAGTAAATCCTCCATGGGAAGAGACAAACACAACTCAGTCACATCTGTAGATAGCTCTGCATCAAGCATTGGGTAAGTCTCTCTCAGTTCAGGGCCCAAGGTCATGAAGCCTGTCAGCACAAAAACTTGCTAAGCACAGACAAAAATCTTGCTGAATAGCAGCAACAGGTTACCAGCCAACCTTCTGTAAAGTTTATGTTGTTGGAAGAAAGTAAACAATAAACAACAAATGAATCAACTCAAGGTATATTCAGTATAAGCCTGCATGTCCATTCACATGCGGAAACACGTTTTGGGTGGTTTCATCGGCCCCTGAACATAAAATTACAATCGGTGGAAAAACTGCCAACATGACGAATGCAAAGTGGTACTCTCTGTGTTTCTTGTCTCGACCAGGATTAATCTGCAACTCCTATAGGTCATACTGATTGGTAAGAAGTTTGAAAACGGCTAATTTTGTTTTCTTTTGTTCTGTCGTTTAGCAGGTATGATATTATTCCTACTTTTAGATTTCCGATTTTGCTTCACCCATGGGAAACAACTGAAAAATTGTGATTCAATTACCTGAAAAAATGTATTAAAGCCTACACCATGTGTACATGTAGGTCAGCCCTTGTACTCGATAGAATGTTCCTACTTTTTTTTCTAAGAACCAAATATCATGCGTGGTTTAGTTACAGGAGCCAGTGGGATCCTCAACGCTCTCTGCGTTTTAACCAAGACGCCCAGAGAGAGGAAGGTGAGTCATAGTAGTGTAACCGGTATGATTAGTACCCCCCCCCTCTAAATTTTGACTGCATTCGTCCATGTAGCCTTACGTCACTATCCGTATAAATATTCATCACTTGTAAATCACCCTCAATTCAAATTCAAATTAGCCTACACACCGTTGGCGACGTACCCTAGGTTTTGCCGTCATTCACATTCTGGTAGAAGACGAGTCAACTTGTATATTTTTACTCCGTCTTCTGTACTTGCAGACTTGCAGAATAAATTATATGACACCAGAGTACAACAAAAAGCCGAGTCCTCTTTCCCAATTATTTTGACCTAAAACCAACTACGGGTCACAGTAGTGTCAGTTATTTTTCCTACATGATTTCCTTCTTTTAACTGGATATGCTTACGTAAGCACAATAAAATAAAGGCCGTAAGGCCAAACAATTTTGTTTTGTTATGGTGGCGTAACCTGACCGAACCTAAAAAATATGGCCGACCCTGGGTATTTTTTAACTTTTTTTTTAGGGAAGAAAAATATTAATTAAAATCTATAGGAATTAGTTTTTAATTCGTTTGAAAGCATTTCTGACCGTTTCTCTTCAATTGTATGACGATAGCGCGCGTGGAACTTTTGAGTGCACATTGTTTTTGCACAACGAACATGCAGAAAATTGCGCAGGCTTAAACAATGTCGTTAAAACATGTCATTCTCGATGCTGGGATTATACAAACAAACATGTGTTTTTAATAAAAACCCAACCTACCTACCCTATTTTTTCTGGCCCGTTACGCCAGCATATTGTAAAAAATTTGTAGGCCTAATTTCATGACCATATAAAGGCCTGCGATTTTTCAGGAACGTCTTGAAAGACTGTGCCTTGTTATGACCAAACCCTTTAGGTATCTACAATGTAATTGAAATGATGTAGAGAGTCCTGTCGTCTTATCTTCATGACGCTTTTGCCACAACAAACTCATTTTGTCAAATTGTAAATCCGTCCTCTTTCTGATAGATTTGAAGCGGAGTCAGATGATGGTGAACTATCTAGCTAAGATGAGAACGGACGTCACGGAGAGAAGCGATAAGTCAAAACCCAAGGAGGTAAGATCCAGAGTAAGATCCACAACGGTCACGATCAAAGAGCTGCATGCACCCATGGGTTCAGATAATGTACGCCACATGTACATTAGTGAATGATATGTTCAGTATGTGAAGTTCCCATTAACCAAAATCTCTGAATTCTACTCACCGGTTTCACTGTGACTCTTATAAGCTGTTATCAGTAAAATAGTTGTAATATAAAATTCACTCTTGAACCCACTTCCCCATGGCCAGTGATCCTGACCCACAAGCCTACTGCTGGTGTTAAATAATTCCGAAATGCTAAAGACGCTCAAGATGCATTTGGTCGATTTGTATGATTCAAAGTTGCTTTCATGATAACAGCGTTTCCCAATACTTCACATTATGAACAAGAACTTGTGAAATGTTGTCGATATTTGTGTCAGTAAACTCACAGGCAGGGACACCCTAAACCACATGTTTACACCACATGAACTTTTGATCAAGGTGTTTAAAAACTGCTCATTCCCAAACCAGTGAGTACAAGCCCGAGTTTGTTATAGGCAAACTTGGGTCTGCTATTATTATGGGCGATTCACGTGATGTAATTTCTGGTGATAAAACATGGGTTTCTTTGTAAGGGAACTTAATCACTTTAGCTTGGAAGCCAGAGAGGAAGCATGCAGACAGGGCGCTTAGCAAGGTTTTTTAGCCAGGGTTTAGTGAAAGGTGTCCATATTTGCTGGAAATTGAAAACTTGGTGTCCAAATTGTTCACTTACAATATATTTACATGTAAATGAAAGATAAAACAGGGTGTCCATATTTTTGAAAGGGTGTCCAAAAGACACCCAGAAACCCCTATGGCTAACACCACAGTGCTTAGTATGAACCAGAGAGACCTAGCATTGCCTAGGTAAATCCCTACTCTTCCTTGATAAATGTAATGGGTTCTTCTACGTACACCACCAAAACTACTAGACAGAATCTTGGGCACAAGACCTATCCATAGGACAGTACAGGGGACTAGACCCCTCTGATGACGTCACTATTTCATCGCTCGCCATGCTGGAGTGTTTACACGCCAAATCATGCGCACGTTACTGGAACTGAGCAGACATGTGCTACGAAACGCAATGCTGGAAGGGCACTATGCGTACATATTCTACTTGCGCGTACATGTAGCACTCCAGCATGGCAGTCCTCCCGTATTGCTAAAGAAATGTGGTGAGAGGGCTCTTTTTTTGAAAAGTGTCTTGTTCGGAACTACAAGAATTACTACCAACTAGGCCAGGATTCAAATCTTTTGTTTACTTTTTTTGGTGTTAAAATTAAAGGGAAAGTATACGTTTGGTAATCGCTCTGAAAATTAATGGCAATAACAACTTACTTGGTTAGAAGTACAGCAACAATGATTTGATAGAATATAAAGCATTTTGAGTATCATTTCACTTTGAAGTAAAGTGGTTATGGCAAAAGACATCAGTTTTTATCCCCAAAAATTTGAATCTGAGAAACGTTACTTCTCAGATTGTGTACTCTAATTACGGATTATTCTTTCTGTTTGGACATAATCGCTCCGGATTTTCGGCAATATCTCAAAAACGATACCACTTTTTGAAATGAAGTTTATTACAGGTTATTTGTATCGTAGATTTCTACATTTATGTAGGATTAAAACAACCGAGCGGTTCCAAAAACCAAAGGTATTTGTCCTTGATTTAAGCTAGGATGCGCCATCTGATGTGCCATTGTACATATCATGTCTTTCAGAGATATTTATTAACCCCTCCCACCCCACTTTTCCTTATCTGTAGTTTGCAGGAGGGTTATTCAGTCGTCTTGAGTTCCAGTTTAAAAACTCATCACAAATCTCCAAACCCACAACGCAGGTCACACTTCAAAGGTAAGCCCTCCATTATTTATAACTATCGAGCATTCATTTTTTATAAGTTTATTTCTACGGGCGGTCTAACAAATGTGCCGTGTTCATCTTCAGGATAGAAAATTACACGGTTGTTCCCCGTAAACTAGTTTAACTTTAATCCCAACATATTTCAAATGATTTATTTCAGGGCGAAGACGAGAGCTAATCAGCTACGTACAACTTGATGCTGGAGGATTTTCCCCTGGCAGGAAGAGAATATTTTGATTGGTCAGTTTAATTTTCTCAACATGTTTGAATAACTAATAGGATATCAATGAGAGGCTAGAAGGAAAGTAGTCTGGTACCCTCATCACATAATGTTACACTTCAGTGTCAAGTTTGTTGCATAGTATTCCATTGTGTAAATAACGATAATTTATTTAAATACTGAGTTTGATCATTTTATCTGTATATATTTGAAAGTGTGTACTATTCTTATGAATGTTCAATGTTGAGTTTTTATTCCAGAATGAACCGAATGTATATTGATAAAGAAGTTGTCTTTATTTGATTTTTACATTTTTTATTTGGAGTTTTTATGTTCACGCCGTAATACAGGCCTGTGATTTGTGATTATTTTTCCTGAATTTTTAATTTTCTTTTCGTAGATTGCCCTTTGCCTTCAGATTTCCTCTAGTGTCCTGTTTAACTTGATGTAGAGAGTCTCTAAGCTAATTTTCACATAAAATTTGTTGTTGCAATCACACCTGTAAACAACACCAAACTCAGAAGTAAACATGATACAGAAGAAACAGCGACTCAAATTGTTGCCATCTTTCGAAGCACCATAGGGCACTTTATTGACCTCAAATACATACACATCAACAATTTAGTTAAACAAAAAACAACAAAACCAACTTGAAATCAATCCTGTCATTTTCAAATGCCAAACCAGGATATAAAGGCCACTTCATACATTGATTAATATACCTGTAACTTGTTTTCTAAAAGTCAAAATAGAATTCTGTCTAACTAAAAAAGTACCATTATTATTTAAGGCACGATCAGACCAGATTTCATAAAACCTTCAAAGGTAGGGTCATATAATTATTGGTTTTTGTTAACATAATGCTGATTCAAAGGTACATTTGTATAGAAAGATACATTTAAAGTCACCTGTGAAAGTTTCAACGGAGTACAGTGTCTACTTGCTGAGAAAACAGCAAAAAAACCTGTCACGGTATTTTCACACGAATGTTGAATCCATCCATGTTTAGCGAGGTGACAGCGTGTACCAACTGCATCTCTGGCCGCAGCATTCACGATCGGACACCAACACTCAGAAATCTGAGAAACAACTCATGCATGAGTCGTTTCTCAGATTCAAATGTTTCGGGGTGAAACATTTTCCAAACCGTATTACTTGGAAAGGAATCCCTTTCCCATAATAGTTTATACATTCAACAGCTGCAGTGCCTCTCACCAAGTACGTTTTCATGGCCACTATTTTTGGGAGTATTTACCAATCGAGGACCCCACCTTTAAGGCTACTGAATCAAGAGAAGCCCCCCCAATGCCATTCTCTCCTCTTCTGCTCTCCTCATTATTAATTTCAGTTACAAATATCTGTCTGCTTTGGAAAGCATAAATATATGCTTATCGTTAAACAGCTTAATAATATGTCCTGGTTTTTTAACATTCCTTTATCATAAATTACAACTTAATTAACTTTAAGTATTGTTCGTTGGTCTCAAACCACTTGCTATTACTTGAAAAATATATTGGTGGAATTCAATTAGATATTTAAAAAAAAAAACACACAAAAAAGTAATAAGTTGTTGTCACATCCACGTTGAAATGCAAATTGATTTATTGTTTGTGCTGAAGCAAAAGCAAAGTGAATCTCAGTGACCATAACAATTTGTTTCAGGAATGAAACTTAAATTACTGTCACTCCAAAAAAATACGAGCCTGGCTTTAAAAACATGAAAAGCCAACAAGCTCTTTAGAACAGATCCCTTGCATAGGCCGCCATTGCTCAGGTCAAGATGTGCAAATGCCACCCACAACTCTTTAATTCTTGGTCAGCGAGAGATCTTCCTTTGACTTCATTGCGGGCACTGTTTAAGCTTGTGACATCATAAATGCAAGAGGGTTTTACACCATCTAAGGGCCATGTCACACGAGGCAATTTACAGGCAACCAGCTCCAGGCAATCTCGAAAGTAGAAGCCATTCATAATTCCATCTTGATATAAATTCGTTGGGAATAAGTAAGACAGTGTTAGAAAAATAACTCCTGTTCTGCCGAGGTGTTCATGTGCATTCACAGCAGTCATGGTTGCCTCTAAGTTGCCTGTAAAAATTGCCTCGTGTGACAAGGTTTCACTAACCATTGGACGGAAGAGTGATTTATATTACAAAAAACAACAAGTTATGTACAAGGAAACTTCAAGGATATTTACAATGACTCAACGAAATGAATAAAAACGACCAGAAGTCCAAACCTCCAGTCAGCATTTGTAACTTTGAACTATTTAATTATATGAATTCTGTAATCAAGTCAACTGGACTTACTATTAATTGTGACAACGGTTTCACAACTTATTTCGGGCACATCATCAGGCTGATTGATCTTGTGGTGGCAAAAAGGTTGATGCCCATGAATTTGGACTTGGATTATTTAATCTTTTACATTTGTTTCATCTCCATGAAAAAGAGATACCTGGATGATCCAGCCACAAATTTAGGGATGGTGCCTCGTCTGTTGTTGTCCAAGCAGTAGACACCACGAGGGAGATCCACCAGCCGGCCGGTTGTCTGAGAAAAAGATAGAGGGAATATGATAATTACAATTTAATTATATGAATATATGAATACAAATCACAAGTGTATTCAACATAATACATGAATAATAATCTTAATCAATGAACAAATGCAAACAAATATAAGTGAGTGCAAATACATATTCAGACAATTCTAAATGATAGTAGCCGGCATTTAAAGATGCTATACTTAGTAAACTAAATCACATTGCTTAATACAGTAATCAACAAAGAAGTTGTCCCCAAACAACATCAACTTGGGTTGTAACAATCTCGCCCCCTGACCTAGCAGGCTCTCCCCCTCTAGCAGGCAAGAATTACTACCCAGGGCGAGCTTGTTTGGGGGGCGACATTGTTGGGGGCGACTTTGTTGGAGTGAGCTTGCTAGAGGGTGAGATGACCTGCTTCCGTATGTTTTGGGCTCCTTCACTTTCATTTCAGTTTTCAGCTGAAAGTCAATGAGCTATTTGCGAGATAGATTTGAATAATGTCTGGTACATAGACTTGCTATAAGTCACTCAGGCTAGAGACAGTTGCCATGTTAAATGGTTCGGGACAAGCTTTTGTGTAGCATCCTTCAGATGGGCAAAGCCTGGTACCATTGTGTCATACACATTCATTTAGAATTGCGTATGGGTGTTCAACGTCTCTTGCGTAACTATGCAAAAGCCTGCCCCAAATAATGTGTCATAGCAACGGTCTCGATAGTCTGAGTTATTCAAACTTAGGTGGTAACTTGTGACTAAAGCAAATTATTATACCAGACGTTATTCAAATCTAACTCGCAAATGGCTTATTCAGGAGAACTTATTGACGAAGGTGATTGGTTCCATCCATAGATTCAGAGTTGGATTGACAATCCCACTATAAAACACAATGTCTCAATTCTTTCCATTACCTGGAGAGTTCCTCTGTCGATGATCCTGACCATGTTTGCATCACACCCTCCTACCAAGATGTTATCTTTACCCAGCCACTGAGCACAGTAAAGCTGAAGAGTGAATATAAAAAAACCATCAGAATACAAAACAAAATCTCATAAAATCCACTATTGTGTGTAGACAGAAAGTTTTGCATTACTTTGAAAAAAAGTATGAACATTTTATTGCAAAAAAATGTTAATGGCCTCATGTTGTGACCCTAGCAGAGTCTTTCTCAAAGGCTTTCCAGCTAGGGTCGAAATGTGAAGCTGTTAATATTTTGTTTTCCTTTATACTAGAGATCCTTTTGGTTGGTAAGCATTTTGCAACAGCAAATTTCATTTTCCTGAACATTTTATAGGGTACATATATGGTATAGACTTGTATCAACTCTTAAAGACCATTTACTAACAACTGTATTGATTTTTCTGTGGAAAAAAAAATCGGAAACCAGAAACCAGATTACAGTAGGAAAAACAATCTTGCCTGCTGTATAAGTAACAAAATTGTGTCCTTTATAATCTATGTGAATGCACTTAATTTCTGATCCCCCCCCCTCAAACCCCCCCCCCCCCAAAAAAAAAAAAAAAAACCACAACAACTTTAAATAATTAAATAAATAAATTAATAAATAAAAAAATAATAATAAATTTGTTGAATTTGTATCCGTAAGCCTCCTTTTTTTATAAAGATGGTAATGGTAAATTTTACCCCTCAGCCTTCCTTCCACCCCTTCAATACTTTTGGTTCAGCCTGCCCCTCACATCAATAACACACCTTGGCAGGGTGTGTATCAGTCCAGCCCAGGTACTGTTCATTTCTTGTATTCACTTGGTGTGGAGGCCTATTCAAAAAGCCATGTGCAATCAGTCTTCTGGGTGCTGTGCATGCAGTAAAGGGTGTACTGGTAAATTTGGTAGAGAGCCAGCTAGGTTTTGCCTGGGCATGTCCGGAGAAAGCCCCACTGCTGTGACCAAGTAAGTTGTGATTTTAACATCTGAAAAGCACCCTGGGTGTGCTACAGTAGTAAGCACCCTACAAAATGTTTTTGTCTAAAATGCCCCCATTGATTAGAATTTTCAATAACAGTACGTTGAGAAATTTGAGTCTCCAAAACTCACTTCAAGGCGAGTTTTAGAGATTCAATTTTGTGACGTAGGGTACGCGCGCGCACAAGCAAAAAATTCCCGCTTACCCGTGAAATAAGCTTGACATAAGCGCCGAATTCCTTACGGTAAGCAGAGCCATGAAATTGGGCCCAGGTCTATGGCATATGACATGAACTAGTGCAGAAGTGGCCCCTAGAGCAGCACTATTTTGTGTAAAAGTTCTGCATGCACTATGTGCTTGTTGTGCGGGAGCAATCAAATCAGTGTTTTCTTTTTGCGTATTGTTTTAGAATTATAATTTTAGCACGGACAGATGGTGCCGCATGAAACCAACATAAAGCAAAGCATAAAGCCGAACACCAACCAGAGTATTCCTATTTATAGTGTTGTTAATTTTCAAAGCCAATAGTCTGGTTCTTGAAATAATGCATAGATAGTTAATTATGTGTAAGACATTAGGTGCCACGCAAAAGTTGATCAGTAGAGCATTTCTCAAAATAACAGCGAAAGAAAAATCTTAATTTTTTAGGTGCCATGCAAAACTTGATCAGCTTAAAAAATGGCCCTTGAACATGAGTAGAACATTTCTAAAA
The DNA here is from genome assembly GCA_023634235.1 of Pisaster brevispinus. Classification (NCBI taxonomy): domain Eukaryota; kingdom Metazoa; phylum Echinodermata; class Asteroidea; order Forcipulatida; family Asteriidae; genus Pisaster; species Pisaster brevispinus. The sequence continues at coordinate 23,279,235 of JAMKCF010000003.1, read as the reverse complement.
TATCGGTGAAAGAAAAAAACCCATAATTTTTAATTGTTTTGTAATGTTATTTTAACCACTTCATACGATGGCCAGTAAAGTTCTTGTTCACTGTTGTTGGAACCAAATCTCATAAATCACATTCAGCGATCGGTGAGTTAGACAAATGGACTATCACAAGCTCAGATACTCATCAGCTGAAATCGAGGCAGGCCTTGAACTGTGGTCTTGAAGAGGCATGGTGATTTTCCTCTGGAAAGGGGCACTCTATGAGGAAAATGTAAATTTGTATTGGGAACTTTGCAAAGGGCACCACAGCAAAAGCACAGGGCACCAATTGCCATGGGGCCCGGTGTGGGTTATTTCGAGACCTGGTGAGTTCTTACCAGGGAATTATTGAAGTCTTGGGGCACAGTGCGTATCAGATTCCCCGAGGCATAGTCCCAGATCTGAAGGTTTGCATCTTTCCTCCAGGATCCAGTCACGATGTGATTGTGGTACGGGTCAATGTCCAAGGCATCACCGCAGACGTGAGGCCCTATGAGTTTCCTGTCATGATAAATCAAACAAAGACTAAATTGATTCAGAGCTGGATTTACTTGAACTCTGCCACCTCTGGGTATATCTGTACATGCCGGTGTTCTACCAACTGGGGATCTAGCACATTTTTTGATATTCAGAAAGGGCGGACATCTAAAACTTAGACAGTCGTGTTTTTTTGTTTGCTTTTTTTTTTCTTTTTCTGAAATTTGATAACAAAATGTTAAAACTCCTCAGAATATTATCCTGCCTACCGAGAAATGCCATGGAATGCACAAGTTACAGTGAAGTCTTTTTGTAAACAAGTAGACATGGTGGAGGCCTTCAGAGGGCAATGCCACTTTCATTTTGCAGAGGGCACTTCCATTAGAAAATCTTAAGGTCTACGGGGAAAACTTTTGAAGGGGCACCAAGACCAAGACTAGGGGCAACAGAGGCTGTGGCCTCCCCCGTGGCTTCCGTGTAATTCCAGGCCAGTTGGTGTTTACATCAACAAATTCAAAACGTCGCATGTTTTTGTTGGACAAAGCAGAAGACTCCGTGGCCTGAATTCTTGGGACAGTCTCAACCCTGGATGGGCCAACAAAATCGTTGCAGTACCCGCTGCTAAGGATTCGAACCCGCCTCTAGCCATCGGGCTAGCTTGGTGAGTCTAGTGGTTAGACATCTGCTCTAGCAATGCAAAGGTCGTGGGTTCAAATCCCACCCGAGTGATTGCCTGTGGATTTTTTTTTTCACATAGCTCGGGAAAGCACTGAGCATACAGTGCTTAATACACATCGGTGTAAAGGGTAAAACCAAATTAAAAACAAACTTCTAGATGCATTACCTTACGGAATGTTCCGCTCGGGTGTCCCAGAACTGAACGGTGTCATCCCAACCTCCAGATACAAACTCGTCTGATTTGTTGGGGTGGAACTTGAGAGAGAAGACGCGGGACCGATGTCCGTCCATCACACTCATGGAAGGACTGCACACAAAAAAAGAGGAGTTTATCTACTATTACAGAAGAGTGGAGTCGTGGGGGTGACACATCCTTAACCCTAACCATCTTTAACCCCCTTCAAAATCCGACTGCTTGTTTTTGTTTGATTCTTTCGGACTGAGGACTGCATAAACTGATCATGCTTCGCATGGGATCATAAGGCATGTCACCATAATCAGAGTGCATCATTTTGGGTTGTACCATATACACAAACTTTATGTGGGGTTGGATTTTGTCAGAGTGAAAACGGATCCTAGTAAATTCTCTCCAGGCAGTCAGGGTTGATGGGGGTGACGACTATGTCCAAAATAATCTCTTCTAGCAAGAATTGTTGGTTCAGAGAGCCTCTCATTTGGGTCTCCGTGAATTCCTACTTCCACGGGTTAAACCCTCGTAAAAAACTTTCTCTACGCTTTTACACTTACCTCGGCTGACAAGTGAATATCCTCTTTCTGGTTTTGTCATCGTAGACGTTAATCTTGTCATCGGATCCAGCAGTGATGTACATGGACGTATCCTTGTTGTAAGCCACCGTTAGTGTCTGCCTGGTCTCGTGCGTAGTGTGGATGCACTTGCAGGTGGAGGTGTGCCAGAATTTGACCATACCACTCGCATCTTAAGATTAAAGACATAGTGCAAGATCAAAACTATCTTAAAATGAAAAATATAATCATATCTTGACTTATTATTAACTGAACTTTAGTTCCAAACTCAAACAAGAATGGAAACAATGTACAGAGAGTATGGAGATGTTAATTTATACACAATGCATTGGAAAAGAAAACAAAAGTTTAAAAAGAAAAGGAAAAAAAATTTTTTTTACTTTTTCTATAGTTGATCTTTTATCTTGGTTTATTTCTTTACTCTGACTAGCCTGGTTTTCATTTTGATTGTCTTTTTTAATTTTGTAAGCATGTCATAATAAAAAAAAAATTCCCCCAAATCTGCCCCACTGATGGTAGACTCTCAGATTGGAAACTTACATGTGGCTAAGAGTAGGTTCAGAGACTTATCACCGGATGTGTAAGGTCTGAAAAGGATGCTGGTGCAGGGTAAATGAGCATCTCCTGTCTCATCGTCCACCAAGTTATAGAGAGCAGCACCTGTATCTGTTGCATACACCTGAGGAGGAATCAATTTTCAGAAGAGAAAAAAAAGGAAAAAAAACTGCTTACCAACAAAACTAATACTAAATCAAATCATGAATTTGAGTTATTTCATTTATTTCATTACACATCCAACAGCACAATAGACCCTTGCATAAGTATAATGTCACAAGCCCAAACAGCGCCCTCACTGAGGTCAAAGTTCAGTTGCTTGACCTCAGCAATGGCGGCCAATGCAAGGGGTCTATCAATGCCAACAAATGCTCAGTTTATGTTGGAGGAAAACAGGGGTTTTGCCCTTAACTTTTTCAGTGACTAGCCATTGACTGCGAAACGATTCATGCTTGAATCGTTTCTCAGATTTCTGAGGGTTTGTGTCCATTTGTGAATGCTGCAGCCAGAGATGCAGTTGGTATTATTGCGTGAATTAGCGTGAAAACTTGAATGGATAGATCGGCACTTGAGTGAAAATACCGTGACAGTTTGTTGCTGTTTTCACAGCCAGTAGACACTGCATTTTGTGTGACTTTTATTGTATCTTTCTTTATAACTCTGCCTAAAAATTAGCATTACATTGACAAAAACCAATCTATGATCCCAACTTTAAACTGAAATACATAAATAAGTAAAACACATTTTAACACTTTTATGCCGTGACCAAAAAACTTGTTGATAAGCTACTGTAATGCCATAAAATTGATTTCTGAAATACATAGTGCTATTTTTAGAGAAGTCATAAAAGGTCTACATTAAGTTGCTGATGTCTTTGTAATCCTTCTTCACATGAGGACCAATTTATATGCAGCTCCCCTCAGAAATATAATGAACTTGCGGCCATTACTTTTCTGGCGCATTTCCATTTCTAAGCAGTTTCCAACTACTATTTCCTTTTCTTTCTTTTTTACAAATATTATGATCACATTATCTCATCCAGGCAATTTAAAAACGTGAACGAAGTGTTCATGCTTTTATTTACGCTTGATTTGAGCTGATCGTATGACATCGTGCAGAATGTGTCAAGCTATTACAGAACTTCGAGAGAAACGGAACTAGGTTGTATTCATAGTAAAATGCGCCCACCTGTTCTGACCCAACTTCACCTGTTTTTAGTTTATAATTAACTAGTCTTTCAGCAAACATTGCAGGGACCTTATTACTGCTCTCCGCTACTAACTGCTCACTTAAGTTGGATGGGGGGGGGGGAGGAGGAGAGATGAGCGTGTGGCAACTCAGGAGTTAAAGATCAATCAATTATGGTGCTTGAACATGTATGCACAGTGTGTCATGTTCCCATGACATGGCAATCTGCATTGTATGCTAACTGGCATGAATTTGATTTGTAAAGGTTTGTTGAGTGTCGTGGCCGAGGGGTTTTGTGCACTGCACTCATGTTCAGGCGTTGTCAGAGTGTGGACTCGGTTCCCGGTCGTGGCACTTGAGCAAGAATCTGAACTACAATTTCTTTATCCTTTGGATGGGATGTAAAGCAGTACATGTATGTCCCGTGTGTTGTGTAATAAATGTAAAAAAACTAAAAGAACCCAGTTACAAGGTTACATCGTTTATGGCACAGTTGATGTGTCACATCACCTTGTCAACCCTTACAAATGGGTCTTATAATTCATTCGAGTACACCTGTTGATAAAATAATAAAATGCTTTGAGCTGTAGTTAGACAAAGTGCAACCTAAGAACCGAGTATTTTGTATCGCAATTGACAGTGCACCTAGACAGCGCCCTCTATAGTTGGCATTTGAAGCTCTCACCTTGATACTGCCGTCTACAAATCCTGCTGCCAGCATCGTCCCATCTTCATTGTAACGACAACACATAACTTCCTGCTGACAATCTCTGCATCATCAAAACAAAGATTAGAAAGAAACAAAGGGTTCTTAAGAAGATATTCTTGACATACATGTAGGGGTTGGGAATAACTTCCTTACAACAATGATGACTTGTACTAGATGCCACTCTGTTCAACCTCCACCCCGAGTAATGACGACTTTAATAACGAAAAATGTTCTTAAAATTATCATTTTGGCTGGAGTTTAGGGGAAAAATCACGACTTAAAAATTTGTTGCTGGACCAGAAATTGTTTAAATGTAGACCAGAATCAAAAATTAAATTAAAAAGACTATAGATTACACAGTCTAATGATAATCTGGTTTTATTTTTTAACTAAAAAGAATTATCTCACATTGAGATACCTTCTCACTTGTCTTAGGGTCAGTACAATGTATACCTCGACACTCAACAGAATTAATGAGAGATAGGCCTATTTTTTAATCAGACTCAAAGTTAACAACTGAACAGCATTTTTCATTTCTATAGGACAGATTACAAATGTTATTATTCAAGTTAAAAATGCAAGACTGCAGGACTTGTCCGCTCTTGAAATTAGAACAATTCATTTCAACCACAGCAATTGCCCACCAACGACGCCCATAGCGGATAGCATACATGTGTCTTGCTCTGGCAGGTCTGGGGGCCATACACAAAAAAACAGGACACAGCAATCCTAACAGGAAGGTTTTCAATATATTTTGTAGTGAGATTTGAACGCTTTATTATTATTTATATTTTTTTTACAAGTCTTTTGGGTGTTCGTGGTTGTAATTGGTCAATACATTATAGGGCGGAGACTTAATTGGACCAGTCCAAGCCCCCCTGGTACTTCAAGGAGGCAACAGGGCAATTGCCTTTGTTGCCCCTAGTCATTGCCTTGATGCCCCTTGAAATATTCCGGTAGAAATTGACAATTTTCTCAAAGAGGAGAAAACGCCTTGGTGACCTTGCCATTGCAATAATGAAAGCATCAGGCATGCCAGTCTAATTAACCCCTTTTGAAAGAACTTCAAATACAAATCCAGGTTACACCATCAAGTCCAAACCTTAATGTCAAAGCTTCTTACTCCCATTACAGTCACAGCTCATCAATTTTATCCTAAGAGCTGGCCGGGTGAACACTGACCGTGGGATACAATTAGGCCATAACAGAAGGCGACTTTGGTGACAACTACTTATTTAATTAAAAATTTCTAATGCAAACAGGAGATTTGAAGCCATGACCCCCATGTTGCGAGGGTTGTGTGATCAAATCCTGGGGATGAACTGATTGGTAGAACAAATTTATTTAAAGGGTATATTATTTCTTCCTTACAATCATCGTGTGAAACACTTCTTATTAATAAAGTTATTAAAAAGTTTATCACTATATAAGACCAAGTACAATACATTTTTAATTGGAAATTATCAATTTTAGAAGATGCTCAGTCTGACCGCCCCTTTCACAAATCAATCATTGTGAATAACAAGTATCTAATCCTATTTATCCAGATTTAAAAAAAATTGTAAACACTCAGACTAGAGTCATAACAAATGAAACAGTGGCAGTCTGATCTATCTGACATCTAATACCGGTCCTAGGTAATAAATACATCTAATAAATAAATAAATAAACACAATAACACAAATAATATGTTTAATAAGTGCAAAAACATTAGCAGGTAAATAAATGAAGAAATTCAAATTCACAATTATATCAATGATGTATGATGTAGTTTGATTCAAATTTTCATGTTATTATTATATTTGAAACAAAAATTTTTGTAAATTGACAAATTGTTAGTTGTAATAAATAAGAAAATTCAAATTCACAATTATTTTTAATTATGATTTTAATTTTTATCATTTATGTTATAATAAATATTTTTGTAAACTAACATTTTGGCATTATTGACAAATTTCAATTTAATGGTTGGTTAATAAGGTTGAAGAATGAAGGCAAAACAAAAAAGACCTTCCTGTCATGAGAGCAACAAAATATATAAACTTACACAGTATGCAGTAACCGCAAATTGCCCTCCGAGACAGGGTTCCGATGAGCGCGGTGTTCCGCCTCGAAGTCCCCGCTCGAGTTCAGCCCAGTCACCGGTAAGCTCATCACGCTGCTCCGTGGAGTCGATCGCGAACTCCTGCTGGTCGACGACTGATCATCTGGGCTGTGCAGCTTCGACTGCCTCGCCACCCCAGCACCCGATAAACCGGCCAAGGCATACATGGCGACTTAGAAATGGGAGAATTTATCGGTTATTTATTTACTGTTCCCGGTTCCGGCGATTCGGTTACAAGATGAAACACGGTACCGGAGACGAGGGCGAAATGAGTTCAAGAGTTTTCGATGGGGAGACCGTTGGATGTTGGTCGCTGGTGCTGCAGCCCTCGAGAGTTGAGTCCAGTATATGATCGAAGAGTTGAACTAGCAGAAACAGAACTTCAGATCGTTCATAAACTTTTTACCCAATGTTTATTTTGCTCCAACGAAAGCAGATCTTTCTTCGCGTATTGTCACACCGAAACAACAACGGCGAATCGGTTGGGAACAAATAAATCTAGGTAATTTGATATATTTTATTTTGAGAACCAGCAGCACTTGGTAACGTTTGGCCGTCGCTTACGACAGTGACCTCAGGCTAATGGAGGTCAACCTCGTATATTTGTGACTATTCTATTTTATTGTAGGGTCTCCACGTAACAATGCAATAATGACATAATGCAGTACAATTACTTAGTGCACTTTCCGATACATTTACCATTTATCTGTCAATTTTTAAATAAATTATGATTATTTAATAATTATATTATTTTACTGTTTATCAAATATAGGATTCAGTTAACTAATCAAAATTCCATATAAATTTTTTTAACTTACCCCTATGCAAATGGTTCACTCTACATTTTCCCAGCTTCCGGGTCAATCGCGGGAACGTTTCAATCATCAAAACAACATGGTGCAGGAGGTCGGAGAAAGTCTGCTCTGACGACTCTGGACTATGGACTGTGAACGGATCAAATACTCTGATTTCAAAGGACATTTTCAGTGTTTTCAGCTTTGTAAACTAGGTGATTATTGAATTTTTACTGATTGATAATATTTTAAATAAATTGTCTATATTTTAGTGAAAGTTTGATGAGACAGAATTCATAAGTTAGAGTTTCATCAAACTTAATATTAATTTTATTATATATTTTCTGATTATTTGTCATGTTTGTATTATGTTATTTATTACTATTTGTCAACATCATGTTTACTATTTATTTCTGGTAATGAAACCAAGGATGTCTCAATCGCAGTAGTACGCAAGCCTGAAGAAACCTGTAAACAAGGGTACTTGCAATGAACCAGAAACACTGTAGTAAAAAATACTCTACTGTACTGGGACTCGGGAGGGGCCCAATCATCATCATGCAATATTGCACCTACAACTGTGGTACTGTAGGCACAGTTTTGCTCCTACCTATCCTAACACTGTGTGCTAGAAAGTAGAACTACCGGTAGTAGAAGTAGAACAATGAATACGGTTGTTTGCTACTACAACAGTCAGTCGGCGCTGCACACATCCATTCCTTTATCTGCAACGTATGCACGAGTTCTGGAGCTTGACCTCTCCATGAATATTTTATGGACGTGGGCCATGGTGTAGTCTCAGGAATTTAATCAATTTCTTGTGATCAAAGTTATTTTCTGTCACAATATTTACAGATTTATAGAGATGAATAACGGACCTGCAATCCAGTTGTGCAACTTAATAATTTTGTTGTCAATTATCGTTGGTAAAATGGATGCAAAAATTTGACACCTTAAGCATGTACAAAACTACAAGATTAATGTGGAAAGAATTCTTCTCTTGCTGTTTTTTATTTATTTTTTTTACTTGCCATATTTAATTTTTTTGTCAGTTTTAGGGAAAGCTGCAGAGGATGTCTAAAGAACCAGAACCCCCTCGTCCTCCAGATCCGCTGTTTGTGCTGCGAGGGTCCAAGGATGCGGTTAATTGTGTTAGATTCTATAGATCTACCGATGGGGATGAGAAAGGGAAACTATTGTCCGGGTAAGACGAGTGAAGATGTAGTTGCTGAGATAGTAACCCTCTTTGGGGACCAGGAGCCTAATATCATCTGCTTTAAAGCACAAAAAGTAGCTAAGCATGTCAACAAAGTTATGCTTACCAGAGTAAGGTTACCAGCCAAAATACAGCGTCACATGTACCACTATGACTAGTACCCAGCTCATTTCTGCTAATCAGAAAAAATGTTAAGCACTGTTTTCTGTTTAAAAGCAGCTTTATGAAATTGGACCCTTGGCTTAGTGCTTAGCAGTTTTCTGCTTATCAACAATGAGCAGGATACCAGTCACAGGTGATACATGGGGAATGGTATTTTGGCTGGTAACCTTATTTTGGTTAGCACAATTTTGTTGTGCTTAGCTCTACTTTTGTACTTTGGGCAGCTCCGTGAAATTGGGCCCCGTAGAGAATTACACTCATCAAAACTTTATTAAAATGAATCATGCCAAAAATTAGGGGGACCAAATTTTACAACTACACATCACTCATATTTTGGCCAAATTGGCAGGGAGACCTTTACGACCAAGTGAATTTGACAAAGAGTAGTACTAGTAGGCTAGTAGTAGTAGCCATAGAACTGTGTGAAGTTGTAGCTCTTGAGGAAAATGTAAATTTGTACATTGGAACTTTGCAAAGGGCACCAAAGCAAAAGCACAAGGCACCACGGCAATTGCTGTAGGTACTGTGGGTTAATTTCGAGGCCTGCAAATTTAATAAGAAACAGAAATATCTATAGGTTTGTTTAGATTCTTTGTTAACATGGGAAACATTGGAAAATATCCATTCAGTACATTATGTTTTCTTTGACCTCTTGCTCATTGCTTGTTAGAGCATAAGTTGGTCAAATCTTACGGCCATTATCGGCCGCTTTGGGCATTTCAGTGCAAGACTTTTGCAGCAGCTATTGTCAGATTGTCTCTAATGTTATATTGTACAAAGGTTTTGCTTTGCTTTGTTTTTCAGTTGTGGATGCGGAGAAGTGAGGCTCTGGAATCTTGAAACGAGGAGACCAGATTTAGTTCTTGATGGCCACAGTGGCAAGAGTGTTCTGTCAGTTTTACCACTAGACAAGTCCCAAATTGTCAGGTAAGGACCAGGCCAGATCAAGTTGGGTTTAACATAATGTAGCTGTTGTGTGCAGTGCTTGGATCATCAAAGTTTGGAAGAGCCTGTGAAATGGTTTTGGAGAATTTTGTGTGTGGGGGCGATGTTGTTGGTAGTTATTTTTCCTTTGCGCTTAGTTTTAAATTAGGCGTTCTGACTTTTCTCGGCTTGCAGATAAGCATTCAACATTAGGATTTTATTGAAGCAAATTTAAATAGTCAGTTCAACCCTATTTTAACACCTGGGCCCAATTTCTTGGAGCTGCTTAATGACGAAAAAGTAGCTAAGCACCACAAAATATATCTGCTTACCAGAATAAAGTTACTAGCCAAAATACCATGTCACATGTACCACCTGTCATTCTGTGACTGACGTACTGCTTATTTTTCACTTCACAAAAAATTGTTGGGCAAAATTTATTTGCTTAAGCAGAGTCCTCAATGAAATTTGGCCCAGGAAGAAAAACAAATTATGGTTGAGTATCTTGTTATGAATAACTGGACTAGAATTCTAACCTAAAATCTGACGAACCTAAAAAAGCCACTATAACTTAAATCTGGTGCAGTTTGGGGTAATCTGCATAAGAGAACATCTGTAATCAATTTCTGTCATGTTAAGTTACCAAAAGGGATTCCTTTCCTCCGTGTTTATCATTTTTATTGTTATATACTTCTGGTAATAAAACCAAGTTTGCCTCATAAGTCAACTTTATCAGTGTAGCTTGCAAGCCTGAGTAAGCCTGCGAACAAGGGTGCTTGCTATAAAAACCAGAAACAACAGGGTTAACCCTTCTTCCGAGATAAGTGTTCTGGGTTCTTTAACATGCACTACCAACCCTAGTAGATGGGACATATGACTTAATGTCTCTACCAAAGGGGTAAAACAATTCTGGTAAAGTATCTTGCTCAAGGACACAAGTGTCACGACCGAGAGTCGAACTAAAACTCTGCTGATCAGAAACACCAGAGCTTGAGCTTGAGTCCGGTGCTCTTAACGGCTCGGCCACAACACTCCCCATCACTGTCCTCAAGCTGGCAAAAGAAAACCTAAAACCTGACATAAATTTTCCGCTTTGTGTTGTATAATGTCAGTAAATCATCTATCCTCGTCTTCCACCTCTGGGAGCCGGTTCAAATTCTGCCGGGAGCACTATAATGTGGAACTGGGTTTTTCAGTCCCTACCTGATTGGGTTGGTTTTCCCTGGAAAACTCTAGGGTCCTCCCACATCTACAAATGAAATTTCCTTCCTTGTCTTCTCTCTATGGGGTTCCTGGCTAGTATAGTGATTAAGTGTTTGCTTTTCTGAGAATCCTTGGCTTCATAGCTAGAATTATTAAAATAAATGAATTGAATACAACCCCTCTTGCTCCTATCCAGCCAGGGTCGGGACGGTCACATCTTAACATGGGAAACTGCAGAAGGGAGACGTGATGTCATATCAGCCATAGCAACCAACGGGTTAAGCTTCTGCAGATGCAGTATCCATCAAGAAGGTAAAGTCAGACAAAAATTCCATCCTAGTCCAAATGAAAAGCTGATGAAAAAGTCAGATTTTTCCAATAACATTCAAGAGTGCCAATCATTTTTATTAATCTAGTAATAACATTCAAGAGTGGCAATAATTTTTATTAATCTAGCAATAACATTCAAGAGTGCCAATCATTTTTATTAATCTAGTAATAACATTCAAGAGTGCCAATCATTTTTATTAATCTAGCAATAATAGCTTCAGCAAAAACTCTCAAATCTGACATGTCCTAACTTTGAATTTTACAGGAAGCCCTCTTGTGGCAGCTCCAGGCCAGGATTCCGATGTCCATGTCATTGACCTTCCCAACAGGTCAACAATCTGCTCATTGAGGGCAGACAAAGATGTCAAGGCATTTGGTGAGTCTTACATTTGTGACCCCATCTTAAACCAAGCTCCCAAGTTGGCAGGAGTGTAGTATTTATTATGTCCGAGCTAATTTGTCAAAGATGTCGAACTTTACTTTTGAATTTCTACAGGTATGCCAATGTGCATTAAGTTCATCTCCGCATCGAAGCTGCTGGTTGGCTATGAGGCAGGCCAGGTTGCATTGTGGGATATCAACAGTCGGAAAATTCTGGCCAACAACAAATTGCACAGCGAACCAGGTAAATGTTTGGGTTCATAACAATGTTATTATTGCTCAATGGGTGTGAGCAGTGGAAGAAATGTTGACAAGAACACTGAAGAATGTGTGTGGTTTGATAACTTCTTTTTTCCCTCTCGTTACGATACTTCCTAATTCGACATGATCAGTACTCTCATTCATTCACAGTAATGTCACTGGACTACTCCATTTTGTCAGAGAGGGGTGTATCAGGGTCAGCTGATGATAAGTTATCCACATGGACATGTAGCGAGGTAAGACAATCTTTCTGGACCCCCACTATTTACCCCCTAATATATAATTAAGGATTTTATACGGAAAGTTAGTGCTTGTAATTCTGTAGCTCAAGTTTAAGTACACAAGTGCATTGAACAGGAACTTTGTGTTTAGTTATAGTTCAAAATCGCAGCTGGAAAAGTTTGAGCTTGAGGTAATTGTTACACAAACCGACTCTCTCTTTTCCCAGCAATAAAACCCCCCAAAATCAGAGATAAATCCGCCCTCCTCTCTAGGAAGCTCTGGCAAAGTGCGAATTGGCGGCTACAGCTATGGCTACGGCTGGTTCGCTGCTTCATTATGAATCAAGTATAGACCGTGCAGTCTCGCGCGTATTCAAACATTTTTGGGACCACTGTGGTACCACGTACATTGCTTTAACGCGTTAAAGAAACAAACTCACGCGCTTTAACGGATCCCAATGTTCGAATACGCGCGAGACTTGCACAGTCTATAGGGATGTTCTTAGCAACACCCTTAGCTACAGTTTGTACATGTAGCCATAGCCAGAGAGCCACCAATTCAGATACAGCCTCATTAAGGTTATATGAGAATAATTTCATAATATTGTATATTGTAAATGTAAAACTAAAACAAAGTTAGTTTAATATTCACAGAGTGAATGCACGAGTCTCTCTGAAACCAACACACACAAAAAGCCAGAAGTTTTCACAGATTTGAGTGTATTTTACATAAAGATAGTCATGGTGGAAATACTTGTGCCTGAAATGCTATAGTTTTTGAGAAATGAGCAAAACAATTTGTTTAGAGCCAAAACTCGCTGTTTGAAAACAGTAAAAAATATATTGCATTTTTCTTGTGACTCCAACGACCAATTGAGATTATACTTTCACAGGTTTGTTATTTCATGTGTATGTTGGGTCACATAAAGGGTGGATATTGGTTGACAATTTCTGATGCCGCCCATGTGCTTTATACATTTTATATGTATTTTTTTTCCCATGAAAGGCTGGTCTGACAGTGACATCAGAGTTGACTTTAACCAACCCTGGACTCTCCGATGTTTGTGTCCGACATGACAATAGAATATTGGCTACTGCAGGCTGGGATTCAAGGTATGTATGAAGGGCAGTCACACAGTGACTCGCATTACATTGATCACACGAATCAGATATCTAATCCACTGAATGATGGTATCAAGATATGATTATCGATATCACTACAAATTATCATCATCATCATTTCAACCCGTCGACCATCATCATCTGTGATAGAGACAGTTGGGTTGTGTAACGGAGATGTCATGGCCTAGCGGTTAAGAGCACCGGATTCAAACTCTGGTGTTTCTGATCAGTAGAGTGTGGGTTCGAGTCCCAGTCGTGACACCTAACCATGATGCTTCGTCCTTCGGATGGGACGTAAAGCCGTTGGTCCCGTGTGTTGTGTAACGCAAGTATCTTGTAGGAGTTGCAGATAGGTTTTATGCCATGTAGTACCTTGTTTCTGTTCCTAGAGAATGAATTTGTTAGCTGCTTGGTCTTGATGGCGATGGTGGTGGCCTGCTGTGCATAGTCTGCACTCTCTAACTTTTGTGGCGTCAATATGCTCTAACTCCAGTGACGCCAAGTGCATAAGGTCTATTACACACTGAAAGCAGGGTTTACTGTTAAAATCTTGACTCAAAGTGAAACTCACCATTACAATCAAATCAAGTTTTTTATATTCGTCATTTATTTAGAAAAGTTATACACCAGTTTTTTTTATGAAGACATTTTTATGTTTTAAGGCAAAAATTTATACACAGAAATCTTGAAGATGGAAGAAAAATTTAAATGAGATCACTGCAGAAATTATTATCTACAGAGTTAAATTAATGAAGTACTGGAATAACTTAATCTGTTTATTAAACAAATACCAGATTTGATTGACCTCATTTTAAAGCTTTATCAGGCTGCTCATTCTATGATAAGGAATATGAAACAAAAATTAAGTTTAATCTGGACTTTTTTTTTTCGTTTCCTTTTTTCCTCCAGGATTCGAGTGTTTGGTTGGAAAAAGTTGAAACCCTTAGCTGTCCTGAGCTACCATCGTGCGACCGTCAATACTGTGTCATTCTCCAACCCTCTACCTTCATTTAACTCCGCCCAACTACTAGCCGCTGGGTCCAAGGATAAGCACATCAGTCTCTGGTCACTGTACAACCCAAGTTGACAGCCACAAGTATGAAACATTGGACTGATGCCAGCCAGAAATTACTTCAAGCCCCGATTTAATCATTCAATTCTACCTCACCACCATCTCAACTCGGATCACATGAGGTTGTATTATTCATTTTATTTGTTTAATTGGGAGATTATCAATGGTCCTACATAACAAGACACAGTACAATTTCTTGCCCTTTGTGTGCACAGTCCTTGGACAAAACTTAACAACATAAGAAACGTTGTATTTCATTTGTTATTTTTTGTTTTACCATTCATGCTGAGGGATCCAAACACATGAAATGATGTGCTTATGAAACACAATTTACAGGTCAAGACAGCTCAGTTGGTAGGGCACTGACACATTAATCCGGAGGTCACAAGTTCAAATCCAGTTCTTGTCAATTTTTCTTTGTTCACCCAAATTGAAACAAAATTTATTCATATTTATTGGCACAAGTTTTTTGAATTGAGCTTTTATGTGAAGTGTCTTGCTTGTTTGCACTTAAACCCTCTCACTGTCTGACCATTCACTTGCCATTCAGTAGGCCTATCGCTTTGAATGGAAAACTATGCCAGCCTGCAATTATGATATCATATGTGGTGAATGCAGTATACACAGTAAACAGTCAACCCTCCTACTGTCTGACCATTCAATATCATCCACATGGCTTTGAATGATACAAAATCTATGCCAGCCTGTAATGTGGTGAATGTATCTACACAGTACATAGTCAACCCTCCTACTGTCTGACCATTCAATATCATCCGATGGGTTTTGAATAATAGATAAAACTATGCCAGCCTGCATCATGATTTGCAAAATACATCTTTACAGTACACACATACTGTCCACAGTTTAGTTCTGTGCACAGTTGTGCCACCTTACGCAATCAGTGAAGTTAAATGGTTTCAAATGGTTGGGTCGACTCGCTGGAAAGTGTTACCAAGAGTATGAGGGTTATTAAATGTTGGCGTCCTCTACATCCATCCAGAGTAATTTATGCAAAGATGTTGAAGGTCCACCATGCTCTGGCAAAATATTTTGATTGCCTCAAGCTCGGAATATTTACTTGGGTGGCCGGGGCCTATGCTTATAGAATGCATCGTAAACAAATCTTCAGTAAAAACAGTTCACCGTGGGATACAAAGCCTGTCAAGTTGTTGCTCCACCCTCTTCACATGCACAATGTTCACAGGTTCCGCACGTTCCAGCAGACGAATTTTGAGTTCCACTTGCAGACGACTCTGCAGCTTTGTCGCTCACATCGGGGGCTCTCTTTGTGTCGCCTAATTTTTCCACCGCGATAGTCTTGGAAGAAGCTCCAGGAATGCGTTTGCCGACAGGTCTGGTTTTCCTTACTGGCTTTGGAGGGAGGTTGGCCTCGTTGTTGACTGCCCACGGCCCGAGGCTACCATTGGAGTAGAAATCCATGGGGTAGGTGGCTTGCCATTCGATAGATTCTAAAACAACTGAAGCCTGTGGAATTAAACAAGAACAAAAACCTTCTATATTTTTTCTTTCTTCTAATCTGTGGGTGTACAATGCTCATTCCATTGGTCTCTCTGATAGAGTTGTGGAGCCCAACTTGATGCAGGTATGGGATTTGTCAGGTTTTTGCCTGATATCAGAATTTTTCATTGGTCTTGCTGCACCTTCTGATTTTCCTGAAAGAGGCAAAGTTTCAATCTCAGAGATGAAACCTGGCATTTGTTGGGCCAATTACTCAAGTTGGGCAAGATAGGTTGAAATCAGTGACCTCCTGAGTAGAACAATATACTTTTTATTCTTTTTATATATCTCATGTATATTTTATTTCAATTTTGTAAATAAAGTAATCCAAACTGACCGATGATTTGCATTTCACATTTGCTTACAACAACCCCTGCATAATTGTGTCCTTTAGTTTGCCCTATTCCTGTGTTACCATGATTTATTTGACCTGCAGAAACCACAGAATGCACCGCGCATCAGTCATTGTGGAAATGTAAAATACTTTGCCAACACTGTTGACTTATTTTTCAACTCATGACTACGTGCCCTCCCCCCTTAGTTTTGCCACTGCATATACATGAAATAACAAACCTGTGCCAAATTTTGGCTCAATCTGTTGTGTGATTCAGGAGAAAATGGTGAAAAACCAACGTGCACAGTTTTCAGCATGTAAACCACATTGTCCTTGAATTTGGCTGTAACAACCGAAATCAGCTGCTGCAATATTCTTGTAGGTTTTCAGGTACGGCTTTCACGAATATGGCATCATTTCAGAGGAAAATATTTCACAGAAAAAAATGGTTCTAGTATGAACTTCATAATCAGTAAGCTTTCAGACTAAAATCAAACAATGATGTTTCTTTTCTTTAACAATTCCGTATATTACCTTTAAGAAAATACATGGCTCTTGTGCTACAGAAATGTTCATTGCATGCAGTGTAGTCGATTGCCTTCACATTGCCTGTAAACATTCCCTTATGTGATTGTGTGACAAGGCCCTTTAAATAAAATTCCAAACTTGACTAGGGTCAGACTTACCTCATATGGTGAAAGCAGAGGTTTCTCAAATGCGTAGCCCCAGTCGATGGACAGACGAGGGCAGGCTACTTGGATCCATCTGCGAGAAACAAAAACCACCAAGCCATCTCAATCACAAACATGTGCTTTAGTCCTTAGTGCCAGCTTTTTTGTGTGTTTTGAACCTAAAAATGCCTCGTTTTTCAAAACTCTGTATAAAAAAAATAAATAAATAAGTCTTTTTCACCAAACGAAATGTATCTTGCTGATTTGTGTTGCCTTGGTACATCCCAAAGCCAACAGTAATTCTTGAGTGATAACACCCTCTCGTGATAGCATGTAGATTATGTGTAGAACATGTTTGATTGATGACACTTTTTGAGTATGTAAAAAAGATTGTACATCTACGATAATGGCACTTTCGGAATACATAAACTAGATCGTACATGTAGGACCTTGGCACTGAGAGAGTTAAGAGTAAAAACTACTTACGCATCAACGTCTTGCAGAAGCTTGAGTTTATCTGGGAAGATCTCCGATAGGAGGACCAGGACGTAATCCTTTCCAACTGCCTTTAGACGTGTTTGTAATTGCTATCAAAAATAACAATGCAGGAATTTAATTTCATGAATACTACACTGGTATTGGCAATTGACCGTCCTAATTTCACTATTTTTCATCATATCTCAAAAGGTCATCTTATTCACCAAGGTTTGCACTAGTCCCAGGGCTTGTTCACTATTCCGCCAGCCTTTTCACAAGTGCCCCAGCTTTTTCACCATTCCATATGTCATATAAAGTAGGGTTGCTTTTCAACACTGAACTAGCCAGTCGGACAATTTGGAGAGAACTTTGACTGGTCCTCAGGTGTTTAACTAGCATTTGGCCAGCGAACCATTGAATGGAAACGCTGATAGCTCAGTTGGTAGAGCGCCGGCATGTCACTACGGAGGTTGTTGGTTCAAATCCTGCTCTTTTCAATTTTTCTATGTTCAACCCAAAACTACTTTTTGACAACTTCCCGAGTGGTCACAAGATAATTGTTAATGTCCACAGCTAATCAAGCAAAAATTTCAGTAAACCTGTGCAGTTTCTTACCTCCAGGACTTTTGGTGATCCCTGCCTGCCTAGTGTCCCCATAATGAGACCAAAGCGTTGGGCTTTACAAGCTTGGTTGATGGCTGTCTGTCTGGCAGCGTGCATCCTCTCAGTCTCGTAGTACTCTCTGCTGAATACTTTACTGTACGGATCATACCTTGTCATTAAATGGACCCAAAATTGATCATTGAATTGGACGATTGGAATGGTTGAGGTGGATATTATTGTAGTTCTTTTGGGGCAAAATATATTGATCGCTTCTGAAAAGAAGTGATGGCTCTGACGGCCAGCCCCGAACAAAGATTTTGACAAAGTAGGAAGATGGCCTACAATGTACATTGGCTCTAGATAGCTCCGTTGGTAGAGCGGCGGCACGTTAATCAGGAGGTAGCTGTATTAAATTTTTGTTTGTTCAACCCAAAATTATTTCTTGATATTTGAAATCAACATCTGCATCCCCTTAAGGTAACCCCTCCGCTGCTGCTTCCCAGGTTGTATTGTAAACTTGGGTGTGATCCCTGGCTATATGGCAGTTACATGTTGTTGAACGGACTCCGACTGGCACCCCAGAACAAAGATATTGACAAAAATAGGGAAACCATCAAGATTCGAGCTAGAGAGCTCAGTTGGTAGAATGCCAGCACGCTAATCCGGAGGTCGAAGTTTCAAGCCCCACTTAAAGTCAATTTTTCTTTGTTCAACCTAAAATTATTTAAAATGTACCCAGTCATGTTCCCTTGTAGTTTACAACTTAAAAAAAAATACATATAATTTATTCTATTTTATTTTATTTTTTTAAATTAAAGGTAGATGAGTTTTGAGACCGACAGATTCGACCTTTAACCCTAACCCCCATTAGGGTCTCTCTACATACCCTGCAAAATACAACAGAATGCAACACAGTTGAAATGAGAACCATGCCAAATGCAACAAAATGCACAAGGGATATTGTTGCAATGTGCAGGCAAGCTGTTTGTGAAAGGACTGAGCAAGGGTGGTTGCCCTGCTAAATGCAACAGTATGCACATGTGTAGTGGTGACTCGTAACTGTTAACTGTTATTATACAGTTTTTTGAATATGATTTGAATTATGATTCTTACCTAATATTACATCATACTTCTCAAAACTTTTCCCATAAAAAATGTTTTGAAATACCCATTATAAGTTGTTCAGATACAATAGAAGCACCCAAACCTATATGAAGTCACTTCACTGCTAAATGCAACAAATTCAGTCAAAGAATGACATCTGAGTTGACTGCCAAATGCAAAAGATCACAACAACTATTACCATTTGGTGCATATTGTTGCATTTAGCATGGTTAGGTTTAATACAACAAAAACCAATCAGTGGGTTACATACCTGTATGCTGGAATACCTGGGTTACTTATCATGACAGCCTCCAGGTGGAACCGGCCATCTCCTAAATAACTAAAGCAAAACAAACATGCCAAAGATGACACGACTATTCTCACTCTTTCATTTGTTTTAAAGAGGACTGTCGTCATGATCATCATGGCACGGGCCTGCGTGGCTGTACATGGAATGATGAACTCTAACCGAGTCACTGCACGCACATGTGCTGGCCGTCGCATCACAAAGGGCGCTGTTGTTATTACCTTATGATGTGAAGGCCACCACGTGCAGTAACCGAGTTAAAGTTCATAATTCCATGTACAGCCACAGGCATGCTGTGATCGTGACAACAGTGCCCCTTTATGGCAGAGGTATTTTATATTTACTCATTCAGATTTAACTATTGTTCATCTCTCAAATTAAATAAATTCTTGGTTTTGTGATGTTTTTGACGCATACAAGGGAACAGTTGGATTGGATTTAAGCAATTTCTTGAAATTGACAATAAAGCCATTTATGAGGTTTTGCAAGTGCATGCTCATTATTTGCTCACACAAGAACAATGAATTCTGGTGCTCATTAGGAGAACCATTGTTGTCTTTCCTTTTTCAAGTCAGGGTTTCATTGTAGCAATGATATTTTCAAAGGAAAAAAAATTACTCCAGAAGCTTAAAAAGTACCGAAAAATAATTGTCTCGTTCCCTGACTGCCCTTTAAACCACGAGTACCGAGTCTCATTGAATATAATTGAGTCCAGTTACATTGAATTGCATGGAAGTCAACAAAAATTACAGTTATCAGCTGTAATTACAAGTAAGGCAAGGGCCGAATCAAGCGACTGCAGCTATGGCTATGGCTGTTGCTATGGCTGTTGGCTATGGCTGTTGCCAGTATTACTACTGTGAAAGAATAGGCCTTTCCAGTGATTCAGCCAAAGCCACCAGCCGAACCCATCAATCTGGACACGGCCAAAGCCAGCCAGACTGAACATTGTTTTTCAATTTCTTGTCAACATTCCTGATAGGATTCACAAGTCAACACTGATGTGAATGTTCTACGGTAAAATTTGTTTACTGAGGTGTTGGTTGGAAGGTCTTACATGATGTTGTCGACGTCATTGAGCCTTGGGGCAGTACAGCCAAGTATTTCACCAGGCGATAGCGGTTTACACTGTGGGATCTTGACCTTGTAGTCATCTTGGAGCTGCTCATAGGCAGACTGCAATGCAAACAGAAAATAAGTCGGCTGTTAGATGTCATTGTATGGTATGGTATGGTTTGGTTTGGTCTGGTCACATGGTCAGATGGAAGGGGGAGTCTCACAAACACAATCCTGGAGGGTGGAACAGATGGTACCCGCAGAAGGCAGCGGAAAATGTGGGCAGATAACATCAAGTAATGGACAGGTCTTAATTGGGCACAACTTCCTAGAGCAGCAGAAGACCGAGACAAACGGAGGTTGTGTGTGTCCAGGCCAGGCATAGCCATTTAAATTTTTCAAGAGGCACTTTCATTGGAAAATCTTAAAGCCTATGAAAACATTTTGAATAATAATACTAATAAACTAGACATATTGCATTTGTGCACAAATGCCGAGCTGTTTCGCCATAACTTTTTCAACAAATCATAAAAAATCATGTGATGACGTCATCATGACGTCATTTCAGAATTTACAAGAACTTGCCAATATCCAACAACCTACTAACTTTCAACATGATCGCACTAACACTTAGGGAGATATACGACTTTAAAAAAGGCACCTTTAATGCCGCGTCACGTGACCCCCGATGACGTCATCGATCTGAAATTTCACACATATGATGGCTGCTTGACGATCAACATGTGTGTACATTTTGAAGTGATTACACAAAACTTCACCACACACATCTTCAAAAAGTCCATTTTGATCAGTTTTCAACCTGCCGCTAGAGGGCGCTCTTGTGTGTTGTGACGTCATCGGTATTTTTTTTTAATTACCCACCCTTGCCAGACAATAACATCGTTGAAAGCAACTTCATGACTATTTCCACTTTTGAATAACGAGGCACTTCCGGTTTCGACCGGAAGTAGAGGTCATGTGAGGTCACGCACACTGAATAAAATGAAGACCTAACTTATCCCTATACAATCCCACAAACAGAAACCTACGGTCTCTTGTGGCTGGTTTGTTACGGAGTTTCAAATATTTAAAATAGAAACCTTTAAAATGACGTCACGTGACAGGTGATGACGTCATCATGACATCATTGTTTTAGGATCATGATGGCACCAATACCTTTCATCACTGAAAGTTTCATTGCAATTGCTCATTAGGAACTATGCAAAAGGCCGCTTAGAACGAACGTGTGTTATCTCAATGGCTCTTTTTACTGAAACAGACAAATAAAAAAAAAAACTAGACATTTTGCATTTGTGCACAAATGCCGAGCTGTTTCGCCATAACTTTTTCAAAAAATCATAAAAAATCATGTGATGACGTCATCATGACGTCATTTTAGAATTTACAAGAACTTGCCAATATCCAACAATCTACCAAGTTTCAACATGATCGCACTAACACTTAGGGAGATATACG
This sequence comes from Pisaster brevispinus, assembly GCA_023634235.1. Taxonomy (NCBI): domain Eukaryota; kingdom Metazoa; phylum Echinodermata; class Asteroidea; order Forcipulatida; family Asteriidae; genus Pisaster; species Pisaster brevispinus. Next base: position 23,257,500 of record JAMKCF010000003.1, on the reverse strand, counting down.
ACTTTAAAAAAGGCACCCTTAATGCCGCGTCACGTGACCCCCGATGACGTCATCGATCTGAAATTTCACACATATGATGGCTGCTCGACGATCAACATGTGTGTAAATTTTGAAGTGAATACACAAAACTTCACCACACACATCTTCAAAAAGTCCATTTTGAACAGTTTTCAACCTGCCGCTAGAGGGCGCTCTTGTGTATTGTGACGTCATCGGTAATTTTTTTTAATTACCCACCCTTGCCAGACAATAACATCGTTGAAAGCAACTTCATAACTATTTACACTTTTGAATTATGAGGCACTTCCTGTTTCGACCGGAAGTAGAGGTCATGTGAGGTCACGCACACTGAATAAAATGAAGACCTAATATATCCCTATACAATCCCGCAAACAGAAACCTACGGTCTCTTGTGGCTGATTTGTTATGGATTTTCAAATATTTAAAATAGAAACCTTTAAGATGACGTCACGTGACAGGTGATGACGTCATCATGACATCATTAGTTTTAAAATCATTATTGCACCAATGCCTTTCATCACTGAAAGTTTCATTGCAATTGCTCTTTAGGAACTATGCAAAAGGCCGCTTAGAACGAACGTGCGTTATGTCAATAGCCTTTTTTACTGAAACTGACAAATAAAAAAAAAAAAAAAAATAATAAAAAAAACTTTAACGAAAACAAGAGCTGTTTCGCTGCGCTTTGCTGCGAAACAGCTAAAAATAAACTAGATATATTGCATTTGTGCACAAATGCCGAGCTGTTTCGCCATAACTTTTTCAAAAAATCATAAAAAATCATGTGATGACGTCATCATGACGTCATTTCAGAATTTACAAGAACTTGCCAATATCCAACAACCTACCAAGTTTCAACATGATCGCACTAACACTTACTGAGATATATACAACATTAAAAAAGGCACCTTTAATGCCGCGTCACGTGACCCCCGATGATGTCATCGATCTGAAATTTCACACATATGATGGCTGCCTGACGATCAACATGTGTGTAAATTTTGAAGTGATTACACAAAACTTCACCACACACATCTTCAAAAAGTCCATTTTGATCAGTTTTCAACCTGCCGCTAGAGGGCGCTCTTGTGTATTGTGACGTCATCGGTATGTTTTTTAATTACCCACCCTTGCCAGACAATAACATCGTTGAAAGCAACTTCATAACTATTTACACTTTTGAATTACGAGGCACTTCCTGTTTCGACCGGAAGTAGAGGTCATGTGAGGTCACGCACACTGAATAAAATGAAGACCTAATATATCCCTATACAATCCCGCAAACAGAAACCTACGGTCTCTTGTGGCTGATTTGTTACGGATTTTCAAATATTTAAAATAGAAACCTTTAAGATGACGTCACGTGACAGGTGATGACGTCATCATGACATCATTAGTTTTGAGATCATTATTGCACCAATGCCTTTCATCACTGAAAGTTTCATTGCAATTGCTCTTTAGGAACTATGCAAAAGGCCGCTTAGAACGAACGTGCGTTATGTCAATAGCCTTTTTTACTGAAACTGACAAATAAAAAAAAATAAAAAAATAATAAAAAAAACTTTAACGAAAACAAGAGCTGTTTCGCTGCGCTTTGCTGCGAAACAGCTAAAAAAACTTTAACGAAAACAAGAGCTGTTTCGCTGCGCTGCGCTACGAAACAGCTAAAAAAAAAACTTTAACGAAAACAAGAGCTGTTTCGCTGCGCTATGCTGCGAAACAGCTAATAACATTTATAAAGCGCCTTTTACAAAGGTTTCAAGGTGCTGTACAAAGCATAACGAATAGACACAATTTGAGTAACTTACAATAAAAGCAAATGAGTTTTTAACATGGCTTTGAAGGATTCAAGAAATGATGCCTGATGGATGTGAAGAGGGAGATTGTTCCATAATGTCGGTGCACTGACTGTGAATGCTCAATGGCCATACCGCGTATAAGTGCGGGGTGCAGGGGACAACCACAAATGAGAAGTAGAAGAAGAACGTTGATTGCGAGAACTGTGGGCTTTAGTAGAAATTAGGTTCTGAAGATAAGTAGGAGCTAGATCATTTCTGACTTTAAAAACAAGGAGGAGGACTTTGAGTTGGATTTGTTTGTTAATGGGAAGCCAGTGAAGGGATTGAAGGACCGGTGTGATGTGCTCTCGGAAGGGCCACCAAGGGCCTCCTCGAGCCTGATACTTCATGGAGGCAACGGAGACAATTGCCTTTGTTGCCCCTGGTCATTGTCCTTGTGCCGCTTCAAATGTTTCAATACAAATTGATAATTTCCTCATCATAGAGGTGCCCTTTACCAAGGAGAAATTGCCTTGGTGCACTTGCCCTCACAAAAACAAAGCATCAGGCCTGTCTCCTGTTGTGTTATTCCAGGCTGTGTTATAATAATAGTAGCCATTTATAATAATAGTGGCCTTTTATAATAATAGTGGCCATTTATAATGAGCCACGTCTGTCCAAAAGACACTCCTGGCACATTTATGATTCGCTGTACTGCAACACTAGCATCTCACCGCTAAAAAAAACAAAAAAACACTCAGGTCATTATTTACCTGTAATGCTGCTACAAACTGGATGGTGCTAACGAGAGCCATAGAGGTACCAGACTGGAAGTTATGCTTGATCGTGTCAACCAAGTGTGCGGTATCAATCCGGATATCAACGAATACATAAAGCATGTTGATTCCTTCAGTGGTGCCGATGGGTACTGTGTGGAAAAGTCAAACGGACAATGGAACGGAAAAATGTCAATATTTTAAAGGAAGGGTATACCTTTAGTTATTAATACAAAAAATAATGACCATAAGAACTAACTTGGTAAGAAGCACTGCAGCAATCGATAATGAATACCATTTGGAGAAACGATTCCCTTCAAAGGAATGTGGTTTTAGAGAAAGGGATTCAAAAACATTTCAATTTGAGAATCGATTTTGTATTCCAATTACGGATTATTTTTTGTGCACCGACATTACCGCTCCAGATTTTTGGCAATATCTCAAAAACGCTACCACCTTTTCAACAGGTTAGTTTTATTGTATATACTGTACATGTATCTCTGTATATATAGAGAATTACAACAATCGAACAATTCCAAAAAACCAAATGTATACTTTGCCTTTCAAACTAACTCCTTTAAGTGACTTACTTGGATTTTTCCTCACTCTGACAAAATCCAACACCATATTGTTGTGTCAATGCAAATACGTTGCATTTCGTTTTTTCGAAACGTTGTATCTCGTCGTAATGTGCTATTTTAGGATAATGTTTTTGCACTGATGTGACGATATGGTTTAACTCAGCATCCTAGCTGTTGGACTCTGATTATGATTGGTTCTCCTTCATTTCGTTTTAATATTTTGCTTCTGCCTGGCTTATTGGAACCACTCTGTTATCTTTATTATCTTGGTGATTGATATTTATACAAAAATTGGAGGGGGGGGGGGATTACTGACCCAGACAGCTGTGTCCATAATGAACCATAAAGTCTGCTCCCAGTGCTTTAGCGGTGTAGTCATCCACACAGCATGCCCCGTACGTCACATCTCCCATAATCAATGTATCGGCATCGGTAAACCTACATTCAGAGTAAGGTAAAATATGGGTTAGAGCAAAGAACACGTTTCACTGACCGTAGAACCAAACACGTTTCACTGACCATAGAACCAAGAACATGTTTCACTAACTGTTAACCCAAGAGCACGTTTCACTGACCATAGAACCAAGACCATGTTTCACTGACCATAGAACCAAGAACACGTTTCACTGACCATAGAACCAAGAACACGTTTCACTGACCGTAGAACCAAGAACACGTTTCACTGACCGTAGTACCAAGAGCACGTTTCACTGACCGCCATGTTCCTTAGCCTTACAGACGAGCTTTGGGAATGTCGTTTGGTCTTGTTGTAACATGGCTTGAAATAAACACATGACCACTGGCCTGAGGCCAGTAATTTTGGCTTTTGGGGCAGTAACCCCAAAACTAAACAAGTCCTGCAGTCTTGTGCTTTTCCATACACAAACACTTGTTTTCAAATTTTTTACTATTAAATGTAATATACTTAATCTTTTTGATTTCAAACTTCTCCCTTAAAGTCACACAAATATAAAAGTATGAATATAAACCAACAGACAAATATTTTGGTCTGGTAAAAGTATTTGGGGTCCAGTAAAAGTTACAAGAGATGTGGTATAGAGAGTATTTTCTTAAAATTCAAACCATGTACAATGTATGAACAAACCAGAAGACTTTGTGTTTGTTTTACCAAGGGAATTGTTATCATCCGACCAATGCCGCCTTAACAAAACTTAAAAGTATTTACTTTTCTATTTAATAGATGTTAGTTTAGCAAAATTAATATCTATTAAATTGTTGCTTTACCCGCTGCTTAGATCCGAACTGCCTCTAGCCGCCGAGCTAGCTCGGTGGTCCAGTGGTAAGACATCTTCTCTAGCAATGCAAAGGTCATGGGTTCGAATCCCACCCGAGTGATTTGCCTGTAAATTTGTGTTTCACAGAACTCGGGAAAGTACTAGGTATAGAGTGCTCAATGCACATCGATGTAAGGGTAAAAACAAATTATATACTTTTCTATTATATCTCCTATGGTGCAGGCAAACATCAGAAGTCCCTCAGGAAACTGCAGGGCAACTGTGGAATAAAACAATCACAATAATTTCTCATATTTCCTGTTTTTTTAATTCTCTACTATTTGAATATTACATTTTCTAGACATGTACTTATCTCAAGAGCCTGGATGTAATCAAAATGTGCTTACCAACTTAACCATTTCATGTCAAGCGAGATTTTAAATTCCTCTTTTAGATTTTAGGAAAAAACTCTACCGTTGTTCCTTACAAGTACCACAATACAACAACTTTTAAGCAGGAAAAATTATGGACATAAGTTTAAGCTCAACATTTTACAATTAAGCTTGAAATAAAATCAACTGACATTACATGTAGTTACCTCTATTAGCTCCTACAGTTTTGATGCGCCATATTGTTTTGGGAATTTCAAAATTGTAGTTCGATGGCAGCTGGAAACAAAAATATGTGGGGTTACAATTATTGCAATCGTACTCAGGTCTTGAGACATTGGTTCTTACTAAAAACCTCTACTCAGGTCCTCAGGAAAGTTTACGATCTTTTTAAAAGTTAGAGGACTGGAATGAATGTATTCACAACCCCAGAGCTGCCAGGGAGACTTTCTGCAACAATCAGGGAGGTATTTAGAATTACATTCAACATACATTAATAGGGACAAAAGTTTCCATACTCATACAGATTTTCAAATTTGCTCATCAGAATATGGAAAGATTGGTTTATTATCAGGGAACTTTCTGCAGAACAAGGGAGAGTTGGCAACTCTGCAGTCCTAATCTAACAATGAAATTCAATTCAATTCAAACTCACACTTATAGCCATACTTCATGAAAATGTCTAATAACCCCCAAAAATGAATTAAAGAAGTTATTAAAATGCAGTTTTACAAGGTAGGAAATTTTTAATGAGTAAGGAATCTTCTAGAAGCCAGGGCTTGTGGTGAGATGCCTAACGGACATCCAAATAGAACGTAAACAGGAACAAAGAACGTATGAACAGACAGGTTGAACAAAGACAGATATGATGAAAAAATAATGATAAGTGAAGTACTGTAAAAAGAGAACAGTAGCTGACTAAGGGACCATTCAGAATAGTCAGTGTTAAAAAATTTCGATTTTGGGTGGGTGGGTTGGTGGTTCACAAGAAATAACTGAAAATCGAAATTCAGTTTAAAAAAAAAAAAAAAAAAAGGATATAAATTAACAAACGAAAAAGAAGAAGAAAAAGTACCCAGCTGGCCAAGCTTGTCAGTTCAATTCCTTATTAAACTACAAAGTTGTTTGTTTATGCCTGAAAAAAACCCATTGAAAACTACTGGTGTTAGAGACCTTCGGTCTAAAATATCTGGTTCATTTGAGGCATTACTTTGTTCTTCAGTGTATAGATAATATTATGAAGCCATTCAATATTTAAAAATCTAAATTTAGGGTGGGTGGACGGGTCAAAACAATTTTTAAATTTTTGTTTTTAACATTGACAATTCTGAATGGCCCCATACCATTTGAGAATTAAGAAGCTATTATTAGTATAGTAATGTCAGATACTGGGCATGCTGGGAGTGGGTTAGGAGAGCTCTTTTACAAGCGCTTTTAAAGTAACCCACAAATGATTGTGATCTTGAACCATCCTTTTTACCTGGCTAATGGCATCTTTGAGTTCTTGGTTGTTGAGGATTTCATCTGGAATTTGATGAGCTACCCTGGAACCTATTACAGAAAACGCATAAATAGTTTGGTATCAAGAATAAGATGCAGAATCTGACTGCCACTTTTCACTAATTTGTGACCCCAAAAGACATTGAAAATTACCTTCTTTTTTTTCTCGGTCACAAGGTAATAAAACTAATATAACTAATGTTGGACTCGGTACTTGGAGTTGGATATCAGATTCAGAATACTCAGTACTCGGACATTTGTAAATAAACTTTAACTCGAACTTGATAGCTCAAGTCCTCATATACTTGAGTACTACTAATCGGCTACTGTACCTTACTCGGCATAGTTTTTAGTTGCAATAATCATAACCCTCCATCCTTCCAACGGTTGTAAACTTCAGGTCTACGACCATCCAGAGGATCTGGATGGAGGGTTACGATTACACTCAAAATTTCTGTGAAAAGTATTGACGTACGTACAACATTGCTCCCCCCCCCCCCACTAACCTCTCCCCTTCGAGGAGCCCCTTCCCCTCCCCCACTCACCCCTCCCATTCATAATCAACACCCCCCCCCCCCATCTGCTGTGCTTCTTTTGTGCATGTTTTATTCCTTAATCCATCTCCAATGCAATATGCACAGGATCAGGCCACGTCCATGCGCGCACACGCAAAACAGTCGGTAAGCATGGTAAGCATCACCAAAATCTTGAAGCCGCACAGCAATGGATAAACTAATGTAAAGCTAAAAGTACATGTACCTTTTCCACCAATAATCCTCTTTGGCTTTGAATTTTTGGCTGAAATAACAACAGTTTGGTCCGCATTTTCCATCGTCGAACACTTGCTGTTTTTACTTTTTTGACAGTCTGCTAACTTCTATTACTAACTCGTTCTCAAATTAAAGTGTCAAAAGAATCTATGCAATAAGCTTTAGTCATTCTTATTACTCTCCGAGAACGATATCGTCACTAGAGAACCATGCTGCTGTTTAATATATTGCACCCAACAACCAATACACCGGAATCGTTTTTCCACGCACTGTGGTTGGCTGAAGTGTATTCACGTGGGCAATCAATTTGTACGACAACACCGTAAACAAAACGTACGCTGAACGTGAGTTTCAAGTACAAAATACAGAACCGCGAGATTAAAACTAGTTAAAATCCGTCTCCATCAGCTTGTAGATTTCATAATTTCACCGAAGACTTTCATAGCACCGAAGTAAAGATGTCTATCGGTGTGCCCATCAAGGTTTTGCACGAGGCAGAGGGTCATATCGTGACTTGTGAGACGAATACCGGTGAGGTTTATCGAGGTAAACTCATCGAAGCAGAGGATAACATGAACTGCCAAATGATGAATATCACAGTCACATACAGAGACGGTCGAGTCGCTCAACTCGAGCATGTTTTTATCAGAGGTAGCAAGATAAGATTTCTTATATTGCCTGATATGTTAAAAAATGCACCAATGTTCAAGAAAACTGGGAACAAGGGCGGCACAGTAGGAAGAGGAAAATCGGCCATTCTGCGTGCGCAAGGTAACGTTAAATATTTCATCGTTTTTCAAAACAAAACAAAACAACATTCAAAAAGGCAAAACTTCTGAGTTTCCAATTTAGGAAAAATTTCCGTATCCTGCCACCACTTTTTCACTCATTTTTACCCAAAGGAATATCTCATTTGAGTAAATTATATACTATTTTATTTCATAACGAATGAAAAAGTGGTGGCTGGATACGGACATTTTTCCCTAATCAGCTAATTTAATTTTTTTCATCGATTTGCTGTTGTTAATGTAAGTTTGCATATTTGTGCTGGATTTCTTTGTTATATTGTAATAACAATAGCAGGATGACCACAATAATTAAGCCCAACAAAGTGGCCAAACATTGCCAAAGACAAAAGCGAGGGCAATGCAAGCTATGTCTTTGAACTGAACATTGAGCCTTTGTATCTGTTTTTTCATGTTTTTGCACAATAACTTGCAAACAGTGTTCATGGAAGTATGCGCCAACATCATGTTCAAAGGAACATATTTGTTTATTTCAAACACTTGTTGCCATCTTGATCTCGGTCGGTGGCCAAACTTCACACATGCGACCAAGTGTTTCAAATCAAAGTTAAAAAATCAGTTTGTCATTGCTCATGTGCATCAATAAACATCATGACACTGACGGTGTTAAAATAAGTGATTATCAGCTTTGAGATTTTTCCTAAAATTACACAAAAAATTAGTTTGCACTAAATTGTTTTAATGTATTCTTTAGGCAATGGTAAGATGACAACTGGGGGAAAAATGCTGGCAAATAAAAATAAAGAAAGATTCTATTTTAGTATTACAAAGATCATCACTTCTTAATGCTATGTGGGGCTACGCAGCTAGGGCGAAAAAGCGTATGTAGTCCTGTGTTGCTGGCACCATTTGGGGGCTAAGTTGCAGTATTCTACTCCCTGTTTTTTTAAATTAAACTTCATTCAAACTAAGAAATGTTCGTTCTGTTCTCATTTACAGCTGCAGCAAAAGGAAGAGGTCGAGGCATGGAAGGTGGGCGAGGTCGTGGTAACGTCTTCCAGCGAAGGAAGTGAAAGAGAAATGAACTTAGTACAACCAGGACATGTTAATAAACTTTCCCAGTGGGTAGCATTCTACTCAGGGATGTATTGTGGATGGCGAACTAGATTTTGTACGGCTACGCTTGTCAAAGGATGTGTGTCGATTACTTTCACCAGAGTGTGGCATCATCTAGGAGTGAGATGGAACAACCCGGAGTTCTTGGCATAGATTGACTGACGGCAGAAAAAGTTGATTTTGTATTCCTTCAGGAGACCATCCGCTACACAGAATTTTTGCACCATTGCCTTGAGACAACCCACTTCAAATTTACCGTTTGGATGGAAGATCCTAACCTCGAGACCATGCTGTGAATTTGTTTTTGTTGAGTTTTTTTTGAGGGGTGGGGAGGTGGGGCCCTTAAAAAAAATTTTTTTTTACCAGTTTTGAATGGCTTTAGGGAGGGGAGGGGGTTTCACCAAATTTGTTGATTTGACAGGTGATGGTTCTGACATTTCATTCTTCTACTGTTGGGGAAAGACCATTTTCCCAAGTAATGAGCACTTCTGTTTGGGAGGCAGAAAGTCTACAGGAAGGAATATTTTTCCAGGGAAACTGAGACCGAGACCTATGCAACTGATAAATGACTAGAATCCAGAATGTTCAGTTTTCACTATGTTTAGTACAATGCATCATGCTTGAGATAACTCTTGAACAGGTTGCCTAGCTGTTATTTTTCTTATAACTGACATGTACTGTACATGGTGGTTATTTGCAACCTCAGTTTCTTCTTACTTTTGGAACTTCAAGTTCGAGTGTGCCCTGGTGATGTGTAAACTGTAAAGTCACTTTTGCCTATACACTGATGTTTTTGATGTGTTTTTTTTTTGGTTTTCTTTAAGGGAATTTTCATTAGAAAGTCTGAAAGTCTGTGGGAAACTTTTGAAGGGGCACCAAGGCCAAGACCTCTGGAGTCCATGGCCTCAGTGTAATTCCAGGCCTGAGTAATGTTGCTCCTACTGTAGTCTCAAATGTTTAAAACATGTACAAGTTTGGAACAACAACGGAAACAAGTTTGATGAAATTACAATTACAAAAAAATGCTCTCTTTTATGTTAAAATAATGCCATTCAAATTTTGTTCACGTCATTTTAAGATTACTCAAGGTTTTTGTGTACTTGATTTGTTTTATGTAAAAAGTATTTGTAGCTAGCAGTTCGGTTTATAGGAAGTGAAGGAAACTTAACCTGAATCCAGTTTCCATTTATATCGTTCAAGTTCCTTCAGCATAAAAAAAAGAAAAATAGAAAATGCACTGGCAGTGGTACTTTCATATAAAAGATTGTAAAAATGTTCAAGTAGGACCCCCATTTTAATGTTGAAATTGTTTTAATAAAACGATGCTTTGATACTGTACTTTTTAATTGTTGCTTTGTATTTTGTCTGTTACTGTTATCATCTTTGATCCTAACTCCCTTGTGTGATTTCCAGCCTGTGATTTCTCGGGATTTTTCATTGACCTCCCTCTAGCCTTCAGATTTATTCAAGAGAGAGAGGTTTACTCTCCAATCCCAGCCTGTCTTCATCACAGAGACAAAACAAAAATTGTCCCTGATTTTGTTATGATCGCAGTTTTAGTAGTTTTCTATTAGTGGTGATGCAGAGATACCACCGAAACGTAACTTATTTTTTTCTGGGAGGTTGATCTTCAGACCAAGAGGATCCAATTTTAGCTTTTGTCATTCTGGTACAATGTCTCACTCCTGGTGATTTAGTAGGCTCCTTCCTCACTTCAACAAAATTCAACACCATCAGATTTCTTCTTTTTTCTTCCGTTTAGAGTACAGTCCAGCATCTCCCATTTTAGACTACAGTGAGTCCAACATCTGGTGTATTTTGTACCATGTACCAACACTTGTGAACTGTGATGGTGGTATGACTGTGACTGGTGATACCATGTAAAGCATGATAAGATTACTGGTGCAGGGTCAAGTTCAGACTCGAACAAAACATGTAGTTGGAGTTAATGGTTAGGGGGTTGGGGTGGTAGTAAACATAATTTGGTGAAGATTTTGGTTTTAATTGATGGAATTATATTTCAGAACCCTCTGATACCATTAGATAATTGAAAGACGATTTAATTTTCCTGATTATTTCTAGGAGAATTTTATGTCTTGGAACATTATTTGTATTCCAAATTTTGGTAACAGTTTCATAAGAAGTAGATTTTCAAGACTTTAGGTCTTTCTCGGAAATCACAATCTTAAGAAAAATGTTGGATAGTAAATGTACATAATAATTGCAAGTCATACCTTTGGCTTTTGGAACCGATCGATGTTTTAATCTCATTATATACAATGAACGATAAAACTAACCTGTGAAAAGTTTATGTGATGAGGTGGTAGCGTTTTCAGGGCTCGAATTTGACACTGGACCGCAGGCCCGAGGCCAGTGATTTTAGCACCGGGCCAGTAAACTTACGACCATACAAGTCCGGCGGTCTTGTGTTTGTCAATAATAACACCTCACTGTGTTTTTAATTGAAACTGATAAATACATCTTTCAATTTCGTTGAGTATTGAAGTATTACCCATCAGAAAAACTAGACAAATATTCTCTTAATGCATGCTCCAAAAACAGCTCAAATGTGAAACTGTGTAGATAGTGTTCTTCTCATTTTGATTCCGGTCTTGTAACAAATGTTCTGGTCTAGTAAAAGTTTTGAGCAACAAGCCCTGCAGTCTTGTGAATTTTTTCCCAAGAATTGACCCCTGAGTTTTTAAGATATCACCAAAAAACTGGAGCAGTTATCTCCACACAGGAAGAATAATCCGGAAATGGAATACATAGTCTAGCTGAGAAACGTTTCGTGCATGAAACGTTTCTCAGATTGGAATTGGTTGAATCCCTTTCTGTAAAACCCATTTCTTAAAAGGGAATCGTTTCTCAAAATTAATACTATACATTATGAATAGCTGCAGTGCTTCTTACTTCTACTCCTTCTACTCCTTCTACTTCAAAGACTGTTTAGCATCTGGATGAGGGAATGATGGTCATCAATTTTTAATTCATAATAAAAATAGGGCCTAGTCATTTTTTTAGGAAGACCACAGGCTCTAAGTATTCTAAAAATGATTCATATAGTGGTTTAACATTTTTAAAAATTCTGCTAAACACGTAAAAGAGAGCAAAAATCATTTAATGACGCCGGGGCGGACAAGCGAAGGTCGACCATTTTGGGGGGATTTTGTCGCCATCCATTGCCCCCCCCCCCCCCCTCCGCTCCGCCTCCTTAGGCGAATTGTGTAGAAATTTCGTCTGATACTGTGATAGCGCCCTCTTTTGACTCAACTTCCTCCAACTAACCGACCGTACCGGTCGGTCGGTACGTACGAAGATAACCAAAAACACGGGGTGGGTGTAGGCACTAGGGATAGGGAGGCAGGGTGGGCGGGTCAGTCTAGGTGTACATTGTCACACTGGGGACACCATTTTTCATTAATTGCCAGGTGAGTACACCGTGTTCATCTTTATACTTTACTTTACATTTTACTTATTTAACTGTATCCTTTATAGTAATATAGCGGGCCTGGAATTACACAGAGAATGAAGCCAGGCCAGACCTCCTTTGTTGCCCCGGGTTTGGGCTTTGGTGTCCTTCAAAAGTTTCCGATGAATGATGATGGCCCATCCATACGGCATTAGCATGATTAATGATTTAGACTAAAGACTTTAGTAAAGTTGCGAAAATGCGAAAATGGCCCAAGTTGCCCCTCTCAAAGAATTTCTCAGCTTCCTCCATCAGTTGATTCAACCTTTTCCAGGCCTTGAATTTCACCATTTTTATTTTACAAAGGTCACTTTGACTTGGATCCACTGGCAAATTTAATTGAAATCTATGATGGCACAGAAAACTTTCTTTTTGAGAAGGCATCAAGGTAAGATCAGCATTACCAGGGTTGGGTACCAGAGGCCATTGCCTCTTTCATCCATGACCCCTATTCCAAGACTTTGTTTAAATGTTTAAATCACTTTTTTTTGTAAAGTGACAGTGTACCAATTTTTATTTTTTTAAAAGATTTAGTTGACTTAAAAAGCTAGCATTTTTCCCATCTCAGCAATATTTTAAAGTTGAAAATTTAATCTTTTAGATCACACAAGAGTTTATACTTTTGCGTAGACAACGATGGCTTTATTGATGCAACAGCCAGTTTGTCTTGAAGACATCAGAGCTGCAGAGCAACGTATCAAGGGAATTACCAACTTCACTCCCGTCATGACATCACGTCGAATGGATGCAAAGGCGGGGAAAAGTCTATTCTTTAAATGTGAGCTGTTTCAACGGACGGGGTCCTTCAAGGTAAAAATTTACGAGTCTATGAATTCGGGCTGAAAAAGTAAAGCTTTAATTGACTTCAGAGGGCTTGTGGCTCAACAAAACACATTGTCTTGTATGATAATAATTTACCATAGGATGCTAGATCATCCTTACTCGCAGCTGAGAATTTGAAGGATGTGGCTGCAACATTGTCGAACCGTAGGAACGACGTATATTGTAAAGTCGCCTTTGGCAACCTGCCACATCGACCCATAAATATGACCACCACAAAGCACTGCAAGGAATCAAATGTATTTGATTTGGGCCTGGAGAAAAGCATGTGGCACAGGAGGGAACCAATAATGCACAACTCAACTCTCATTGATCTTAGCCGGTAATCGAACCAGGGCTAAATCGCATTGAGTCAGTCATGACTCTCAAGTCTACAATGACAACGAAAAAGAATTGTTGGTTCTGAGAAGAACCCACATTGACATTTTGGGTTTTTTTGACGAAACGGTTCACTCTGCTCATCTTCAGGAGAACAGTAAGCATGGTAAGGTTGGCAAATTGGTTTCCCGCCACATTTTGGCTGACAACTTGAATGTCTTAACATCGCATTGAATTTTTAGATAATTTACTCTGATAATTTTGCTTATTGTATCTTCTTTACCATAGTTCCGTGGAGCCGTAAACTTCTTATCTAAACTGAAGGATGAATCGGAGGGCAAATCTCTACCCTGTGTTACGACCCACAGCAGTGGAAACTTTGCCCAAGGACTCGCTTTGGCATCTCAAATACTCGGCTTCAAGGCGCATGTGGTCATGCCAGATGTGGCCCCAAAATGCAAGCAGGATGCGGTGAAGGACTACGGAGCCGAACTCATATTGTGTCAATCTACTGAACAGGTGGACAATTTACTTTTGCATAAATTTTACAGAATTTTACTTTCACAGTTACACAGGTTCAAAAATGGATGTGTTTGAACTAATGTGCAGCTTTTCTGTCACCCAAAACTCATCGCTGTAGTTTACTTTTTAAAGCAAAAAGTGTTCCATCTTTAACTTGGGAGTTTGCTTCTGGAGCTATCTGTTGGAAGTTTGATCTGAAACACAAACAACTGCTGTCTGGCAATGAGTTGGCCCATTTTACAAAAAACACTAACATTCATTTAACTGCAATTAAGATTGATACACATCTTATGATCATTCTTAGTCCTTTGGTCTTAGCTATGTTCTCAGCTCTGGTCCAGAGCTCGATGTCACAAAGAGCAGAAATTGATCTTAAGTGCCAATCAATCTTAACAATGAGGAGTCTCATCTGTAAATGAACACAATGCTTGAGTTTTTTAAAAAATATTTGTTACAAGTACCTCATTGTTTTCTGTGCAGATTATTTTAAAAAAATTCATATCTTAGTTTTTCAACTCTGTTTCTGTTTAATCTGACATTTCAGGGGCGGATCGATGCTAAGGATGCCGTCGTTAAAGAGAAAGGTGCTTTGTACGTATCCACCTCACAGGACTATACCATCATCGCAGGGCAGGCAACTATATGTACAGAGCTTTTGCAACAGGTAATTGTGCCCCGCTCTGTGAAAATGAGTCAGATGTTGACAATTTAAAGAATTGAGTTATATGCATGGCTGGAAAGAACACACCAGCAGCAGTTATTTGGTATATGTCTAAGCTTTGGGGTGTATCGTGTTGCTGAGTTACTCCTGTTTGAATTTAGTCAATATATCATTTTTTGTTAAAAACGAATTACAGGTAAAGTGACGTTTTAAACTAGTTACCATTTCGCGCAAAAGGATACAAATTAGACTAAAGTATGATCACAAAATTGTTGTATTCATAGCTTTATTGCCTAAAAATAAGTGTTCTGAAAGTTAACCATGAAAATATAGATCTTAAAAAGTAAAAAAATAAATAAAATAATAATAATAATAATAATATTTTCCACATTGAATTGTCCATTACATAATAATGCATTGGGCGACATCTGACTCATTTTCACAGAGTGGGTCACAATTGGGGAAGTTTACACAGCTAAAATCTCTCCGGAAAAACTCACTCAATTTACCCAGGAAAAGCTCTTGTGGTACTCTTCTTTCTTGTTTTTCTTTGGCTAAAATGTAGGGTCGTCATTAGTTAGGACGATTCTAAAGTTGGGACTGAAGATCCCTTCAACGCTTCTGGAGAATTCAGACTTTTTTTTTATCTGCCTGCTTAAAAAAAAAAGCAGCTATTATTTTGTTCAGATACAAAAGAAATCGTACACCTTTTATCTTTGTCACCGATGAAGCTCTTAGGATTCTGTTCCCTGAATTTCCTGGTAATCCATACAGTGTAACTCCAGAGGTTTCTGAAAAGGTGGAAATGCCATCTAAAATTCGGATCCTTGTGGCTGACCTTTTCATCAGTTAGTTCTTTGGATTCAGCTGTACGTGCCACCATTACACGACCCGTGTTGAATGGTTTTCCTCAAATGGTCGTCCTATCACATGCTAGCAAGAGTAGGAGGGTTAATAGAGTTTTAAAGACGGAACCTCAGAGTTATATTTTCATTTTTGAGGGAATTCTCATTTTGCAGAGGGCTCTTCCAATAAAAATAGTTTAAGTCTGTGGGAAAGTTTTTAAGGGGCACCAAGGCCAAGACCAGGGCCCAATTTCATAGAGCTGCTTAAGCAAAAAATTTGCTAAGCAGCAACACAATTTTGCTTACCAGAATAAGGTTACCAGCCAAACTACTATGTCACATGTACAATTTCTGACTGGTATCCTGCTCATTTCTGCTTAGCAGGAAATTGTTAAGCAAATATTTTCTGCTTTTGCAGCTCTATGATATTGGGCCCAGGGCAACGGAGGCCACGGCCTCTGTGGTCTTTGCGTTATTCCAGGCCTGACAGCTCCTTTTGATTCAATTTTTCAGACAGATAACAAACTTGATGCCATAGTTGTACCCGTGGGTGGAGGTGGGATGTTAGCTGGAGCTCTCCTAGCAGCAAAGGTATAGTACATGAGAAAGTTATCTATTTAAAAAAAAATAATAATGTGCAGATGTCCACACCCTGAGAGTGCTCAAGGAGCCTACAGGAATATAACACAACACAACTTTACAAAAACATAATTGTACAACATAAGTGACAACATAAGTGACACATAAGTGACACATAAGTGACACATAAGTGACACATAAGTGGAACGCCAGGTAAATTTCCGTTGTTTACGTAGTTCTGAGCATGCGCACATTACGGAGAACAATGGATTTACCAGGTAAGTCTGCTGCCACCTAGCGTCCCAAAAGTCCCCATTACACTGAGCGAGAAAGGTCTTAACACACTCGGAACCCTTCCCCACTCGCTCTTGTCCCCCATTGGAAATTTTAAAATAATAAGAAAATAATTATTTGGTATTCACAATTTAAAGGTCTATTGTGCATTTCCTTTAAACTAATTAAGGCAATACATATATGTGTGGTTCAGTACCAACAGTGTACATTTTCAAAGTTAGAAAGTAGAAAATAGAATTAGCTGATTGCAAACTGCTGACCAACCGAAAGGACCTATGGTGGCCTGGTGTTTCGACCCTAGCAGAGTCTTTCTTGAAGGCTAAATGACAACACGGCACACCGTACATGTATGCTGGTAGCAATCAAGTGGACAGAAATGAAAACAGAGAGGCAGAAAGCAAGGGACGAACAATGAAGGAGTCAAAGATGGGGAGTGGGGAGAGGGGTAGAGGGAAGGGGGACGGTTTAACCACAAGAGAAAAGACTCTACTAGGGTTAAAACGCCACGCCAGTAACTATTTTTAGCTCATTTTGAAAAATTTTCGACAGAGCCCACAAGCTTGAGCCAAAGCCAGAGCTGTGTTTTCGAAAGGAGGGCCTATTAAAGAACACTGTACTGTTATCATTATCACCGATACTGTTTCTTGCATTTATTTGAATTTCCGCAGCACTTGTGCCCGGGCATCAGAGTAATCGCAGCTGAACCGGAACTAGCTAATGATTGCTATCAGTCGTTTGTGGCTAAGGAACACATCAGGCAAAGTCATTTCCCCGACACAGTCGCAGATGGTCTACGCATATCTGTTGGCAACGTAGCCTGGCCAATCATAAGAGATCTGGTTGATGATGTCATCACAGTGACAGAGGAGGAGATTAAGGTTAGTGGAATAAACAGATTTGCAAAAAAAATTGCTTTAAAAAAAAAAAAATCCAGTGGACAACTTTGGCAAGCATTGAAACTCGCAAACATTTTTTTGCCAGTCTGAATTTTCACTTTTCACAAACCTGATACGAATACCAATTTCCTGAAATAAGGTCAATCATTTCTACTGCCATTTTCAAGAACACTTCCCCCCAAGCATAAATTTGTGTTGGAAGTTTTTTGGGGGGAGTAAACAGAAAGGAAATTGTTTTGGTTTTTACAATGCTCTGATGTGTGAAAAGCAGTTTGTATTCAGTGCTTTCTGTAGTCCTGTAGAAAAAAAAACAAACACAGACAAACTATCCGGATGATTTGCAATGGCCTCTTGTCACTTACAGGGCAAGGTTTGTGGTCTAGTGGTATCCGACATCTGCTCTAGAAAGGCTGGGTTGTGGGTTCAAATCCCATATGGGCAGTTTGTCTTAGAGGTGGGGTTTTTTCCGGGCTAAGACCCAAAATAACATTCTTTATCACCTTGATGCAGCTTACATCCATTTTAAAAAAAGAAATTCGAAAGACAGAAAGTATCGTTTTGATGATTTTTGAAAAAGTGTGATCTACATGTAACTTTGGAAAAACTTTCTCAAGAAGAAGCAATTCAGATCAGTGCTGACCCATCTACACTGAAACCTCTGAATTTTATAAAGGGACCAGCATCTCAGACACTCTTCATTCTCTTGACAATGACCTGAGTAGGCTAATTGAAACATTGAGACCAATAAATACTTCATTCGAGGCAGTGAAACAAACCAAGAGAAGTCCTCTTGATATCAAATCAAAGTATGGCGGCACCAAGAATGTTGGAGTCATTCTGTGTGGAGGAAATTATGACATTGACTCGGTTAAAACTTGGATCTAAGCAACTGGTAGCCCAGGCCGAATTTTCTACCTACCCCAGGAAGTACTTAAAATCAGGACAGTTTTTTTTTCCCACTAAGACAGTAAGAACTAAGAAGTCTCACCGATTTCCGAAATCTACTCCTTGGTAATAGAATAAGTACAAGAGAAGTTTTTTACATGGACAATCTGCACAGCAATAAATAGATACTATCACATGGTGGTCAACAGCAAACCAAATACATGTTTATGATACCTCACCATGCAATGCCTCAAAACCTATATTTCACAAGGTAGTGAAACAATATGTTTATGAGAGGTAGGGTCATTGATTGGTAACTACTCCGAAAATTAACGACCATAAAAAACTGACTTGGTGAGAAGCACTGCAGCTGTCGATAGTATAAACTGTTTTGAGAAAGGATTCCCTTCGAAGTAATATGGTTGGGAACATTTTTCAGCCAAAAACATTTGAATCTGAGAAATGATTCATGCATTAATTGTTTCTCAGATTTCTGAGGGTTGGTGTCCGTTCGCAAGTACTGCAGCCAGAGAAGCGTTTAGTACCCGCTGTCACCTCACTAACTGTAGACGGATTCGACATTCTGTTTTCTCAGCAAGTAGACACTGTATTCAGCTGAAACGTTCAACTGTGATGTTTATTGTATCTTTCTTTCTAATTTCGTCTGTAAATCAGCATTACGTTGACAAAATCCAATCGATGACCCCACCTTAAAAAAAAACTAGATAAGGGAATTTACTTCCTGATTTATAAATGGATTTTGCCTTCTGTCGTTTCCCAGGAAGGAACGAGGCTCGTCTGGAAGAACATGAAGCTGTGCATCGAGCCTTCAGCGGGGGTAGGTGTGGCTGCCGTAATGTCTGAGAAATTCAAATCAAAGTATGGTAGCACCAAGAATGTTGGAGTCATTCTGTGCGGAGGAAATTATGACATTGACTCGGTTAAAACTTGGATCTAGGTTGATACTCTTCCACATTTTGTACTGGGCAAGCTCGATGGTCTAGTAGTAAAAGACATCTGCTCTAGAATTGCGCGGGGTCGTGGGTTCAAATCCCACATGAGCAGTATGACTGTTGAACTTTTTTTCCACAAGACCCGGGGGCTAAGAACCTAAATAACCAAAATTAATATTCTTTATCCCCGATGCAAAATTAACATCTATTAAATCGTTGCGGTTAACCGCTGCTAAAATATAGGATTCGAACTGCCTCTAGCTACCGGGCAATCTCAGTGGTCTAGTTGGTAAGACACTACTCTAGAATTGCAAAGGCCGTGGGTTCGAATCCCACCCGAGTAATATGCCTGTGATTTTGTTTTCACAGAACTCGGGAAAGTACTGAGTAAACAGTGCTAACACACATCGGTGTAGGGTAAAAACCAAAATTAATATTCTAAATAATATGATTTATCCCCCCCCCCCAGTTGCAGCTAATATCCATTTAAAAAAGAAAATTTGAATAATATAAACTGTCTTTTTGAGGATTTCTCTAAAAGTTTGACCGCTGAAGAGATTGTCTGAATTGTCTATTCTTTGAAAGTCGTGGAGTCTCAGTCTGAAAAACAAGAGGGGAAAAAGTATGAACTTTTAAGAACCACCCCCTCTTCGGTTCAGTAACAATGTGAACAATGCAGGTATAACAAAACATTTGCATTGCTGAAATGGTACCAATGCATATTTTATAATCCATTGATACATGTGGGTATTATCTTTGTTTACAAATATTATCAATACTACGCAAGCAGGTAATAGGAATTTAGGTGTGCATGAAGGTTAGGGCTCTGATTATGTGAAGCACAAATTTAAAGTAAATAAAGTGAAACTTTGTGCGAAAAAGGTCATTGAGAGCAGGGGGTGGGGGCTGGCGGGGGGGGGGGGTCCATGCCCCCAAGACCCACTCCCTGGATCCGTGCCTGTATGTGGTATTTAGAGGTGCACAAAATAGTTTATGCAGTTTAGCTCATCAGTCTTTCTAACAGTTATATTGCAACTCAAATTTTAGAAGTGTTATTTCAAACACTTCATGCTCATATGTTTTTAAAACATTATACTATCATTTGAATGGGAATTGTATCTGAATAAAATTTGTAAATATATATATTTTGATTGGTAGTGACAGAATGATAGAGAACATATTAAAGGTGACATTGAAGAATTTATTTTGTTCTTTTTATTCACGGAGGCTATTTATATGTTTAGGAATTAATGTCAGAAAAATAACAAAGGGTGCTTTCCGAGTGGTGTGCAGGGAAAGTTCAGATTCTATGTACACTTTAATGAATTAAGAAAACTCCACCTGAAACTCATATTTATTTTATGACCAACAAAATATTCAAACTTGGTTGATGTCATAGCAGGAGCTGGTATAGTTTTATGGGGCCTTGGGGGGGGGGAATGGCGGGTTTCACTAAGTGGAATTAACATATTCAAATTTCTATAAATTTCCGTGATAATAGAAAGAGCTGGTATAGTTTTATGGGGAGTTACAATAATAATAATACTAGTAATCATAAGTTTTCAGATTAAAATATATGAAAGTATTTTTGTGAACTTCTGCAAACTAAACATTTTTTATTAAATTTGTATTTGAATTATTTTTTTAAAGAGGGAGAGGCATGTGGAGTTTAGTGCCATTTTGTTGAGTCCAAAATTTGGCTCTATAAAATGACGGACCGTGTTAGTTCACTAAGTAAAAAGTGAGAAAAACCCATACTTGTGTGGGTCATTGCACTCTACGTTTAAAACGTCTTTCCAACCATATTATTTTTGTAACAAATGCGTTTTATACTCTCAAAGCGCCCAATCCGAATCTGAAGGCAATTTGTTCCTGTGACAAAAACAAGAGTCTTTCAAGTAATTATTGTAGATCAATAAAAATGACAAATATGATGTGGGTGGATTTGCAAGCACCTAAACTGTCACTTTATTCTTTTTATCGACATACTTTTGTCTTAGACAAATTGTACATTAAACATTTATTATAGTTAACTCTCATGCAATGAAGGTGAATAAACAATGAATGGTATCACTAGTGAATATTGCAAGTTTTTTTTACTACAAATATGACATTTCACTTAAAAGAAAATGAACAGTAAATATGGGCTTTTTAAGCTCCATTTCTGACCCCCCCCCCCCGTAGAACTGTTCCGTTTTGACCCGTCCCCCTCCCGTAGAGCTGTGTCGTTTTGACCCGCAAGCCCCCCCCCCAACTTTCTGAGAGTTACGGTCCGCCCACATCGGACAAGCACACCAATTGGCCGAATCCTAGACTTCTCGTCTTGAAATTGAATGCGGGGGATGAAATAGAGCCAGCCTTTTTGTTTTGATCTAGAGACTGTACAAAGATAGCGTCTGTATGAAATAAGTGGTATCGTATTTTGTGATATTGTTTTTCTCCCTCGCAAAATGTCAAATATGATCCCTGGGCCAGGAATGGGAGGTGTGTATCCTGAGGACGAGTGGAAAACACAGGCATTTAGAAACAAAGTCGTCGCTCAGATGTAAGTAAAAAATGAGGTGTGTTTGTCTTCAGGTGTTCGTAATTCGAATCGTAGGTTCCTCGTTCGATTGTACACAGCTCTCTTTCTTTGTTTTACCCAGGTAAAAAAAAGTCAAATATGTACTGCAACAATCTCCACACTGGAGTGGATGACTGGGATAGTTGCAGGCGAATAGTGGCAAACGGACAAAGTTAATGGTGGGCCCCCCTCAGGAAAGTGACATCTTTATATTATAATAATATTAATATTAATCTTGAACTTAAGGTCTCAATTGACATAGATTCCCTTAGCATTAGTAATTAAATATAGTAATTGGTTGGTACATGTAAGTATAATAAGTAATGAATAATGGTGTTGACACACTGACAAGCAGTAGATTCCATTCCACAGTGGTTCAGGAAGGAGAATTTGAGACAGTCCTTCTTTGAAGTAGGGTGATTGAATAGAATGCGATTTAAAAAAAAAAATTGTGTAGAGATCCCCCCTTCTGGTTTGGTCTGAAGTTGGTCTGTATTCATTGAATCATGGCTACTCGCCATGTGGTGGACGGATTTGTAGAGTAGAGTGAGTCTGGAAATAGCTCTTCATAGACCTTATCGCGAATCCGCCTGGTTGATTTTGCTGAATGGCCGAAAGGTGTTAAGGGAGCACAGTATGCCCCTTTTCCCTTCCCACAATGCCTTTCGGCCATTAAGCAAAAATCAACCAGGCGGATTGGCGATAAGTTAAGGTCTATTCTTCCAGTGACTTCCACGGGCCAGCCTAGTTTGGATATCATTGATGACACTCTAGACTTTTTGGCGGGAGTCCTTGCAGATGAATCTAGCTGCTCGACGTTGAACTGCTTCCAGCCTGTCTTTGTGGTTCTGATGGTGGTAGGGGTCCCATGTTCAGTATTCAAGCTTGGGTCTAACATAGACCCAGTAACTGGGGCGCTGTACTCCTTTTTTCAAATTGTTTTATCTTTTTAAAAAAAGGAGTACAGCACCCCAGTTACTGGGTCTACATGTAGGTCTAACAAGGGTTTTGTAAATTATAGGCAGTCTCTTTGACTGCTGCTGAGTAGCTATAAATATTTCTACGCAGGAGGCCGAGGCCTTTGAGGTTGTGCTGTTGATCTAATCTATCCAAGTCAGTTTGTGATTTAACTCTACCCCCAGGTAGGTGTGGCTTTTGGGTCATTCCGTGTCAATTCAACACGCTTTTGGACCTGACCGTCACAGATTGAAATGAAATTTGGTGTGCTGATTGGACTCCCTGAGAAACCCCCAGAACTCAAATTTTATGTAAATTGGTTCATTATTTTTTGAGATATGGGTTAACGAACTTTTGACTAATTAGCATGACCTGCTATGTTTGGACAATCATATCTCCAAAAGTAAAGCACTTACAGAGATAAAATTTACATGATTTTAAAGCTCTTGAAATGGCCCATATTTGATAAAATAAAATCAAAATTTTACCGCATACCACAAAAAAATTACGCAAAAACTTGACCTTTGACCTTGATTTGCGAAAATGCGCATTTTTCAAAATGCGCAATTTTTAAAAAAATATTAGCTTAAGATGTAAGCAACAATAATCAGAAAGATTTGGGATGGGCGCTCTTACAGTTTTTGAGTTATAATTATTTGAACAGTGGCTAGCAAGGACAAAACCATAAAATGTATGCATTGTACATGTACATAATGTACATGTACAGTGTAATGTGTAGTAATGTGCACAAACATGTACATTAGAAACCCATAGAAAATCATATTAATATTAATTTACCAAATCTTCTTCCTTGCTTTATACTTGAAGGTTTCGCTCCATCAGAGTTTTTGTTGCAGATTTCATTTCTTTGACAGACATCTTGTAAACACGACCTGTTTCTGTTACAGGTTCCACAACTGTTAGTACATGTACATCCTGACAGTAAATGATAAGTGTATTTGGGTGATAGGGGAACTTGAAAGATGGAGATGGTCCATGTGGATGAAGGAAACTCAGTGTCACTTCTTGAGATGCTGGGAGGGTCTCCTTGACACATGCAAGCCACCAGTGGCTGTTATATACCACTGTAACATGCCCCTTAATTCCTGCCAATTGGATAGTTTGACTCTGTAGGCATACTTGTTCCTCACTGGAGTGTGGGGAGGAGGAAAATTCTCGAACTGTCACTTTGTTCTTAGATGTGGGACAAAATGCATGAAGTTTTTGTGTGCCAGGAATGGTTCGTGCAGATTGGACTCTCTCTTTGAGGATGTCCGCTTCGTTTCTGCTCTGCTCATCTCACTTTCATCATCACTGAACTGTTTTCCTGTAGCAGTTTTCCAGTCTCTGCTTTATTGTTGTCTCTATTCTCTTAACTTTGTTTTCCATGTAACTTCCGTGAGCTTTTTTCTTACTTATGATAGGAGATACACCAATAATTGTTAAAGACTCATTGATAATGTTTATGTCGGTATTTGGTTGCACAAAAACATCTAGATGTGCAGATGACGTTG
Source organism: Pisaster brevispinus (assembly GCA_023634235.1). Classification (NCBI taxonomy): domain Eukaryota; kingdom Metazoa; phylum Echinodermata; class Asteroidea; order Forcipulatida; family Asteriidae; genus Pisaster; species Pisaster brevispinus. The sequence goes on along the minus strand of JAMKCF010000003.1, from coordinate 23,233,292 downwards.
ATGGTCCCTGAACTTCTGGATCACTGCTAGAACTTTCAGATGTTGAGAATATTTTTTCAGGCGACAGTTGAGATATCTTCTTACCAGTGCATAAACTGTGTGCTCCAGTGAGATGAAGACTTGGATGCTCCAATACAAACCTTTCTGTTACCTGCCTTAAGCCAGCTATTTTCTTCTTGCTGTGAGATTTAAATGGGTCACAACATGCTCTGCTCTTCATACATTGTATGTTTCCTTCCAGAACCAGTTGATACGTCATGCTCTTCAGAAGACATTTTTATCCAAGTCTGATCAATATCCAGCCAATTGACTTTTAAAGCACTAAAGATGTGAATATATCAAAAACCTGGCAATACACTGACCCCATGCAACACTGGTGACACTCTTTACCACATTCTGTTGTTGTGTCAATCTGTTTATGGTTGTATCACTGTTTGTACAAAGTTTATGGTTGTGACCAGCAATTAAATGCTGTCCCCGATGCTAATAAAGGGGATGAAAGGGATAACCTCATGAATCATGTTATGAATTAGACTTTTGGGCTCCATGGTATTACCAGAGTGACATGGTTTTTAATGTACGTGTCAAATTACTACACATTACACTGTACATGTACATTATGTACATGTACAATGCATACATTTTATGGTTTTGTCCTTGCTAGCCACTATTCAAATAAATATAACTCAAAAAGTATAAGAGCGCCCATCCCAAATCTTTCTGATTATTGTTGCTTACATCTTAAGCTAACATTAAAAAAAAAATTACGCATTTTGAAAAATGCGCATTTTCGCAAATCAAGGTCAAAGGTCAAATTTTTGCGTAATTTTTTTGTGGTATGCGGTAAAATTTTGATTATATTTTATCAAATGTGGGCCATTTCAAGAGCTTTAAAATGATGTAAATTTTATCTCTGTAAGTGCTTTACTTTTGGAGATATGATTGTCCAAACATAGCAGGTCATGCTAATTAGTCAAAAGTTCGTTAACCCATATCTCAAAAAATAATGAACCGATTTACATAAAATTTGAGTTCTGGGGGTTTCTCAGGGAGTCTAATCAGCACACCAAATTTTATTTCAATCTGTGACGGTCAGGTCCAAAAGCGTGTTGAATTGACACGGAATGACCCTTTTGAAGGTCTCCAAGGGTGTATTATTCCTGAAATATGTTGACTGAATAGGAAGCTTTTTATGGGTGACATGCAATGCGTAACACTTGGCTGCATTAAATTTCATTTGCCAACGGGACTCCCAGTTGCAAAGGATGTTTATATCATCTTGTAGCTTCTGTCTGTCCTCCTCAGAAGATATCTAGCGGTACAGGATGCAGTCGTCTGCCAGGAGCCTTACTTTGGACGATATTCCTATGGTAGGTCATTCAGGTACAAGATGAAGAGCAGTGGCCCGAAGGACCGTACCCTGGGGCACGCCAGACGTAACACGTATAGATGATGATGAGACTCCTTCTAGGACAGTTTGTTGATAAAACGCTTTGGGAGGAAGGTGCTGATCCATTTATGTAGTGATACCGTGACCCTCGCTTGTTGAAGTTTAAGCAAGAGTCATTTGTGGGGAACAAGGTCAAAAGCCTTGCTAAAGTCTATAACAATTAAGCCTGCCTGTCCCTGCAAGTCAACAATTTCAGCAAGATCATGAATGGTAAGGGCTAACTGGGTTTCACAAGATCGACCCCTGCGAAAGCCATGTTGCTCTTCATTCAGGAGACCGTGTGTTTCAAGGTGGTGCATCATCTTGGTATGAATAATGTGCTCAAGAATCTTGCAAGGAATGGATGTCAGGGAAATGGGTCTGTAGTTTGAGGGGTTGGAGCGGTTTCCCTTAAAAAAAATTGTCTCTTCACCTTTCCATAAATTATTCTTAAGATTACTCCAAGATTGAAATTGATTTGAACATTGAAACTCCTCAGACAATCGACGTTCAATTATCAAGATAGCAACAAGTTAATGATGTCATGATGACGTTCTCAGGTATCAAACTACAGTACTTTAAATCAAAGTTTAACATTAGAAAACAAAATCCATAACTCATGAAATGATGAACCACACAATCTGTGTTACAATATTTTACATTACTTCATCAGAAAAAAGGTCTTACAATTACATGTAAAAAACACATTTCCCGGTCTTCTGGTTCAAACCAGAAGTAGAAGCGTAAAACTGTTAATAAGCCCTCACTCAGCTCTGCACTCCTCCACTGCAGTCAATGCGAAATAGAATTTGAACATATTGTAGTCCTAATTTCAGTGCATGAAATGGCATTCCGTTCATGACCTTTTCAAATAAAACAGTTGACATTATCAAAATTTGCTGTTCCCTACAAATTTTCGATTTCAAAGTTTCTTGAATCCAAATCTGCATCACAAAGATTTTACTGACAAGTGATAAGTGATAAATATTATTAATAATTAATTTTATTAATGTTGTAACGGATGGCTAGAAAATTTCCTTGACCCGCCACCACTTTTTCCTTCATTATGAATTCAAATAATGTAGTTTTCTTATTTTTAAAATCAAATGAGATATTGCTTTTGGTAACAATGAGTGAAGAAGTGGTGGCTGGATTTGGAAATTTTTCTGTGCGGCTGAGCCTAAACTGCTGGTTGGGTAGTGTACTGATGGTCGTACATCGGCATTAGGCAACCACTGGTAAGCTCATCAAACTGTGTTGGGAAGACCCTTCCTGCCTCCAGAAGTATGAACTAAATATTACGCAAAAAAATAGTTAGTGGCCTGACGTTTCGACCCTAGCAGAGTCTTTCTCGAAGGCTAAATGACAACACTACAAACAAACAGGTATACTGGTGTAACAAAAGCAGTCAAGTGGAAATAGATGATAGAGATGAAAGCACACAGAGAAAGTAAGGGGATGAACATAGAGGAGGGTAACAAAATGGGGGGGAGAAGGGGCTGGTTTGACCACAAGAGGTGGGAAACACAAAAGAGAAAATATTACAGTTACACTGATCTATTTCTCTGTTTGCGCCAGGGGGGAAAATGCTGGTTTGGAATTAGATAAGAAGCTTGTGTGAAGAGCATCTGAAACAGGCCAAAGAATGGCGATAAGAGGGTTTATTAACGCAGTGTAAATATTACTCAAACTCAAACTGGGTTTTGAAGATCGGGTAGGTCCTAAGCTTATTCTTTTGGCCAGGATTAGTTCTACAGTCGTTGTGCAATGTATTATACCATTTAGAAATGAACACATTACGTAATTGTTGAACAAAAGTATGTTTCACATTCCTTTGTTGTACATGTAACAACAAATTATTTGATTTGTGTAAAAAATTGTTAACTCGTAGTACTTAACAAACTACTTATGGGCCATAACAAAAATTAAGGAATAATAAATTCTTTAATACTATCAAATTATTAATTTGTCATAACGATTACTTTCCTGCTGACAATATTATTTTCCATGTACACCAAGACTGGAATTTTATCTTTGAGAGGGCAAGGCCATTTTCATATTGCAAGGGGCAAAGTGCTTCTTTTTGCAACTTCCCTTCAGAAAGTGTTAAAACCTAGATGGGAAACTTTTTAAGGGGCTCAAAGAGGCCAAGACCAGGGCCTCAGCGTGTAATTCCAGACGCGATGCACTCTCCTTTAACATTTGAATTGTATGAATGATTGTGTTTTATCTTTCCAGTGAGGATGAAGTACATAAAGCCGGCAATCCGACAGCCCAGTCTAGCATCGAGTTGGAGAATCATGTATTCCAGAAAGCCAAGAACAGGGTGAGATCTTGTCGTTTTGGGAATAAATTTAAGAGATCGTTCCCACAAAACGTATATTTCATACGTTTTGTTTTATTTGCAATAATTGGTGTTTTTTGACATGTCAGAAACGTACATTATACAATCGCTGCTTGCAGTGTTGGAGTCCATCGTGGTTTGTACACCTTGAGCAAATGGCACCAGAGGCAAAGCCGAGGGTGTCATTTCTCCCCGAGGGTGTACCAAAACCCATGCACCCCATCACCATGATCACTGTGAACAACTGTAAATGTTGTAAAACCCAGGTAATAGATTGTACTACGTAGGAGTGCAAAACAAACATTATAACAAATTTATAGCGAGACAAATTGTATTTCTTTTGTTGTTGAACATTGCGTGTAGACTTTGACTTTGGAATGCTAGGTGGCAGCATAATGAAATTTCCATTGTTTACGTTGTTCTGAGCATGTGCACATTATCAAGAACAATGGATTTACCTGGTAAGTCTGCTGCCGCCTAGCGTCCAAAAAGTCCCCCATTAAAACACTTTATATTGGGAAATTTAATTTAATGAACTTTGGTTGAAGATCACATTTCTGATCTTGTCTTTGAGGCAAGAGAGAAACCTCTTCTTAGGAGGTGATTTGTAATCGTCTTCCAACATAATTACGACAAAATTGGCACAGTTAATCAAGCACACGAACAGTGGTTAATGAATTGTTTACAACAACGTGGCAGGTTTTGACAGAAATATTGCTTGACTGTTCCCTACGGTGAACAGCAACGCAAAGCACTTTACCCAGTACCAGCATAGTTACAACCTCGTACACAAACCTATTTCTGATAATGTACAAGGCTGTGGAAACGACCAAATGTGGGTACAATCAGGGTATAATATGTACCCTGGTGGGTACATCACACCCGTTTCCCCTCAACCATTTACATAAACTTCTTCCGTAGCACATCAGTGATTGGTTCTTGACCAATATAATTCACAATCTGTCACCGTGGTTTACATGTAACAACTTATCTCTTTCACTATCGGTACGCTCGCCTGCCCAGCTAGTTCATTTCACAAAATAGCACCAGAGACTGTTGAGGTAAAGTCCACACTACACAAACCATGAAATTTCCACATATTGTACCAGCTATGCAAACAGAAGAAACCCATGCATCTTATGCTAGCCTGGGAGGTATGGTACATTGTGGCAGTCTGTGGTACATGTGTACCAGTGTACAGGAGGGTTACACAGAAAGTGTGCCATATACTTTATCGTGGGGGAACCTGAATATGACAGGCTGTGTTTTCATGTGGGGGGTCTTTTATGTCACTGTAAACAAACTCTAGAGAAAAGTTAACATTTTCTACTGTCAAGAAATTTCTCGATGCATCAATTCAACTTCCTATTTCAAACCAAGCCTTAGACCTTTTCTCTTGCTCAAAACATTACCCCATACTGTATGTCATGTACATTTATACAAAGACCTCTTCAAACAATTCATATTATCTGCAGATAAGTCACCCGCAATCCAAAATGAAAATGTTCACTTACATAAATCTCTCTCGTAATGAAGGCATCAATTGACAACCATATGCAGTTCTTCACACTGCACGTCGCTACACTAACATTGATACATCATTCCGGTATCATGTGATATGTTACTGTAACAGTCATGTGTACTGTAACCACGTGATGTTAACAGAGGATGTACAATACCAGATAAAGAGTTGGTATTTTCTGTTGTGAAAGTTCATTTTTCCGTCATGAAATTACCATCTTTAAAGTGAAGATGTGACACTGTAAATGTCCGAACACCTCCGAGTAAAGCCTGGTTCATACACAACGGGATTAGCAAATCTTACAAAGCGTATTACGTGACGCAAAACCATCATGTGCGCGCTGTTTTCCAATTGTGATGTGAGGACACTCGCTTCGCTTTCGCATTTCGTGTGAAGTAAGAACTGGGCTTGATGTAGTTCACAGCACACAGTGTACAATTTTAACTGGACTGTACATGTACGTGTGTATGTATAGAACTGCAATTTGCAAAAAAATTCTCGCACCATACTACATGTTTTAGTGAACACTTCAAGAAGTAAAGTTTAGGGAAACTGGCCTGGAGTTTGTCAGGATTTTTGTAAAGGTCCCTTTCTTGAAAGATATGATCTTACCATCAAATGAAGAAAGAACTAACTCAGGTTAACAGTAACAGGCAATCAAGTGAGGTTGTAGAGAAGAACTAGTGGTTAACAAGCCTTGAACCACACAGAGGTTATGCCCTCTGTTGCCCCTGGTCTTGGCTTCGGCACCCCTTCAAAAGTTTCCCATAGACTTTTCATTTTTTCCAATGGAAGTACATGTAGTGCCATTTCCTTCCAGAACAGAAAATGTCAATTCTTTATCTGGAACAAAACTGTATCACACATCCTCTTTGCAAACTGAAACCGGCCTAGCCCCCAAGGCACAAGGATGAAATTCTAGGCCTGAGTTAATGTTCAAAGCTCTAAGATTACTTTACGTTATAAAAAGTGTAAAGTCAAGGAGTTTTGCAGTAAGATAAAAGGAGATTGCAACCCAATGTTCAGGATTGTTTAATTGTACATGGTACCTCTCACGCCCCTCTGAAAAGGTTTCCTGGAAACAGCCATCCGGAGTGAATGCTCTTCCAACAATCAGGACAGTTGACTTGAACTCTTCTTTTTACGTTTGCCCAAACCTTTGCTTTAATATTATGAAGACTGCATGGTATTATACTGAACTTGCTTCAGGAAGTGGCAGCACTTCCTGTTTGGCTTGTATTTTTAGGTTTTTTTTCACATTATACATGTATTGTGTAGTATACATAGCTCCATCCTGCACAGCGTACATAGTACATGTAAGATACACTTGTGGAAATGATTGTACATGGAATATTTGTTTGTGAAGTGAAGATGCCTGGCTGTCTTGGTTTTTATTAAGGTAATTTCATTGTCCTGTTTTTCGTTGATGATCATCAGACGTGCTGTTAAGTGACATTTAAAGGTAAAAGCTGACCCCTAGTTTGCTAAATTGTGGCGTGTCGTGGCCGAGCAGTCTACTGCATCGGACTCAAGCTCTGATGGTTGAATCATCGGAGTGTGGGTTCGAATCCCGGTCATGACACTTGTGTCCTTGAGTAAGGCACTTAACCATCATTGCTTCTCTTAAACCCAGGTGTGGGAACCTGGGAGGGCTGCAAGACAGTATTGTGTTGGATTAACCCCTTCTAGCGCCAATTTAAGCAGCTTGGGGTTGTATGCTCCCCAGGGAGTTGAGAACGTTTTTGGGAATGGTCTAAAAGTATACCTGATGAACAGGGATAATAATGAACTTGTAATGAGCCCTTAGTAAGCTGCAACATGTCATTTGGTTTTGTTTTTGAGAAGCATGGTGTCATTTTAATTGTGTACACTTTAGATAAAATATTATTAATGTGTATTTCTAAAAATAGTTTCAAAGTACACTTCTTTACCAAGGGTTTGCCGACACAGTTAAAACTGGTTTTCATCGAGGCCCTGCATACAGATGTCATGATTAAAAAGTTGTCATTTGTCGACACAGGCCCCGAGGCCAGTGATTTTTGGCATCGGCCAGTGATAAAAACTCCTGACTGTACAAATCATCTTGGTCTTTAGTTAAATAATAAAACCGGTACCTTAAACAAAACCGGTACCTTTAAAAAAAAAAAACCCAACTATGTTCAAATGTTGACTTTGAGTTGAACATGTACATAAAAGTACATGGTCACCTAGATAGTTTGTTCTCATTTTGATTCTGGTCTTGTAAATTCAATTCTGGTCCAGTAAACTTTTTAAGCTACAAGTACTGTGGTCTTCAGGATCCACTGAATTGAATTTTTTTTTTTTTTTTATAAAATAAAAAAATCAGCCCTGCATACGTCATTTATCAAGCTTTTCCTTCCTCCACTAAATTGCTACTTTAGTTTGGGTCTATATATTTTTTCAGCCAGAATAGCCCAACGAGGCCGGTGTGTCCCTTTAGGGACACAAGTGTCAAGACTGGAACTCAAACCCTCACTCTGCTCATCAGAAACGTGCCAGAGTTTGAGTCCGGTGCGCTTGATCGCTCGACCACGACATTGCTACCCCGCTACGAATGAGTGTGGGGGGTGGTAACCTAGTATTTAAGATTGTAACATTCTTTTACATTTTTCACTTTACACCAGGATGATTATCTAGGGTTGGTTGCTCGATTGATGATCCACATGCGTGATACAAGTAAGTTACAAGGTCACTGCGATAGCACCCTCAATAATAATAAATAATAACTAGTTCTTATATATCGCATTTCACAATAACGTCTTCTCAATGCGCTTTACATTAGTGCCCTGGTCATTGGGCCAATAACATTCCTGTAATCTTTCTCAGCTCCCTGGGGAGTATACAGCCCGGGCTGCCGTTGCACTCCCAAGGCTTTTTCAAACACAATATCAACCTCTACCCTCGCAGGTACCCATTTATACCCCTGGGTGAAGAGAAGCAATTATAGTAAAGTATCTTGCTCAAGGACACAAGTGTCATGACCGGGATTCGAACCCACACCCCGATGACTTAACCATCGACGCATGGATTCGATGCTCTAAACCACTCGGCCACATGACACCCTCTTGTGTTTGTCTTAAACAACTCGGTCAAAATAACAGACCGATTCCAAACCTTACAGACTGAGGCATTTTGTTTGGACTTGGTTTAAAATTGGAACGGCCTACCCAGTGATGAGCAATTTGTTAATCCTTCACTCTGGTAATGAGCCATTTACGAGTACGATTTGAATACTGTCTGGTACAACATGTACAAGGACTTGCTTGATCACAAGTTACTGCTTAAATTTGAATTCAAGTAATAAACAACAAAGGAAACTGACTGGGTAAATTTTAAATAATTTGGGTTTGAACACAAAAAAATTGACTGGAGCGGGACTTGAACTAACAACCTCCGGATTAGCATACCGGCGCTCTACCAACTGAGCTATCCAGCCCTATGTTGGCGGTCTCCCTATTAGTCAATATCTTTGTTCGGGGCTGGCAGTCAGAAGCCATACAACCGTAAGCTGCCGTGTAGCCAGGGATCACACCCAAGTTTATGATACAACCTGGGAAGCGGCAGCCAAGGGATCACCTTAAGGGGATGCGACTTTTTAAATTTGAATTCTTCAGACTACCGGGACAGTTGCCACCTCACATGATTCGGGGGCAAGCTTTTTTGCTTAGTTATGTAAGACGTGTAAGAGACAGTGAACACCCGTGCACAATTCTGAATATGTATGGCACAATGGTACCAGGGTTTGCTCATCTGGTCGTTGCTATACAAAAGCTTGCCCTGAATCAAGCAAGTCATTGTACCAGACATTCAAATCTAATTTGCAAATGGCATATTGGATGTTTATGTTAAAAGATGTGGACTTTTAAGCCTTGCTCCTTGACCCTTACAGTCCCAAGTTGCAACTGTTGTCTTATTTTCTTGTAGATGCCAGAAAGGAAGGAGGATCCAGCAAAATGCAGCAACAAATAGGAGGTGGCGTGCAGGGTAAGTCCAGCTGCCTAGTCATACCAATTGTAACGGTTTTGATTCTACCCTATGATTTTGGACCATTAGGATTAGGAAGGAGCTTGAGCGACGCCTAGACGGCACAAACATTGGACTACTGAGGCGGGTTCTAAATCTCACTTGGAGAAACCATCCAACGAAAGCTGAATTCTTTTTTTCGCTGGACACTGCTTCAGGGAAACGGATAAGTGCCAGGTTACCATCTGCTGTCTTAAGCCGTGTTCGCATTGGACTTTTTTTGGTTAAACTAACCGAACAAATGGGTAACTTGACCATTTTAAGTCCAATGCAGACAGCCCAGGAAGTTTCCCTCTCGGGTAACTTACCTGGTTAAATTGACCAGGTCAGTTTAACCGAGCCGAAAAGTCCAGTGCAAACGCAATTTGGGTAAAAGCCGTCCTGGTAAAAAGCCATATGCAGTCCCCCGGATTTACACGCAAATGTTTACAGATCGGATGCACTCATTGCATATTCACTGTCACGCACCCCGGTCAAAGGTCACTGCGATAGCGCCCTCTTGTGTTTGTCTTAAGTTAGTTGGCTAGTTTCACCGGTCGTTTCGGTTAGTTCACCCACGTCCTTAACCCAAGTGCGGACGCTGGTAAGTTTCACCTATTGGAATGTTAACCACGGTCTCGCTAAAAAGTTGATCCAATGCGAACACGGCTTTACTCTGGAGGCAACCATGTCCAGCAAGAGGGAGGCGAAAACACACATATATCCTGACACAGTTTCCAGAGACTTGGGACTCGGTTTCAAAGACCTGACAGGAGCTATGGCGAAAAAACCCCAGGGTGGCGTAACAGAATGTCTTTGATCCCAACTGTGGTTGATGGATGCTGATGATGATGATGATGAATTTACCCTACACCGGTGTGATAAGCACTTCTTACTCGGTGCTTTTGCTAGTTCTGCTGAAAAAAAAATCCCACAGGCATAGTACTCGGGTGGGATTGGAACCCACGACCCCCTGCCTTCTAGAGCAGAAACTACAAGACCCCCCGAGTGTGCCTGGTGATAAGTGGCCAATAATGAGCAGCGTGTATCACAATGGCCTTTCAGTGGCAGTTATTCTTCATACTAGTTTTGAAATCACTCTTCCAAAAACCAATGATTCATTATCCCTTTTAGTTTTAGCAAGTGTAAACTTACAGGTTTATAAATCTCCACTGATTTGGTGAACATTACTTCAACATGCTTTCCTTTTAACATTTTTTTTCAGATCCGATGGCAGCTCTACAGGGTTTGACCTCCATATCAATGACTGGGTCAAGGTCAGGTCAGCAAGGCACACCGCCCCCTGGTCAACAGCAGATGGGACAGATGATGAGTGGCAGGCAACAGCACAATATCACTGGTAAGAGTTTAGCTGGTAGGCATGCGGCGTTACAGTCAGATAAAACTTATGATGAACAAAAAAAAAAACAGCCAGTAAACCCCTTGTGTATAATGTCCCATCTCAAACAGCGCCCTCGTTGAGGTCATAAGGAAAACACCAACATTGGCTGAGAGTTTTGCGTGGTGGGCAAGCATTACATACCAAGTGTGGACCCGAGAACAAAAAGACATTCCTACAATCTGTTTTCTTCTTAAAGTGCACAATAACAAAGGAATGTGCATAGGGCGTACGTAACACAGAACTGTGTCTGTGTTACTATTATTCTATTATCATTATTTTATCTGCCATAAAAGTATATAACAAACTACAAGACAATGTACCCCGAGATGGGCGAGGGACAGCAAAAGCAAATACACACTATGATCCGTAGATCTGTTGTCCCACATCTGGCTTACACAAGGATATAAATAAAGATAAACATTATTGTACACAAAGCAATAATAAAAGCAGATAATTATACAATACCAAAAATAAACTACATGTAAGAATAAAAATAAATAAATAGAAATACAAAAATTTAAATAAATAAACAAATACATTATATACAATATACACAATATTGCTAAAGCAGACAATTGAAAGAGTGGACAACAAAAATAAACGCCCCAGCGGCTGGCTGTTCATGTGTGCTTGTTTCCATTGTTTGACATCAGTGATGGCGGCCTATGCAAGAGATTAATAGCTAATTGTTGGCAAAGACTCGGCCTACCGCAAAATTCAATTTCAATTTTCAATTCATATTCACATTTGTTTCCATTCTTCGATGAGAAATAACGACAAGTACATGTAACTATGGAGTAAAGCAAAAATAACATTAAGTAGCAGTAAGCAGGATAAATGTAATAAATATAGTATGGGGCTGATTTGATAAGCAGAAGCTTGTAAAAAACAGCCAGACATACAACAAACAAATAATTAAACAAACAAAACAAACAGACAGACACGCAAACAAAAGGACAGACGAACATTTAAGACATGACAGCAGCTAACTCTGACACAAGGTACATAATATAGATCAGAGATGATACAACGAATTCATAATTAGCGAAAAAGATGGCAGAACAGTTCAGGCAGAAGCGATACCAAATATACATGAAAGAAGGATTTAGAAGGTTTAGGATTCAGTGCTTGCTGGCCACAGAAAATCACACAGCTTTACATGGTGCTGTAAGCGCAGAATTCTGTGGTAAGCAGATCCAGGAACTTGGGTCTAGCTTGATACCAGCATGTTGTGGCCGAGTGGTTTAGTGCGTCAGACTCCAGTTCTGGTGGCTGAGTCATCGGGTGTGGGTTGGGTTGGTTGGAATCCCGGCCATGACATATGTGTCCTTGAGCAAGACACTTAACTATAATTGCCTCTCTTCACCCAGGGGGTAAATGGGGTACCTGTGAGGGCAGAGATGGTGTTTGTGATTGATTTAGCTTGGTCCGCTACGTACTTGGCTGCACAGGCTGTATACTTCCAAGGGAGCTGAGATGGTTTAAGGAATAAAAATAAATGACCCAGTGGCCAGGGGACCAGGGGTAATAATGTTGGAGTGCCTTGAGCATCACTGAGTGACGGATTTGAGCGCTAATATAAGAAGCCACTACTATTATTATTAATATTATTTTTATTATCTCTAGATACTGTATGAGGGATTTGAAACCTTGCATGGTAGACTGTAGTCAATTCTTCTTTTCGCGTATGTCGAGAACAAAACTAATTAAATTTCCAAAAAGTGTCTCGCGTATGTCGAGAACAAAACTAATTAAATTTCCAAAAAGTGTCTCGCGTATGTCGAGAACAAATCTAATTAAATTTCCAAAGTGCTGTGAAGCAGCCACTCTCTAGTGGCCTCATCCACTACCCTATGCCATTGGGTGGTTTAAACAGGGGGCAGGTTGTGATGATGTGATCTGCTGTTTGCACCTCTGCACCACACTCACAAGCTGGACTTTGGGCCAAGCCCCATCTGAACATGTTGGCCTTGAAACATCCGACACCACTTCGCAGACGATTTAGCTTTGTCCAAGCATGCCTGGGTAAGTCACAGCCTGGACTAGTATCCGTTAGGTTCTGGATGTAGTCAATTGATATGATAGTACAATGAATACTTGTAAACAACAGTTTCTTCTTTTTTGTCTTTCTTTTTTTTGTTCAGGTCAGTTGACGATACAGCAACGCCAAAAACAGATTCAGTTGCAGTTGCAGAAGCAGTTATCAGGAGCGGCGGCGTCTCCTCAGTCACCTGCCAGCTTCATGCCGGGCACACCCCAGCAGGTGAACCACAAAACACTACAAACCCTTTCAGAAACCGTTAAGGTTGTGCACCTGCGTTTATTTGTCCCCAAACGGTCAAACGGAATTGTGACTTCTGATTAACTGTTTACCGGACTAAATGCATCCCAGAATATATGCCGCAGCACGGGAAAAATCTCTCAAATTTTTTTTAAGATTTACGTTTTGAATGTACTTTGTTGCAGGAGCACTCTAACACAATAACGTGTTGCACAGGCAAGTACAGATCTTAAATGAAAATCTGCGATGGTTTTTTTTTTGTTTTTAATCATGATTATTTTTCAATTTTGGTAAACATACTGAGGTCGGAGAACTTCGCCGTTTTAATTGTTTAGTCAAAATTGCCAAAGCTTACGCGTACTTTTTTCACATGTTGGTGTTTAAGCCGCCAGGAATTTACATGTAAGCTGTGGAGCATATTGAAGGCCTGAAAATCAATTCTTAAGCTATGGCTTATGGTTCGAAGTTTTCGGTAACTGTTTACACATATTCCAATCCAAACTATGAGTCGATTTGTAAAAGAAGCAAATGTCAACACACATTTCAGGATCGACCAGGATTAAAGCCAGCCTTCACAGTCACAAAGCCACTAACCACAGGTGTGGGGGCATACAAAGCAAAGTGTATTTCAATTTGCAGAGGATTGAAAATAATGTATTAAGTTTTGTAGGGGATTAAGATTAGACAGTTCCTTCAACAAAAGGGATGTCAGTAATTCTCCCTGGATAGCATCTGGGGCTAACATTTTCAAGAAACGGAAGGTCCCAATTTCGGTTTCGGGCTCTTGGCTCGGTTTAGCAGTTAAGGCAATTTGAAAACAGATTTTTACATTGTTTTAGGGTTTAACATCTCAACCCTACGGCAGTCAACTGTCCCATTTTTCGTGGGACTGTCGCATTTTCCTATTCCATGAAGACATTGAAACATTAGGAGGAGACTCTTAAAGATAATGGGAGAATGAATAGGAAGCCATTGGAGAGTGATTGCATAGCTGGAGTAATCAGCAAATGAATTGAATGATGTGGGTTTGGTTTTTTTTCCTTCACCACTAGGGTATGAATGCTGGTCAGACTGGTGGGTCAATGATGTCACAACAGATGGGCGCATTGCAGCAGGCTCAGCAGGGACAAATAATCCGTGGGCAACAGCCATTCAAAGTAATTGTTGTGTTTTTTTCTTTTGTGTTGGGTGGGGGGTTGGGGTGGGGGTGGGGGTGTACATGTATTTCTATTTGATTCAATTCATAATATGACATTATTGGAATGTTATAGACCGATCAATACGCGCAAGTGCTGCACGCTGTTATGGGTGCGCCGCCATTGCTGGGTCGCTGGCGGCCTAATGTTCTGTACTTGGAAGACACGGAAAACCAGTTGTCTGTTTAAAAATTTGATTTCAATTAAGTCTCTTCCTTAAATGATGTACACACTTTCCCTGACAGGACAGAATGACAACATTATGTAGACAATACTAAAAAATAGCCGTGTTAGTCTGATAGATAAAACAAGGAAGGTAGTGGTAGCACTTAAAGACTAACTAATTACAATGTCTCACTACCTGCTGACCGGGATTAGATTCTCTTTAGTAAGTGACTCCATCTTTGTTATTGGATTCATTCACCCGTTACTTTCTTGTTTATATACACCTGTACTTGGCCTGTCCCCTTCATTGCATCCGATGAAGTAGTTGTTGCTACGATAGCTCATGCAGTTTTTTATGTAATTAGTTAGTCTTTAAGTGCTACCGCTACCTTCCTTGTTTTAAAATTATGTAGAATATATTTGACACCAAATAGAATGGGAATACTGAAATTCTGTCAAAAAAAAACCTTGATGATGTAACACATTTTAAACCCGACCATGCAGTTTCCGCATCTATCACACTTAAACTCACCTAGGGTCTGCGCAGTTTTCAGGATTCAGTTTCTGTTTAGTTGTAAATATTTATGGTCAGTGTTCTATACGCCGTTATGTCATTCTGTCCTGTCAGGAAAATTGTGTAAATCGTTGAGAAAGGCGCTTAGTTCACATAAAAAGTTAAAAAGACCATGATTTTTTCATGTCTTCGTGTACAAAAGCATTGCGCTGCCAGCGACCCAGCAATTGCAGGGCAGCCATGGCAGTGTGCTGCGTAGCGCACATGGATCGGTCTATAGGCTACATCGATGTTATAGTCAAGCATCTTTCTTTAAAGGAGCTTTCCTGTAATGTTATATCTTTGGGTACCCTAGATGTGGGGCAACAGATCTACGGATCTTAGTATGTGTGCTGTTTGTCCCTCGCCCATCTCGGGGTATAGTGTCTTGTATTTTGTTATGTACTGTTTTTATTGCAAATAAAATAATGATAATAATAATAATGGTAACATATTCTTCAATATTTTAACCATCTGTAGATACAGCCGCAGCATATACAGCAACAGATGCAACAGCAACAGGGACCTGCTGCTGGGCAGCATGCAAGAGGACAGCAAGGGTTCAAGGTACCAGACATGAATATCTTATAACAATGCATACGCCTTACAGTGTATCCAAAATGGCGGCCACGGCTACGACTGTTGCTAAGGACTTCCCAAACCCAGCCATAGCCATAGCTGTAGCCCCCAATTTGGACATGGCCTTATTCACAGTAAATTTTGAAGTGAGGCTGTCACTTGTAGTTGGTGCCACACACAAGCAAGATTGCACACTTTGTACTGTCAAAGTCGCAAATTTAATATTTGAAAACCTCTCATTGTTTATCATTTTTAGAAATGACATTTTTTTCATTGTAATTCATTTTTCTTTATGATTAACCTCAGCAGCAGCAGACCATTTCTATGGGTATGGCCGGAGCACCCCAACAATTCCAACAGCAGCAGCAGTTGCAGCAGCAACAACTCCAGCAACAGCAGCTGCAGCAACAGCAGCAACAGCAGATGCAGCAGCGGCAACAGGCGTCACAGCAGGTGAGGATTGCGTTCATTTCTCTGACTTTCCAAAGCCCACTACTGTGAGATAGTCAAATAGCTTCCCTCCACATACTGCTAAACTTTGGATCTCCCTACCTATATCTTCCTTTCCATCTTTTGACAATCTACTCCAGTTTAAAGGGAAGGTATACATTTGGTAATCACTCTTAAAATTAATTGTAATAAAAACTTACTTGATATTGACTAATAGGGAGACCGCCAACATAGGGCTGGATAGCTCAGTTGGTTGAGCGCCTGTACGTTAATCCGGAGGTCGTTGGTTCAAGTCCTGCTCCAGTCAATTTGTCTTTGTTCAAACCCAAATTATTTTAAAAACACTTACTTGGTTAGAGATGTACAGCAGCTTTCGTTAATAAAAAGCATTTTGAGAATCATTTCACTTTGAAGTAATGGGGTTATGGAACAAGATATCAGTATTTATACCCTCAAATTTGAATCTGAGAAATGCTACTGTCAGAAATGTTTCTCAGATTGTTTATTCCAAATACGGATACAAATTCTTACTGTGTGGACAAAACGGCTCCGGATTTGTCGAATCCTAAAAAATGCTACCGACTTTTGAAAGTTTCATTGGTTCCAAAATCCAAAGGTATACATTCCCTTTAAAAGGAATGTGAACCGACTACTTTAACCTTTCGTTTTTAGCCTTCACCTGTAGTGGCCCTTTGGTGTAGAGTCAATACACCTACTCTAACCCAAGCTCGCCCACCTTGCTAATTTCATTGCCAGCCACAATCGTTTTTCACTAGTACCACAGAAAAGCTGCGAACTTTTTTTCCCCAAAAAGTTCTCGAGAAGTCTACAAACCAAGAACTGAAAAAATTAGAACGCTTTATTGACCCCAATTCACCTGACGTCGTCATCACAATAATTTCTGGCTGCGCCACTTTGGGACTCAATGTCCTTGTGTGTTATAGAGTGAAGTGCACGTTTGAGGTGATGCAGCACTTAAACCATTGTTTCCCGAATTGTTGAGCATGGCAGACAGTAGCTGCTTGTGATGTTACAACAGCCAACAGTTACAATGCATTCCTTGTTTGCCTGTGCTTCTCTATGCTCATTTCGCAGTTGGTGTCAATTTAGTGAAGACATCGTTGTTCTTTTTATTGTGCAATCACTCTTGGTCTCCATTTTTACGGTGTCATTTGACCGCTCTACATTCCCTATGATGAATACTACTTCAATGTCAAATGTTTACCGTGTGACGCTGAGATGGCTTTTACATGCAGCTGTTTGACTAATGAACATTTAAGGAATCAATTTCTAATATCTTCTGCCAAACTCAAAATGTCTTCCAAAACGCACAGCTCTGCAATGTTCAACTCCTCTTCCTTGCCAAAATAACCTATTTTATGGCGCTGCTTGCCGCGGAATTCTGTGCTTATGCACCATAGAATCGCATGCTTTATAGTTTGCCATAAGAGCAGTGTTTCCATTTGTGTTTGCTTCATTTTGAGTTATGAACAAAGAAAAATTGACTAGAGTCAAATTTGAACTTGCGACCTTCAGATTAACACTCGGCGCTCTACCATCTGAACCATGTAGCCCTAATACTGGTAGTCTCCCTATTTTATCAGTATCTATGTCGGAGTGCCAGTCAGCAGCCATTCAACCTGTAACAGCCTTCTGACAGAAAAAATGGCTTCTGACTGGCACCCCAAGCAAAGATGCGTACAAAATAGAGAGACCGCCAATATAGGGCTAAATAGCTCAGTTGATAAAATACTGACACGTTAAACCAGAGGTTGTAGTTTCAAATTCAGCTCTAGGAAACTTTTTCTTAGTTCAAACCCAAGATTAATAAAGTTCACCTAATTTCTTTCCCTTGGGGTGTCATGTGGCCGAGTGGTTTAGACCATCGAATTCAAGTTTCGATGGTTAAGCCATCGAGGTGTGGGTTTGTATCCCAGTCATGACACTTGTGTCCTTGAGCAAGATACTTTACTATAGTTGCTTCTCTTCACCCAGGGGTATAAATGGGTACCTGCGAGGGTAGAGGTTGATATTGTGTTTGAAAAAGCCTTCGGAGCGCCACGGCAGCCCGGGGCTGTATACTCCCCAGGGAGCTGAGAAAGATTACAGGAATGTTATTGGCCCAATGACCAGGGCACTAATGTAAAGCGCATTGAGACGTTATTGTGAAATGCGCTATATAAGAACTAGTTATTATTATTATTATATTTCTTGATTTGTTTCGTTTCAGCAGCGGCCACCTGTTTCCCCTTATGGTGGCTACCCCTACATGATGTCCCCACAGGTTGGTACACAAACAAACAAAAGGCATTGGACAAACAGATATGGTTCATGACGTAAGCGCCAATAACTTGACAATCAGTGTCAGAGTGTATAGTTAAAGTAACTCTTAGGAGACCTTGGCTGTCCTAAGCAGCTTGTACCGAATGCCCATTGAAGCGTCAAGTGACTGCAAGATTTGACCTACTTCTGATCCGTTCAACTAAAATGATAGAAGTAGAGTTCATGTCCTGAATTGAAAGTTTTGTATGACGTACTACCAATAATTTTTTAAGAAAACTTGTTTAACTAATAATTGAAGAAACAGTCATACACACGTAAAACTCATTACGGTTTAAACCAACTTGGTCCTGGACATGCCGGAAGTACAAATTCGCACGAGACTTGCACAGTATGTAGTGTTTAAGTAGGGTGTCCACAAATTTGTCTTTAAGTAAAAAACCGGGTTTCAATACAACAACCAGACACCCATCCGGCAAAAACAGTAATGACGTATGAAAAAACCGATACATCAATCAAGACAAAGGACAGCAGATGAGGGCTACAATAGCACTAAGAAATTAAACCAGCTAGAAGCAGACCAAAAAGTGGTTGGAAAACAGCTGTGTGGAAGTGTACAATGCAGCAGAGCTGTAGTAGGGTACTTTTCCATGAATTCAAGCATGAGTGGTTTTTTTATGATAACAAGTACAAGTGCTAAGACATTTTGTTTCCATGAGTACCATTCAAGCACAGGAATATATTTCTGTGAGTATTAGAACAAGTAAAAAACACATTTTGGTGAGTACTAATACGAATATGAGTGCAGAAAAAGTACATGAGTGCAAGTGCTAGACATTTTTGTCCATGAGTAAAGTAAAGTGGAAGAATTTGTATCTGTGAGTGTAGTACAAGTATAAATACATTTTGTTGAGTACTTGTTCGAGTATGAATACAGAAAAAGTACACGAGTACAAGTGCTAGAAATTTTTTCTCGTGAGTAAAGAAAAGTGGAAGAATTTATTTCTGTGAGTGTAGTACAAGTATAATACATTTTCGTGAGTGCTTGCACAATTATGAGTACGGAAAAAGTACACGAGTACAGGTGATAGACACTTTTCTGTGAGTAAATTAAAGTGCGAGAATTTATTTCTGTGAGTGCTAGTACAAGTATAAATACATTTTGGTGAGTACCTGGTAGAGTATGAATACAGAAAAAGTACACGAGTACAAGTGCTAGACATTTTTTTCCATGAGTAAAGTAAAGTGGAATAATTTATTTCTGTGAGTGCTAGTACAAGTAAAAATACATTTTGGTGAGTACATGAGCACCAGTGCTAGACTATTTTTCCCATGAGTACAAGTCAAGTGCCAGAATTTGTTTCTGTGAGTGCTAGTACAACAAGAAAATACATTTTGATGAGTACAATTACAAAGAAAGGACACAAATACAAGTGTTCCATGAGTACAAGTCAATTGCTAGAATTTGTTTCTGTGAGTGTTAGTACAAGTATAAATTACTGTTTATGAGTGCTAGTACGAGTATCGGTACTGAAAAAAAGTACTTGAGTACGAGTCTGAGTGCCAGACATTTCTTGTCCTTCAGAACAAGTCAAGTACAAGAATTTCTTTCTGTAAGAAAGAGATAAAACAAGTTTTAGTACAGGAGAAAGTACTTGTGTTATGAGTTCTACGGGTACAACTCTGCGTTGCAGCCTTTGTGGTCATTGAAACCCAGTACTCTATTGGGAATTTTTTTTTAAATATTGCCTGACAAATTCAAGCATGAATTTTATTCATTCATTTATTTGTTTTGCCTGCATTAATGATTAATTATATTTTATATTTCATTTTTAGACTCATGTGCATGTTTGTTTTCTTTTGTGATTGCAGCACTATCTCACTCAATAAACTTTCATATTTTTTTTTAATAAGCAGCAATTAGGAAAGGAGTAGGGTGTATTTGACCCATGTAGCATGCGGTTTCCATGGCTACTGCTTATTTAGTACCATTTTATGGCTAGCTAATAAGGATGAGAAATTT
Organism: Pisaster brevispinus; assembly: GCA_023634235.1. Classification (NCBI taxonomy): domain Eukaryota; kingdom Metazoa; phylum Echinodermata; class Asteroidea; order Forcipulatida; family Asteriidae; genus Pisaster; species Pisaster brevispinus. Next base: position 23,213,045 of record JAMKCF010000003.1, on the reverse strand, counting down.
CAGACTTTTATCTGAATTCAGACCTTTTGACGTCTGCCTGGTGAAAACGGTAGCTGTTTACTCGCTTCAGATATAAACCAAAAAAACTGCTCTTTGATCTACTTCTCCGGTGCGAAGGATACTGTTCCCACAAGCTCCTTGCAATCTATAACTCTGGGGGTTTCCAGAAGCTGGAAATACCCTCATTTCAATGGACATCCTAAAGTGTGGATTCCAGTTTCAGACCTTTTTGTTAGCAATCACTCTCACCCCTGATGTCAATGTTGCGTTGGATACCGTTCTGAAGAAATCTGTTCTAAATTGGGTTAACAAAAACCAGTGTGAGAGCAACACACATGTAATTCTAGAGAATGCAAGCAATGGTAGTCAGTCACTCACATGACATTAGTGCAATGATTTTTTAACACCAAATCCAACCTTCCAAATCAATTTTTTTTTTACTTAAACACGGACGTGATATTTTTATGTAGAATTCCTTTACTTTAAATTCAAAGCAACTCCAACTACCATTTCCTTTTAATACTTACTCAATCCTATGAGTGTTGAGTTTTTATAGATTAAGAGGTTTGGTTTTTTTTCAAATCCAAAAAATAATGTACATGTAGGTGTTATTTAATAAGCGGAGTTTTGATTTTACCGCACTGACACACGAAGTGAGTACCACAATCCCTCAAATGGTATCTTTAAAAAATCAGAACAGTTCGCCACTTCGGGTCTGGGACTGTATCCAGTCTGGTTTGCTTGTAAACTTTTTTCCTCTGTGATTTGTGCACTTTCATCTAATGCATATAACACTGTGGTTTGCCTTTTTTTTTTTTTTTTTTCCCCGTTTTGGTTCTTTTTACTAACCCCTAACCCATCTCTCTCCTGGAATCTTTCACTTTCTACTGCAGGCGCCACCAATGTCCCCATATGGCGCTGGCCAACCCTTTGTGATGTCCCCTCAGGTCTGTATCAGGGAAAACTCACCTTTGATGAAGTGGACTCGACCACTCTCGGTTGCCATAGGGAATCTGTGTGTAGAGTTTCAAAAAAGCAAAGAATTGTCTTGTAACTTTTTTGTTATTGTTTGTTTGTTTGGGTTTTTTTTTTTTTTGGGGGGGTGGGGGGAGGAGGGGAACGTATTGGTTTGGACTTTCAGATTTTACAGAATTTGAAGTCATAAAACAAGCATCCTTGACCCTTGATCCTTGACCCATCAAAACCCAGCAGCAATTTCATATTGACCCTAGCAGTGCCCTGTATTAAATACATGCAGTGTCATGCATTTTAAGCTGTAAATTAGTTGAAATTAGTAGAAATGCCAAATACAAATTCTAGAAAAGCAGTCAAGGCATACACAAACTAAAAGCTGACTTCCTTATTTTAATTTATGCCACAATTTGAACTCTCACAAAGTGTCATTTTAAGGCATAGTGTGCTGTAACAAATTTGAATTTGTTATATTATGGGGCCGATATAATCGGTCACTACCAACCCAAGTACAAAAATTGGGATGACTCCATCGGTCCTGGACACTGCTTGGATTCAAACTTACTTCTGCCAAGACAGTGAGTTAAACATGTCTGGCATTAAGTTTTGTTGTGCAATACCCATTACAAATTCTAGAAAGAAATACCTCAGAGAGAGTTATTAACATCGTGTCTTCGCAAACCTCACTTGAAGAAAAAAAAAAACGCCCTACTGCCCTACCACCTTGGCATCCTGCCTTTTGTATTTTATACCTTATTTCTTTTTTCACTAAGATTGCTTGCTCTAACATGACACTCTTATTGATTGATCATTTCAATATCATTCTTAGAACATGTAAGAGTTAAGGCTCGGGAAGAAAGCCAATACAGTTCTTACAAGAACTGTATCGATAATGGTTCCTCCCAAGAACCGTAGTTATAAATCACACTTGGAGGCAGTGAGATTGCATACAGGGTTTTACATTCACACTGACCAACTGACTAAAAATACACAAATTCTATTCAAGTGGTCCAGCTGGCTAGCTCTTTGCAGCCACATATGCAGGCAAGCAACTTTTCAGCTGGTCAGCTGATTTTTTCGCTTTTTTCTTCTCCTTTTTTTTTTGTGCCACAGAAAACTGAAAAACACTGTATGTACAATGTTTTGTGTGGTTGGCGGCAGAGTACAAAACCAACATGTTTAATGGAATGATCATTCAGTAGTCGTGTGTTGTAACGTCACTATGGCAGCCTGCACTATGATATCATTTGGCCAATGCATTTGATCTTTTTACTCCTGATTCTTTGCACATTTTAGTTAACTCAACCTTTCAAATGTAGGTAGTTTTGTAGTTTTTAAAAATGAAAGGTCCACGACGTCGCCAAGTGGTACCAACATGATTCCTCAAAGAGATCAGGTTCATCTTGGAAATGAATTTCTACTGTCGCTGTAGTGATGACACCACACTGTGACATCACATTTTTGCTTTGAAATTAAGGTCGCGTCCAAACCGAGCGACTTTGGCTTCGGCTATGGTTATTGAACATTAGGCCTTTTTCAACAATCCAGCAATAGCCACTGCCGAAGCCGTCCATTTGGACAAGGCCCAAGATTGATTCATTGGCTAACTCATGGTAGCTCTTGGCCCTTTGATCTTGTCATCTAACCTCTAACCTTGCATTACTTCCCATGCTTCTTGCCGCTGAACGCAGGGGCCACCAACGTCCCCGTATGGTGGCCAACATTTCCTGATGTCTCCCCAGGTCTGTGAACGCTCTCATGCTAGGTTGTCTCAAAACAAAGTCTTGCACCTCTTTCTTATTTCTGTCACTTCGGAGCAAGTTCAACTGCTAATAAATATGCGGCTAGTGCTTGAATATGATCTGTCAATTTACTTCCCACAAAGATTACCATAAAACTAGTCGTGCTATAAAAGTCAATAATTTGTCGCATGTTCGTTTTTTGTTGTTGCTACTTCTGCCTCCCAAACTATTGAGCACTTGTAGGTAATTTAACCTAAATTCCTGTCTTGTTCACAGTTCAAAGGCAAAATTTAAGACATGAGCCTTTTGAATTTTTACACAAAATTTCAGAGAAAGACGAGTCCTTGGCATTTTCTAGCATTAGTCCCAAAAGAAAAAGTAGCTCAAGAGGCTTTTGATAATCGTTGGAGCAAAACCGTGTGAAGTGGAAGGGTTTATAATAAGCCATTTGCAAGTTTGATTCGAGAACGCCTGGTACAATGACTTGGTACAAGTGACTGCCTCAATTTAAATTCCTCAGACTAGAGACAGTTGCTATGTCATATGACTCAAGGCAAGCTTTGCATTTTTACAAAGAAGACAAACGTCCGTGCACAATCCTAAGTGAATGTGTGTGGTATAAGGCTTTGCCCATCTGGAGGTTGCTGTACAAAAGCTTGCCCAAAACTATGCGATAGAGCAACTTTGTCTGTAGTCTTGGGAATACAACTTGAGTTTTCACTTGTGACCTGTCCAGTCATTGTATCAGACATTATTCAAACTCTGACTCGCAAATGGCCGATTAAATAGTTAAATAACATCACCTCCGCCCTCGCAGGTAACCATTTACGAGAAGCAATTATAGTAAAGCATCTTGCTCAGGGACACGAATGTTGTGACCGGGATTCACACGCCCCACCCCGATGACTTGACCACCAGAGTCTGGATTCAGTAAAACAGTAAAACCAAGCCAAACAAACGTACTGGCTAACAGGGTTCATATTCAATCATACCCCTTACCAGCCATCTTAGCAGTTGGACATGCTCCTGTGTCTAGGTGTACTTCAGTCCTCTGAATAAGTCTTGTTATGATTTATTAACCACTTCACGTTGGTATTCAAAAATCTTTTCCACGCCTTTGCAGGGTAGTATTTTTGGGGGAACATTTCGGAGCTTCCAGAGCAGTAATTTTTCTTTTGAGAATACCGCTGTTACATTTAAAACCCTGACTTGACAAAGGACAGACAACAAAGGTTTTCCTTATAAGCACTGTTGTTCTCTTTGGAGAATTAAAGTATGCATTCACTGTGAATTGTAAAGTCGATAGTCTGCCATGATATGATGGAATATCAGACCAATCGGACATGACTTCCATTGAGCTGAATACAATGATAAACAGTGGTGGCAGACTTCCCATTGTAAAGCCACATTTGTACATCAAAAGGACAAAGGTCTGGTATCGGGGATTACACAAGAACCCTCAGAAAAAGGGACATTTTGAACATGAAATTCAGTACCTTCTGTCCCTCTTTGTACAGTACTAAAGTAAGCGGTAGGTGAATGCCTGTGTATGCTTACAATACAATGGAATGTCCGGGTGAATCAACATGCCTGCCGGTCAACTGACCACAAAAAAAGAAGTTTTTGCGGGCATAAATGTCCACCGTAAACCAGTTTGGAAAAGATGTGTTCACCCCATCCGACGTGAAGTGGTTAAGAGTTGAAATTTGTTTGTTATTTGTCAGTGGATGAGTTTGTTTGTTGGTTGAAGATGTTGTTGTTAAAAATATTACTTTATTTTGTCACTTTTGTGAGTTGTAACAGTTAGTTGTTTTCATTTTTGTGAAATAACCTGTTTTGTTGTTGTTGTTATACGTAAAGTTCGTTTATTTATCTGGAGGGGCTGTTTGTGGTGGTGGGATGAGAGGGGGGTCGAGGTTGAATAGGTAGCACTTCCCCAAGACATATCAAATGCAAGGCAGACCCTGTCTTGTTTCGTTCACTCAACATCTTGCTAATCTTTGTCAATCAGCGCTGATCATTGCCCCGTTGCATATGTAGCCCTAGGTTACCCAGGTTCATTTGAGGTTACAGACTTGTAACTTTCCATTTTCATATGGACTCTCTCTATCTATTGGAAAATGAGTACATCACAAAAGTTGAATTTGAGCCCCTATTTACATTTCACAGTTCCAAATGTAACTCCTATTCTTTTAACAAAATTGCACCTCAACTACTGCTTAATACCAACCACTGAATAATACAATTCTAACTACATTCGTGACAAAACAAAATCATCTACTAATACCTTTCTGTCATCTTGAAAGAGTACGACCATTTTTTTAAGTACTCTTGAACACCTCGAAAATTTGTTGGCCCCCTGTGCTAGCCTTCGCCAACATTGGCGGCGCACAAGTTGTTCCACCAGAAATTGTTTTGCAAAATTTTGGTGAATGTTTGTTACTTTTGTGAAAGCAGAACTCCTGTTTATATTCATCACTTTACTTTGCTAGCTGCATGTTGTAAGACCAGCTGCTTCATGTTGCAGCCATCTTGTTTTTTATCCAATTGAAGAGAGTTTCCAAGTCAAATTCAGTTTTATGATACACTAATTTTTCGTTATGAAAAAAGGGGGAACAAATTTAAAAGTCTCTTAACCTTAAGTTAAATGCCACTGTGTTTGATACCATTCAAGTGCAATTTTGTTCAAAATCCTAAAAAAAATAAATGACGTCACATTTAAAATGTATGGTCTGTACATATTTGTATGGAAAATGTTAAGTTAATTCCTGAATTTTGTTGATGTCCAATCAAAACGGCGTTGAATTTGACCTTTGGACTGGCACGGAAACTTCCTGTTCATATTGTACAGACCAATATGTTTTTGATGTTCAATGATGTCACGTCTCAAATTTCGCTATGAAGGTTAAAATTACATTTCACACCTTTTTAACATGAGGTTATAGAAACTTGTAATTTTTCCTAATTTTCATGAGGACTATCTCTCTTGGAAGATGAGTGCATCACAAAAACTGAATTTGACCTTAAAGATCCTCTTTATATCATTGTGATCAAACTGAGGCTGAGATGAAATACAGTCTGGTGCCTTGTTGGTTAAGCTGTTCATTATTGTTTGATTATTGCAAGGTTCCTTACAAAGGTGGCTGCAAGATGAAGAAGGTTAATGATGCACTGGGTTGATGGCAGTTGATGTTTAGTTTTAAGACAATTTTGTGTTACATTCTTTGTCTGGTGATTCTCATTTTGATAATTGATTACTCCATAAAAAAATAAAATAACTTATTTTTTTTTTAATTCCGAAACCTCAAAAAGGTCATAATCATTTCCTATCCTCCAGGGAAATATTTGCATTTGAAATACTATTATGAAGTTACGGAAATATCGTTTGAGACCCATTTTTGTCTTGTTTCATTTGCCTGAGCAAACTTTTTTTGTGCTTGAGCAGCTCTGCAGTGTATGAGCCCAAGTCATTTCTTGTGTGATCACCCTTGAATTTTAAGGAAAGATGGGATCTATTTGAGGTCTTGTTAAGAAATATGGATCGCTATATTTTTGTGTTATAAAATTTGACTAATACCTTTAAAAGTTTACTCTTGTTTTATTTATTTACAGTCCATGACACAGCAGCCGTCACCAGCTTCCCAACAACCAAATCAGGGGTAAGTTGACGAACAAATAGTTTTATGGGTTCAGTTTTAAACCTCTAGATATGTAGCTCAGTTGGTAGAGCGCCAGCACGTTTCCGAAGGTTGCAGGGTCCAAATCCAGTTTAAGTCACTTCAGTGGTATTTGTATCACAACACTTCACAGTGACTACTCGTCTTTCTACACAGGTGAAGGATTTTTGTGAAGAAGGAAAATCGAATGGGGCCCAATTTATATAGCGTCTTTTAAACCATGAAGGGTGTGCACAGCATTGGTTAAATTGAAAATATAGATGTCCACAGATTTTAACATAATTTACATGGCATGACGATGGTCTTGATGGTAAACTTCCATTGAAATCTTGCTTGAAATGCTTAGGTTTTAGAGCAATGAGTAATACAACTAGTTTTGATTTTGTGTGTAAAAAAACCCCCAATGTTTGAAAACGGTGAAAATGTAAATTTGTTCACTATTTTCTCATGACTCCAATGACCGGTTGAGCTTAAACTTTCGAAGGTTTGTTATTTCACGTGTTATGTTGGGTCACATAAAGTGTGGATACTGGTCTTCACGAGACCAGACTTTGGAGACGTTAAAGGAGCAGTCTGCCTTCTGACCCATAAAGTTAAAGAACTCTATGCTCAACCTGACCTCAGACGATAATACCCGCTTCTGTTGTCCTCATGCTTAAAGAGGCACTGTCATGCAATATGCTGCCATTGCCAGAAACACCGGGCAGGGCAAGCCCCCTTCGCTTCCACAACAAATGGTCAGGGTCCTTCTATGTGCATTATACAACACGCAGGTCCTACAGCTTAATCGTTGGACAAAACAATTCTCTACAACACAAGTCAACCACTCCTGTATTATTATAAATTTCTGGTGATGACACCAAGGATGCCTGAATTGTTAGTGAACTTAATCACTTTAGCTTGCAAGCCTGAGGAAACCTGTAAACAAGGGTGTCTGATATGTGAACCAGAAACACCAGGGTTAACCCCTACTATTCCACAATAAGCGTTCTGGATTCTTTTGTGTGCACGACCAATCCTAGTACACTGGACTCTAGGCTAAAAGTCCCATCCAAAGGACAAATCAATTATGGTATCTTGCTCAAGGACATGTGTGCCACAACCAGGCCACAAACCCATACTCTGCTGATCAGAAACAACAGAGCTTTAGTTCAGTGCTCTTAACCGATCTTTGTCTGATTGATTGCAGTACCCAGCAGATGGCATCACCAGCAAGCTACCTTCAGCCTTCCCCTTCACCTCAGCAGAGCTCTCTCCCATCACCTGCGGGTTCCCAACGAGGCCCACCCAGTGTTCCATCACCAGGAGGGCCACTTAGCACCCCAGGTAAACACAAAAATTCACCTAGCACGGTAAAAAACAAGCAGCTTAGCAGAAATGAATTGCCAGCCAAAATACTGTGTTATGTACATGGCTTGTGACTGGTTCCCTTCTGATTTCAGCTTAGCAGAAAATAGACTTAGCAGTTTTTCATGTATAGTAGAAATTAGCAGGGGGACCGCTCGATTGCAATATGAATTGTATGAGGTTTTGGCGCGTCGTGGCCGAGCGGTCTAGTTCCTTGGACCCAAGCTCTGGTGTTGTCAGCAGCAGAGTGTGGGTTTCGAATCCCGGTAATGACACTTGTGTCCTTGAGCAAGGCACTTAACCATAATTGCTTCGTAAAAAGTTGGGAAGGTAGTGCACTCTGCTCTACCAGCCAGGCTCCTAGTGGATGATACCACTGCTTACATTCCTACATCCTTACGGACTGTGAAGGGGGTAACCCTGTTTCAGCCCCAGTAGTAAGTGACAGTTGATCTGGGTCAACAGCCCAAATCAGTTTAGTGTAGCCCTCACCTCGAGTTGGGCGATATCTCGTAAAAAAAATTATTAAAAAAATAAGAGATCTTTATTTGAACCTCAAAGCACTGTAAGAGAAAGTGGGAAAATACCAGAAAGATAAAACAGAATCAGAGTGCATGTAATTAGACCATTTATGATTTTTTTCAAAGATTTGTTGTAAATCTGCTTCTTGTGAGTTGTCAGAAATTTGTGTGGGAGATATTTAGGGTACTTTTTTTTCCACGAACTAGGTAGAAAATTGGGATGAAGAAATCTTTCAACAACAAAAAGCAATTGTGCATACAATCCCTTTCCAGAAAGTTGTAATAGTGGAATTGAACTGACAGTACTTTTCTTTTACCAATGGGAACTCTTTAGTTTTAAAGAATTTTCGCTGGTTTACAGGGTACTCTCTCTTTTGGAATCCTTTCAAAAAACAGCTTTGAACATTCTCCTCAGAAGTATCAACATTTGATAGTTAAAGAAAAACGGAAGAGTAGAATTGTACAGTGATAGTACATGTAATTTATTTTTATGCTGGAAAATTAACTTCACAGGTAACCCAGGGTCAGTTGGTCCAGGTTCTGTGGGATCCGTGGGCCCGGTACCCAGCCCAGGCAAAGTGCAGGCATCAGGTCAGGTGTATGATCAGCAGGCGTATTATGAGAAGTGGAAACAGCTTTCTAAGTTCATTGAACCCTTGAAGAGGATGATCAACAAAGCGAGCAAAGAGGATGGTGAGTCATAGAGGAGAGGTTGTCTTGTTGCAAACTAACTCAAGAAGTTGATGAGAATAATAGACAGTCGACTCTCGTACGAGGTATTTCACCGGTCCCGAACTGTCCCATGCGTGTTTCTATGTCTTAAAAAACAAAAGATACAAGTACGGTTGTAACGAGAACATGGATAAAACAAGGTAATTTTGCGGCCCCATGATGACAAAATGTATTGTTTTTCATACTTTTGTAGCGAGATCTGAAAAATATTGTTGTGCAAAAGCTTACCGTTCAGTCAAGGTTCGGAAATTACATTCTTGTTGCCAAACTATTTATCGGATCGGACCGGCTACGCGGTTCTGTCCGATCCGAAAACCAGAAACATTTCGCTGGTAACCTATGCTTGATATGCTACTTCGCTTACACGCTGACGGCTACCACCGAAAACAACGTTCAGCATAGGCGCTACGCAGTATCGAATCTGTCACATCAAGATCACATGAACGGCAAGTTTGACATGACTTTGCTATGATTTTTATCTATGATCATAGTCAACAAAAATGCATTTGTCATTGATATGTTTGTGTACAGGATGCTCGTAAAGAATTGTACTAGGAATCAAACCGCTCCGTTCTAGCCTAGACACGTGTGTAGTGCATGCACTATGACGACGTGTGTGTACATTGTACATGTACGTGTAAAAAGTGCGCTGCTCGGATAATACGAGGAAAACGGGCCAGTCCGGCGGACCTCATTTTAACGAGAGTCGACTGTACTATTCACTTAAGGTGACCCTTTCCTTACCATTGGCAACTTTAGTTGACTGCACTCATACCCCCTCTTCCTTAACCATTTGCAACGTTTGTCGCCCAAGATCACACACAACAAACACTCAAGCCCTCAAAAACATTTGAATCTGAGAACTGATTCATGCATGAATCGTTTCTCAGATTTCTGAGAGTTGGTGTCTGTTTGCAAATGCTGCGGCTAGAGATGCGGTTGGTACCTGCTGTCGCCTTGCCAAACGAGGATGATCTTGTGGAAATTCTAGGAGAGGTTTTTGCTATTTTTCCAGCAAGTAGATACTGTATTCAGCTGAAACTTTCACGTGTGACTTTTATTGTATCTTTCTTTCAATAAGCATAACATTGACAAAAACCAATCTACGACCCTACCTTTAAACTTGAGTCATCTTGTTTCCTTGGCACGCAGAATACCGTCGAGAGATGAGTCTAAGTAAGATGACCAACCTCCTGGACATTCTATCAGACCCCAACAAGAAAACCCACCTCAGCATGCTACTAAGATGTGAGGAGGTCCTTGAGCGAATGGATTTCGGAAAAGTGGTAAGTGCTTCGAAAAAATTTGTCCCATCTTTCAGTCAGTACAAATTGATAAATATACAAAGTGACTCAGAATAGACCCCTAGGTCAATCTTGTTCCTGGGTGTGATGTAGTTGTCAATTCCCAATGTGTAATTTCATAGCCCAATTTCATAGCGCTGCTTAACGGTAAGCAAATTTTTTTGCTAAATATAGCAGAAAAATTTGCCTAAGCGTATTTCACAGGTTAGCAAGAAAATTAGGCAGCCATCTTGCGCGTTCACCAAGGATTTGCATTGTTACGTCATTCATTTTCATACAGTAAACATGGGAAGGTTTGCATGCCTTTTCGTGTGCTTACTGTTAACAGCGCTATGAAATGGAAATCGCACAGTAAGCACAAAATTGGCCGTTAAGCAGCTCTATGAAATTGGGCCCTGATAGAGATTCCAGTCTTGGTTCAGACCATGGATCCAAACAGAATCTTTGTTCTCTTGGCTTTGTTATAAAGAATGATTCTGATAATTCTGAGAAAATAATTCTGTCAGGGTAGAAGTGAAAAATGGAAAATGCCATGCGCTAACTTGTTAAAAAAGAAACGGGTTTGCCTAGAGCATACAGAAACTTTGTTCTCAATTCCCAAACTGCAATTTCCAGGCAGAATTATTTTGTTCTCGTCATCTACAATCTGTCTCAGGGTTTGGGTATGGCAAAGGTTTTGTTGCCTGTGGAAATTCTTGTCCGAGGTCCTACTCTCTGTAATTTTTTACCTATCATCGTTTTGATTAATTATTGTACAATGAACTGTATCAATTAATAGGGAAGCCAGTCAACATCGGGTACCTCTACAAGCGCTAGCAACACGAAGCCAAAGAATATCTGTGCCCCGTTGTACGAAGTCATCATGACAAACATCAAATCGCCCATTCTGAACCACTCACTGCAAAGGACGTTTGGACCAGCGACGACCGCTATCCATGGACCCTCTACCAAGTATGTAACTAGCATGTGTGTTTTTTTCGCAGCACTCAGGGAAAAGTACTGAGTATGCAGTACTTTACACACATTAGTGTATGGGTAAAACCAAATAATATTCTTTATCCCCGATGCAAAGTTGACGACTATTAAAATTGTTGTGGTGCCTGCTGCTAAAATATAAGATTCAAACTGCCGATAGCTACCGAGAAGTCTGGGTGCTCTAGTGGTAAGACATCTGCTCTAGAATGGCAAAGGTCGTGGGTTCGAATCCCACCCGAGTAGAATGCCTGTAGATTTTTTTTTTCATAGGACTTGGGAAAGTACCGAGTATGCAGTGCTTTACACACATCGGTGTATGGTTAAAACCAAATAATATTCTTTATCCCTGACGCAAATTTGACATCTATTAAAATGTGTTACTGTTGTTTGAAGCTCTGTATGGTGTAGGGAATAGGGTTTAAGTGTAACTAGCAAACTTAAGGGTACAACAATGTGTTTGACTAGAGCTTTTGTCTGACATCTTGTAGTCCTTATTCTTTCAGGTCATCAGCCTATTATTTTAATGTTCTCTGCCTAGATATTGACATTCTTGACAATCATGTGGTTGCAACCAAATTTTAACGAGTAATATTTAAGAGCCAGTGCTGTGTAGTGGAAAAACAAAAACAAACAATGTCTTTAAAAGATTCATTTACAAAGCTTTTGTTTTTGTACGTTAAATGAATAAATTCAATTGGAATGTTTGATCAACTTTTTCCCCCAGTTACCCATCGTCAACTCCTCCAGCCAAGCAACAGAAGACAGACACAGAGCCTCAGGCGTTCACAGTCCCGAACATCGTCCAAGGAGAGGTGGCCAGACTCTCCTCTAAGTTCAGAGTCAGCCTAGATGAGGCTCATCACCCAGGAGGCAACGATGTACACCTCATCTGCAGATTAGGTACAAGATTAAACCTAACCCCCATCAGGGTCTCTCTACAAAGCCTGCCAAATACAACAGAATGCAACACAGTTGAAATGAGAACCATGCCAAATGCAACAAAATGCAACAAGGGATATTGTTGCAATGTGCAGGCATGCTGTTTGGGAAAGGACTGAGCAAGGGTGTTTGCCCTGCTAAATGCAACAGTATGCAGTGGTGACTTGTAACTGTTAACTGTTATTATACAGTCTTTTGAATATGATTTGAATTATGAGTTGACTGCCAAATGCAACAGATCACAACAACTATTACCATTTGGTGCATATTGTTGCATTTAGCATGGTTAGGGTTAATGAAATATTGCCAATACTTTATAGCACTCACCCTTAACACCAGCCCGATGTACACTGTCTAGTAAAAACTGCTATGGGCTAGTAAACACCACTTCTCAACTTGCCCTGTGGGCTTACTAAAAACTGTGCAACCTACTTGTTTAAATTGCTCTCATTTCTTTCTTTTAAAATGTGAATAATGCATTTTTAAAACGTGTTAATTTATTTTTTAAAAGCTCTTTTTTATTTTACATTTCCAGAGGACAAGCGATTACCCAGCGTACCTCCAATTTCTGTCACCGTCCCTCACAGCTATCCCTCCATCAGCCCTCACTGTGACACAAGTACCCAAGAATACAGTAAGTATTTCCTTCTTACTTTAAAAAAGAATTTTAAACTCTAGGTGCACGGCCAGGAGCTATCCCCAAACCTTGGTAAATCAACACCCGAATGTTTGGACTTCTGATAAGGTTTCTATGCTTTGAATGAGTGGTGTGACAGAGAGTACCAAATCCATCAAATACAAGCACAGCCATAAAAAGGAAAATGGAAGATTTGGGTTTGCTTAGGCCTCATCTGAATTGGCAGCTATGGCTACGGCTACGGCTGGATTAACCCGGCAACCAACTTTGAAGCATACACTATGCTAAGCGGTACCCTTAGCAGCAGCCGTAGCCCCAGCCATTAATTCAGACACAGTCTTGAGTTAAACAGCAAAAGCACAAAGGCCAGAAGTTAGTCAGGTTTATAATGAGAAAAGGACCTTGGTTATGTTGACCCCTTGCGCCACCATCACATGCGGTTAATCTCTGCCATCCTTGCAATTTTGGAAATAAAACTGTACGTTGCAGTCCGTCAGAATGTTCTGGCGGTCCAATGGATTCCGGGCGTATGCCTTCTAGAACATTCCTTCGCATTTTTAACATGCTCGACTTTTGAGGTGCTCCCTAAGCAAGTCATTGCACCAGACGTTATTCAAGTCTAACTTGCAAGTGGTTTGCTTATTTATGCGATAACATTTTTTTCTCTTCTTTGCTTCTTTCCAGACCAGACGCCTTTCCTTCTGTCTGTTCAACGAACCCTTCTGTCGCAACTCAAGCGAATGCCGGATCGATTCTCTCTGACTCAGATGCTGGATGTGTGGGAGATGTGTATCCGCAAGTGCTGTCTTAATACTATCTCTGCGTAATACAGTATTCAATGCTTTATGCAATTTATCTTTAGTGATGGCTAGGGGCACATCGTTTGGGTTTCATCAAGATGCGTATCCACAAGTCTTGCCTAAATACTATCTCTGCGTAATACTGTATTCAGTACTGTATTCAAAAGGCAACTTTTGGAGATTCAAATTTCTGTGGTGTCTGTTTGTAAATGCTGCAGCTAGAAATGCAGTTGGTACCCGCTGTCGCCTCGCTAAACGTGGATGGATTTGACATTCTTGATGAAAAATGAAAACACTGTGAAAATGTTTTCCTGGCTTTCACTGTATTCAGCTGAAACTTTCACAGGTGACTTTTTTTGTATCTTTTTTGAAAATGTTGCCTATAAATCAGCATAACGTCAGCAAAAAACCACACGACGACCCTACTTTTTAAAACAACCTTTTCTGTACAATCATCATACCTACTTTTCAGGACTCTTGATGTTTTACACTTGGAAATCAAAACGGGGAAAATGCCCTTAAACCTCAAATTTAAATAGCACTTATTGTTTCGCATAGGGTTTTTCTTTACAAAAATTACATCAGATCAAACAAAGACTAAACAACCAGCCAATCTGTAAGCACAAAGCGATGTAATTTTATTACATTTTCAATCTCACAAGCACATTCTGAAATCCGAAGTACAAGATGTAAATAAAGTATATGGATTTGTCCATATAATGTACTTATTCCAGCTTCCAGTTATACTTTCTCTCTCCTCTAAACAAATCTGGCCAAAGGGGAATTTTTGTTCAGACTTGAAAACCAAATCTGAAGTTATTATAGAGTCTTTTTTTTTTTTAAGGGAATAGGATGTCGACCCGAATGTGGAAATATTGTTTCTGAATTGGTTGAAAATCTGAAAGCAGTGTGTCTGACTTGATTCACTTTTGACGCTTTCTCACCAAATTGGAATTTTATTGAATATTATCGTTTCATTCTCTCCACAAATTCAATAAATTACGCACAAAAGAAAAACACTAAAAAGTAAACTAGATATGGAGAAGGCTAGGACTGAAAAATCTTCCTATAGCCAAAAGGTTCAGTCTGTCATTAAAATTATCTCTAAAAAGTTCAGACAAGCAATACACACAAGGAAATGTCAACAACATAAACAACTAAAAACCTAGAGTTGTATTTCAAGCCTTGGAGATTGATGCAGAAAACAATACAGAAAATCAAGTATTTTTTTCTTAAAAGTAGTATACAGCATTCTCTTGAAGATGATCAGTGTAAACTGATCGAAACGTCCAGTTGTTAAACCACTAGGTTTTTTCAGAACCATCACACTCATAGAGTTTTATGTACATGGTTTCTCCAAAAACCTCACTAGATTGTATTCCCACCATTCAAAGTTTCCAATCTTACTTAAAGATTGAAGTAGTTTTTGCCAGTTGAAAATAAATTTTACAATTATTTGGATTCAATCGTAAATGACCATAATGTCGGTCTCCATATGTCGGTCTTAACAAAGCACTAAGCTTCAACCATCTTAAGATGTGCTGTCAGCATTACCATAGTGTAATTGTGTTTTCTGTTGTGACGTCACACTTTGCTTGGCAATTGAGATTGATTCGCAGTTAAAGAGGGGCTCTGAGGTCAAATTCAGTTTTGGGATCCAGTCATTTTCCAATAGAGTCCTTATGAAAATGGGCGAAAATTTACAAGTCTCAAACCTCACGTTAAAACGGTGTAAAATGCCACTGTGTTTGATACCCTTAAAAAGCACTTTTTGTCAAAAAAATAAAATAAAAATTGATGCCGTCACATTTAAAATGTAATCTTTACCAACATTTTTGTTTAGAGAGTTTTCAGTTCATTCCTGAATTCTGATGATATTCAATCCAAATGGCATTGAATTGGACCTCATGACTGGTGCCGAAGTTTATCTTTGTAATGTACAGACCCATTTGTTTTTTGCTGTCTGATGACGTCATGTTTCAAATTTCGCTCTGAAATAAAATGGCATTTTAGACCATTTTGACATGAGAATAAAGACTATAACTTTTTCCCCACTTTCATGAGGAAAATAAGTGCATCACAAAACTCAATTTGACCTTGGAGCCCCTCTTTAAGATCAGTCTAAGATCTTTGTGAAATCCAGCCCTGGTCTGGCTAGTAAGACAGCAACATGTAGACAATTCATCCACTTGGAAACGATTTATAATCTGTGATAACTCCGTAAGTCGTACTCAAGATTTTGCTGCACCTGTAGAAGGGTGAGAAGCAAAGGACAAAACACAAAGATTCTTTTACACCCTACTCAATACTTCCATGTGTACCCAATGAGATACTTTCAGGAACGCTTGGTGGCAAAGGGTTGAGAAATTTCAGACTTTTATCGAAATTCTGACTTTTTTTTGTGTCTGCCGGGTGGAAATACAAGCTGTTATTTTCTTCGGAACAAAGAAATCATGCTCCTTTGATGTTCTCTAGCTCCGAGGAAACTCCACCCCAGAACCACCCTGAAATCTGTAACTCCAGGGGTTACTGAAAAGTGGAAATGCCATCGTTTCAACTTGCCGTGTAAAATTTGGATCATAGTTTCAGACTTTTTGTCAATGAATCTCAACCAAGGTGGTAGCAGGGTTACTAGGTTAATCCATCGATTTCGGAAATTAGCACATTTTTTTAATATAAGTGGTAATCTACCTGGTATGTCTGCCGTAACTTAGCATTATAAAGTCCCCCATTGCAAAAGTGAATCATGAGAAAAATTCATGTAAAATCTTACAGAAAGTTGAGCAGAACAATCTCGGTTCGCAAAAACCTACTGCAAATTGTGAATGCGAACTCGTGTAAACTAGCTTCTTGTAGGTAAAAAAGTATACCTTGTGGAGGGGAGTTAAATGTTTGTCACGGTGAAATCGTAAATGGTTCTCATGTGAATCTCTCGATACTGCTGCTCCTCGAGAGACTTTTGCTGGTGGGATTACGGCCTCAGTAGCTGGGAGCCAGCAAGAGCAGCGTAGTTTCATGAGAGCCGTTACGCTTTCCAGAGATTAAAGTCATTCTAATCTTACAATTGTCAATATGCATTGTAGAACTAAAGGGTCCAATTTTATAGCACTGCTTAAGCCCAGGAAGTATTAAACCAAATACAAAACATTACTGCTTACCAGATTAGATTACCAGCCAAAATACCATGTCACATGGTGACTGGTATCTAGCGTTTTTTTTTTATAGCAGATACTTTTAAAGCACGACTGTCTGCTTAAAACATCTTTTGGGTTTTTTTTTTTTTGTCTGAGAAAAATAAGTAGTCTCGTTTTTATCAAAATAATTTTGATTTCCTCTTTTCTTTTACTCAACTGAAATTGAGACGGAAAGTCTATGGTCACATTTTGAAGAATGTTTTATTTTTATTTTTTTTAATGAGGACATACCGTGTACGACTGACAGATGCTTCTCCTGTCCTTGTCATTAGACTGGTGCTGTGCTGAAACCACTAGCCCGACATCAAACTGCCCGTTCTCAAAATTCTGACTCTCGGGAGCGTCCATTGCGTGCTCTTGCAGAAACTCTTTGATAAGCGCGTCATCGACATGGGGGAGAAGGAGCTTGCAGCCGTAGGTGAGCACGGCAAAGGGCTGCCAAAATGAGGAACACAAAAGCAATCATTCAATGATTACAGTTCACTAGAGGTTCAAGTGTTGAGTTTTTTCGTGATATAAGCCATAAATAAGTTGGATTTGAATCATTGTTAAGGGGAACTCAAGATGCAAATAGGAACAATTTCTTGTTTGTGACGACTCTGAATCTGAAGTTACCTTTTTCGATGTGTAACTGTTGCAGTGATCGTTAAGGTTTCTTGAATCAATTATACAACTAATTAATAATAAGATTAAATACTTATTGTAGGGTTTTAAAAAAATACTCATATCACCCAGTCATTTGTTTGTTTGTTTACCCGCCATTGATGAATGCATTTTTTTAATCAATGTATAAGTTGGAACATTGGTTTTAATATTCACTAACTTATGGAGATTGAGGACAAAACTGAAATGGGAAAACAAAAGGTCACCATAGGGGAATTCTAATAACTTGGGTACTCCACAAGGAATTGTGTGTACAAAGTCTATGGGAGATTGTTAACTACAGGGACAAAGGAAAGAACAAGAGATGTCTCCACATTGATGGCCAAAACAGAATGTATGTTTTAGCCAAGATTTTGAAATGGGGTGCCCAAAGTAGCTCTACTGTGAAGTATGAGCTTTTTATTTCAGTTTTGATGGAGTAACAGGTAGTAGGGTGTGTTCATATTCAAAACAGGTATGACAAACAGATTGAATTAGTGGTCAGACAGGAGGAGGGTTGACTGTGTACTGTGTAGATAGTGTTCGCAGTCACCACATAATGTTAGTATTCAGGCTGGCCTGGTTTATCTGTCTGTCAAAACCGTGGTGGATGCTGTGATATTGATTGGTCAGATAGTTGGAGGGTTGACAGCGTACAGTCAGTACTATTATTTGCATATCGGCTTTGCATTCACAGCAAGCTGACAAGGCACCATTCTCTGTGTCTAACACCCTGACTCGTACCGTTTCTCTGGACAATTCTTTGAACGGTGTTATAATATGTTTCCACAAGCATGATGTAGCTATCCTTTTCAGTCTGTCCACCTCAGTAGGGTCGGCACACGGATGATACAAAATCACTGCGGCTCCGTGCTCTAGGTTATGCAGCCATCGCTGCTTGGGTAGGTATTGGTACTCTCCGTACTTGGCCCATAGAGGGCGATGTGCTCCGTTGGTCGGGATGGGATCTCGGTATTCAATGGATTGAAACATGCATACATGTAGTGGCTGTGAAGAAAGTATCATTCAGAGATTGAGAAATAACAGAAACTGGGTGATATTTTTTTTCCCAAGTAGAATTAAAGGCATTTGAATCATTGGTTTAAGCTCTCACCTTTAAAAGCACATTATGACTAAACAGAAAATTAACTGTTTTTTGGGGGTCAGAGTTCATCCAGGGTAGCATATCTTTACACTAACCACTGACCACTTGTGTTTAAGTCACCAACTTACAACTAAGGGAGGAACAACACAGATCCTACTGTGTTAAAATCTTTAGTTTTCTAATGGGAGACTTTTGGCGTCCTACTCACCGGTCCTTTTCTTTTGTTCTCGTTGCTGAGAACAATGGAAAATTACCAGTGAGTGGGACGCTCACTATCGTCTCGAAAGTCTCCCATTATTTGTCCGTCCTCTAGACCCTGTAAGAGGGGAGTTTCTTATTCTTCTTACCAAGTGGGGAGTGCCACTTAATATTTTTCAGGGTTATTTTTTAATTTAAAGGTAGGGTCATGGATTGGTAACTACTCAAAAAATTAATGACCATAAAAACTCACTTGGTGAGAGGCACTGCAGCTGTTGATAGTATAAACTATTATTTTTGAGAAAGGATTTCCTTTAAAGTGTTGTTGTTTGGATAATTGTTCACCCTAAAACATTTGAATCTGAGAAATGATTCGTGCAAGAATCGTTTACTCAGATTTCTGAGGGTTGGTGTCCGTTCGTGTATGCTTCAGCCAGAGATGTGGTTGGTACCCGCTGTGACCTGGCTAATTGTGGATGGATTTGATGTTTTTGTGAAAATGCCATGACAGTTTTTTTTCCCGTTTTCTCAGCAAGTAGGCAGAGTATTCAGCTGAAACATTCACATGTGACTTTTGTTGTATCTTTCAACGAGTTGTGCCTATAAATCAGTATTACGTCGACAGAAACCAATCTAGGACCCTACGTTAAGTACAACCAGACCCCTGTTTAATAATAATAATAATACTAATGAGTAATAACAATACTGTATCAATGTGCTTTACATTAGACAGTGCCCTGGTCATTGGGCCAATAACATTCCTTTTTAATCTTTCTCAGCTCCCTGGGGAGTATACAGCCCCAGCTTTTCAAACACAATATCAACCTCTTCCCTCGCAGCTACCTATTTATACCCCTGGGTGAAGAGAAGAAATTATAGCACAGTATCTTGCTTAAGGAGACAAGTGTCATGACCGGGATTCGAACCCACAACCCGATGACTCAACCACCAGAACTTGAATTCGATGCTCTAAACCGCTCGGCCATGACACCCTAATTAACATCATACCATTTAAAAGTAAAGGGAGCTGACTTACTGGATCCAGATCGGTTGTTTGACAGTGAAAATAAGGTGCTTTGTTTCGGGTGTTAACATTCTGCAGAATTACAGATAAGAACAAAAAGATAAATCAAGAAATCATCAACATCAAGGAAAAATTTGCAATTTTATTGTTTGTTATTTTGGGGAGATATGTTTGAGATAATACATGATTCTGAGCAAGGAGTAATTAACAAATATTTAACCCAAAGGATTTATTTGTCCGCTGTCTTATATATTCGTTGTTGATTAAATTAATGATGAACATTTTACCAATGGTGTAATCTATGGGTTTAGTTTTTAAAAGTTCAAATTGCCTGCACAGAAATTGCCTGCACAGCAGCTGCCTATAGCAGAAAAAGGCCGGGTGCTCAGCAACTTAGATAAATAATTACCGTTTTGCTGAACCAGTGCATCCCCATACACCTGTAGTCTTCCTCCGAGTTGTCCCAATCAACCCCCAGATTTTCCTGCGGATACAAAAATACAAAGGGTGTATTGTCATTGTCGTTTTCTGAGGGGACTTGGGCGTTGATTTGATCGTAGAGAAGGATTTGATACCATGAATTAGCCTTATGTCAAGGGGCTTGGGGATTCCCCGATGGTATATACAATACGTACAGTGACGAGCAGGACCTTTTAGATTCGATTGTTTGGTTGTTTGTTGGGGTGTTTGTTTGTTTGTTTGTTTGTTTAGGTTGGTTTTTTTTTAAATTCAGATTCCTGCTTGGGTTCCGGCTTCAGGCCTTCACTCTATCCACCAAACTGACCGCGGAGCAGGAACCCAAACCCTAGCCGGCGAAAAGGACATCACGAAGTTCCAAGTTCCATTCATTGTCATCTTTTCAATATATATATCTCCGAACAAAACAATGAATTGCATCCTGTTGCAATTGACATCCCACTGATACAAGACTTCACCACACAAGTACGTTTTCAAGACCGAAGAGTTTTGTTTGAAACTACTCAAGATGTTTTTGTTTGTTAACTACTTTATTATAGCTTATTACCTTTCCATTGTCGCAGTTGTCATCTGGTATGCCCATGGGAACACCGCCGTGCATGTCGGCACCGTTTCCTGTTTTCTGCCATTCTGTTGCCTCGAAGACTCCACATATCGCAGCCAACCCAAGAAACGATACCGTCAACAGTCGTTGCGTCCAAATGGTTAGGCGCATAGTGCTTCGAGACAAAGAAAAACAGTCACATTAACGAAGATAATCGAACCAATTAAACCTGCACTGTACCATTATTGCCCGAGGGCAGTGCACGCATCGAGTCCACGCATTGCAACTGCTCATTCCCCGGGTTTCGTTGTGTTAAAAGCTTACTCTAGACGTACCTTGATTGGCTAATTGAATTTGAATATGCATAAGAATAGGTCAATATGAAACTTAATAAGTCACTTTCACTTCATTCGTTCCTTTATTTTATGACTCGATAAAAAGCAAAGGGCATCTAGAATCTCTTGGCATATCCTTGCTCTATGCTGATATAAACTGAACAAACACTTATTCCCCGTGCACACAAATAGAGAAGAGATTGTACAAACACTTGTACACTTTCCTTTCATTTTTACAGCTGAACCTCTGGACAATGTTAAAGGTTAACCATGCTCTGCTCGACCAAATTCCCGCGTGGGTTTGATTTGATTATTCCACCCGTGCCCCCAAGCACACTAACATTGCTGGAACATTAAATCACGAATGTAAGGCGCGTGTTACTGCCGTCCTTTCTCCTTCAAATTTGCGATGCGTAATTTAATTAAAGTTGGGGGAAGGGCAGAAAATGGCGTTTGAGGTCTGCACAAATATTTTGGAACTGTGTGTTAGTGTACATGCATGATTAGTTCCGAAGAATCACCGTTTATATGTTTACTGTTGTTTATCTCTTTCAGTATTTGAGGTAAATTTGTCTTTAGATCGCTGCAGAGACAGCGATGTTATGACCCACTCCACGATCGTTCTGAATCAACAGAGCCTTGTCAATCTGCGATAAATAGAGTCACCCAAACAAATGCACTGGTAACCACTGCTCGTACCGCCAATTTGAAGAAGAAAACAGAAGGAAGTAACAACATGGACGAAGGAAAAACAGGCGCAACCCTTCGGCTAGCCTAATAAAAAATAACAAGAATTTTCCGAAATATTTGTGATCGGTTGTTGTTGTTGCTGTTTTTGTTGTTGTTTTGGGTTTGTTTGTTTGTTTGTTTGTTTGTTTTTCCCCTCAAAAAACATTATATAGGGTATTATTTAGTGCGACCTATAATGTCACACGTTTCTCGCGCCGTTTTTTGCGGTTCAAGACATTTCAATTTTGGACATCGTCAATATAGTAACTATAACAACAATGTATACAAAAACACAATAATAATATTACAAATTATTAAATAAAAACATAGAGGGCATTCAAACAAAGAAGCTTATGACAAGCACAATCCCCCACCACTTCAAATTGGAAGACTGCATGGTCCATCGCTGTGAGCTGTACCTTTAGCCACGCTGCACGATTCTCAGTCAGTGGCATAACTAATTAAGGGGGGCACGGGGGCACGTGCCCCTATCCCCAATCGATGTCAGTGTCCCTCCCCCGGGTACCCCCCCCCCCCAATTTGGAACCCGCTATTACGTAGATCAAGATCCAATTTTTAAAAAATGCAAATGGAATCTATAATTGATTTGCCAGCAGTGCCCCCTACAAAAAAATGGTGCTCCTTGTGCCCCCCTAAAAAATTACCTTGGTTACGCCGCTGTTCTCATTAATAATATGATAAATTGTAACCCTCTTTTATTAATTTGGTTTTGAACAAGAAAAGTTGACTGGATGGGATAGGACTTGAACCAACGACCTCCGGATTAACTACTGGTGCTGTACCAACTGAGCTATCCAGTCCAATGTTGGCGGTCTCCCTGTTTCTTAGTCAAAATCTTTGTTTGCGTGCCTCTTTTGTTCAATAATATAACTAGCAAAGTTCACTGGAAGTTTTTACTTTCGAGAGACACAGTTTGCTGTTTTCAAAGTTATACAACTTTTTCACAAAATTGTGCAAGTCGGTTTAAGTATTTTTTGTTTTAATCCACCGTCTTCACACGCTGCGCAAAGTATTTGTTGTGGAGAGAACAATACAACCAAAATGAAGCAAAAACGCCCCTGTGTGTCTGACTGTCTTTTAATATTCAAATTAGATTTAAGTCGTTGCATTCAGACCGTGTCGGTCATTTACTGAATTGGATTCTGCGGACATTGTGTTCCTCGATCTTGTTCTTTTGTTCACCGGTACGGCCAGGACCAGGAAGTCCGACACCCAGACCTCAACTGAGACCAGAGGCTAAGACGGTGGGCAGCAATGAAGCGCAAGACCCGGCGGGAAACATGGAGAAAACCACTTGGGAATCTGTGAGTACGTACAGCTATTTCCAATAATTCTGCACTGGTTCGTCTACCGGCTAGTATTCTTGTGAAATGTCAAGCACTAAGTTTTCATACTTGAGACCGGGACTATGTTTGGAGCTTAAGTTAATCCCGTGATACGCAGCAGCGTCTGTGTTGATATTATGTGAAGACATTCATTGCGTCATCACTTTATGATAAAAGTTAGATGTGGATCTTACCTAGTCATGCGATTGAAAGGTAATGCTCCACTTTTGAACTGCATTCTAAGGTTGGCAGAAAGTTTTAGGAAACCGCCTAAAGTGATCGAAAAGTTGTTATGTATAATCAAAGTGCTTACATTGGCGAGAATTACGATCGGACGCCGGCAACGAACGTCAGCAATACTTGCATATACTTATTCAAGCGTGGCTTTTTACACGATGTGTACTCTCATCAAGACTGACGACGAGAACTGATCAAGCTTAACACTTTAAGTATAAGTTATTTGTGTGTGGTTTTGATGAAGGCCTTAAGGAACTCTTGATCTAGACTGACAACGAGAAATGAAGCTTGATGCCTCATCGATTTAGGTGATATTAGTTTTGTGTAGTTTGGACATCAGGCCTAAAAATTTGCCGCTTATACTCCTGATCAAGAATGACGACGAGAACTGCTCCAAAACTTGATGCTTCACCACTTTAAGTGACATAAGTTTTGTCTAATTTAGCTACAGTTATTCTTAATCAAGATTGACGACGAGAACAGAAGCTTGATGCTTCATCACTTTAAGTGATAATATTAATGTGTAGTTTAACTACAGGCCTAAAAGTTTGCCAGTTACTCTAAATCAAGATTGACGACGAGAACTATAGCTTGATGCTTCCTCAGTTTTAGTGATATTTTTTATGTGTAGTTAAGCTACAAGCCTAAACGTTTGCCAGTTTCTATTCAGCAAGATTGACGACTAGAACTGAAGCTTGATGCTTCACTATGGCTCTACTCACGCCATGACTCACCAATTCAGACAGGGCCGTGGTCGTGTCTGAATTTATCAATTCAGACACACCATTTGCCAATCGTCGATTCTTTCTTTTTGCTAGATATGTTACCATCGATAAGTTATCTTTGAATTCTGTATTTCCAAGAAATTTTATCATTGCTTTCCGTATTTCCAAGAAATGTTATCATTGATTTCCGTATTTCCAAGATATGTTTAGATTGATTTCAATATTTCCAAGATATGTTTTCTTTAATTTCCATATTTCTAAAATATGTTATCATTGATTTCTGTATTTTTTAAGATATGTTATCTTTGAATTCTGCGTTTCTGACAAATATAACTCTGAAAACAGTAATATCTAGTGTATAATTCTGTGTTTCAATGATAAATTATCTCGGTAGCGCAGTGACATGGTGGTCATATTACGCTTCCGTACTATAGTTAGAAGCCAGAGAACTGACGCTTGATTAAGTGATACTATTTTTGTAGTTAAACTATAAGCCCTGATGCTGCCATTGATTTATGTTCACTATTATATCAATTTGTAAAATATTGATGTTCATGTACTGTCAGTTTAATTATGTAACATTCTGTACTATTCTTGTGGTTTATGGCAGCATTGAAATTAATGTAAGTGTGATTATAATTATGAGCCAGATATTTGTTTTCAAGAGTGACGACAAGAACTGAAGCTTAATGCTTCGTCACGTCGAGTGATATGTTTTGTAGTTTAGCTGCAGTAGCAATTATTTGCCAGATCATTTTATCAAGATTATGACAACGATCAAACTTCAAAAGTCAGTGACTATTTCCTAAACTTGACGCCCCCAAAATCAGAAATAGTTAGTGTCAACCAAAATTATATTGGCAAAAGCCCTATCTTTTTTGTTTCACACGTTGTTTGAATACCTGAACGATGAATATTATTTTTGAACATACGGAGTTAGCTGTTGCAAACTGTTCACCATCCAAAATGACCTATGGTGTTTGCAACAAAAACAGGCTTAATGTCCTGACGTTTCGACCAAAGCAGAGTCAGGTTATTTACATTGTCTTGCAATATTATTTTTGATCTGGCCTGATAATTATTCGTAAGTTGCTTTATTATGATGACTCATTAATCGACATTGCATTTGTTTAACTAACAATGGTTAATTCTGCACGAATCTTTAGAAAGTTAATGATGGCAAAAACAGTTGAAAACCAACCATTAAATGATTGTTATTGTACCATGTTTCCCACCTTTCCCATGGCGCAATTAAACCCGTGCGTATGTAGTGCAAGCTTTTACGCGTGTCACCGCACCGGTGCATCGTTATACATCATTGACCGTAGATGCAAGTGATCCGTAAAAATTGGAATCATTGTATGGGAAAATGTCTGACCCAGTAATGGCGGCACGTCACAATCGCTTGTATTCGTGTATGTGATCACAATATTAATATATTTCCATGAATAACCTATAGGCAATCTTTCCATGTTACAATTTGTGTAAACATTATCTGTATGCCAGCTGATTACATAGAAACGCTCTCTCTCTGACTGTGGGATAGCACTCACTGCACGTGTTTGAGATAATTACTGTCTACAGATAAAAAACAATTTCTTTTGCTGGTCTTTTTTTATCATCAGAACCACATTTACCTCTACTTCACTTAAAATCATGTTGCAATACTGAATAGTAGATTTGTATAACGTCGAGTTCCCTGCCTGTAATAGCAATAATAAATACTGATCCCAATGACGCCACAAAGGAGCCAAACTATCTTTGCCCTTTCAGCCGCAGTTCTATAAGTTAATTTAATGGGGGTGGGGGTTGGGGGGGGGGGGAGATGGCTGAACTTCACCCTCGACATTTTGGGTTCTTCTGCACTTACAGTAATCAAATACTACGACAGTATCTGTGGATATGGGTGTTACCATGGTAACAGACCTGGTCCATATCACACGAGAGTGAGTTTGCCCTTTGTGAATAAAACATTGCCATGGAAATGGACACATGATAAACAGCAAAGATTAAGTCCCGGCTAAAAATAGCCTCAGCGATGGACGCTGAAGTGGACTCCCCGAAAAATCTTTACGATCGGGGTCAAATCTCATAACGCTGTTGAGCAGGAAATGGTGCTGAGCAAATGTGACTGCTAAGCAAAAATTAGTGGGGAACCAGTCATAAATAATGTAGATTACATAGTATTTTGGCTAGTACCCTGTGTCTGCTAAGCAAGGTTTTTCTCTAGGGTAAGCAATTATTTATGTTAAACGGCTGTACAAAATTGGGCCCAGGAAAATCCAAATAGATAAAACAGCCCCTTAGTCTACTAAAGCGCACCAATCAACCCCCCCCCTTATAGGGTCTAGTAACGGGGCTGCCACCCTCGTCAGATTGCTTCAATTATAAACGTTATTGATATGCCGTAGTTCATACATTCCTGTTTTTGCATCCCTGTGGAGACATCTTTTGTTCTTTCCTTTTGTCCCTGTAGTTAAGAACCTCCCATAGACTTTGTACACAAAATTCCTTGTGGAGCAACCCAGTCTTTAGAATTCCCCTATGGAGACCCTTTGTTTTCCCTGTTCTGTTTTGTTCTCGGTCTCCATAAGGTAGTGAATATGAAGGCACGCACACACTCATACATATGGCAGTTACGGGGTACTTCCATTGTTGTTCTATTATTCCCTTTCCTAAAGAAATCCTCTGTGGGGTACCACTTGAACAAAGAAAACCTTGTGGGGTAGCATTGTTCTATTGCTAAAAATACCCCGTAAGTTGGCGTATGTAAGGGCACTCATTGATGATGAAAAAAAAATGCACACAACCGATTCTAGCATACAGATTCAACTTTGCAGACTAATAACTTGATAAAAAGAAAAGTACCCCTAATTACTGAAAAACTAACACAAACTAGAAACAGTTGCTCCTCAGTAGACTTGTTGCAGTGTTTATATCACGCTACTACATTCGACAGGCCATTTTAATTAAAGACAATAACTGACACTGTTCTTACCGAAGTGCCACGCGCTCCATTATGGCTGCTACAGTGTGCTGTGTGACGGTGAGTAACAGCGGCAGTTGATGACGGTTGCAATCAGCAGACCCCAAGATGTCGCAAGGGGACAAAACAAAAATGTCTCCTTGTTATTACATGGAATCGGGATGTGTGCTGAATGATGAACTACGCAAGCCTGACTTCCTCGTCGATAAATGCTTTACCCACCTGCCCCTGTTAATGTCCCAATTCTACACGGCTGGTTTGGTCGAATTTCACGGCGCCATATGGCAGCAAGGCAACACTGCCAAGATTTCGAACGTGGGTAGAAATGTTCACTCGCCGTCAAGCGGTTCGGTTCATTCGTTTTTAAAGCATTGAAAACGAGACCATTATATGCGCATGTTTGCGCCAACGATCAATGACCGTGTGGAAGGGTGATGAACATGTAGGCGGGGCATATGACCGATACGGGTGGGGTGATCAATACTGAATAGGAAAGGCTGAACTCCGGGATAAAAGTAACTTATGACGGATAATGTCATCAAAAACAAAAAGTTTGGGAGCAATTATTTACTACAATTTGGAAACAAAAGCTACTTTTAAGATTTGGGGACACGACGCCCTCCAAGTTTCACTTACCGAAGTAGCATTATAGCCCCCCCCCCCCCCACCACCACCACCACTCACCCACGACCCCTTTACAAACTAAACCTAAGGTTTAATCTTCTTAATATATGTACATGAAGATAATACTCTTTCATCCGCTGCGTTTTCCCCAGTAACTGTCATGGATAATAGGCCTTACCTTTAAAAAACAAATTCTTGCCCAGCCAAGAGCTATACTTTCCCCATAGCAGCTTTTTAAAAATTCAGTCAAAAGCCGCCTCTGGCAGGCTATATTAATCAGACGGCTATTCAGTGTTTTGTTCAAGGCTCATGTTGGCGTATATACACCTGTGTCATGTTTTACCATTTCGTGGCCATTTTGACACAGATTCCTGGTCCATCTGACCCAGAAATGCTCCAGGGCCCACGTGACCAGGACCAGGATCCGGGGTCAAATCTGACCCGGAGGTTTTTGGAGTTATATATAGACGCAATAATAGACGCCATCTTTGCGGGTATTTTGGGTTTTGTTTTTGAGTTGTGTCAACCGTCTTAACATCTAAAGGGAACCAAGTGGCTCACTAAGCTATATAAACAAGGAATTTGATCAGATAGAATTCTGGCGGCATTTCTGCATTATTTGCGTTAAAAAACTGTTTTTAAGGGATTAATGTACGTGGGAACCCCAGGCTCCAAAAATGTTCGAACATGCGAACACTTTAAAAACGTCTAAAATGTATACGCTGTTTTCTAGAAAATCTGAGCACCAAACAGTGTAGAAATTAAACATTCGTCACACAGCACTGTCACCCTAAGCATCGACGTCATTGTTCAAATTTGACAATTATACAGTCGGCACATCTGCTTCTGACCAAACATATTTTGGTTTTAATATTAACCAACGATCCATGCAAAATTCATTGCTTGGCCATGCGAGGAAATACAATCGATTTTCCGGTTGTAATATCTCCCTACATAGGCCTAAAGCTTGATGAAATTTTAGAATAATTTCGCCAGACCTTCACGTAATTGTAAAACATAATTCAATCCATCAAAGTTATTAAGTCGAGGTCTACGTTTTGAAATTATAGATTGATTCATTCTATTGTTGTCATCACCGGTTGCGGATGCTAGTAGACTTGAATGCAATTTGAGTCCGGAAACATAATTGTTCGAGTGTCCTGGTTTAAATGGTTTGTCTGTTTGTAATTCACCACCGCCGCAGGAGTAAGTTCAGCGGGGAGACTAGGGTAAAACTCTAGGGGGCACAAGGGGGGGGAGGTGCACCATTTGTATTTCTTCTTTTTTTCTAAGGGGGCACTTGCACTTCTGACCAATCAAAGTGAAACTATCACATGGACGCTTATAAAATGTAACGTTGTACTCTTACTAGTATTTTTGAGTGTAAAAATTCCAGATTTCAAACGGGGGATCACCCGTGGCACAGGCACCAGTGGGGGAGGAGCATGTGCCCCCCCTCCTTGCACCCCTCCTTAGTTAGGCCACCGAGTGAGTTTCTGATTGATATGGTTTTTTGGACACAATCATGGAGTAACGGTGTAGAAGTCTTCGTTTTGATGAGAATGACGTCATACTACAGGCTGGGGCTGATTTGGGCAGGTTGTTGCTATTCATTCGGTTGTTAATGAGAAGATTACCACAAGTTGCAAAACGAGCAATCTCAGCTATACGGAGACAGAGCTTTCTCATCTAACATTGCACCTCGTCTATGGAATTCAGTACCTCTTGACCTAAGATCACAGAATGATCCACCAATCTTCTTCAAACGACAGCTCAAGACTCATCTCTTCAAACGAGCATTTAAAATCCTGGACTTCCTCTTTGCGAACCAATGCCCTTATAAAATGCTCTCTTTTTTTCTTCAGACACTACGCTTTATAAGTGCTGTTTTTAAAAATATTATTACTATAAACAATGCTGAAAATCTGCTGAACTCAAAATGTAGCCACTTTATACACTAATGTGACTGTTTGGGGAATAAACACACTGCAAATTGGGTCATTATCTTATGCCGTGTGACATAAGAAGTTGTCTAATACAAGTCACTGTCATTCGCGTTTGTTTGTTTGTTTGTTGTTTTGTTTTTGTTTTAATTCGTCATTACTTTGACTGTGTGCCAAATTCCGAAACTCGTATCATCAAAGTAACGACACCATCACCCACCTGCCATAATGAGTAGTTCCCCCTCCCCTTCCCTACACCCTGTCTCTCGGAAACTATTGACACCCAATGGATTCTTTTAAGCGGAAGTCAATGCACGACATTCCTTTATCATGATTTGATCTAAGCCCCCATTGGAATCCCTCACGTAGACAGTCATTTAGAACACAAGCCAAAAATACTAGCAAAGATTCGAACCTCGGTCCGCCAGGTGACGGGGACAAAGAAAAAAAACACCTCGCCGACTCAATGGGAACTATTTCCTTGCCGACATTGCATAACACTTTTTTTGAAAAACCACTAATGGCGCTGTTTGTCTTCTTTCTTTTGGCATTATTCTACAACCCGGAGCCACAATAGCTTCATAAATCCAACTGGAACGTGTCTGATTCATGCAAAGCCTGGTTTGAAATTCATTGGAATCAATGGCCGAACGTCGTCCAGCAAGTGGGTGCGGCCTGGGTTCGTTGCGTGCGAGGGACGCAACATTCTGAACAACCTTCAAGGAACTGCATTAATGAGTTCGGCACTAAATGTAAAACAGCCTATTAGTTATTGTTATTGAGAAGTATGAATCGAAGAAGATAGTTATGGAGATTTCATTGCACGTCTTGGTGTTTTGCGTAGGTGTAGCTAGGAGCGTTTTGACCCTTACAACAACGGACAAATTGGTAAGTTTGATCAGTGTCGGAGATAGAAGGGCACCTTCCTCCCAATTGATGTCCATGTCAACCCAAACCCCGCGTGCCTCTTTCATTTGAAATAATGATTTTTGAGATTAGAAATTACCAGAAACAAAAATGTTTAAGCTTATTGTCGTTTCAGTGTTTTTAAAACTGGGTTTTCTAAGTTCATGCAGGCAATGCATTTGATGTATATAATAATAGTAAACGGCATAACAAGAGCGCCAGCTAAAAGGAGTTTGAGTGGAAGGGAAAAGAACTAGACAGTTTTAATTTGCCAGAAGTGCTTCCTAGAAAAAACGATGCACCCCTTATTGCTCCTCTAAAATGTTACCCTAATCACTGCTGAGTAAATTGGTGGTGGTGGTGGTGGGAGGGGGTGGGGGTAAAACCCCTTCACAACGACACTTATACTGTATAGCTGACAGCAACATATCACTAATTAGTTAATAACAAATTAATTTTGTAATTAGTTACTTTCATTTTCCCCCTTTTTTCTATCCTGATATCAACGCAAACAAACAGGACAAATTTCACTGAAACTTTGTTCAGCATGTTCAGCTGGGTTTTTATTTTAATTTACACCCATGCCTTTCTTATACAATTTCCGGGGCGTATACTTATAAACCAAAATAATAAAGCTATATTTTTTACAAACCAGCTAGCCTTCCAAGATGGAATGATTTTTTTTAAATATTTGTTTTCATAAAAAGAAGAAAAAGAAAGAAAAAAAAGATTGTTATGATTGATACTTGCAGACCCGGACACATTTTCCGTGTCCAAAAGCCACGTTTTCACTAATTTTTAGCAAAAGCAATACCTCATTTAAATATAATAAGATACCTATTTCACGTTGAACGAAAAAGTGGCAGCTGGATACAGAAATTTTACCGCAAATCCTCAGAATAAAAATATCTTCCAAAAGATGTAAAAAGATTTTTTTTTAAAATTTAATGGAGCAAACCGTTTTCCTTGCTACTGCCAGCTATGCAGCCTCCTTTAGATGTAGTGAAATTTGATATTATAATAACACGAGACATGTATTTGGTTAGGGATATCAATATCTGCCATGAATATTTGATGTCATGGTATACGATTTGAATGTACAAAAATACAAATTCCTGTCTTGTGTTGCCGGTCAATATGGTTTGAATTAATAGCCAACAGGTGGCTAGCCTGTCCCCTTTTCGTGTTGCACACTTACCAACTTATGAATAAACATAACAAGGTTGAATGTTTGCATATTTTACAATTTGTAGGAGATGGGATTATCTGATCCAATCAGTCTTCAAGACATATTTGGTCTACATCCACAAAGAGCCGGTAAGCTCAATCCTTACATTTCATTTCATTTCATTTCATTTATTGTTTCACAGGGTAAGAAACACAACATTGAAGACGGTCATTTAAAATACATAAATACGTTTTAATGATACATCACACAAGACCGTACAAAGTACAATCTGTTGATAGCACCCTGTATGATTACCAAATGCGGACTTAATAACAATGCCTACATTTTTACCAACAGTGATTGGAGGGTTGTTGTTGTTGTTGTTGTAGTTTTTTTTTTTTTTTTTTTGGGGGGGGGGGGGTCGAATGAATTGAAAGAACAAATAAATCGTCGATGTGATATAGAACCAAGACGGATCAAGGATAAAGAAAAGGGGACGAGTAATAGTTGACTTGCATTGACCGGGGAAGGGAAATTTCCAGGTAATATCCAACATATGTGATATGTGATATATCCAATATATGTGATATCCAACCGAGATGGATCATTATTCTGTATAAGGATAAAGAAAAGGGGACGAGTAATGGGTTTTTTCATTGACCGGGGAAGAAAAAATGTGCAGGTCAGATTTTGTTGTAAAAAAAAAAAAAAAAAAAAAAATCCAAGAATGGAAGTAAGACTTTGTAATTATTTTGGCAGCGTGTAACCTTCGATGTTCCCGTGGACGGCTGAACAGGGCACAGTGCAAGTGCAGTTGTTGGGGGGACTGGGTTGGTCCAACATGCAGTGGTAAGTCCCGATATATATTGTGTCTTAGTATTAAATTTGCATCTATACTATTTCTGAAGACGAACAGAGCACACTGCTTGGAAACGTCGAGCATTATCTGTTCAGTCTTAGAAACACTACCTTCTTAAAGAAAAAGATTTTCTTCAATTATGACTTCAAGGTTTAGGCCTTACGTCGTTTAGTTTCCTCTCGCCATTTTTACCATACGAATCTTCAAATGATATCTTAAACAACAGATCAATAAAACTATAGTTTATTAAACCCGGTTATTGTTTGGTCTCACATACAAATTTTGCAAAACACAAACACTAAGTGAAACACTTGGTATATGTGCTTAAGTGACATATAGATAGATAGATAGTTTTTGTCAACGTAGTGTATATTTATAG
Source organism: Pisaster brevispinus (assembly GCA_023634235.1). NCBI lineage: Eukaryota > Metazoa > Echinodermata > Asteroidea > Forcipulatida > Asteriidae > Pisaster > Pisaster brevispinus. The sequence continues at coordinate 23,179,978 of JAMKCF010000003.1, read as the reverse complement.
GCAACATTATATTTAAAAAAAAACACACACAATATAAGTTACTAGTGAAAGTATGATTTAGTGCCCATACTTGCTGAACAAACTGCAACAAACTGTCACTCGTATTTTCACATGAACGTCGAATCTATCCACGTGTAGCGAGGTGACAGCGGGTACCAACCGCATCTCCTGGCCGCAGCAACAGCATTCTCAGAAATGCGAGAAACGATTCGTTAACGAATCGGAAAAATTATCCCACCTATCCTTCGAAGGGAACCCTTTCTCAAAGAAAGTTTATGCTATCAACTTGTGGCATATTTTCCCCTGACTGGCGTTTGTATGACTTTAATTTTGATCCATTGTTAATTTCCTGGTTATTGCAAGTACGTCAATGTAGGAGCTTCCAGTTCGCGTGTGATGCCAGCACTCGATGCATCAACGCAATGAAAGTGTGTAACGGTGTAAGTGAGTGTCGCGACGGTACAGACGAGGAAGAATGTGGTAGGTAGCCTACTATTAAAAGTGACCAGACAGGTAGCACTAAATCATGGCACATTTGATTTATTTCACGTTCTCCAAAGTGCACTAGTCTATTAGGGGAGTCAAGGTCCTTGTATCCTAGACTGGACCACTCCACATGTCTAAGAGGGGGGATCAGGTCCCAGGGTTGTGCAGGGGTATTTTTGTGGGGCTGAACAATATTTTCTCTCTATACCACGTGCACAAAAATTGTAAGGACAAGACAAACTCAGACAGATCTAATCCTCTAGTAAAGTGGAGCCATCTGTTCTTTGTAGCAGACATCCAGATATAATTGCTGATGTTATGGAGTGGCATTAATAGGCCACCGTAGCCTTGCTGTATCATGATGTCATGGGCTATGAATAAACCACTTTTACAGTGAATGCTACACTGGAGTCCTGCCGTCTTTAGAACAGCTGACAGCCTGTGTTAGGTTCTGAGGTTTCCAAGAACCCTCCTCCCTGCCAATCAAACATGTTTGCTTACTGGGGAGCCAGTAACTAGTGGAACCTTCCTGCATTGATGTTGTTCCTGGGGCGCACCATTTTTTAAAAAGTTCTTTCTACACTTTCTGGCCAATTACAACTGTAGTTAACGTTTGCGGTTCTCTTAAACAAGCCCCTTTTAGCGCTCTTGTTGTGTCCTGTACAAAAAAAATTTCAAAGATAATCTGACGTGGTCTAAAAACATTTGCCTGTAAATGGAAAAACATTTGCAAAATTATCACATTAAAGTTTATAAAAAATGTAACACATTACTCTGGTAAAGGTTACACTCAAAAGTCTAGATTTCAAATGGGTGCACGGGGGGGGGGGGCACGGATATCAGTTGGGGTTGCACATGCCCCATGACACCCTTACAGTTACGCCGCTGCACCCATTTGGAATTGTAAGCATTGTAACTACCATCTCAAGGTTTGTTCAGGCCTGCGGGTTAGTCACTTGTAGTGATCCCATTCCATTACCAGAAACCAGTGTTAATACAATAAATATATAATAAATGCAAAACTAATCCCAAAATGGTTCTCTCTGAATAGATTGCGTGAAAGTCTGTGGCAATGGCGGTACTGTTGATGCTGCAACTTGTACATGTAAATGCACATCGACGTGGACGGGCAGCGATTGTCGAGGTACGTATACTAATGAAATGGATGTTAAATTTGCATCTAGTGGTACATCTGCTCTACAACGGCAAGGGCTCGAATCCCACCCGAGCAGAATGCCTGTGGATTTTGTTTTCCCCACAGGACTCGGGAAAGTACTGAGTGTGCAATGCTTTACACACATTGGTGTATGGGTAAACCAATTAATTATAATAATGAAGTAACAATAAATATGAGTTGAACAAAATCAAAAGTTGCAGGAGGAAAGTTAGAAAAATTAAGCTTAGATCCAAAAGCACATCCATAATAAAACCGACGAAAGAGGGGTCGTCGGGTTCTTTTTCAAACAACAACGCACGTCTATCATGGTGTCCGTCCACTGTGGATGAAGGTATTAAACACGACCAAGGTATCTCTCCTTGGGTCTTTTCCAAACCGAGGTTCTAAAGGTTCTGGTTTTGGCTTGGGCTTCTTCATCTATTTTGGAGCTTGCAGTGTACAGTTTGCACGGTGCTTCATCATCCAACAGAACCCGGAGCCGGTTTCACAGGGTACTTCATAGTCCCCCGGTGTGTGTGTCCCCCTAAGGTTATGAACCTAGGCTGAAGAAAGTTGATTCAAAGAGGCCACAATTCGCCTTTTTGGTGGTGGAGGAGAGATAATCTACAGTGGGGGCGGGGGGCGACAGAATCTCCTGCCACGCCGGAGCCTTATCAGCCAAGGTTTAGAAAACACCCGAAGTTAGGGTGTGAGTCATACTTTATTCCAAATATAGAATATTACCCGTATTCCCTTTCTTGCTTTTCAGTTTTGAGATACTCTTTGATTTTGAATCCTTGTTTTTCTTCCTCCCCCATGCGAAGTACCACATCTCACCAGTAATTGCGGCATTGTCCAAAGAGATCTGTATCGCATCGTAGGGGGAGCTGTTGCGGCTATCGAGGACCACCCATGGCAAGTCCAGCTTAGATACCGATTCTGGAGAAAGTCTCGGTTTGACTTTGCCTGCGGAGGCACGCTTGTCGCACCAAGACATGTTGTCACAGCAGCCCACTGTGTGTAAGAAAGTGCCTGTCCTCTCCTCTATTTCTTTTGGACCAAAGTTCTGCAAATTTCTTTCAAAAAAAAAAAATTGCAATGTCGCAAGTATTAGGGCAAATCTCTGTGCAAATCAGCAATTTTGCAACTATATAATCTAACAAATGACGTAATCTCTCCTAAGATTTCTACAATAAGACATGCACAATTTTCAGATTTCAAGTTACAATAATGACTAGTTTTTATGTAGCGCTTTATCTACGGGTGTCTCAAAACGCTTATCTTCATATATTTCCAGACAGGTTATTGATTTATGAAATTCATTTATGTACAGCCTTGTAAGGGGTTTACAAGGTGCTGCAGCAGCGTATTCATTAGCCACTGCAAGAAACATCGGTGCAAATTCCTTCATTGAGCGATAAATGTATACTGGGTTCTTTTACGTGCATTATACACAACACGCAGGACCAACGGCTTTACGTCCTATCTGAAGGACGAATAGTTAAGTGTCTTGCTTAACGGCAAAGTATACCTTTGGTTTTTGGAACCGTTTGATTGTTTTAATCCTATATAAATGTAGCTATATACAATAAAACTAACCTGTGAAAATTTCACTTCAAAAGGTGGTCGCGTTTTTGAGATATCACCGAAAAACCGGAGCAAATATTTCCACGCAGGAAGAATATTCCTTATAGGAATACACGATCTGAGAAGCGTTACGACCGAAACGCTTCTCAGATTCAAAATTTTTGGGATAAAAAGTGATACATTTTTTCATAACCGCAGTACTTCGAAGTGAAAAGTTTCTCAAAATGCATTATAATATCCAAAGCTGCTGTACTTCTTACCAAGTAAGTTTTTATTGCCATTAAATTTTCAGAGTCTTTACCACACGTATACCTTCCCTTTAATGACAAGTGTCACGACCGGGACTCGTCGAACACCCACGCTCTGCTGATCAACGACACCAGAGCTTGAGTCCGGTGCTATTAAATGCTCGGCCACATGATTAATAAATTAAAGACCATTAATCACCAACCAATAACTTTTTTCTTCGTCTTCACCATGCAGGATGGGCAGATCTAGACACCTGTGGCGTCTGTACTTCGGCCGTACAATCCGCGAAAGGGGAGGCAAGCATGTTCGGACAGTCAGGACGATTTACATCCACCCTCGATACAACTCACTGACAAACAGCAACGATATTGCTGTGATGGTTCTCTCCATTCCTGTCACCTTGTCCCGTTGGGTTCACCCGGTGTGCTTACCCCAGGAGGAAGAAGGTCAAGTGACGGAGTTTGACAGTCATTCTGAGTGTTATATCAGTGGGTGGGGATCAAAATGTGAGTGTGGTTTATTAAAGATAGGTTCATAGGTTGGTCATACTCAAAAAAGAAATAATAATAATAATAATAGCCATAATGGTGGGAAGCACTGCAGCGGGTGAAAGTATAAACAATTGCAATAGGTAAAGAATGAAGAAATAGTGGGGAAAACATTGGTACATGAAAATCCTTTCTGCTTGCAGGGTTTCCTCCAAATTGGCTGAAAAGATTGCCCGGTGTCCTTCGTACACTATGACCCCACTTCGAAAACTAAAAAAACAACTCCCGTTTATGTGCTGGAAATAACATCTGTGTTTTGTGTGACTGTGTGGTGTTTTTTTTTTCAGCATCTGGTGGTCGACTTCCTTACTACCTACAAGCTGCCCAGGTTGTTCTTATACCCCAGTCCGTTTGTGGTGAGATATATGAGAGATTCACTGATAATATGATTTGTGCATCAGAGTCACTGCAGCTCCTAGGACACGTCGATACGTGCCAAGTAAGTGTAGGACCAGGAAATGGCACTTATACGGAGCTCTGTAAATGCCATTCGACACGTTGAGATACTGAGATAATTTAGGCCTACAGCAAGATTATGACATCACAAAAACGTAAGATGACGACATCCTGAGATAATTTATCTTGGGATCACGACATCCTAAAGTAAGATGTCGTCTCTTCTCGAAGATGTCTCGACGTATTGATAGTAAGTTGTCGACATCCCGAGATAGTTCATTTTAGGATAACATCATCCAGCAAATGTCGAGAACCCAAGATAAATTTTATTGGGTAGACAACATCCTTCTTTCAGGATGTCGTCATCCCAAGAAAAAATTGTAATTAAAAGAGGACATTTTACTTCCAAGATGTCGTCATCCTAACCTAAGATAAATCATCTCAGGATGTCGTCATCTTTCGTTGATGATGTCATCATCTTGCAGTCTCGAGATCTTAACAAGTTGGATGTCACTTCCGGAGCTCCGTACAGTTGACTGCCACGCCCAAAAAACCCCTTTTCATTTTTAGTTTTTAATTTATTACTACTTATCATTGGCGGATTACTTTATCGAATCTTAAAATATAAAAAAATAGCTCTTTGAAATTTACATCTAGATTTCGAGGTCAAACTGGCCAAGAAATCGGACCCTGCATCTTGCATTAGTTAAACAATTTGTTTAATTTCTAAATATTTATTTCTTGAAATGTTTATAATATTGTGTTCGTTTTTCAGGGTGATTCTGGCGGTCCGCTTGTCTGCAGTTCTCCGGGTGAACTTGGTATTGTCAGGTGGCACCTGGTGGGAATAACTAGCTTCGGTGCGGGCTGTGGGGAGCCTCAATATCCCGGTGTCTACACGAGAATGTCCAAGTACGTGACATGGCTCAACGGAAAGATGAATTGAAAATGAGTTATAAACACTGGGGAGAACTGCTGGAAATTGTAAGGCTTTAAGTAAATAGACTAGGACTACAAAGCTCAGAGTTAAAGTTTCCACATTATTGTCATTATCAATATTTTTGAAATCGTAATTGTGTGACGTCACCCACTGTAAGCCACGCCTACTTCACACAAACTGGCTCCACTGATAACCGGAAGCCCATATATGAGTTGCATTGAACTAGTCTTCCTTTGGCTTGGGGTTGAACAAAGAAATATTGACTTAGAGCTGGATTTGAACCAACGACCTCCGGTTTAACGTGCCGGCGCTCTATACCGACCGAGCTGTCTAGCCCTGCGTAGGCAGTCTCTATTTTGTCAATATTCTTTATGATCTCTGCAAGAAAAAGTGTAATAATTGGACTTTGCTTTTACAAACATTCTTCGAAGACTAAGGTCTTCTCAGATTTAAAGTTTCTGTCATAAGAAATAATTTTGAAAAATGAAATAGATGAGGCCTAGTACAATTACACACAATCGGAGGCTATTTGGAGCCGGAAGGAACTAAGAAAAAAGTAAAAAGGGTAGGTCCCTCAGCCTTGCATTTTAAATAAAAAATATGCATAAAAAGTTTTAAGTCAGCCATGTATTCTAATCGACAATATGATTGGAAAAATGCACTCTGGTCAAAAATCATTAAAAATAAATATATATGGAAATGTGCAAAAGGGTTAAGCCTAGTAGTTTAGTCGAAATTTATACGAATTATGGAAAAAAGTGCAACATTTTAGTCAAAATTCATAAAAAAAAATATAAAAAATGCAAGGGTTAAGCCTTGCATTTTAATCGAAATTCATCGAAAATGAGAAAAAAGTGCAAGGGTTAACCTTGCATTTTAGTCAAAATTCATACAAAAAATGAAAAAAGTGCAAGGGGTAAGCCTTGCATTTAAGTCAAATATCATCCAAAGCGTGAAAAAAGTGCAAGGGGTAAGCCTTGCTTTTTAGTCAAAATTCATCAAAAAAATTTAAAAAGTGCAAGGGGTAAGCCTTGCAATTTTTTCAAAACTCATTAAAAAAAAGGAAAAAAGCAAGGGATAAGCCTTGCATTTTAGTCGAAATTCATCCAATAACGAAAAAGGGCAAGGGGGTAAGCCTTGCATTTTAGTCAAAACTCATACAAAAAATGAAAAAAGTACAAGGGGTAAAGCCTTGCATTTTAGTCAAAATTCATACAAAAAATGAAAAAAGTACAAGGGGTAAGCTTTGCATTTTAGTCAAAATTCATACAAAAAGTGAAAAAATTGCAAGGGGTAAGCCTTGCATTTTAGTCAAAATTCATTAAAAAAAATGAAAAAAATGCAAGGGGTAAGCCTTGATTTTAAGTCAAAAGTCATCAAAAAAATGAAAAAAATGGAAGGGGTAAGCCTTGCATTTTAGTCAAAATTCATCCAAAAAGTGAAAAAAATGCAAGGGGTAAGCCTTGCATTAAAGTCAAAATTCATAAAAAAAATGAAAAAAATGCAAGGGGAAGAACCTTGCTTATTAGTCAAAATTCATCAAAAAAATTAAAAAATTGCAAGGGGTAAGCCTTGCATTTTAGTCAAAATTCATAAAAAAAAAATGAAAAAAATGCAAGGGGTAAGCCTTGATTTTAAGTCAAAAGTCATCAAAAAAATGAAAAAAATGGAAGGGGTAAGCCTTGCATTTTAGTCAAAATTCATCCAAAAAGTGAAAAAAATGCAAGGGGTAAGCCTTGCATTTAAGTCAAAATTCATTTAAAAAAATGAAAAAAATGCAAGGGGAAGAACCTTGCTTTTTAGTCAAAATTCATCAAAAAAATGAAAAAATTGCAAGGGGTAAGCCTTGCAATTTTTTCAAAACTCATTAAAAAAAAGGAAAAAAGCAAGGGATAAGCCTTGCATTTTAGTCGAAATTCATCCAAACGGGGGATCACCCGTGGCACAGGCACCAGTGGGGGAGGAGCATGTGCCCCCCCTCCTTGCACCCCTCCTTAGTTAGGCCACCGAGTGAGTTTCTGATTGATATGGTTTTTTGGACACAATCATGGAGTAACGGTGTAGAAGTCTTCGTTTTGATGAGAATGACGTCATACTACAGGCTGGGGCTGATTTGGGCAGGTTGTTGCTATTCATTCGGTTGTTAATGAGAAGATTACCACAGGTTGCAAAACGAGCAATCTCAGCTATACGGAGACAGAGCTTTCTCATCTAACATTGCACCTCGTCTATGGAATTCAGTACCGCTTGACCTAAGATCACTGAATGATCCATCAATCTTCAAACGACAGCTCAAGACTCATCTCTTCAAACGAGCATTTAAAATCCTGGACTTCCTCTTTGCGAACCAATGCCCTTATAAAATGCTCTCTTTTTTTCTTCAGACACTACGCTTTATAAGTGCTGTTTTTAAAAATATTATTACTATAAACAATGCTTAAAATCTGCTGAACTCAAAATGTAGCCACTTTATACACTAATATGACTGTTTGGGGAATAAACACACTGCAAATTGGGTCATTATCTTATGCCGTGTGACATAAGACGTTGTCTAATACAAGTCACTGTCATTCGCGTTTGTTTGTTTGTTTGTTGGGGTGTTTGTTTGTTTGTTTTTGTTTTAAATCGTCTGCCAAACAGTCATTACTTTGACTGTGTGCCAAATTCCGAAACTCGTATCATCAAAGTAACGACACCATCACCCACCTGCCATAATGAGTAGTTCCCCCTCCCCCTTCCCCACACCCTGTCTCTCGGAAACTATTGACACCCAATGGATTCTTTTAAGCGGAAGTCAATGCACGACATTCCTTTATCATGATTTGATCTAAACCCCCATTGGAATCCCTCACGTAGATAGTCATTTAGAACACCAGCCAAAAATACCAGTAAAGATTCGAACCTCGGTCCGCCAGGTGACGAGGACAAAGAAAAAAAAACACCTCGCCGACTCGATGGGAACTATTTCCTTACCGATATTGCATAACACTATTTTGAAAAACCACTAATGGCGCTGTTTGTCTTCTTTCTTTTGGCATTATTCTACAACCCGGAGCCACAATAGCTTCATAAATCCGACTGAAACGTGTCTGATTCATGCAAAGCCTGGTTTGAAATTCATTGGAATCAATGGCCGAACGTCGTCCAGCAAGTGGGTGCGGCCTGGGTTCGTTGCGTGCGAGGGACGCAACATTCTGAACAACCTTCAAGGAACTGCATTAATGAGTTCGGCACTAAATGTAAAACAGCCTATAGTTATTGTTATTGAGAAGTATGAATCGAAGGGGATAGTTATGGAGATTTCATTGCACGTCTTGGTGTTTTGCGTGAGTGTAGCTAGGAGCGTTTTGACCCTTACAACAACGGACAAATTGGTAAGTTTGATCAGTGTCGGAGATAGGAGGGCACCTTCCTCCCAATTGATGTCCATGTCAACCCAAACCCCGCGTGCCTCTTTCATTTGAAATAGTGATTTTTGAGATTAGAAATTACCAGAAACAAAAATGTTTAAGCTTACTGTTGTTTCAGTGTTTTTAAAACTGGGTTTTCTAAGTTCATGCAGGCAATGCATTTGATGTATATAATAACAGTAAACGGCATAACAAGAGCGCCAGCTAAAAGGAGTTTGAGTGGAAGGGAAAAAGAACTAGACAGTTTTAATTTGCCAGAAGTGCTTCCTAGAAAAAATTATGCACCCCAAATTGCTCCCCTAAAATGTTACCCTAATCACTGCTGAGTAAATTGGTGGTGGTGGTGGTGGTGGGAGAGGGGGTAAAACCCTTCACAACGACACTTATACTGTATAGCTGACAGCAACAAATCACTAATTAGTTAATAACAAATTAATTTTGTAAAAAGTTACTTTCATTTTTTCCCCTTTTTCTATCCTTATATCAACGCAAACAAACAGGACAAATTTCACTGAAACTTTGTTCAGCATGTTCAGCTGTGTTTTAATTATTTACACCAATGCCTTTCTTACAATTCCCGGGGCGTATACTAGGCCTATATAAACCAAAATAATAAAGCTATATTTTTTTACAAACCAGCTAGCCTTCCAAGATGGAATGATTTTGTTAAAAATATTTGTTTTCATTAAAAAAAAACTTAAAAAAAGAAGAAGATTGTTATGATTGATACTTGCAGACCCGGACACATTTTCCGTGTCCAAAAGCCACGTTTTCACTAATTTTTTAGCAAAAGCAATACCTCATTTAAATATTAAAATAAGATACCTATTTCACGTTGAACGAAAAAGTGGCAGCTGGATACAGAAATTTTACCGCAAATCCTCAGAATAGAAAATATCTTCCAAAAGATGTAAAAAGATTTTTTTATTTTTTATTTAATGGAGCAAACAGCCCGTTTTCCTTGCTACTGCCAGCTATGCAGCCTCCTTTAGATGTAGTGAAATTTGATATTATAATAACACGAGACATTTATATGGTTAGGGATATCAATATCTGCCATGAATATTTGATGTCATGGTACACGATTTGAATGTACAAAAATAAAAATTCCTGTCTTGTGTTGCCGGTCAATATGGTTTGAATTAATAGCCAACAGGTGGCTAGCCTGTCCCCTTTTCGTGTTGCACACTTACCAACTTATGAATAAACATAACAAGGTTGAATGTTTGCATATTTTACAATTTGTAGGAGATGGGATCATCTGATCCAATCAGTCTTCAAGACATATTTGGTCTACATCCACAAAGAGCAGGTAAGCTCAATCCTTACATTTCATTTCATTTCATTTCATTTATTGTTTCACAGGGTAAGAAAAAAACAGATACAACATTGAAAACGGTCATTTAAAATACATAAATACGTTTTAATGATACATCACACAAGACCGTACAAAGTACAATCTGTTGACAGTACACCCTGTATGATTACCAAATGCAGACTTAATCACAATGCCTACATTTTTACCAACAGTGATTGGAGGGTTGGTTTTTGGGGGGGTCGAATGAATTGAAAGAACAAATAAATCGTTGATGTGATATAGAACCAAGATGGATCAAGGATAAAGGAAAGGGGACGAGTAATAGTTTACTTGCATTGACCGGGGAAGGGAAATTTCCAGGTAATATCCAACATATGTGATATGTGATATATCCAATATATGTGATATCCAACCGAGATGGATCATTATTCTGTATAAGGATAAAGAAAAGGGGACGAGTAATGGGTTTTTTCATTGACCGGGGAAGGAAAAATGTGCAGGTCAGATTTTATTGTGAAAAAAAAAATCAAATTCCAAGAATGGAAGTAAGACTTTGTAATTATTTTGGCAGCGTGTAACCTTCGATGTTCCCGTGGACGGCTGAACAGGGCACAGTGCAAGTGCAGTTGTTGGGGGGACTGGGTTGGTCCAACATGCAGTGGTAAGTCCCGATATATATATATTGTGTCTTTGTATTAAATTTGAGCGATAAGCATCTATACTATTTCTGAAGACGAACAGAGCACACTGCTTGGAAACGTCGAGCATTATCTGTTCAGTCTTAGAAACACTACCTTCTTAAAGAAAAAGATTTTCTTCAATTTTGACTACAAGGTTTAGGCCTTACGTCGTTTAGTTTCCTCTCGCCATTTTTACCGTACGAATCTTCAAATGATATCTTAAACAACAGATCAATAAAATTATAGTTTATTAAACCCGGTTATTGTTTAGTCTCACATGCAAAACACAAACACAAGTGAAACACTTGTTAAATGTGCTTAAGGGACATATAGATAGATAGATAGTTTTTATCAACGTAATGTATATTTATAGGCAACATTATATTTAAAAAAAAAAATACACATTATAAGTTACTTGTGAAATCTATGACTTAGTGCCCATACTTGCTGAACAAACTGCAATAAACTGTCACTGGTATTTTCACATGAACGTCGAATCTATCCACGTGTAGCGAGGTGACAGCGGGTACCAACCGCATCTCCTGGCCGCAGCAACAGCATTCTCAGAAATGCGAGAAACGATTCGTTAACGAATCGGAAAAATTATCCCACCTATCCTTCGAAGGGAACCCTTTCTCAAAAAAAGTTTATGCTATCAACTTGTGGCATATTTTCCCCTGACTGGCGTTTGTATGACTTTAATTTTGATCCATTGTTAATTTCCTGGTTATTGCAAGTACGTCAATGTAGGAGCTTCCAGTTCGCGTGTGATGCCAGCACTCGATGCATCAACGCAATGAAAGTGTGTAACGGTGTAAGTGAGTGTCGCGACGGTACAGACGAGGAAGAATGTGGTAGGTAGCCTACTATTAAAAGTGACCAGACAAGTAGCACTAAATCATGGCACATTTGATTTATTTCACGTTCTCCAAAGTGCACTAGTTAGGGGAGTCAAGGTCCTTGTATCCTAGACTGGACCACTCCACATGTCTAAGAGGGGGGATCAGGTCCCAGGGTTGTGCAGGGGTATTTTTGTGGGGCTGAACAATATTTTCTCTCTATACCACGTGCACAAAAATTGTAAGGACAAGACAAACTCAGACAGATCTAATCCTCTAGTAAAGTGGAGCCATCTGTTCTTTGTAGCAGACATCCAGATATAATTGCTGATGTTATGGAGTGGCATTAATAGGCCACCGTAGCCTTGCTGTATCATGATGTCATGGGCTATGAATAAACCACTTTTACAGTGAATGCTACACTGGAGTCCTGCCGTCTTTTGAACAGCTGACAGCCTGTGCTAGGTTCTGAGGTTTCCAAGAACCCTCCTCCCTGCCAATCAAACATGTTTGCTTACTGGGGAGCCAGTAACTAGTGGAACCTTCCTGCATTGATGTTGTTCCTGGGGCGCACCATTTTTTTAAAAGTTCTTTCTACACTTTCTGGCCAATTACAACTGTAGTTAACGTTTGCGGTTCTCTTAAACAAGCCCCTTTTAGCGCTCTTGTTGTGTCCTGTAAAAAAAAAATTCAAAGATAATCTGACGTGGTCTAAAAACATTTGCCTGTAAATGGAAAAACATTTGCAAAATTATCACATTAAAGTTTATAAAAAATGTAACACATTACTCTGGTAAAGGTTACACTCAAAAGTCTAGATTTCAAATGGGTGCACGGGGGGGGGGCACGGATATCAGTTGGGGTTGCACATGCCCCATGACACCCTTACAGTTACGCCGCTGCACCCATTTGGAATTGTAAGCATTGTAACTACCATCTCAAGGTTTGTTCAGGCCTGCGGGTTAGTCACTTGTAGTGATCCCATTCCATTACCAGAAACCAGTGTTAATACAATAAATATATAATAAATGCAAAACTAATCCCAAAATGGTTCTCTCTGAATAGATTGCGTGAAAGTCTGTGGCAATGGCGGTACTGTTGATGCTGCAACTTGTACATGTAAATGCACATCGACGTGGACGGGCAGCGATTGTCGAGGTACGTATACTAATGAAATGGATGTTAAATTTGCATCTAGTGGTACATCTGCTCTACAACGGCAAGGGCTCGAATCCCACCCGAGCAGAATGCCTGTGGATTTTGTTTTCCCCACAGGACTCGGGAAAGTACTGAGTGTGCAATGCTTTACACACATTGGTGTATGGGTAAACCAATTAATTATAATAATAAATAACAATATTTATGAGTTGAACAAAATCAAAAGTTGCAGGAGGAAAGTAAGAAAAATTTCGCTTAGATCCAAAAGCACATCCATAACAAAACCGACGAAAGAGGGGTCGTCGGGTTCTTTTTCAAACAACAACGCACGTCTATCATGATGTCCGCGTCCACTGTGGATGAAGGTATTAAACACGACCAAGGTATCTCTCCTTGGGTCTTTTCCAAACCGAGGTTCTAAAGGTTCTGGCTTTGGCTTGGGCTTCATCATCTATTTTGGAGCTTGCAGTGTACAGTTTGCACGGTGCTTCATCATCAAACAGAACCCGTAGCCGGTTTCATAGGGGATTTAGTCCCCCGGTATGTGTGTCCCCCATACGGTTATGAACGTGGGCTGAAGGAAGTTGATTCAAAGAGGGCACAATTCGCCGTTTGGGGGTGGAGGAGAGAGAATCTAAGGGGGGGGGACGACTGAGTCTCCTGCCACGCCGGAGCCTTATCAGTCAAGGTTAGGGTGTGAGTCATACTTTATTCCAAATATAGAATATTACCCGTATTCCCTTTCCTGCTTTTCAGTTTTGAGATACTCTTTCATTTTGAATCCTTGTTTTTCTTCCTCCCCCATGTGAAGTACCACATCTCACCAGTAATTGCGGCATTGTCCAAAGAGATCTGTATCGCATCGTAGGGGGAGCTGTTGCGGCTATCGAGGACCACCCATGGCAAGTCCAGCTTAGATACCGATTCTGGAGAAAGTCTCGGTTTGACTTTGCCTGCGGAGGCACGCTTGTCGCACCAAGACATGTTGTCACAGCAGCCCACTGTGTGTAAGATAGTGCCTGTCCTCTCCTCTATTTCTTTTGGTCCAAAGTTCTGCAAATTTCTTTCAAAAAAAAAATTGCAATGTCGCAAGTATTACGGCAAATCTCTGTGCAAATCAGCAATTTTGCAACTATATAATCTAACAAATGACGTAATCTCTCCTAAGATTTCTACAATAAGACATGCACAATTTTCAGATTTCAAGTTACAATAATGACTAGTTTTTATGTAGCGCTTTATCTACGGGTGTCTCAAAACGCTTATCTTCATATAGTTCCAGACAGGTTATTGATTTATGAAATTCATTTATGTACAGCCTTGTAAGGGGTTTACAAGGTGCTGCAGCAGCCTATTCATTAGCCACTGCAAGAAACATCGGTGCAAATTCCTTCATTGAGCGATAAATGTATACTGGGTTCTTTTACGTGCATTATACACAACACGCAGGACCAACGGCTTTACGTCCCATCTGAAGGACGAATAGTTAAGTGTCTTGCTTTACGGCAAAGTATACCTTTGGTTTTTGGAACCGTTTGATTGTTTTAATCCTATATAAATGTAGCTATATACAATAAAACTAACCTGTGACAATTTCACTTCAAAAGGTGGTCGCGTTTTTGAGATATCACCGAAAAACCGGAGCGAATATTTCCACGCAGGAAGAATATTCCTTATAGGAATACACGATCTGAGAAGCGTTCCGACCGTAACGCTTCTCAGATTCAAAATTTTGGGGATAAAAAGTGATACATTTTTTCATAACCGCAGTACTTCGAAGTGAAAAGTTTCTCAAAATGCATTATAATATCCAAAGCTGCTGTACTTCTTACAAAGTAAGTTTTTATTGCCATTAAATTTTCAGAGTCTTTACCACACGTATACCTTCCCTTTAATGACAAGTGTCACGACCGGGACTCGTCGAACACCCACGCTCTGCTGATCAACGACACCAGAGCTTGAGTCCGGTGCTATTAAATGCTCGGCCACATGATTAATAAATTAAAGACCATTAATCACCAACCAATAACTTTTTTCTTCGTCTTCACCATGCAGGATGGGCAGATCTAGACACCTGTGGCGTCTGTACTTCGGCCGTACGATCCGCGAAAGGGGAGGCAAGCATGTTCGGACAGTCAGGACGATTTACATCCACCCTCGATACAACTCACTGACAAACAGCAACGATATTGCTGTGATGGTTCTCTCCATTCCTGTCACCTTGTCCCGTTGGGTTCACCCGGTGTGCTTACCCCAGGAGGAAGAAGGTCAAGTGACGGAGTTTGACAGTCATTCTGAGTGTTATATCAGTGGGTGGGGATCAAAATGTGAGTGTGGTTTATTAAAGATAGGTTCATAGGTTGGTCATACTCAAAAAAGAAATAATAATAATACTAATAGCCATAATGGTGGGAAGCACTGCAGCGGGTGAGAGTATAAACAATTGCAATAGGTAAAGAATGAAGAAATAGTGGGGAAAACATTGGTACATGAAAATCCTTTCTGCTTGCAGGGTTTCCTCCAAATTGGCTGAAAAGATTGCCCGGTGTCCTTCGTACACTATGACCCCACTTCGAAAACTAAAAAAACAACTCCCGTTTATGTGCTGGAAATAACATCTGTGTTTTGTGTGACTGTGTGGTTGTTTTTTTTTCAGCATCTGGTGGTCGACTTCCTTACTACCTACAAGCTGCCCAGGTTGTTCTTATACCCCAGTCCGTTTGTGGTGAGATATATGAGAGATTCACTGATAATATGATTTGTGCATCAGAGTCACTGCAGCTCCTAGGACACGTCGATACGTGCCAAGTAAGTGTAGGACCAGGAAATGGCACTTATACGGAGCTCTGTAAATGCCATTCGACACGTTGAGATACTGAGATAATTTAGGCCAACAGCAGGATTGTGACATCACAAAAACGTAAGATGACGACATCCTGAGATAATTTATCTTGGGATCACGACATCCTAAAGTAAGATGTCGTCTCTTCTCGAAGATGTCTCGACGTATTGATAGTAAGTTGTCGACATCCCGAGATAGTTCATTTTAGGATAACATCATCCAGCAAATGTCGAGAACCCAAGATAAATTGTATTGGGTAGACAACATCCTTCTTTCAGGATGTCGTCATCCCAAGAAAAAATTGTAATTAAAAGAGGACATTTTACTTCCAAGATGTCGTCATCCTAACCTAAGATAAATCATCTCAGGATGTCGTCATCTTTCGTTGATGATGTCATCATCTTGCAGTCTCGAGATCTTAACAAGTTGGATGTCACTTCTGGAGCTCCGTACAGTTGACTGCCACGCCCAATAAACCCCTTTTCATTTTTAGTTTTTAATTTATTACTACTTATCATTGGCGGATTACTTTATCGAATCTTAAAATATAAAAAAATAGCTCTTTGAAATTTACATCTAGATTTCGAGGTCAAACTGGCCAAGAAATCGGACCCTGCATCTTGCATTAGTTAAACAATTTGTTTAATTTCTAAATATTTATTTCTTGAAATGTTTATAATATTGTGTTCGTTTTTCAGGGTGATTCTGGCGGTCCGCTTGTCTGCAGTTCTCCGGGTGAACTTGGTATTGTCAGGTGGCACCTGGTGGGAATAACTAGCTTCGGTGCGGGCTGTGGGGAGCCTCAATATCCCGGTGTCTACACGAGAATGTCCAAGTACGTGACATGGCTCAACGGAAAGATGAATTGAAAATGAGTTATAAACACTGGGGAGAGCTGCTGGAAATTGTAAGGCTTTAAGTAAATAGACTAGGACTACAAAGCTCAGAGTTAAAGTTTCCACATTATTGTCATTATCAATATTTTTGAAATCGTAATTGTGTGACGTCACCCACTGTAAGCCACGCCTACTTCACACAAACTGGCTCCACTGATAACCGGAAGCCCATATATGAGTTGCATTGAACTAGTCTTCCTTTGGCTTGGGGTTGAACAAAGAAATATTGACTTAGAGCTGGATTTGAACCAACGACCTCCGGTTTAACGTGCCGGCGCTCTATACCGACCGAGCTGTCTAGCCCTGCGTAGGCAGTCTCTATTTTGTCAATATTCTTTATGATCTCTGCAAGAAAAAGTGTAATAATTGGACTTTGCTTTTACAAACATTCTTCGAAGACTAAGGTCTTCTCAGATTTAAAGTTTCTGTCATAAGAAATAATTTTGAAAAATAAAATAGATGAGGCCTAGTACAATTACACACAATCGGAGGCTATTTGGAGCCGGAAGGAACTAAGAAAAAAGTGAAAAGGGTAGGTCCCTCAGCCTTGCATTTTAAATAAAAAATATGCATAACAAGTTTTAAGTCAGCCATGTATTCTAATCGACAATATGATTGGAAAAATGCACTCTGGTCAAAAATCATTAAAAATAAATATATATGGAAATGTGCAAAAGGGGTAAGCCTAGTAGTTTAGTCGAAATTAATACGAATTATGGAAAAAAGTGCAACATTTTAGTCAAAATTCATACAAAAAAATATTAAAAATGCAAGGGTTAAGCCTTGCATTTTAATCGAAATTCATCGAAAATGAGAAAAAAGTGCAAGGGTTAACCTTGCATTTTAGTCAAAATTCATACAAAAAATGAAAAAAGTGCAAGGGGTAAGCCTTGCATTTAAGTCAAATATCATACAAAAAATGAAAAAAGTGCAAGGGGTAAGCCTTGCTTTTTAGTCAAAATTCATCAAAAAAATTTAAAAAGTGCAAGGGGTAAGCCTTGCAATTTTTTCAAAACTCATTAAAAAAAAGGAAAAAGCAAGGGATAAGCCTTGCATTTTAGTCGAAATTCATCCAATAACGAAAAAAGGGCAAGGGGGTAACCCTTGCATTTTAGTCAAAACTCATACAAAAAATGAAAAAAGTACAAGCCTTGCATTTTAGTCAAAAGTCATACAAAAAATGAAAAAAATGCAAGGGGCAAGCCTTGCATTTAAGTCAAAATTCATACAAAAAATTAAAGAAGTACAAGGGTTAAGCCTTGCATTTTAGTCAAAATTCATCCAAAAAATGAAAAAAAATGCAAGGGGTATTCCTTGCATTTTAGTCAAAATTCATACAAAAAATGAAAAAAGTACAAGGGGTAAGCTTTGCATTTTAGTCAAAATTCATACAAAAAGTGAAAAAAATGCAAGGGGTAAGCCTTGCATTTTAGTCAAAATTCATCCAAAAAACGAAAAAAATGCAAGGGGTAAGCCTTGCTTTTTAGTCAAAAGTCATCAAAAAAATGAAAAAAATGCAAGGGGTAAGCCTTGCTTTTTAGTCAAAAGTCATCAAAAAAATGAAAAAAATGGAAGGGGTAAGCCTTGCATTTTAGTCAAAATTCATCCAAAAAGTGAAAAAAATGCAAGGGGTAAGCCTTGCATTTAAGTCAAAATTCATCCAAAAAGTGAAAAAAAATGCAAGGGGTAGAACCTTGCTTTTTAGTCAAAATTCATCAAAAAAATGAAAAAATTGCAAGGGGTAAGCCTTGCATTTTAGTCAAAATTCATAAAAAAAATGAAAAAAATGCAAGGGGTAAGCCTTGATTTTTAGTCAAAATTCATCCAAAAAATGAAAAAAATATAAGGGGTAAACCTTGCATTTTAGTCAAAATTCATACAAAAAAAGAAAAAAGTGCAAGGGGTAAGCCTTGCATTTTATTCAAAATTCATACAAAAAATGAAAAAGTACAAGGGGTAAGCCTTGCATTTTAGTCAAAATTCATACAAAAAATGAAAAAATGCAAGGGGTATTCCTTGCATTTTAGTCAAAATTCATACAAAAAATGAAAAAAGTACAAGGGGTAAGCTTTGCATTTTAGTCAAAATTCATACAAAAAGTGAAAAAAATGCAAGGGGTAAGCCTTGCATTTTAGTCAAAATTCATCCAAAAAACGAAAAAAGTACAAGGGGTAAGCCTTGCATTTTAGTCAAAAGTCATACAAAAAATGAAAAAAGTGCAAGGGGTAAGCCTTGCTTTTTAGTCAAAATTCATACAAAAAATGAAAAAAGTACAAGGGGTAAGCCTTGCATTTTAGTCAAAATTCATACAAAAAATGAAAAAAATGCATGGGGTAATCCTTGCATTTTAGTCAAAATTCATACAAAAAATGAAAAAAGTACAAGGGGTAAGCCTTGGATTTTAGTCAAAAGTCATACAAAAAATGAAAAAAGTGCAAGGGGTAAGCCTTGCATTTTAGTCAAAATTCATCAAAAAAGTGAAAAAAATGCAAGGGGTAAGCCTTGCATTTTAGTCAAAATTCATACAAAAAATGAAACAAATGCAAGGGGTTGCATTTTAGTCAAAATTCATCAAAAAAATGAAAAAAGTGTAAGGGGTAAGCCTTGCATTTTAGTCAAAATTCATCAAAAAAATGAAAAAAGTGTAAGGGGTAAGCCTTGCATTTTAGTCAAAATTCATCAAAAAAATGAAAAAAATGCATGGGGTAAGCCTTGCATTTTAGTCAAAATTCATACAAAAAATGAAAAAAGTACACGGGGTAAGCCTTGCATTTTTGTCAAAATTCATACAAAAAAATGAAAAAATGCAAGGGGTAAGTCTTGCATTTTAGTCAAAATTCATCAAAAAAATGAAAAAAACATGCAAGGGGTAAGCCTTGTGTTTGAGTCAAAATTCATACAAAAAATGAAAAAAATGCATGGGGTAAGCCTTGCATTTTAGTCAAAATTCATACAAAAAATGAAAAAAGTACAAGGGGTAAGCCTTGCATTTTAGTCAAAATTCATACATAAATGAAAAAAGTACAAGGGGTAAGTAAGCCTTGCATTTTAACCAAAATGCATACAAAAAATGAAAAAATGCAAGGGGTAAGTCTTGTATTTTAGTCAAAATTCATCCAAAAAATAAAAAAAAAATGCAAGGGGTAATCCTTGCATTTTTGTCAAAATTCATCCAAAAAATGAAAAAAGTACAAGGGGTAAGCCTTGTATTTTAGTCAAAATTCATACAAAAAATGAAAAAAATGCAAGGGGTAAGCCTTGCATTTTAGTCAAAAGTCATACAAAAAATGAAAAAAGTGCAAGGGGTAAGCCTTGCATTTTAGTCAAAATTCATACAAAAAATGAAAAAAGGACAAGGGGTAAGTAAGCCTTGCATTTTAGTCAAAATTCATACAAAAAATGAAAAAATGCAAGGGGTAAGTCTTGCATTTTAGTCAAAATTCATCCATAAAATGCAAAAAATGAAAAATGAAAAAAGTACAAGAGGCTTACACAGCTATCTGTTATTTTCAAAACAAGTACAAATATATGGTCTAATTTTGAATTAAAAGTTGCTCACTGCTGCAAAAAAGAAGGGAAAAAAAGATAAATGGAAGAATACAACTTATTGCATTTTTACTAAATAAAGAATGACATGTAAGAAAACTATTACTCAATTCTCAAACTTGTTTTTCCTTTATTTTATTTATTTGTTTTGTTCTTCCTCCTTCCATTCGTTTTTTTATATTTACAACACTAATTGGAACATTGTCAAGTTCAGAACAGTAGAATGACATGGTACATTTCAGATTGACAAATATAACTTACAAACTAAACACACATAAATGACTGCACCTTACTTACAATGCAAGTCAAATAATTCACATATCACCTTTTTAAAAACTGAAAAAACTCCATCAATGAGTCAAGTAAAATTCCCCCAAAGTGCATTGAAAGGAACTTGTAGCTCTAAATCAAATACTCTTGTTCAGCAGAATAAACCATAAATAATTTAATATTGAATATGCACATTTAATTTGATCATCTTATTGGGCTTCACAAATTTCTTGTCAGTATTTTCTTCACAATAGACATATAAAAGGTGGAACAAACTACAATGTGAGGCTCTTTTTGTGGACGCTAGGTGGAAGCAAAGTAACCAGGTTAAAAAAAAATTTATATTAATATAAATTACCTGCAGAGTTGTGTATCAAGAGAGTTGCAACATGGAGGGACGAGGTTTTTTTTGTTATGGTCACATGGTCACTGGAAACCATTTTCAGTTCAAATGTAGCACAACCCTTCATGCAGTCTAGTACCTTGTGCTCGCATATACATTTTTCGGTGGAGCGGGGGGAGGGGGCAAAAATGGCTTCTAATCACAAGTTGTTGCAACTCGCTCAATATACAGCTCAGACTCTGATGCCACCTAGCATTCCAAAATACAATGTGAACACATATTGAACACATATTGAACACATATTGAACACATATTGAACACATATTGAACACATATTGAACACATAATGAACACATATTGAACACATATTGAACACATAGTGGACACATATTGAACACATAGTGGACACATAGTGAACACATATTGAACACAAAGTGGACACGTATTGAACACATATTGAACACATATTGAACACATATTGAACACATAGTGGACACATATTGAACACATATTGAACACATATTGAACACATATTGAACACATAGTGGACACATATTGAACACATAGTGGACACATAGTGAACACATATTGAACACCCATTGAGCACACATTACCGAAGCCTGACCATCAGACACACACCTCGTGAATAAATTGCATGAAAAATGTCTATCCAATCAAAAATAGGTTTGCAAGATCAGTGCCTGTCTTTATCCTGGCACATAAAGATAGTAGACGTTAACATTAACCTGCCTTCAAAAGTTTCATTTTGTGAATAAATACAAGCCAAGTGTCAAAATGGACGTCAAGGCAACTGTCTGTATAAAAGGGCCTCAGTCATGAACTTGACATATGAAATTGAAGTACTTTTAAAATATAAATCAAACTTTTAATGGTACCCTAAATTGACAATTTTTTAGCAGAAAGATCAAACTTTCACCAGGCAAATTTTGATAGACGAGGTTTCAAAATGAAATTTTTTTAAAAACAGTTTCATGTATGTCACAGACAATGCATGAGTATCTGTAATTCGCAAACTGTTTGCACATGACTGCAGCTAATGTGGCCGGGTCCCGACAAAAACTTGTTAACTTTTAACTAACTATTACTAATAGTTGACAGTTTGTTTTGTTCAAAGTCTAAACTGAAATTTTTAAAAATCCTTGACTAAAAAAGCTGTCAAAATATTTAAATAACAGTTTTTTAGCCATCATTTTGGCAAAAATAAATTAAGCAATGCATGTTTAATGCAGAAAGTACTAAGTTTTGTGGTCATCAATTAAGTACAGTACCCAATTAGTGACCAAATATCAATCTTATCTTAATATACACACGTTTTGTACAAATTAAAAAATTGTAAAATAAGTCTGACAGTCCGTCTGCAATCAATTGATTCCAGTCATTATAGCGGAGGCAGAAACTAAGAAAGATCTCTGGACGTGCACCACTGTATTACTCTCAATTTCCAATCCATCTGAAGCCACAGGTGGTATACTTCTTGGGTTCAAGAAAAATATATTGTCTTCTCTCAAAAGTTTACGTTGGTCTGAAAAAAGAAGAAGTCACTATCGATTTTTATACCAATCGGTCATGTCATCCACATAAAACATCCCTTGGTATCGGGGCTACGTTACCATAGAAACTGTTTCTATCTTTCTATTATCCATGCATTGGTCGTCCGTGGTTGGCAAGGGAGACATTGCTATGGCTACAGCACAATGTGCCCTCCCTTAGTACAGCCTCGTCTAGTTGTGCATGTTTATCTTGAAGCAGAAGCAGTCGATGGTGTCACACTCCGGGGCCTGGCAAGCGCAGTCACATCCTGCACACTGAGGTTTGAGTGGGGGGGGGGGGCGGAAAAAGAGAAGATGAAATTGAAAAGGATCATTTCACATAATACATGTATACAAGTCATATGTGGAGAGAGCCTTTGTATGGAGTTAACAGTAAAGGCCTTTTCACACTACCTCCATTTCGAACCGCGTTGAAACCTACCCGGGTCCTCTCCGGTTCAGCCTCGCTTCTTTTCGACACGGATCAGAGATAAGCAACATTCACACTGGTCTTTACGTGAACCGGCTAATGCCTGAACCGTATAACGAAAAATGCAATTTCGATCCGGATTGAGATTTTCAACCCTGGTCCCTGCCAGGGTTGATTTCTATCCGGCTAGAGCATGCTACCCGGATCGGAGGCGGGTTGAAATTTTTACAGTGTGAAACAGGGTGAACAAAATCTCCGGTTCGGAACCGGTTCCGACCCTGAGATTTTGGACAGTGTGAAAAGGCCTTAAGAAAACATGTTAGTTTAGGATCACCTCCTGCAACGAATTTTAGCCCTGCATGGAAAATATTCATTCTTCGTTAATCTGAGAAAACAAGTCAACAACAAATGCAGGTACAAACTATCAAAAAGTCCGAAGACAATCATTCTTTTTTCAGTCATTTTCCAGCCAATGTGTCTATTGAACGTAATGTATTCACCTGATGTCATCATCACAATAGTCTGGTTGCGCGATTTTGGGAGCCAATGTTCCTGTGTTATATTAGTGTAGTGCACAATTACAGACGACACAGGCTTTTTACGTGTAATTCGACTCCCAAAGTAGCAAGCGCAGCGGCCCTTCCATGGCTAAACAGCCTAACTCAAAAATTGAAATTTTGAGAATAAGCAAGTACTGTACAGAGATAAGCTGTTTTGCCATAAAAATGGGACGAAAGTGTACAAAGAGGCTGAGATAGGACATGTTCTATGCCTTTAAAACTTTGAAATGGAAAAAGCGCCCTCAATTTACCCAGAAATTATCTATTATAAAAACTCAAAATTTCCGAGTTGGACTGTTTTGCCATGGAAGGGCCGAGCAGAATGTGCGTTACTGTACATAGTCCATATCCTTTAGTTTGGAAAATACATGCACATGTAAAATGCCTGGCCTGTTGTTGTATTAGTTGGCTGGTGGGGATTAGTCGCCATGCTATCATCATCAATTAGTGTCAGTAGATCATATTATAACTCTATGGTATACACTATAAAGCATAATATGCAGTTTGACATGGGTGAAAAAATTTATGACGAATAAACATGACAAATTTCCCTGATGAATTTCCAAAAATCAAACATTTTAAGCTTGGGTCCTTCTTCGAAACCATGGCTTCATCTTGGGTTCCCACTTGGGCTCTGTCTGCCTGTTTAGAGCCCCATATGGGAGAAATGCAGAGTAAAACAATTGGTCAGAAAGCGAGGTTGAGCCCCTCATAGCAAACAAACAAAAAACCCTCTCAAAAACAACTTTCAGCTAACCTCGTGTTTACAGCCTTCTTAATAATAGTAACAATAGTGTACATCTATGAGCAAGTTCGGGTGGGTGACTAGAGTGACTAGACTGTGTGACGTAGCTCTGGAATTGACTAGATCGACCATGCTCCAGTGAATATTAGCATCCAATACTGTTACTGGATACAGGGAACATGACCAAGATGGCGGCAGCATGATAAAGGTCTATTGCTGCCAGACCAGCCAGATACACCAGGGCAGACCCCTTCTCTTTTAACGATAGGTGTAATTGGGTTCTTTTATGTGCATTACACAACACACGGGACCAACGTCAACTCAGCATTACATCCAGTCCGAAGGATGAAGCAATAATGGTTAAGTGCCTTGCTTTTAAGGAAACAAGTGTCAAGACCAGGACTCGAACCCACACTCTGTTGAACAGAAACACCAGAGGTTGAGTCCAGTGCGCTTGACGGCTCGGCCACGACATGCCAACATTATTCCCCGAGGAAAGCATAATGTAGGTTTTCAAAATAACTGATGGATCCCCAGCCCAAGTCTAAGCCCAAGTCTAAGCCCAAGTCTAAGCCCAAGACTAATCCCAAGCCTGATCCCAAGACTAAGCCGTGGTTTCGAAAGCGGGTCTTAAACTACCATGGAGAGTGATTTGCAAACTGGATGATCAGTGAGGAAGCAGTAACAAGCAAAATGCTGTCATTGCAATAAACAATGCGATGTTACAGAAAGCAAAAAGCAACCTAGTTTTTCCTGGACACCATGCAATGAGCAGATTTATTAGGATGGATGGGAAACACATGGGGTCAGATCACGTTACGGCATGGTGTAAAAACAGGTTCAACATTTATATTGTCATTGACAACAACATTAGAATTTGAAACCCGTATTTGCATTGGACATAAATAAAAACAATTGTGAAAAATTTGCACAATAAACCTTTATAGGAGACTTTCACTGCAAATTTGAATATCAAACCTATAAAAATTGGGGCTTAATCCATTGTTAGAGTCAGGAGAAAATAGTGAAAACCATGCACAATTTTCAGCAATGTACACACATTGCCCAGAATTTTGGTTGCATTTTTAAAAAACAGTTTTCTTGAATATAACTTCATTTCAGAGGGAACTATTTAAAAGGAAAAAAAATGGTTCTGGAATGAACTTCATATTCAGTTAAACTTTAAGACTAAAATTTAACAATAATGATTTTTATCCTTACAAATCCTGATTTTAAAATACCTTTAGAAAGAGCATGATTTTAGTAAAATATACATATCCTAGGTCGTTTTTCAGTTAATGCTCAGGTTCAACCCTACTACTACCTGACCAGTCAATTTCATCCATGGTGATTTAAATGATAGAAAAACTATGCCAGCCTACAATATTATGATAGCATGTGGTGAATGCATCTACATAGTACACAGTTAACCCTTCTACTCTGTGACCATTCAAAATCATCCACTGTGGTTTTCAATGATGGATAAACTATGCCAACCTACAATATGATATCATTTGGTGAATGCATGCTTTATTATCCACAGTAATATAAATGATAGAAAAACTATGCCAGCCTACAATATTATGATAGCATGTTGTGAATGCATCTACACAGTACACAGTTAACCCTTCTACTCTGTGACCATTCAAAATCATCCACTGTGGTTTTCAATGATGGATAAACTATGCCAGCCTACAATATATCATTTGGTGAATGCATGCTTTATTATCCACTGTGATTTAAATGATAGAAAAACTATGCCAGCCTACAATATTATGATAGCATGTTGTGAATGCATCTACACAGTACACAGTTAACCCTTCTACTCTGTGACCATTCAAAATCATCCACTGTGGTTTTCAATGATCGATAAAATATGCCAGCCTGCAATATGATATCATTTGCTGAATGCATGCTTTACGACATGTCTACAGTACACAGTCAACCCTCATACTGTTACACCATGTCTACAGTACACAGTCAACCCTCATACTATTACGCCATGTCTACAGTACACAGTCAACCCTCATACTGTCTGACCATTGAATATCATCCACTGTGGTTTTCAATAATGTATAAACTATGCCAGCCTACAATATTATGATAGCATCTGGTGAATGTATCTACACAGTACACTAGTACAGTCAACCCTCCTACTGTCTGACCATTCAATATCATCCACAGTGATTTTGAACAATAGATAGACTACACCAGGCTGTTGCTGGTCTGTGCAGCAGTGTGACAGATTAAGCATTTGTGAATAAAACTAAAGCTTCAACAAATTGATTAAAACTCACCATATCAGACACAGTCTTTAGCCCCTTTCACACTGAGCAAATTCCCAGGAAAATTTGGTTGATCTTTTCACACTTAAGTTACTAACCCTGGTCAAGCGAGATAACCCCGGTGTTAGTATACTGCATATATGTATTCATTTTCCCCAGAAAAATAGCATCAAGTTTGAAATGAATTTGAGAAGAGTTTATTTCCTTGGAATTGCCTGTGCAGTATGAAAAGGACTTTTACGAACAACAAACCCAGAAAATATCTGGGAGGATATGACACTGACTAAAAGACCACTTTCACATCCGTTGGACTAATGAGACTTCTACAGATGAGGACGCCCAAACGTCTTCAAGGAAAAAAAACAAGGATGATAAAAAATACTCACTTCACAGCTCAGACAGGAGCAAAGACCCCCGTCCCCACAACATGAGTCAGTTAGGCTCCCATCACAACAAGATGGGCTCCCACAACTGCTACAGGACTTGAGAAAGAGGTTGTGTGTGTGGAGAAAGGTGAAACATTCAGGGTGGTTAGTAGGGGTGTGGTTAGTAGGGAAGGGGGGGTTTGAGGCTAGTGGGATGGGGCTAGTGGGGTAAGAGTTTGGGGTTAGTATGACAAGAGGTATGAGGTTAGTGGGATGCGGGTATGGGGTATCAGTGGGGTTGGCATTAAGGGGATGGTAGTTTGAGGTAATAGTGGGGTTTGGATTGGAAGTTAGTAGGATAGAGGTACAATGAGGTAAGAGGTAACAGTGGGGTTGGGGTTTGAGGTTAGTGGGATAAAGGTGTGATGTAACAGTGGGGTTGGGTTTGAGGTTAGTGGGATAAGGGTGTGAGGTAACAGTGGGGTTGGGTTTGAGGTTAGTGGGATAAGGGTGTGATGTAACAGTGGGGTTGGGTTTGAGGTTAGTGGGATAAGGGTGTGATGTAACAGTGGGGTTGGGTTTGAGGTCAGTCATGTTAGTAAGTTAGGAATGATGGCAAGTCGAAGAACAGTATAAGGTAACAAATGGATTGACATTTGGGGTCAGTGGGATAAGGGTGTGAGGTAACAGAGGGGTTGGGGTTTGAGGTCAGTCATGTTAGTAAGTTAGGAATGATGGCAAGTCGAAGAACAGTATAAGGTAACAGAGGGATTGACATTTGGGGTCAGTGGGATAAGGGTATGATGTAACAGTGGGGTTGGGTTTGAGGTTAGTGGGATAAGGGTGTGAGGTAACAGAGGTGTTGGGGTTTGAGGTTAGTGGGATAGGGATGATGGTAAGTGGAATGGTTTGTTGATAGAGGTTTGAAGTTTGAAGGTTTGAAGTGGGACATGGGTATGACAGTGGGTAGTGGGATTGCATTCTTGGAGAAAGGGTTAGGATAGAGTTTACAAGGTTAATGGGATAGGGGTATGAGGAATACTGGGATAGGTGTCCGAGGTCAATGGGACAAGAGTATGAAGTATTAGTGGGATAGGGGTTTGAGGTTAGTTGGATAGGGGTATTTTTTTTTAGCTATATGGGTGTTGGTAGGTAGGATTTGGTTCTTCTTAATATTAGTGAACAGGTGTTTGGTAGGTACAGGGTGCGTGTTTGTATTAAACAGGTGTTTGGTAGGTAGGACAGGGTGCTTGTGTGAACGGGTGTTTGGTAGGTAGGATAGGGTGCTTGTTAGTAGTGAAAAGGTGTTTGGTAGGTAGGATAGGATGCTTAGTAGTGAACGGGTATTTGGTAGGTAGGATAGGGTGCTTAGTAGTAAATGGGTGTTTGGTAGGTAGGACAGGGTGCTTGTTAGTAGTGAATGGGCGTTTGTTATCCATTTGGTGGATAATAAGAGGAATACAGGGTCTGACAGTTCTAGGAAGATATGAGTTGATCTATGAGGTCTTGAGAAAAAGTTCGGAAAAAGCTTCACACAACATTCTTTCAATAAAACTAAAAGTACATATTTTCTCATGAAAACATGAAAGGGATAAGTTCACATTTCAAACAAACATCAGAATAATAATAATAATAACTGTATTTATGTAGCGCCTAACACCTTCAGAAGAATGTGTCTAAG
Source organism: Pisaster brevispinus (assembly GCA_023634235.1). NCBI lineage: Eukaryota > Metazoa > Echinodermata > Asteroidea > Forcipulatida > Asteriidae > Pisaster > Pisaster brevispinus. The sequence continues at coordinate 23,151,698 of JAMKCF010000003.1, read as the reverse complement.
CGCTCAGGAGAACAAAAAGAAAATGTTACGACGACTTGAACAGCACTGTTTTGAGAAGAGTCTTGAAATGTGAGACGGTGGTAGCTTGTTTATAGATGTGAAGATGTGAAAATGTCTTTAACATGTACACATAAAAAAGTTCTTATCGAGAAATAGTCTGTGTCCAATTAAGCCATTTGCGAGATAGATTTTAATAAGGTCTGGTACATTGACTTGCTTAGTCACAAATTATCGCTTACATTTGAATTCCTCCGACTATTGAGACAGTTGCTATGGTTCGAAGCAAGCTTTTGTATGGCAACCTCCCGATGAGGAAAGCCTGGTACCAAATGTGTCCTACACATTCATTCAGAGTTGTATATGGGTGTTCGCCGTCTCAGTCTAATCGCGCAATCACTGGCCCCAAACCATGAGACATAGCAACTGTTTCCATAGTTCGAGGAATTCAGAATTAAGCGGTAAGTTGTGATTACATCAAGTCTTTGTACGAGACATTATTCAAATTTAACTTGCAAATGGCTTATAGGCAGATGCAGCTGTTGTTATCGGCGCCCTGCCAAGGCTAAATTGAAAATGACCAAATACATGAAATAGAATAACTTTTAACAGGTACAGGGTGACCTCAGGGTGACCTACTACTTCTAACAGGTCTAATGGTGGACTCTTGTGGACAACCAAGCGATATATTTTTTGAAATGAAAGTTCCTACGCATTCTTCTACCTGGTATGGAATCTAAATGGTAATACGGTGGAGGAGGGGGTGCATTGAGGTAGTCTTTGACCACTTCACATCAGACGCTGTCGATTTCCCCAAAAGCATGCTATTGAAACAAAATCTCTAATTTGGGTTGCGGAAAGCTGCTTCCCTGTGACTGCTCTACACTGCACCCCTCAGCCTAATGCATTGAAGGCAGGGTATACTTTTGGTAATTGTCAACGATCAGTATCCTCACTTGGTGTATCCCATGGCATGCATTAAAATAACACACCTTTCAAAGCTGAATTGGTCATGGAAGTTGCAAGAAAATAATGAAAAAAAAACCCCAACTTTGTTGCATAAAACTGTGTGCTTTCGAATGCCTGAAAAAGGGCTTCATGCCTGAAGCCTTTCTCAGATTCAACAATTTTGGTGAAAAGTGACCTCTTTCTCAAAAAAAACCCCATTTCTTCAAAGGGTGTCATTTCTAACAATGTTTTACAGTACCAACAGCTCTCTAGTGCTCTTTATCAAGTAAGTCTTTATGGTCGTAGATGTTTGGAGCAATTACCAAAGGTATACCTTCCCTCTTAAGCTAAATCCCTAAAGAAAAATGGCGATGATGCTATGAAAGATCTAAAAAGGTCGACACCTTAACCCTTTCGTGGAAAATTCAAGGAGGCGAATGAAGCCCAAAACATCACACCATTCGCAGCAAAGAATGGAAGAACGGAAAAGTTCAGAGGAAAAACCGAATGATGTACGTTGTATGTCCATACCTGTACATTACTGGCACCGCTAGAGAAAGCTGAAAGATCCATACAGTAAGGAAGAGGAATTTATGGAGGTTGTAACAAACGGAGGAAATAAAGGTGAAATACAGGATACCGAATGGTGAGCTCATGATAAGATGGAGCATGATGAGAGTTAATGCCCTGTCTCGGTATCGAGATCGCTTGAAGACAGATCTTTGAAGTTCGCATGCATGATGAGATGATGATTAAAGAGAACTGCATGCTTTATGACGATGCAGTGATGAGTTGCTATGGTAACTGGTGTTGTTGGCATCCAAGAGTCCAAATCAGGATATATTGTACCCTCATTGGGATAGACAAAGGATGCCTAAATGGGGTAGTCTCACAGACACAAAATATTTCCCGATCAGGTGAAAAATTTATACCCCAAAATGGTACACAATCTGAGATTGCACGGAGAGGTCACCCAAACAGGATACAATATATCCCCCGATCAGGACTTCATGGGAAAACAATCAACACCCCCAAATGAACCAAGCAATATGCTGATGGAAGGCATTCACGGAAAAACCATTCTCAAAATAAATCTGATACTCACTTCACACCCAGAGCTTGAGCAGGCGTCCCCGCCCCCACATAACTAAAAAATATATTAAGTAGGATTTGAAACTTTGCATGGTGGAAGTATAACTGAGTGAGGTTTGCGGTAACACCATGTGAAAATCTCTTTTGAGTAGTGTAGGTTCTGAAAAGAACCGGTGGTTGACGACTCTTCGTTAGTCGTTAACCACTGGTTTCTGAAAAGAACCGATGGTTGACGACTCTTCGTTAGTTGTTCTTTTCAGAACCTACACTACTCAAAAGAGATTTTCACATGGTGTTACTGCAAACCTCACTCAGTTAAAAATATACTTTCAAGGTCAGGGGAAGAAGAAGGATTTGTCAAGGAAACTCAAGAGGCTACGTATCAACTCATTGGGTTGAGTTAGATATTAGATCGATAACTATCAACTTATCAGGTCTATAACTATCAACTTGGGGTTTATAGCTATTAACTTATTGTGTCGATATCATAAATATCAACTTATTGCGTTGATAAGCTGTCAACTTAATGGGTTGATATCAAGTCTGTGTGTTGACAAACATCAACTTATCAGATCAATAACTATCGACTTTGGTTGAATTTGACCTGATAACTGTTTATAACTTATTGGGTTGATATCAAATGATTGGGTCAAAACTATAAACTTTGGTTGATATCATGTTTCTGGACTGATAACTCAAGAATAGTTATCAACCTTGTAAAAGTAGTAGTAAAGGTTAAACAGGTTAGTGCATGACCATTTCTGGACTTCCTGTTAAAAAAATAAAGGATAGTTAAGTCATGTTATGGTAGTTATGTCAAAATTAAACTCAACATGCACACTTGTCATGCAAAGAAATTTCATACTGAAGTCAAACACAAATATCGGCGTAAGGGAAAAACCAAATTAAAAAAAACAAATATTGAGAAGAAATTTGAAAAATTGTGATGTTAAAAATGAGGATAACTTTAGTAGCGAATTACTGAACTTCTTTATATTTGTTTGAATTTTCTGTGGGCCTTTTCGAAAAACGACAGCTTAGCTTGGGCTCCAGCTTCGAAGGCTTCTTCCACCTGTTTGAAATCCCGTAGGGTGAGCACAAATTTTCAAAATAAGTGACGGAGCCTAACCCGAAGCCCAGGCCCAGGTCGTGGTTTCGAAAATGCCCTATGATGGAGCCCACAAAGTAAAATGCACACATTTCTTCGAGCAAACATAGCAACTCTTGCAATTCTTTCAGATCTGTCCAAAGTGGTGGCTTACGAATTAAAACTGTATACAGCATGCTGATCATGGAAACAGATCCTCTATTGAAATTTTTTTAATTCATGGGGAGGGGGGTAGGGTGGGGGAGGGGGTTGGGGTGCGGGAGGGGTAGGTAGAGGGTTGAGACACAAGACTTGAAAATTTGTCTGAATCACATGAGAAGAAGTCTGTGCTTTAGATGTTTAAATGTCACTGCTCTTGTGTAATCTGAAACTCCAATGTATACAATGGTACAATGAGGTTGCACAAGGTTCAAACTCCGATTAGCATTCCTCCCAATCATAATTTTGTTTTTGTTTTTCCCCTAGTTCTTAAGCTTGAGCCAAATTTTCAGGTCTACATGCTGGCGTGATATTTGATATGGGCACAATGGACTACTGCGGCTTACCTCACAACCGGCATTGTCATCTCCACAGCAGGTTTCATTTTGACATGTCTGGCAGGATAAACATTTTGCGATGCTGCATCTCTAAAAAAAAAATTTTAAAAAAATGAAAATAAAAACACAAGGTTGAACATTTTCTTTTAAAAAGAAATAATATTTTGTAACAATAATAACAATTAAGGACAAATCCTCAATGGCCCTTAAGCCAAATAATTCCAGCTGTGTGCAAAATTCCATGTTTGTATCGTCAAGGCACAATCCCATCACCTACCTAGCGCACTATACCTTGATCTCTCCCCTGACCTCCACCCCCATCCCGCAACCACGTATCGTGGCCGAGCAAATAAGAGCACCGGACTCAAGCTCTGGTGTTTCCGACGTGCACTTATCAAATAGAGAAGGGGTTCGCCCCGGTGTTACAGGTTTGTTTTGCTGCATATTGCGCCACAGCACCTTGTAAACCATTACATGGTGCTATGTAAAGGAGTAGGTCTCATACTTCAGAAACGTTGCCCCAAAATACCTTGCAGGAAAATACTGAATGTTGAAGCCCCTTGAGCGTCACTGAGTGACGGATATGTGCGCATTATAAATGTATACTATTATTACTATTATTATTTCATATTGGGGTAAGCCAACAATCCAACTGTTTCACCTTGTTTTCCATCCCTACCACGCGGACTACATACCTCCCCCCCTCCTGGCCCCCCCCCCGGCCCCCCCCCCTCTTATCCCTCCTCAACCCCCTCCCCTTATATCCCTTCCCTCAACCCCTTTGTACTCACATCATCAGGAGGTCCACAAAGAGAGTCAAGGCATGATTTGGTGTTTGGGTAAGCACAGCAGTTGCACCCCTCGGCACAAGAGAGCCAACAATCACAGCACTGCAGGCTGCCGTCTTCTTTCCCGCAGGGTGAACAAGCCATGCAGATGCCCCGTGCCTGGAATCAAGAACAAACAAATGTTTTGATAAAAACAAAAAAAACACCAATATTTCAATTTCGAAACAACACAATGTGCACTAAATTGCTCCACAAAATGTTTTCTTAAAACCATTTTATACAAGATCATTGACGAGCTACCAAAAAAAAAAAAAAATATTAATTTGTACATCACTGTTCCTCTAGAGCATGAACACAATTATTGGTCAAAGACCAATACTCACACTTTATGTGACTCAACAGACATGACACAACAAAATCGGTCATAGAAGTTTAGGTTTTTGGGTTTGTTTTTTTCCATTTCATTTCTTAGGCTGATACAAAGTACAATAATGCACATTGGTAAAATTTTTTTTAAAAGATACACCACGAGCAATTAAAATACAGAGGAAGGAACAGAACCAAAATCCACAAGTAAATATTTACCACAAGACATTGGCGAACCACGAGCAGTACAACAATAAGAAGTAGGTATCCTCCGACGGCTAAAACAACAATAACTGGGACGGGAAGGAGCAGCTGATTGGGGGCAGGTGTTGTAGCCTGTTTTAGAGAAGATGGTAAACGAGGTGAAAATTAATATTTTTTACAAATAACAAACAATATTTGTTTTTGTCCTTGATTTAAGCACTGTACTTTCCAAGACCTATACAGGCAACAAATCCACAGGCAACTTGTTTTGCTAAGCTAAAAGATAAACAGGGCACCAGTCACACCAAGGATTTCAAATTTTCAGTTGGTATTTTTGGCTGGTAACCCAATTCTGCTAAGCAAGATATTCATGTACTAAGCAGAGTGTTTAGCTTAAATGACCATCGGCCATTGTTAAAATACTTACGTTGTCCATGAGGAAAGGCCCTACTCAACAGACGCTATATGCAGTTGTGTTTACTCAAGCACCAGAGAACATCATACCGATGGGTCACCATTATTGGGGTTAAATGTTCACTACGATGAGATGTTTGCCAACAGTTTAAACTGTCCAGCTGTGGAAATAATACAGGATATCAAAATATTGTATTATTTTTGCATCATTAATATTTGACTTTTCAAAAAGACCTTACTTCCTGAAATAAAAATAATAACTAGTTCTTATATTGCGCATTTTACAACAGCGTATCAATGCCCTTTGCATTAGTGCCATGATTAATTGGGCCAATAAGACTCATTTAATCTTTCTCAGCTCCCTGGGGAGTATACAGCCCCAAGCTGCCCGGTGGCGCTCCGAAGGCTTTTTCAAACACAATATCAACCTCTACCCTCGCAGGTACCCATTTATACCCCTGGGTAAAGAGAAGCAATTAATAGCATCTTGCTCCTGACTGGGATTTGAACCCACACTCTGCTGATGACCTAACCCAGACAGCTTGAATTTGATGCTCTAAACTGCTCGGCTAATGACACCATAGTACGTAGTCCTAGTGACATCTTCAGGGTTCTCCCAAAGATTTTTCAAAACTGTGGGTCTTTCAGGATCCAAACTTTTAAAGTTTGGCCAAAGCACGCAGAGTTGAAACAAAGTCTTCGGAATGTTTTCTACTGTTTATCTTGGACTTTTTTTCAAAAAAAGACCTACTTTTTCAAAAGAGAACTCCAGGTGCACAAACGTGAAGGGGAAAAAGTTTCGAATAGGATTTTGTACATGATGACCTATGACTGACGTTCATGGAGACGATAGCAGAACGAACCGCATAGTTCTACATGTAGGAGTACCCAACAACAACAAACCCAAATTACAATTTGTTGATGTTTTCTAAACAACACTGTTTACAAAAAGTAGGTATGTGAAGATCCGCATCGATCATAACATAACATAACATAAACATAACAATTAAAATTTATAAATATAAGGCGCTATTCCATCAAGATCGCAGCCGCATTTTCTGCCAGATTTCTGTTCCACATCTACCTCATGCGCGCTGGGGACATCCCATAAATTCGCATTCTGAGTGGCTGTCGATGATGACGACAAAGTGGAAAATCCCCTCTTATATCCGCCATGTTTGATTTTTCGAATTGGTGAATGTTTTTACCTTCGCTGGAAAAGTTGAAGAAATTACAAGTTTTGACGGCACAAATACCACTCTTACGCCAATGAACATATGATGTACAGGGCATGCCCTACAAAAAATACAACTGTACTGCTGGCCCTGTAAAGTACTACCTCACATGCACAACATTCATCACATTATTGCAATCATTGATGATGATGATGTCTGATGTAGACAATTAAATCATTAAAAAAGTAACGTTAAAAATGCATTGACTAACTAATGTCAAAAATGACAGATTGAATTAACTATACAAATACACACCCAATCCAATGTAAATCCCTTAGCGTTTTGAACAAATAATACATCCACACCCAAGTTATACTATTGGATACTCAAATGACACACGAAGTTTCATAAGCGGACGAACACATAGACCAAAGAAACTAATAAGAGAGACTTACCGATTGAACTAGCCGCGCAGGAAATCTTCAAAAGAGCATCCCCGTTGCTAGTCGGCCATCATGAATTTAACACCCAGTTTGCACCACAAGAGGGCGGTAGATACGATCAATTAATTGAAAAAAAGTAAAGTGTGGGATTCAGAGAAACAAGGTGCACATGTTTTATTCTGGAGCCCGGCTAGTTACGTAAGTGTCAGCAACAATGCTTTTGCAACATCATCATTAAATTAGTTTTTATAATAACTAAACGAGCAAGATTTTAAATATTTTCTCGCTGGTCAAACAATCCTGCTTAGAGAATAAAGCTAATAAAGAGTCCTGAGTGAGTCTGGCTTGTGCTTTGTGTAGGTGGTTGTGCTGGGTGGGTGTGTACCCGTAGAGTAGTACAGTTACACAAACAGCATGGAGGAGGAACACTTCCATGGCTGGGGGGGGGGGGGGGGGGGGGGGCATTGGGGAGGTGGCCAATGATGCTTGGATTTGGGTATTAAATGCAAAGTAACATTGACTGCACTGAAGCATATTTATTGGAAAGACACTGACTTCAAAACCAATGACCAAACCATGCTTAAAAATAAAAGTGCATCTTGGGCTCAGCAGACACATTCCATGGGGTAGGGCCTAAATACTCCAACTATGATGGTTCGTTCGTTCCGGTATTGTCTCGTAATCACATCATTAGAGCCCCATATAATTTATAGGCCCAGAAACTGGGGCGCTGTACTCCTTAAAAAAATTGACATTTGTTCATACGAAGGAAATACCTTCCTCCATGCTACTAGTAGTCGACTCACTAGCTAGTACGACCACAGGTGTCAAAATTTCAAAAAGGAGTACAGCGCCCCAGTTACTAGGGCTAGGTAGGGCCCTATGAGGAAAACTCCTCACAAAACAGCAATGAACTTCACTAACATCTCCCTTGGTTGTTTTCGTCTCTTCTCAGTCCATACCATGGCAACTCTTGAAGAGACAAAAGAGGTATGGAAGAGAGTAGATGCAGTTTGTTTTGACGTCGACAGTACTGTCAGTACAGAGGAGGCAATCGATGAGCTTGCTGCTCACTGCGGAGTTGGAGACGAAGTCGCTCAATGGTAGCCTAATTCATTTCTCATCCCCCGCCCCGAGTGCTGAGTCCTGGTCTTGGCACTTGTTTCCTTAAATAGCAAGATACTTTAACATTATTGCTGTGTCCATTACATGGGACATTAAGCTGTAGGTCCTGTGTATGTACTACTACTTAGTACTAGGTCTGATAGTGCTAATCAAGTGACACATAAAATAATTCAGAACACTTATCATGGAAGAGTAGGGGTTAACCCGGTGTTTCTGGTTCACATAGCAAGTACCCTTGTTTACAGGTTTCTTCTGGCTTGTGAGCTTCAGTGATTAAAGCCGTGTTCGCACTGGACTTAATTTGGGCAAACTAACCGAGCCAATGGGTAACTTACCCATTTCAAGTCCAGTGCGAACAGCCCGGGTAACTTTCCTCACAGGTAACTTACCCACGCCGCGTGGGTAGTTTTACCGAGCCAAAGGTGCCCAGGAAGATTGACCAGGTCAGTTTAACCGAGCCAGAAAATCCAGTCCGGTGCTATCCCATCCAGTGACGCTGTATCTGTTGACTTGTTGTTGAGAAGAGTATTTGTGATAATACAATTCCAAATGTGATATCTGTGCTAGACTATTTCCACTTTTGTTATGTTAACTGGGAAGTGGTGGGGAAATAGTTCAACCGAAAGAGTATGACCTTTTTTGACCATGTTGGTCGGTGGTGAACATTTTTTTTTATTTACGAGATCAAGGATATTTTTGCAGATCTTTTTGGTAGCGGTCATAGGTCATGCAGGGCTCCCTCTTTATTGTTTTGGAGACAGCTCGGTTAGTTTACCCATGGTCTTGGCAATTCTACCCGCGTCAATTAAATCCAAGTGCGGACGGTGGGAAGATTAACCCATCGGAATGTTACCCGGCGTCATGGTAAAGTTACCCAAAATGTTTATCCAGTGCGAACACGGCTTAAGTTCATCCCTGGTTTCACCAGAAATATATAATAATAGAAATAAAAGATTTACTTGACATTCAAACCCACAGTGCGTGTAATCAACTTGTTTGTGGTTTCCTTTTTTAGGACCAAGAAGGCAATGGATGGAAGTATAACATACAAGGAGACATTGACGGCAAGATTAAAGATTATCAATCCATCCATAGATAATGTGAAGAGTTTTATAGCCAGTCATCCGCCAGCGAACTATCTTACGCCAAAAGTCAGGTATGCTTTTCTGTCGGGCTTTGAGAATGATTGTCTTAAATTTTAATTTTGTAATGGGGTTTGAAGAGTAAGAAAGACGCTGTTATAAAAACTGCCTCTCTCTCTCTCTCTGTCTTTTCATCTATTTCCACTTGACTGCCTCTGTTACACCAGTTTGTGTGTGCTGTGTTGTCATTTGGATTTTTGAGAAAAACTCTTCTCACCATTGACTATTTTTTGCAGTTATAAAAGCTGTAATTTAACAATTCATGGTGATAATTTGCGGATTTAGTCAATCAATTCACTGTCTGTTTTAAAAACTTTGTGACTCCGTTCTGTACAAATTAGATGATAAGCAAAAGACTTAAAAGTAACTTTTTCAAACGTCCTTCTCTTGCTAACATTTTTCCAGGGAGTTGACCAACCATTTGAAGCCAATCAATTTACAGGTCAAGTGAGGGTTGCATAAAAATGCTGAGTCCATCAATTTCATGAAGCACATGGAAAACGATTCTTAAGCAGAAACAGGTTACCACCCAAAATAACATGTGTTAACGTGAAGTCTTTGACTGGTACCCCACACAATCATATCGGCATTATTTCCCATGTTACAGGGAACTGATCGAGCTTCTTCACGCTCGAGGCACGGCCGTGTACCTCGTGACTGGTGGATTCTTCTGTACAGTCGCTGAACTAGCCAAAGCTCTCCACATTCCACTGGAAAATATCTACGCTAACAAACTCAAGTTCTTCTATAATGGTGAGATGCTTGCTGGTGGTTCACTCTGTAACGATGTTTGAATATGTCATTATGTGTAAATGTATAAGGGCAAAATTTCATTAAAAAAAAAAAGATGCTTAAATATTTCACTTCGGTATTCCAAAAAAATTTCCGTGCCCATGCGCAGTATTATTTTCAGAACTTTTTGGGGCTTCTGGAGGAATCAATTTTCTTAAAAAAATACCATTGCCACAATGAAACCCTGACTTGACAAAATAAAGACAACAAAAGTTCTCTAAATAAGCACTGGGATTTATGTTGTCTTGTTAGAAAGAATGATTAAGCACTCGCCTTGAATCGCAGAGCCTTGGCTGTAAGCAGAAATCTGCCCTGAATGCTGGAATTTCAGGATGTCCACTTCAACAGTCAACAATTTTCCTTTGGATGTGGGGCAACTGTTTCCTCCAGACTTTGTCTTCAAGATTCTGTGAAACAAAGGCAAACGATTTTGTTTACAATTAATCATGAACAATATTCTTTGTATGTTACGAAACGTTTTGTCAAGGTTTTTGGAAAATAAATGAACTGTTTTAAGTACGTTTTAAAAATTTATTTATCAGGTGAGCACGCTGGTTTCTGTGAGGAACAACCTACATGTGCGGCGGGAGGAAAACCCGCCGTTGTGGGTATGCTGAAAAAGAAACATGGCTACAAGAACGTCGTCATGATTGGGGACGGAGCCACGGACCTTGAGGCTTGCCCTCCTGCAGTAAGTTTTAATCACCTTGTTTAAGACAATTTAGCGGGGAAAATGTTTCTGTATTGTAAAAATGTTTACTAGCCAAACAATGCATGTTTCTGTTAGTGTTAGTTGGCTGGTAACCCCCAAACCCAAAACTTACTTGGCAAAGCTTTTAGTACTATCTGTTGTTGCTTTTTTTAATGTTATTACATTCACTTACGTTCAAATCCAGTCTGAGCAACTCTTTATGTTGTTTCATTTTCCATCACATTGTTAGCGCTGCCTAACGGTAAGCAAATTTTCGTGCTAACTACAGCAGAAAAATTTGCTTAAGCGCAAGCGTATTTCACAGGTTAGCAAGAAAATTAGGCAGCCATCTTGCGCGTTCACCATGAATTTGCATTGTTACGTCATTCATTTTCATACAGTAAGCACCGGAAGGTTAGCTTGCCTTTTCGTGTGCTTACAGTTAGCAGCGCTATGAAATGGAAATCACGCAGTAAGCACAAAATCGGTCGTTAAGCAGCTCTATGAAACTGGGTCCTGGTGATAAGAAGTGGTTATACACATGTAGTAGAGTTTTATTTCAATATTCTCCTGTGCAGGATGCCTTTATAGGATTTGGTGGCAATAAGGTCCGCGCAAAGGTCCAGGAAGGCGCTAGCTGGTTTGCAAACAGCTTCCAAGAGCTCATCGACGTCCTCCAGGAGTCATCTTGATGTTTTTATCCTTCAAGAAAAAGAGGGGGAGGTTTCTGCCGAGTAAATCTGTGACACTCGCCCAGTTCCGGTTGCCTTTTTTCTGCCTCAAAATGAGATACCTTTATGCTGCACAATTAAAATTAAGTAATTTTTAGTCCATGATTGAATTTTGTATTTGTTTTCTTCTCAAGTCCTTATATTTCAACACCATTCAAATGGTTTTGTTTGATGAGGACACTATACAGTCTGTGGTGAATACATCTACACAGTCAACCCTCCTACTGTTTGACCATTCAATATTATCCTCATGGTTTTGAATGATAGGTGGACTTTGCCAGCCTGTAGTATGATATCATGTGGTGAATGCATCTACACAGTACTAAGTCGACCCTCCTACTGTCTGACCATTTATTATTCAAATGTTTTTGTATGATAAAGGCATTATGCCGGCCTACATGTATGATATCATTGAATGAATGCATCTAAAAACAGTACAAGCCTCCTATTGAGTAGGCTTTAAAACTTTGCATGGTGGAATTACAATCAAGTGATTGTGTTTTTACTAATTTATCAAATTCAAAATTTGACACTTGCCGTATCAATGAGAGTAATGTTCATTACATTTATTTTCCTTAAACAGGGTCCACTGAATCTTAGTAATGTGAATGTAACCTTTGTTTGCTGTTTTTGTCTCAAAGTTTTTTGATCAGTGCCTCAAATTTTGTCTCCCCATTTCACTAAATAATCATGTGGGGTTTTAAAACCCTTATATAAATACGTTTGGGGACAGGGTACATTTCATGTTTCAGTACAGTTTTAGAGATGGTTTGATTTTAAACTGTATTCACTTTAATTTTTTTGAAAGATTAAAATTGCTGACCATTAAAATTGGTATAATTTTGAATCTCTTGTTTGACTTTTGCATCATAATTTCCTTGGTCAAATTGTTGAGAAAGTGCCTTCGCTGCTACTATGGCAACCAAACATCACTGTTTGGAAGTGAGGCTGTGTTTGCATTGACGTCTTCGGCAGTGGCTACGGCTGGATGCCAACAAAAACCCTACATTGTTGTTGTTGCAGCCAACAGCCATAGCCAGACTAAGGCCAAGTTTGCTTGATTCAGCCACAGACTTAGTGTCAGGGTTGTCCGTTGCATAAAAGTGAAAAATCCTGAAAGTGGATGACGGCTTCCTCCTGTAGGAGACAAAGCTCTCCTGAATTATGGGACCGTCCAAAGTTTTCAACATTTTTCAGGTAGTACAGAGAGTACGACTTGTGAGGACAGCCCCCCCCCCCCAAGTAATACTGAATCAACTTTTCTTTCAAAATCGATGTACATTATATAAATATCAATACCTTACACACCTTTTAAAGTTGAACAGGATTACCACCCCCCACCCCCCCCCCCACCTCCCCATGATACTCTTTGTCTGAAAATGTTGAAAACTTTGGGCGGCCCTGAACAGAACAATTAGGCATTGACAGAATTCTTTATATCGTTTCAAATAGACATATGAAGGTTTGATCGTAGCATGGCATTTGGGGCTCAATATGTGGCATGGTGTATCTCACCAACCCCCACCCCAGTGTGTCTCCCTTGTTTTCTGGGCATCTCGGCGATTCCTCACAGGGTGTTAGGGGATGGGTACTTCTGTACAAGAGGAAAGAGTGTGTTTAAGGTATGGGAACAGGGACACCCTCTCCCGCATACTGGGCTTGGTGTATAACATGGGCCAGGGAAGGATTTCACAAAGAGTTAAAGATTGTTCTTAACTGTGTTTCAATCTTAATTGCTACGCAAACTGTGATGTCACAATACAAATCACCATGGTGATACTGACAACTCATCTTAAGATGAGTCTTAGTGCTTTGTGAAATCGGCCCCTGGTTTCTTCATCTCCATGATGGCATCGGTTCAACAAAATCTGAAGGCCAACGAAAGTCATGTTAAATCCTTAAATCGGGAAATTCTCTGGACAAATCACAAGCCTGTGGTGTACACTCAAAACTTGTTGATACTTTTCCTTTAGAGAACATTCTGTTGACATGGTTGAGACACTTTAACAAAAAATGAACGCAAAAAAAAGTTTAAACTTTACTTTATAGTTTATTACAAAACTGATCTTTTTCAGAAATCTTACAACAAATCTTTGTTTAATACTTTATTTTCTTACTTGCCTAACTAGGAATACAAATAATCAAACGATAACTTCTTGATTCGTTATTTTATAAAAAGTAAGTTGACAGTTTTTAGAACGAAAGATTTAACATAACACATTTAAATGGATCATCTTCACAGTGAAGTGAATTCAATCATGGAGGAAAGCAAACTAAAGGTAGGATCATAGTTTGGTTTTTGTCAACGAAAACTTTTCCAAGAAAGAGAGTTAAGTGCAGTGTCTAATTGTTGAGAAAACAGCAACAAAAAAACTGTCGTGGTATTTTCATCAAGAACGAATCCATCTACATTTAGCAAGGTGACAGCGGGTACCAACCGCATCTCCGGCCGTACTGAGGGCGGCTTTGAAACAGACACCACCAAAATTTAAAAAAATTGCCTGCAGGCCATCTTCAAGATTCAAAATGTTTAACATACCTTTCAATCCATTTTTTTTATCAACGATGGCACTTCAGACAAAATGGTTTCGCAGAATGCTTTACTACCATTACTGTCATTATAACAAGAATGGCTTTCAGATAAAAATTACACAATATCTTTTTGGGGTCACTACCAAACAATGATCCTATTCAAGTAACCAATAATTAAAAATGCAGTATCACTGACAAATGTTCTTCAACATTATAATTGATCCTCAGTTACGCACTTGTCATACACAGGTCTGTGCCAAAGATTTCGATTTTTGCGCACAGAATGGAAAATAAAGTCAACATGAAGATAATCTAGCAGCTCTACTGGTAATCCTAAACTCTCCGTATAGATTAAAGAGCTGGCGTTCTAGTCAATATAAAGACAACGTAGCAGCTCTGTTGGTAATCCCAAACTCCCTGATCCTGATAGATTAAAGAGCTGGCGCTCTAGTCAATATAAAGACAACGTAGCAGCTCTGTTGGTAATCCCAAACTCCCTGATCCCAATAGATTAAAGAGCTGGCGCGCTAGTCAATATAAAGACAACGTAGCAGCTCAATTGACAATCCCAAACTCGCCTGAGGTAACCTCAGGATCTTGACAATATTTCATTTCTAAGTTTAAACTAACTACCACTTATCCTTGGTGGATTTGTGTGTGTACAATACCTTCAATAAATGCTTATAGCTCTCTCACTACTATAAAAAATAGCTATTTAAAATTTTTATTTAAATTTTTGGTTAAATAATACACGGAACAAATTTCAGAACAAAACACAACTTCTGCTGTATCATTTTGATATATTGACGCAACTCACCTGGCGTCTTCACGAGATAAACAAGGGTGCTTCCACCATGTTGGAAGTCAGATTCCCCGTGTGTCTGGCTGTGGTGGCTACAGCTACGGCTAGGGCTAGATTTCCGCATCATCTTGCGTTTAAGAATAGGAAGTCCTAATAGCCACACCCTTAGCAAGAGTCATAGCCAGAGCTATTGCAATTCGGACGCGGCCTTATGCAGTACGTTGACCCACAAAATGGCAGCACATGGGCAGACTGCAGCCAAGGTGTGACGTCATTGCAACGGATCACTAGATTTCATTGAGCTTGGCAAGGTACATATTATTATTACAGTTGAAGCTTATATACCGTCACCATTTTCATGAAGAATGATATTGTTAGTATTATAGGGAACATTGGTTACAAGCTTTGCTTCTTAAAGAATCCCCCAACAGTATCAGATATTCTCGTAAATCTATAATTTCAGTGTAACTTTTTGTGCTTCACTTTCTTTGGTTTTAATACTGTGGAATAAATCAACCTCAAACCTGAGCCACATCAGGGCTCGAATCCACAAGATCACAGGGCTTGTAGCTCAAAATGTTAACTGGACCATGATTTTTTTTTAACAAGACCAGAATTTAAATAAGAGAAGAAGATGATACCTACGCCGTTCAACGTTTGAGCTGGTTGAATTTGAACGAGCACTGAGAGAAGATTGACCTCATTTGTATCATGGGTTAAGTATTCCTCACTGCTCAACAGAGTTGAATTGATAGATATTTAGCCGACTGAAAGTTAACATTTGAACAAAAATGCACGAGTGCTGTCAGACTTGTCCAGTGATGGCTTTACTGGCCCGATGCTAAAAACACTAGCCTCAGGCCTGCAGTCCAGTGTTAATTTCGAGCCCTGCACATATGTCAAAAGGGGTGGTTGAGATTTACATTTTACACTGTGCTTTAGCTTCAAACTGCAAACAATCTGCACTTACTACTACAGCCATAGTTTGCAGTTGAAGAAATCTCAAATGATTCTGTAAAAGTTTAAACTCTCCATTGACTAAAGTATCGGCTAATTGCCATTAGTAATTAGTCAAAGATGTCTCCTCATGAAACCCCATAAGTGAGATGACATAGTTTTACATCACACGCACACTGACGTTACATGGCTTTCATGATATCGCACAAACACTTTCACCTACATCTATGCTCGTCTGCTGCAATGATTTACATGCATCTTTGGGGATGCGTGGCTCTCCGTGAAAATTCAAAAGATTAAAAATGCAATTATTGAGATATACACTGTAGGCACCTTCCTGTATTTATCGGTTATTTGTCATTTTAACATATGGGACTCTTCATGAAAACAGTGACGATACTATCATAGAAAAAAAAACCCCCAAAATTACATGTATAAATAAAGTTTGGTAAACAATTACAAATATAGTACAATTCAAACTTTGGGCTATAAAAAGAAGTTGTTATGAAATGAATTGAAATGAGTATGGTTGGAAAGATGTTTTAAAAGTAGAATATAATGATCCACACAAATATGCCATAAAATTGTGTGGTTTTCCTTATACTTCATGAACTAACACGGTCAGCCATTTTGTTTAGTAAAATTTTGTACTTCCCAAAATGCCGGCACAAATGAAAAAAACCACACAATTTCGAGCTGGAAGTCTTCTTTTGCTTTGCATTTCAGAAGGGATAGAAAAACCAGCAACAAGCAAAGGCCATTCAGTGGGAAATGTTTGGAGGTCACCACAGTCTTTTTTTCAACCCTGAGCTCGGGCTCCGGGCTCCTGGCTCCGGGCTCCGGGCTCCGGGCTCCGGGCTCCGGGCGCCGGGCTCCGGACTCCGGGCTCCGGACTCCGGGCTCCGGACTCCGGGCTCCGGGCTCCTGGCTCCGGGCTCCGGGCTCCGGGCTCCGGGCTCCGGGCTCCGGGCTCCGGGCTCCGGGCTCCGGACTCCGGGCTCCGGACTCCGGGCTCCGGGCTCCGGGCTCCGGGCTCCGGGCTCCGGACTCCGGGCTCCGGACTCCGGGCTCCGGACTCCGGGCTCCGGGCTCCAAGCTCTGGGCTCCGGGCTCCAGGCTCCGTACTTTGATTGATGTTGAAGCACCGTGCAAAATGCAGACTGCTCCACAATCGAGGACCGAGCAAGGGGCCGATTTCACAAAGCACTAAAATTCATCTTCAGGTGGAGTTGTCAGTATTAACCATAGTGATTTCTGCTGTGACATCACACTTTGCTTAGCAGTTAAGAGTGACTAGCACTTAAGATCAATACTAGCTCTTCGTGAAATGGAGCTCAGAGCAGAAGCCGGTGCTAGAGCTGAAGCCAGAGCCTAAGCTAAGGTTTGAAAAAGCATCTATAAAAACATTTATCGGTACAGTGGGTTTGTTTGTTTGTTTGTTTGTTTGTTTGTTGGGGTGTTTGTGTGTTTGTTTGTTTGTTTAGATGATCTTCCTGTCAATGGAACTCGGCACACTCCCACAAGGGGATACAAGCGCCAAGCTGGCAACAGCCAATCTCTCTCACACAAACATTGGTTTAACGTCTACGATTATGAATTGGGTGGTATGGATGAATATGAAGCAGCCCCCCCCCCCACAACATTAGTATTTTTTTTTATTGCTTTAAAAAATTGGTGTAGGTTTTACCCGAAAGATCAGGAAGAGAACAGAAAAAAGCTCCCTGTCTATTCAAATAACAAATATATATATTTCTAAATTATTGCCTTCAAGGTTTCTGCCAGTTAACCTCCACCGGGTCAAAGTTGAAGATATCTGGGTGGCCCAAGTGAAGGAACTGCTTGTCACATTCCGATTTGCTCCACTGGAAAACCGGCTGCTGGTCATGGGTGGGTCCACTGACGGCAATCATTGAGAGAGTCTTGGCCATCGAACTGCTGGTCACCTGGACATTGGATAAAACTCAAATGTCTGATCATATAGACCTTTCCATTGTTGATAAACAAACAGCGCTGGTTGGCATGGACCGCCGAATGTTAGTAAAACATTCAATAGTGTTAACAGATGTTTTAACCAAATTCAACATTTTTGGCAAGCTTCTAACTAAATAAAATACCTCCCATGATCGGTTGCTTTGTTTCCAATAAATTCAACACTATTTTTGAATATTTGTGTAACGTTGTTACAAACTGTAGCTATCTGTTTTTGTTTTGCATTTGATGGCTTTCCATAGTTTTCCAACCTGGGTTGGCAAAAACTTGGGCTGTGACGTTGCAAAAGAAAGGTCTATACAACGTTTAAACATTCAACACAGTGATCCGCTGGCCAAATGCTGGTCTGAAAACCGGAGGACCAGTCAAAGTTCTCTTCAAGTGGTCCAGCTGGCTGGTTCAGTGTTGAAAATATGGACTGGTGAAAAACTGGCAGGCTAGTGATTCGACAATCTAACAGTTCCACCAACAAAATTATGGGAAAATAACCTTGCTTTTCTGGGTTTTTTTTAATGCAAGTTTGCCCAAAACAAGGCTTAATAAAAGCCACTCGTGGTAAGGGGCTTCAAGAATAAAATATTTAAGATGAAAATAACTCCGGGAAGCTGAAGGTAGGAAATGATAAAACAGTCTTTACTTTAAAACAACCCCTTTATATAAGTCAAACATTAAGCACACCCACAGATTAGCTACCAACAGTACTCAATGTTAAACAACATTTTCTGTTTACATGCAGACAACGTGTTTATTTGCATCTCTATGTCCGATTATCTTATATACAAAATCCTAAACGGTATAAAAGGGAGAGTGTTGAAAAAAGGGCTTGTCAAAGAAAAAATGCCAACGCCAAATTAAGTTTCAATTGGTTTGAAGTGGCCTTTTTTTTTATTTTTAAAATGTTTTATGCAAGTCGCCAGACACACAAGGCCTGAAGGCCACTTCAAGGTGTGGGCTACAATCAACTATTTTTCCAGGGGCCGTTGCCACCTACTCCTGGGGCTGAAACAGGGTTACCCCCTTTACAGTCCATACGGATGTAGGCTTGGGTATCATCCATCAGAAGCCTGGCTGGTAGAGCAGAAAGCACTACCTCCCCAACTTTACGAAGCAATCATGGTTAAGTGTCTTGCTTAAGGACACATGTGTCGCGACCGGGACTCGAACCCACACTCTGCTGATCAAACACCAGAGCTTGAATCCGGTGCTCTTAACCGCTAGGCCATGACACGCCACAGAAAAAATGGTGCACCCCTTGTGTCCCCCTAAAAGATGTACTTTATTTTGGCCGCTGATGTGCACTACAACAGGCCAGTCCATATGTGTACTTTTGACAGACGATATCTTTCTACCATAATAATATATAGTAGTAATAATAAATAGTCTAATATAGTGCATGTATCTACCAATATGGTACTCGAGGCGCTTGAACAATTCGAAACATTTTAAGACAGGTTTTTGAATTTCTAACTGAATTATGAGACTGATTTATGTAGCGCCTTATAAGGGTTCACAAGGTGCTGTGGCACATTCAGCGGCCACTACCTGAAACACCGGGGCAAGTTCCTTCTCTTAGCGTTAACTGTAACCAGGTTCTTGTTGCGTGCATTACGCAACACACTGTACCTACGGCTTTACATCCCATCCGAAGCACGCAGCAATAACAGTTAAGTGTCTTGCTCAACGGAAACAAGCATCACGACCGGGACTCGAACTCACACTCTGCTGATCAGAGATACCAGAGCTTGAGTCCAGTGCTCTTAACCACTGGGCCACAACACGCCTGTCTGGCCATCATGTCAAATCGCTGTAATCAAAATCAATCGTCTTTGAAACGGACTACCAACCTTCATGTCTGTTCCTCCATGACACCTGAAACCGAGAGCTTTAAATGGATACGTTCCATTAGCTGGGTTTAGATCTGAGCGAGCCGATATTGCGTTTTCTCCGGTGTACGGCGGAGTGCAGTTACAACGAGACAACGGATCGTGCTGGAAGTCATTATACCTGCAAGAAGTGCATACAAGAGACAAGACAAGACAAGAATGGTCGGTCAGTAGGAGGGTTAAAGGTTAAAGGTCAAAGATTGTTTTTTGTCAACGTAATGCTGATTTATGGGCAACATTATCAAGATATTAATTTTGGTTTTACCCTTACACCGATGTGTGTTAGCACTGTATACTCAGTACTTTCCCCGAGTTCTGTGAAAAAAATCACAGGCATATTACTTGGGTGGGATTCGAACCCACGACCTTTGCAATTCTAGAGCAGTGTCTAATGTAATATGCCTGTGATTTTTTTCACAGAACTCGGGAAAGTACCGAGTATACAGTGCTAACACACATCGGTGTAAAGGGTAAAACCAAAAATTAATATTCTTTATCCCCAATGCAAAATTAACATCTATTAAATATTATCAAGATATAAACAATAAACGGCACATGTGAAAGTTTCAGCCGAAATACAGTGTCTACTTGCAAAAAATGTCGAGGTATTTTCACACGAACGTCGAATCCATCCCCGTTTAGCGAGGTACCAACAGGTACAATGTTCCAACTGCAAAACTATCCAAACCATCTTACTTCCAAGGAAATCCTTTTTCAAAAATTGTTTACACTGTCAACAGCTGCAGCGCTTCTCAAAAAGTAAGTTTTTATGGTCAAAAATTTTATGGAAAAATTACCACTCCATGACCCTACCTTTACTTGTAAGTTCACTTTTAAGGCACCCTTAATTTCATTCACACTGACACCCTAATACTTTTCTGAGACTTCACTGACCTCATCAGCTTAATCATGGACTTCATGTCGGTCACTTTGTGGTGGTCACGTCTGAAGATGTTGGCTCGGGCCGTTTTGTCATAAGAGAACCAGGGACCATGCTCCTCAGCCTGACTCCTAAAACCACCGTCCGCAAAGATTTGGGGGAAATACCTGCGAGGAATGAATCGTTGAAGAAAGTTTGTATCGTAATTGCTCTTTTAATTTCAAAAAAGGAATCCATTTCCTTCCTTGAAAAAAAATGTAAGTCTTAAAGGATGTGGACCTTGTCATTGATATCATGACTGATGTTTGGTTTATCTCCACTTTGAATTCACTTCACAATTTCCGAGAGGTGCCTGATTTTTGAGTGGGACAATCATGACATAGAGACACTTTTGATACTTACGGTACATTGTAACTCGGCCAGTAGGTTTGGTTCAGGAGCAACCAAGTCATGTCCTTGCTTACAATCTCACCCCTTCAAACGTAAAAAGATATCAAAATATCACACTACAGAAAAAACATTCTTTGTTCGGATTAATGAAGTTATTGGATCATTGGACCCTTGGACTGCTTACTGTAACCCTCCTACTGTGTGACCATTCAATAACATCCAACACTGCAGTTTGGACTGATAGATAAACTGTGCCAGCCTCCAATATGATATCATGTGGTCAACGCATTTACATGGTACACAGTCAACCCTCCTACTGTCTGACCATTCAATACCACCCACTGTGGTTTGGAATGATAGATAAACTATGCTAGCCTGCAATATTATATCATGCAGTGAATGAATTAACATTCACAACCCATGCAGTTAATGGTTTCAAAATATTGGTAAATTCACTGGAAAATATCAACAAGAATGGGAGGGTTAAATGCAATATTTTAATGCTTAAAAAAAACACCAGTTAAAAAAAAAGATAATTCTTACAAAAACTTGAGTATTAACTCAGGCTTTTCATTACAAATTTATTGCCAAAACACATTTAGGATCTATGACATGATAATTTTTCATCAAACCTAATTTGACTGTGTTTGGAACAGTGACTTCCTTCAGCTGTGGCTGATACATGTACTTAAACATTGTCAATGTAGCCAAAGAGAGACTTTCAATTTACAGGCATGCAACTGCCCGATGAAAAAAAAGAGGAAATTTTCAAAGGCACAACGCAAGCGCGGAGCGAGGCAGCCAAAACGCCAAGGGACATGAGATCCACAATGGTACCCTAGAAAATGTTGAGGTTTATTATGCTCTTAGGTGCATTCTTAGCATGTACTAGGCTTATTTCACATTATTGTGGTTGTACATTGTTGTTGCCAAGCATATATAAGGCTTTTTAAAAAAAATCGCCAAAAAAAAAAGGTTTTGTTTTTTGTTTTTTTTTCGATTTTTTTTTTTTTTAGCGCTGATCATTTTTAAAAAACGCGGAAATCCGCGGAAACGCGGAAGAGTTGCATGCCTGAATTTACATGTACTTGTAGCACTTACGGGATTTGATCCAATACTGCAAGGAGGCCCTCTTTTGGCAAATCTTGTCCAGGTGTAAAATGTTTGTAATCCACCACCATCCACTCATTGTTGTACCTTAGAAAAGAATAAAACAAAGTTGCAAGAGTCACAGAACCAAACAAAAGGAATAATAAGACAAGGTGTAAGTTGCTAAGAGATCAAGTCCAGCTGAAGATGCTTGGGTGGAGACTAAGGATGAACTAGCTGGCTGCAAGAGCGATCGTTATGTACGCATCACGATCACTCTTGCGTCACGATCGCGCGTGCGTCATCACGCTCGTCTCAAGTAGCAATTTGGGTCGACGGATTGAAGTGAGAAACAAAGAAATTATATAACGATGAGTAAGATATGAATTGCTCCCTAACATGGATTCTGAAGAAGAAAATCTGAATGGCCAGAGGTTGGGAGATGAGTTACTAAACATGAAATGCTGACAAATTTTGATGAAAAAAGGTCAACATTTGGGTGGGAGGTCTCTCTGCCACATATCAGGAATGGTGTATACTTGGACATGTTGGGCAGTTAGAGTTTACATCTTGAACCTATTTGGACCCAGTCATGCCAGTACTCACGTGCCGCTGTTGTATTTGCTGAATATATCACACCATTCCATGACGCTGGAGGCAAGACGATTTGCGATAAGGTTGCGCATCCACTCCAGTACCGTACCGCTTGCCTTCACATACTTCCATAAGGCGTCGTTCTCGTTACCGATTGTCGTTTCCATGGTCACCTACAATAGACAAAATTGTAATTTGCAAACTGTTACATTTAGGCTCTGATTGGCTCTTGGTTGGGACATCCCTTGCACTATGGCATATCTGTTTGGTTCGTCATCTTTTAATGTTAAAAGATGACGAAAATTACAAGTCTCTTTTCATGTTAAATAATGTAAAGTGTCATTTTATTTGGTACTCATTCAGAAAGAAACTTGAAACTTGACGTCGTTGGATACCGACAATAAATGGGTTTGTACATTTACACACAGAAATTGTTTGATATTTAAAAGGTCAAATTCAATTGAACACCATGAAAAATCAGGAACGAACTAACCCCATACAAAAATGTACACACACATACACATACATTTGAAACACGACGTCACTGAATGTCTGTGGATGTTAAGTTAAATTCACACTGGAAGGTTATCAAATGCAACAGCCTTTTATACACAATTTGGGCGTGAGATTTGAGACAAATAATACATTTTCCACACTTATCACAAGGTAAGCACACTTAACAGCATTTTTTTCAAGTTTATCCATTCTGAATTCAACCCCCCCCCCCCTCCCACCCCTCCTTTCCAGGGTTTGAATTTGAGGAGAAAATCCACAAGTCCACAGGGCTTGTAGCTCAAAATGTTTACTGAACCAGAACTTTGTTTACAAGACCCAAATCAAAATGAGAAAACAACTTCCTGTTGTTACAGTTTAACATGCATTTTAGCTATTGGAACAAGCACTATTTTTGACCAAGAAGATTTATCTCATTTGTCTAAATGAGTTTTAAGCATACTTCAGTACTCAATAGAATTGCAAAATATTTCATCAGAATTTAAGTCACCATTTGAACAAAATTTAGTTTGTGTTCAAGATATTACACAGTGAGGTACATGTATTAACATTTACATTTTAAGAAAAGACAGCCAGGTCTGGTCATAACTTTACTGGCCTGACACGGAAACTAGTCGCCTTTGGGCCTGTGGTCCACTGTTAAATTCAAGCCCTACACTGTCCCAGCCCAAAGATATTCTCAATTTTTTCCCCCAGCCAAAAAAGGCTTTTCCTTCTGTTCCCTCCCAGTTCCAATCCCTCCCTGAAACTTACCAATCCAGAACCAATGACGTAGAAATCGTCGCCAGAGAATATGGGACCATGCTGGGAAGAAAACGACACTTCACGACCAGGAATAAACTTGGAAGCTGTAAAAAAAATAAATAAAAATGAATAAAGCCGCGTTCGCATTGGACTTAAAATGGTTAACTTACCGCCGCAAATGGTTAACTTACCGATATTAAGTCCAAGTGCGAACAGCCGGTAACTTACCGGGGTGGTAAATTACCGCCACAGCGCTGTTAACTTAACAGGCCGATTCGAGTCGCGGTAACTTTTAAACAATGTTAACTTAACAGGGACAAGAAGTCCAATGCGAACGCACCAGCCGGTAACTGAACGGTCAGGGAGGGCGCCCTCTCAAAATCTAATTTGTCAACCTACGCGGCGTCCCTGGTAAGTTACCGGACACAAATAAATCCAAATGCGAACAGCTGTTAACTTACCGGGCCGTTAAGTTAACTTACCGGCCCGGTAAGTTACCAGACCCAAAAGTCCAATGTGAACGCGGCTTAACTCCTTTTTGTTTTGAGAACACAGACAAACAAATTTTAAGGACAGATTTAAAACTGGTGTGCTTTATGTAGTACATACATTAGGGCTAGATAGCTCAGATGGTAGAGCGCCGGCATGGTCATCCGGAGGTGGCAGGTTTGAGTCCCGCTCTTGTCAATTTTTCTTTGTTCAACCCCAAAAGACAAAAAATATTTTAGTGTACATGTACACATGTGGTACTTTTAAACTGCCTTTATTTTTAATATTTTGGGAAAGACTCTGCCAATAAGTTTTAGGATTTAAACGGGAAATGATTGAAAATTCCTGAAAAATAGAACTTGGGGTTCTGGGTCCCCCTTGTTCTATACCCGGGATCTCTCAGATGTTACATGGTTTACAGAGACTATGCGCATCGCCAGAAATATATTTTTAACTCTTTCAGTGCCAGCGACATTTCAAAAGTTTAACCCTAAATTGTCAAACTTCGAGCGTTTTTTATTTTATTTTCAAAGTTCTGTAAAAAAAGAGTTTGAAAAAAAAAAATAAAATACAGGTCGTACATGAATAAAAAATGTACCATTAGAAAGAGCAAGAGCGCCCCCTTGTGATATAACATGTTTACTCTACCTCGTACATGTACGGGGTTTGGCAATTTTAAGTATGAACATTACCTCGTACATGTACGAGGTTGGCGATTTCGAACTAACAAATATACCTCGTACATGTACGAGTTTGGCACTGAAAGAGTTAAAAACTACAGTTTTGGACACAATGTGGAACCTTCATGTATTCCTTTCTCCATTTGGTGATTGCAAATTTCCTTCTTTCTAAAAAAATTGAAGGCTCAATGAGGTTTTCAGAAAATCTCTGACGGTCAAAAATGTGTTATTACAAAGAAAATGGTTGTGTTGTACATATGTTCAATACTCACAAGTTGCAGTCGTTCGGAATCCGAAGTTGTATTTCTTGATAATTTTTAGCATACCACTAAATTCCTCCCATGTATCATGTGAAACAAAGAGGTCTTTGTTGTCAGGCAAGAGCTTGATGAGGGCGGAGCAATGGGTACCTCCAGGGGGGCGTTTCTTACTGCTTTTGGTATTCAGAGCTGACTGGATAGCATCAAGGTCTGCACCCACTTGAAACAATCTACAATGGCAACAACAAAACTCAGGGTTAGTCTTGAGTCAAGTCTGAAAGTCCATTTGGACATGATGTCCTACTCAAGTTCAGAGCCCAAGACCGCGAGAGTCCGACCTTCACGTGACTTGAGTTTGATTTGAATCCATATTCAGGGTCCTCCCCCAGGATTTTCCCAAGACTGCGGGGCATTCTGGACCCAAACATTTTGGCCTTTCACACTGAATTGAAACGAGGTCCTCGAAATGTTTTTGACTTGGTG
The DNA here is from genome assembly GCA_023634235.1 of Pisaster brevispinus. Taxonomy (NCBI): domain Eukaryota; kingdom Metazoa; phylum Echinodermata; class Asteroidea; order Forcipulatida; family Asteriidae; genus Pisaster; species Pisaster brevispinus. The sequence continues at coordinate 23,125,861 of JAMKCF010000003.1, read as the reverse complement.
TCTACCTTTGGTTTTAAAAGCCCTACTGTGCAATCTACATGTAGGTCTTTCTGAACGGTTTTTATCTAAATTATGATTTTTGTGAATAAAGGCATTCTTCATTTACACAGCTAGCGCAGAAGTTCAGCGCTTGCACAGTAAGCGGAGAATGACGATCGCAAGCGCAGAAATCGGCGGTAAGCAGAGCCATGAAATTGGGCCAGGTCATTGGAAAGTTTAAATCCCACCCAACAAATACACATACACAAATTAAAAAAATACAGCAATTAACAAAGATGTACTTTTGCTTTAACCCTAACCATGCTAAATGCAACAATATGCACCAAATGGTAATAGTTGTGATCTGTTGCATTTGGCAGTCAACTCAGATGTCATTTTTTGACTGAATTTGTTGCATTCAGCAGTGAAGTGACTTCATATAGGTTTGGGTGCTTCTATTGTATCTGAACAACTTATAATGGGTATTTCAAAATATTTTTTATGGGAAAAGTTGCGAGAAGTATGATGTAATATTAGGTAAGAATCATAATTCAAATCATATTCAAAAGACTGTATAATAACAGTTAACAGTTACAAGTCACCACTACACATGTGCATACTGTTGCATTTTTTAGCAGGGCAAACACCCTTGCTCAGTCCTTTCACAAACAGCATGCCTGCACATTGCAACAATATCCCTTGTTGCATTTTGTTGCATTTGGCATGGTTCTCATTTCAACTGTGTTGCATTCTGTTGTATTTGGCAGGCTATGTAGAGAGACCCTAATGGGGGTTAGGGTTAAGTGCCCCTCCCAGCCCCAACCCAATGAGGCATCGAATTCAAGTTTCGATGGTTAAGTCATCGGGGTGTGGGTTCAAATCCCGGTCATGACACTTGTGTCCTTGAGCAAGATACTTTACTATAATTGCTTCTCTTCACCCAGGGGTATAAATGGGTACCTGCGAGGGTAGAGGTTGATATTGTGTTTGAAAAAGCCTTCGGAGCGCCACGGCAGCCCGGGCTGTATACTCCCAAGGGGGCTGAGAAAGATTACAGGAATGTTATTGGCCCAATGACCAGGGCACTAATGTAAAGCGCATTGAGACGTTATTGTGAAATACGCTATATAAGAACTAGTTATTATTATTATTATTATTATTATTATTATTATTATTAAAACGAAAACCTTTAGTGGTCCCAGCCAAATGGAGCCCAAATCCATAACCTCCCTAAAACCTCATTCTCCCCCCCCCCATCAGTGTCAGCTGACTGGTGAAGACAATTACATTGTATGCCAACATCTGGAAGTGTGGTCAGCAGTCTCCATTGTGCTTGTATTTTATGAATAAAGGGAGGAAATACTCGGCATGATATGACAGGAACGAAAACAAATGATCGCAACTGACTTACAGGAAGCCGAATGGGTCGATATCCAGGCTGGGCTTACGTGGTGTCTTTTTGTACCCATCGTTCAATCCACTCAGCTGATCCAGAATAAGTCCCATCTGTTGGAATCAAGTGATAGCTTAATTAAGTAGGATTTGAAACTTTGCATGGTGGAAGTACAATATATAACTAAGTGAGGTTTGCGGTAACACCACGTGAAAATCTCTTTTGAGTAGTGTAGGTTCTGAAAAGAACCGGTGGTTAACGACTCAACGTTTTGATCAGAACTCCTGAAGACGATCAGAGCATACTGATCAAAACGTTCCTGAAGACGATCAGAGCATACTGATCAAAACGTTCCTGAAGACGATCAGAGCATACTGATCAAAACGTTGAGTCGTTAACCACCGGTTCTTTTCAGCACCTACACTACTCAAAAGAGATTTTCACATGGTTTTACCGCAAACCTCACTTAGTGATAGCTTTTAAGTAAATTCTCTATCCCTGTTCAGTTTTAACATGAATTTTATAAATTATATAACATGTAACATCACATGTTTGTAAAAGAGCCACAGAACCTGGGCTTCCAGCTGGCACAATCTCTGAAGTACACAGCTCAATGCAAAAACATTCAATCTATTGGAGATTGCACCGTCTGAATTTTTATCACCTTTCGACATGAAGAAAGGGGGCACATCTCAAAACTTGTACAGTTGTCAATTTTTATAACTCTTGAATTCATGTAGAAATTATGTTACAAGATGTCACATTTCACATATTATGACCGCAAAGGTCATGGAGTGTGCAAGATTGGAAAGTCCCAACGTGAGCATTTTCACCGTATTAACAAAAATATGTTTGCTTCCTGTAACCCAACAACTGGCTGACATTCAAAACCTTGTTGACCATAACAAACTTCATCAAAAATTTGAGCCTTTCAAAGTTTTTTTAATAAATATTTCATCCAATTTCATATCCCATCCCGCAAAATGAGTAGCCTAAAGAACAACAAAAAAGACAGCAGGTAGGTCAATTTCCTGTTGGCAAATGAACTACGTATGTATTTGTGGCATGCACGTGGAACAAGTTTTCCTAAAATAAAATGTTTTGACTTCCTACCACCCTCTTTTTGTCCAGCATGTTACAGGAAACAAACCATTTTTTTTGTTAGGCCCCAGGGTTTGTGATTACCAATGTTTTTCTTTCCTATGCAGCTGTAACAGTAGGCCCCCTAAGCCTCACTTACCGTTTCATAACTGGTTTTTAAGCACACTTGTACTCACACTGGTCCGATTCTTTAAAAAAATCATTTTTGTTTTGGATCGCAGTTTCATTTAAAAGTTCTTCAAAAGCATTTGTGGTTTAGCTAATTTATGCTCAAATTAGCAGGGAACCTGTCGCAACCAATGTCTGTTACACAGTGCATGTATGTTCAATGGTAACCTACTTTTGCTAAGCAATGATTCCCTATGCTTAGTAAATTTCTATTTTAACAGTTTAATATAATTGGCCCCTGGTCAGATACATGGTAGTACATGTTGTTATCATTTCCAACATCATTATTTGTGTAGGACTTTCATTTTAGGCCATGACCATTGTTCAGTTGTTGTGTGCTGGCATTGAATTATAGAAAATATTATTATAGTAACTTCATCTTTGAGAAGGCAAGGCCATTTTCATTTTGCAAAGGGCACAGCCATGGTAAAATCTTAAAGTCTATAAAATATGAGCTTTTTGAAGGGGCACCAAGGCCAAGACCACGGCAACAGAGGCTTTCGTGGCCTACATGTCATTCCAGGCCTGTTAAATGTAAAGATGCCATTAGCTGAGTTTTATTCCAGTCCATGGCTGGATTTAGTCACTAGCCTGGGGTACAAGAGCTAGTCTAGAGTGAGTGCTATGGACTTGTCAAACTTACTTAATTAGGACTCGTTCAAAATTAAAAAGCTGACAGGAATTAGGACTAGTTCAAAATTTAAAAGCTGACCTGGGCTCAAAGTTCATGGAAATCTCCACAGGTCTTGTACTGGTACAAGCTCACAACTTTTACTGGGCCAACAAATATTTTTATATGACCATTATAACTTTTTCTTTCTTTCAAATACTTGCTGAACTTTCAGGAGGCGATTTGGACATCAAATATGAAATACCTGTAGGAAATATTAAAAAGGATGTGTTTGTAAAAACACTGAGGTCGGACTGATTACAATTTTGAGCCATATCTAACTGACTTTACTTAATGATTTAACTTCAATATTTCACACAAAAAAACCTCCAGTGTAACATAGTAATACAAATAATTTATTTACTTGCTTTGGGCTAGTATTAAAACTCAATTCTAACTCAAACTAAAATGGGACAAGACCTGTAGGTGCTGTGAAAACAATCAGTAAGGGATTCGAACCCTAAACCTTCAACCCTAACCCTTTTACTGACCTGGTAGAAGTACGGGTCATTGGGGTTTGCCTTGACCTGCGCCTCCATCCACTGAAGATTCTCTGTCAAGAAACCCTTAATCTTCTGGCAGTCAGGGGTCAGGGACTTGCAGAAGGATGCCTGGGTGTTGAACCACTCCATGTAGATGTAATCTGCCGTCAGGAAACCTTCCAGGAGACCTGCTGCGTACGATTGAAAGGTGTCGTTGAACACTGGGTTTGTCGTCACTGTCAAGTAATTCCATCTGCACAACGGTGGATAACATTTGATTAGATTCACATGTATTACAGCCCCTTGCATAGTGCGCCACCACCTTTACAAAACAAAATTGTTTGTTTGTCCTTTTCCGACCAATTGTCATTTGCTTTTTTGAAGAAGGTTTGTTTTAGAAGGTATTTTTCTTCACAATTTTGTATTCAAAATCTCAACAAAATTGGTCGAAAAGTGTTGAAACATGAAGAAACTATAAAGTCTTGTTAGTTGAAAAGTTGTTAGTATACTATTACAATACTATTCAAAGACAAAAGAGTTCAGTCAGGAAAAAAGCAGAATATTTTGTTCACAAATGTTCAAAATAAATACATTTTTGCAACGTTTTTACCAGATTGGCAGAAGGGGATTGGTTACTGATTCAACATATTATTGAAAGTCATCGATAGAACTTAGAAGACAATATATTGGCATCGCAAAAAGTGAATTTTCTTATACCACATCCACGGTATAACCTTACTTATCTGGTATGATATCCCACAAGCACCCGACAAACCATAACCAAGAACTTACCAAAACATTTCCTCGAAATTGTTCTTAGTATAAAGATTTTCAACTTGAATAAGGCAGTCAGGATGGCTCGGTGGTTTCTATCCTACCTTTCACCTCTGTGGACCCCGGTTCGATACCCAGGCCAAAGCCTTGCAAATTTTGCATGTACATAATTATTGTATGTGGACTGGGTTTTCAGTCCCACCCTGAGAGCCTGACTGCATGTAGGTTTTCCTCCCAGTCCCAGTCCCAGTCCCATGTCTGAAACTGGAACTTCTTTATTGTGTTCTTTACAAAAGTTGTACTCCTAGTCCTAGATAGAAGTAGAACAATGACTGAGGTTCATTCCGCTATCGTCTAGCTACTCCTAACCCAGAACTCTGCGGTTTGTTCCGCTATCGTCTCCACGTCGTGGAGATGATATTGATAGCGGAACAAACCGCATAAGTGCTAGGACTCTTTTTAGGAGTATCGTCGTCTAGCTCGGAGGCCAGGTTAGGTAGACATGGTAGACTAGGACTAGGACTTAGGACTAGGAGTACAAAAGTTGGTGTGGTGTTTTCATTCAGATTCAGGCAGTTACTTTTTTTCATGTTTCTTTACCCAGTTTTCTGCATGTTGTCAGTGAAGTTGGCCCATGCAACCATGGAGGTCGAGTTCGGATGGTAGCCATCCACAATCTGGAGCTTCATCTCCACTGCATCGTAGAAAATAGAAGCGCATCTCGAATTCACAGGTAGCTGTGTGCTCACCGAGTAAATAGTGGCCAAGCTCAGAAGTAAGAAGAGGCTGGAAGCTGCACAGAAACCCGACATGTTGCTTTCTTAAATCGTACAACAAGCTGACGTCTGCACTGACTGCGCACCACTTCACTCGGTTGCCTTTATTGTACGTCCGTCCCCGTGTGGTGGTGGGGGCCGACCAAATACAATGCGTAAACAGTACGATTGTTTCGTATTATTTAATTTTTGATTGGGAAATATACACAGCACAGTAGCATTGTTACTTACCGCAACACAGCTGAGTGTTTAGTCGGAGACCTGAATTTCACGTGACCTTAGAACGCACGTTTTATTCGCGCTTAATTGTTCAAAGCAGTCTGGTCACGAGACCAGACTTTGGAGACGTTAAAGGAGCAGTCTGCCTTCTGACCCATAAAGTTAAAGAACTCTATGCTCAACCTGACCTCAGACGATAATACCCGCTTCAAACATTGGTTTTGGGTTTGTTTGTTAGTTTGTTGTTGTTGTTGGGGTCTTTTCTTTTGGGGTGGGGTTTGAAAGAAAAAGTGATGTGATTCTGGGTGGAAACATTCACAGGATTATTATGAATATGAACACACTCGTACCAAGTTAAGTCATAGAAAATAATTGTCAAATAAAGCTTCATTTGAATCATAACTACTAAGCAGCCAGACTTATTAGACTTATAACATGCTAGATCCATTTTGGGGGTTAATTTGGCCCAAAAATGCATTTTAAATACCTATTTTTATAGATTCGAGAAAGTTATGACTATGAGCTTTAAAACAATCTGCCAATGAATAAGTGGCTAGTTAATATTGTCTCTTGTCAAAATCGTTCAGGGAAACTTTTCTTTAAAAAAAACACCGCCTAAAATCGGCAATGGCCCTATGTCGTCGTGATTCCACCCCCCCCCCCCGGTGACATTTCCCCACTAACTTATAACAAAAATTACATTGGCTGTCACTATTATTAGAAGGAAGCAAAAGGGATGCCATAGTTCCGTAGGTCGACCAAAGATGCGTTGGGTGTGACAACATCCGAGAATGGACAGGGTCCAATTTCATAAAGCTTTTAAGCAGAGAAACCTGCTTAGAAAATTCCTTTGCTAAGCAAAAAAGTACTTGGGCACCAGTCACAACAAGGTAAACTTCATGGAATTTTAGCTGGCTACCTGTTTCTGCTAAGCAATATTTGTATGTGCTTAGCAAGTTTTTGTGCTTACAGGCTTTATTTTGGCCCTGGATACCACCGAACTCAAAGCAGCAGCACTGGAAAGACCGGGGCCCAATTTCATGGCTCATGCTCACCGTCGAACGTAAAGGATCGGCGCTTACGGAAGCAGGGAATTCTTTGCTTACGTCAAGCGTATTTCACGGGTTAGCAGAGAATGTTTGCTTGTGTGAGTGCGTACTCCAATAGGCATTCTTCACTTACACACAGCTAGCGCAGAAGTTCGGCGCTCGCACAGTAAGCGGAAAATGGTGATCGCAAGCGCTGAATTCGGCGGTAAAGCAGAGCCATGAAAATTGTTCCGGGCGCGCGTGTGGTGGGAGCGGTAAAAGTGAATCCAGCGGGGTCAGTGGACAATTTGAGGAGACCACGGGCTAAGATGGGGAGAGAGAGAGAGGGAGGGGGAGAGTCCGCAAGCCTTCAAATACCCCCCCCCCCCGGGAAGGCCCATAACGAAAACCTGAAAAGCAGTGTAATCTAAATAATTAGGTGTTCTGCTGAGATTTTGAATCTGAACCCAGTCTGTATAGTCATGCATGCTGATGTTGTTCATTCATAAATTCTCTGGCTGTGATATTATGCACTTTCATTTTGCAAAACGGTCCTCTGCGGCTCTGATTCATTCAAGGTAGAACAGCATATTCGAATTTAAATACTGCGTAAGTAAGTCCTACCAACAGCATGTGGGCCGTATTCATACGGATTTATCGAAATGACTTTACAGCAAGGATCACACCAAATCCCATTTTAAAGAGCTACCTCATGCCCTACTAATAGCGCTCTTTTTTCTTGCCTTGTATAGACTTTATTCTGGAGGTAAAAACCTTGAAGACAATCATCAGCGTGTAAAAAGACAGAATTCAAAAACCTCGAGTGTACGTAATAATACTTAGTACAAAAAGCTCAATATGACTCGGACTAAATACAAAGGTAAAGTATTTCTGAGACAGATGAAACACTTTTAAAGCAAATCTAATTAATATTAAAGTTTGAGGAGGTTGTTCACTTGTTTTCTATATTAAAAAAAATATTGTTATATAAAAACTGCGTCGGTCAGACGATCACAATAACCTCACTGACTCACCAGAGGGCGTAATCAAGTAACTTAGTGACACTTACATCCAGGTCCATGGAGAAATGACTATGTTTTCCTGGTCTCGGGTGCGTGACGTTATTGTTCGACACTCGATCATGAGTGTGTGGGTGGTTTTGCAAACAACAACGAAAGAACGTCTTGCACCAAGACTAGTAACTTTCCCATAATTATCACCAACAAATCCCAGGATGATCCCCCTTTGCGGCGCGCCCCCGGTTGCCGACGCTCTGTCATTGTGGTAAAGGAGCGTGACAATTCATATTCTCGCCAAAATTTTAGTGTTTATTTCATCAATGTACGTCAGAACATCACGAGCAAATTAATCATAATCTGCTTCTAGTTGTTAACCCCAAACAAAATAATACCGGATTATGATTGTTTAGCATAACATTACATTGTTGCACTAAGGTGTCAACTTACTGAAAGGGCATGACTGTGTGCAAAGAATTGGTAAGACTGAAAGTATAAATTTTCACAGAGATGGATGGAGTGGAAAACAACCCAGAGAATATTTTGGTTGAAATGCTCAGAGAGTTTTTGAGAAAACAATAGTTTTGAGCTCGCATGGTGGGTCCAAACCCTTTAAAGCAGTGAAAACTTAATATAATGGTTTTTCCCACTTGCATAATAATATGTCGGGTCACAAAAAGTGCGGATATGGCTAGGGGTCTTTGATAATTGCCAAGCTGTAGGCCTACGTGTGCTCTAAGGAGCTATAGCTGTTATTATTTCCAATCCTAATTTCGTCAAGGTTTTTTGTTTAAAATCCTCCATGATTTATGTTTAAAACAAAATTATTGTGAGGGAAAAACATTTGATATATTAAGGTTGCATTATTTTAATTAAAAAAGAAAAGAAAATTGCACTAGTAGAAGTTTGACTTTTCTTAATATTGTGTAATAATGTACCCCCAGCAGCTACCCCCTTTAAATATGGCCATACTTTAACGCCATCCCTTCTACCAAGTTTTAATCTGTGGGTACCAGTCAGAACATCATCATTTTTTTCGATACTACAAACAGGGCTGAATGGTGACATTCTGTGATTACCAACGCTATCGGTGCTTGCGTGTGTGTGTGTACGGCAGACGGACGTGTGTAGCTGACACACACGAGAACGCCTCCTCTGCTGCCGTTGGATGGCCGGAACGCGGCACACATTTTATAATCAAGTTGGGGGAAAAAATAGTCCGGTGAATCAACTGTCACAGATGAGCACATCCAGAACGTGTCCAGATAGTTCTACCGGAGTACCGGTTACAACGAAATGGTGATTCATGGGCCAACCCGTGTTAATTAAGGGGTGTTACTAGCTGCGGAAACGCCGTTGCACTTTTGGCCAGCTCGGGGTAAATTATTTTTGGACAGAGCGTAGCGCACACAGGCAGCAGGCGGGGAACACTCTACTAGTTGCTTCCCATGATTGCATAACGCTCCATCCGTGAAAGAAGTCAAATTTCAAGGGCTACTAGTGGCGACTACATGCAGCAGGCCGCCGGATGAACTTAGTTATCACATGTTTATCATGGGGAGAGCACTCGTTGCTGTTTCTGTGCTGTCATACTGAAGCTTTTTTTGTGAAACTTCGACTCTAATAAAAACTTCCAAGATGAAGTTCAATGAGCGTAATGTGGCATACTTTGCCTCGTGCAACTCCCCCATCGACAAAGAGGGGATCCTGTCGAAGCGAGGTGAAATAAACCGAGGCTATCAGAGGAGATGGTTCATTTTGAAGGGAAACCTTCTATTTTATTTGGAAAAGAAGGGCGATCGAGACCCTGTCGGAGTGATAATTTTAGAGGGATGCCGTGTGGAGCTGGCAGACAGTGAGGATAGCCAGTTCACATTCCAGATTTCATTCCCCGGCGATGGAGCCAGGACGTACATTCTGTCCGCGTACAGCCAGGATGAAATGGAGTCTTGGATGCGAGCTTTGTCATGTTCCAGCTATGACTACATGAAGGCAATGGTGGACGAGCTTCAACGTCAGCTTGATGAACTGACCCATGACTCACACGGGGACGGACAGATGCGTCCGGGGCGCTTTTCCTATGTCACGACGGGTCATCCGGATGACCACTACCTAGAAGACATGGCTGAACACCCCGGTAAGTTGGGCATTTACGATAAAGCGAAAACGGAATCCTTATCACATCATGGAGCGCCCCGACAAAATGCTTTCCAACGCAACTCAGTGCCTGCAGCGCAGTATAGTAACCCGTCTTATGCCATCTGGGATCCACTTGTTTCTTCAAACAGCCATAAGTGTACTGACCAAGGGAATGGTGGTACCCAGTCTACTACGGCGCCTCAATTCTTTGTGGAGAACATCAATGGTGGGGACGTCAACAATGGCGATGAAGCTAGTATCTTACAGTCGGACATTAGTGTGTCTCAAAACCTGCAAAAGACTTCCCTGAATCCCAACTCTGCTACTGCCCCCGGTCCTGGACGCGTTGCTAGATCGGTCTTCTATGAAAATGTGTCAACCTCCCCAAGGATGATGCCACGAAGCGGAACCACCAGAGCCCGGTTCTTCACTAATATTAATAAGGTGCAAGGCGTGCCAATCGCAAAGTCGGAACAGGCTCGATATCATGAACACGAAGTACGATCATTCTCGGAGATGCACGCTGAATTTGGAATGCTGATTGTGCAGAAAATTAATGAGCACAGGCAGCGAAGAACCTCATCGTCGTCGTCATCTTCTTAGAGAGCCTTAAAATTTCAATATTCCAATTTTTTGGAAATTTGGGGAGTTTTTGTATACAGATTGCATTTGATGGATACAGAAATTAGCATTTAACTAATAAATTGGAGTGTTGTTCACTGCAGCCTGCTCCCTGCCCTGGAATTTCATTATTGAGAGGGCAAGGCCATTTTCATTTTGCAGCTCTTCTATTTGGTCTTGTCCTAACTATCATGGAGGTAGACCTCCATGGTACTATGTACTTTGAACCTTTGATAAGGTTGATATTTAGATCCTTTCTTACTCCAACAAAATCCAACAGTGGTAAATTCAACACCCAAACTGTTGGACTCTTGTTATGGTGGTACTTTCTATGCAGGGCTCAATGTCATAAATCACTAATAAGATTCATCTTAAGACCAGGACTCAAATTTTACAATGGACTGCTGGCCCAAGGCCAGTGGTGTTAGTGTTGGTCCAGTGAACTTACATTGTATGACCTGACAAGTCATTGCAAGTCCAGAGGCTTGTGTTTTTTCAATTGAATAACAATAATACATGTACCTCACTGTTTGATATCTTGAACAGAAACAAATTTGTTCACCTGTTGACTTTGGGTCTGATTAAACCTTTCATTTCCATTGAGTAATGAAGTATACTTAATACCCCTAAAGACATATGAGATTATTAGTGCTCCATCGTTCAAATAAATACAGTTAAATGCATATTGCCAGAACCCAAGAAGTTTTTTCTCTCACTATGGTTCTGGTCTTGTACAACCATTTCTGGTCGAAAAATTATTTTTTATTAAGTCCTGTCTTGTGGATTTTTCTCAAAAATTTGAGCCCTGAAGACGAGTTGTTGGAATTTCCGTAGTGATTCTGTATTGTGACATCAAACTTTGCGCAATTAGTGTTGATACAGCTTAAAGATTGATGTTATTCTTGGCTCTTTGTGAAATTGACCCCAGCTGGTCTTATAGTATAAAGCAGTATACTAGTTCTGTCCTCAAGTCCAACAGAATCAAACAAAACATGCAGTTTGAATTTTGATGGGTTGGAGATGGTTAGGGATTTATGATGTACGTTAACTTGGTTTTGAATTTAGTGTTCCGTTTCTTACGACCAGAACCTATACTCTGACACTGACAACACCAGAACTTGAGTACTGGTAAACTAGACATCCCAGCCACGACACTAGTGAAGTTCATTGTCCAAAGCCATCGTAACAATAGAGGCTTATTAAGGATAACACATTGTGGATTTTAGAATCTTGGTAATCCATCTAAATAGCATTTTGAAGGGTCTTCAAAATTAAGCTATTTTCTTGATTTTGACAGCATTTCAAACTAAATTATTTGTCTGTAGGATTGGTACTGGTACGAACTTTATAATGAAATTAATGAGTATGGTTTCTGATAAAAGCACATTTTTTGTCCAAAAGCAGAGGCATTACACATTGAAAATGTTATTCCTGAAGACAAACTTAACACTTCAATCTAGAAAGCTGTCTGTAAGAGGTGCATTTGGGCCCCTTTCCCTCAGGGACAGTATTCCCGGGCTTCTTATTGACGCGTGGTTTCTTAAGTGGTGCAACGGTGGTGATGACACAGCTCTTTTCTTGCGACTGTGCATGTGACTCACAGAGTAACAGATGTGCTAAACTGTGAACATGAGTTTTTAAAGAAGACGAGTGCCAATGAAACTGTGGAACACAATGCACTGTACACGAATGTGTACACTGTCTCTCAGTTGGCAATCCTACCAAAAAACTGTTGGCACAATCAACTCCATGTACGTCAGAAGCAAACAAAGGCAACTGGACACCTGTCTCTCCCTTTTTGGTGGGTGTTTGGCGCTTTTATTGGGTACTTAAAATTTGATTACTCATACTATATTGTATGCCCCCCCCCTTTGCACTTTTCAGAATTTCTCAATCAACACCTCAGACAATTCTAAAAGTTATGCAATTTATTGACTTGATAGTAAGTTAGATTTAGTGAGAAAATTAAGCATAAGTTAGATATTGGGTTTAACCATGACAACACATACATGACCAATCATTTTGACTTCATATTTGTAGTTTTTTTTATAATTTGTGAGGTTATGGTATTCATGGATTGTAGACAGAGATATTAAATGGTAAAATGTAGGAGTAGAGTTGAAAACGATTATTTCTAAGGATTATGATGTGGACTTTAAAGGGAAACAACATCATCGGTAATAGACTGTGCAAGTCTCGCGCGTATTCGAACATTGGGATCCGTTAAAGCGCGTGAGTTTGTTTCTTTAAAGCGTTAAAGCAATGTATGTGGGACCACAGTGGTCCCAAAAATGTTCGAATACGCGCGAGACTTGCACGGTCTATTGCTTTTTTCTTTTCTTTTTAATGTTGATTTGTGGGGTAGGATTTTAAATGAAGTATTGTAATGAAGTACCTGTTTACATTTGTGCATCCGTGACTGTCAAGGAAAATAACGCAAATGGTGATGATTGTAAAGCTTGGAGACAGACCGTGTGTTAGAACTCACACATTCAAACAATGGTTGGTCGATCAAAGTGAAAATAACTCTAGCAAAACCATTTTGCTGGATACTTGGGAATATTATTCAGTCCTAAGTAAGTTATTTTTGTAGTAACTTGGATTTTTTTTTCATGTCTACAAAAATGTAACCTACACACTGCTGATTGAATTACTACTGCCATCTTTCTGAAATGTTACAGTAACTTTTTTGATGCTTTGTGTGCTATTATATTTTCCTTATTAAAGTTATATGAATTAATAAGAGTTCAATTTCTTATTCTTGTCAAGTTTGCTGTAAGAAAGGTGTCACTGTACATGTAAATGCGTTATGGACCCTTTTTTGCAGCCAGTTCTTTTGTGTGTTCGCAAGATTTAGAATGTTGTAAAGTTAGCAATTCACAGTTGGATCGAAGTCTGTTCAAAATTTAACCTGAAATTTTTAGTTCAGCATCCAGAAATGAGGTTACCGGTATTTGTGCTCATTCCTGTACTTACAATGGTGTTGTAGATGAACGATAGTGATTGTTGTGGCTACCACATTTGTTACATTTTTCTAGATTTCCTAACTGAAAAGCTTGTTTGTGTAATACTTACAAATCCATGACAATACAAGTACGTAATAGTGAAGTCGGCCATCTTAAATGGCAATGATAAAACTGTTTTTTTGTTTGCGCAACTATGGTTTATACGTAAATACCCTGAGTTTTATCAAGTTCCTGGCATAATTGGTTCTGGACCTTTTGGCTGCGTAGAAAAAATTGGACACTTGATGCAGCTCAAAGCCAAAACCCAAGTACATGTAGTCTGTAAAGATGGGCTTTTATTAGGAACTTTTTTTAATGTAATAGTTACAGTATAAGGTCCTCTTAAAAATGCACATGAAGAACATATAACTATCTAAAGATGTACTATGTACACATGTATAAGAAGTGCGCATTTATTTATTTATTAAAACGTGTAAAATGAAGTTACTGTACATTATGTAGATGAAACACTGCAGTAACAACACAGTATGTTGCTGTGTACAAAGGCAAACCAATGTTTCTTGAATGTCGTCATAGATTATTACTTGTGCAGTACAAGTCCAAACACCTTGGGAAATTGTTCTGTCTGACAAGGTTTCACTTTGGATAAAAAAAACTAGCAAATTGTTCAAATGAATCACTGAATGATGATCCGTTTCAAAATCTGTGTCACGTAGACTTAATCCTTTTTACTGTACAATGTGCCTACCTAAAAAAAAAAAGCATATTGGGGCAGAACTGCCCCACATTTTGTTTCTCATTTCTGATAATCAAACTGGTTTTTGTTTTGTATTTGCAAGAAACGGTTCATTTGTTTTTTTCCTCTATATGATAGTATATTATTGTCGTGTTGATAAAAGCAAGGATGTTTCTCCTAAATTTGCATAGTTTATGTGAACGCAGGTTTTGGAATGTTAATTAGATGCATGCAAGCCTGGAATTACAAGGAGGCATCAGAGCCATTGCCTCTGTTGCCCTGGTCTTGGGCATGGCTTTGGTGCCCCGACAAAAGTTTCTCATAGACTTGAAGATTTTCCAATGGAAGTGCTTTAAAATGCAAAATCAAAACAGCCTTGCCCTCTCAAAGATGAAATTCCAGGCCTGTACATAAATACAAAAAGTCAAAGACCCTGAGCTACGGCGGCGTTGTTCCATGAAGTGTTTCCGCACAGAGGTACAATGTAGGACTTTGATGCAGAATCGAGTTACGACCTTTTTTCACTGAAACACGACAATATGTGGCATGGTCATTGTTCAATTCTTTCAGGTGTTTTTTTTGTGGAGCTGTTGGTTTATAAAAAAGAGTTTGTGTTGCATGTAAGCCTTCCTTGTGTTTGGACAATGTATCTCTAAAAAATATTATGTTTTTGCTTTTATTTCCTCTTTTGTTTGAAAATAAGGTAATTGTTCAAAACACTATTGAACATGTTGAATACGTACATGTAGCTTATTGTGTTGTACGAGGAGAAGCATTGATAATGGTATAGAGGAGTACATTTATCCATTGAAGTCCTGATACATGTACCTTGTTCTTGAAAGTACAAGTGCAGGTCTGCCACCTACATGTAGGCATTTTTAAAATATTTTTTTTTGTAAAGGGCACCTCTATTAGGAAGTTGAAACTTTCTCGTAAAAATTCAAAGGGCACTAAGGCAATGACTAGGGGCATTGACTATTGAGGCAATTGCCTCGGTATATGTATTTCACTCTCGGACCAACTTCATGGAGGCAACGGAGATGATTGCCTCTGATGTGCCACTGTTCTTTTGCACTCTGCCTCCTAAAATTGTATTATATTCGAATTGTATTATATTCGAAGGGTGTTGTTATTGGCATCCTATACTTTAACCCTTTGTCACATGGTGATCAATCCAAGCCCTTAAAAACAATCTTTAATTTTGGCTCCAGTCTTAATAAGGGATGGTATAACATCAAGGAACGATTTGGTCCAGCAATACCAAGCACATTTTGTGCACATTGCATGCTAATATTAAGTAAACAAATGATGAAGGTTGACTAGTATTCTATTAGCAACTGGTATTGATGGCTTTTTCCTTCGCTATGCAATGGAAATTGTTTATCGATCATGTACATTTACGTGTTGTACATTTGGGTTTATTTGCCACGCAAACATGAATTTCATTGCTACAGCTCGTAAAAGGAAGACGGAGAGGGGCTTCGTCCTCTTGGGCCTGTCAGTCGTTTGCTTTTATTTTAAAGGGGGAAATAAAACAAAACCTAATAGGAACAAATTGTTTTATACAGAATGGTGCTTTCCACAGGCCTATTAATTTTGTTGAAGGTGTTTGGCTTAACTTGTTTGCAAGTTAAAAAGTACTCTGAGAATTGTTCTTCTAAAACTGTACTGAAAATGGTGTTGTTTTTAATTATTAGACTGAGTTTGGCAATTCATTCTAGGAATCTTCAAAGACCTCATTTTTAGTGGCCAGTAAAAAAAAAAACAACAACAAAATACAAAATCAGGCGAGCATGAATTTAACAGGAAGTGGGAGGAGCAAGAAACTGGTTTATTTTTTTAAACTTGGACTACTAGCATGTGTGTAGACACAACAATACCACTAGGAAGGTTAATATTCTACCCTTGCGTTTTGAGAAACTAAGCTGTTGACTTTTCTCAGGTTTGTTATGTGAGTTGTAGCTTTTAAAAACAAGGATAAGGACGACATGTAAATGTACTCTTTGGAAAATCTAACGAGCTGCACTTTTGGCCTGTTCCCATTGTATTTAATTATTTGCATGGTTGTTAATTATTCATTACATGAAGTAATGACCTTTCCGTTGCGATAACACAAGTACATGTAATGTAACAAGCAAGGATGGAAAGAGAAGGTTAAAGATTAAGTGGTAAACATGTACTGTAAACTGCACTTGATAGGCCTTCAAAGCCAATATGTCTGAATGGCCGGGCTCATTTTTCTTGACTGGAGGGCACATAGTGGCAGACAGTTTGTAGGAAAACCAAGGCATTACTCCCCATTTGAATTTGTGTATGATTTGGAATTTTCAACAGTTCTTTATTGTAACATTTTGCGTATTGAAGCGTAAACCATCAGGCAGAGGTGTAACTGTATTCAGTGAAATTTTTACTGCGAGACTGTGGCTGTTCTTGTGAAACTGCAGCTGTTCTTGCGGTACTGACTGCTCCAATGCTCTCTCAGAGTCGGGAGCCAACAGTCTCTTGAATCAGTCGCATGCTACCACCACGACAAACATTAAGGATCAGTCAAAAGTAGATACATGTACCTCTTAAAAGTGAATTGTGACTTTATAATGTACCTGCAAACTATTTGTAAATTGTGCAAATGTGGCAAATAGTTTCTCTGTAATTTAATTCATTTGGGCACAGGGCCCAATTTTATAGAGGAGCTCATGTATAAACATTTGCTAAGTACAAAACGACTGTGCTTCCCCTCAAAATGTTACCAGCCAATTTAACATGGTTTATGCACCATCTGCAACTGGTATCCTGCTTTTGTGCTTTGCAGAATATTGTTGAGTGTTATTTCAGCTCTATGAAATTGGGCCCTGATTGATGTCACAATTGTATGCTTATTGAGTTTGAGTTGGCTTTAATGTAACCCTGCATGTACTTTCAGTTTGGTATACTAATTATTAAATTAATAATGCATATAATATTTTGTTCCAACGAGTAGTTGTGGTATTGATGTTTTTAAATTCAGCTGTAGAATTTTGTTTTAAATGAAGCAAGCCTTTTTAGACCGAGTTTTTGTGTATTTGATTAAAGAAACCTTGAACAATATATTACACTTTATCAGCCACCCAAATTTGGTAAACATTGCACTGTTATTTAAATGAAAATGTATAACTTTGATACTTGATTAAGTTGAGGAAGAGGAAATGTTCTATGAAATTGTATCATATTCTTGTGTTTGTTAGTGAAAATGACAAACGATATGATAAGTAGTATGTATACACTGACACCTATAAATGCAAGCCCCTCTAGAAATCCAATTTGTGCCTACACAAAAACACAACAAAACAGGGAAGGGATACAAAATACCAGTGGTTTGACAACTATTTGATTAAGTGAAATCTTTCTTTTGGAGTGGTGAAGCCGGGATTTATTTATTTATAATAATTATTATTATTATTTTATTATTATGATGATGATGTAGATGATTTTTTTTTGGGGGGGGGTGGGGGTGGGGTTGGGGTTGGGCACACTTCACAGGGGAGGGGGCATTTCAGTGGAGGTCCTTGGGCCATGTTTTTCCCCTTGGCTTCCACATCGAGGCTATTTGATGAAATGTGGCAAAGAGCTTATTCCAAGCAACAGAGGTAGCTTTGGCAAAAGTGTGGTGTCCATATTATATACATATCTAGACTATTTGTTCATGTTTTGGGTCTGCCGTTTTTGAGTTGTTGTATCGTTTAAACTTCAACACTTTTTAGGAGGAACATGCGAACATTATGCAATATGTAACAAGTTAATATATTTACACAATTGTATCACCCTTGATAAAATGATTATAAACGAGTTGTATTTTCCAATAAAAAATCTTATTAAATATTTTACTTTTTAATTTCCAGTGTATTTTTTATTCATTTGTTTTTGTCTTTAATGTATGACTTTCTTCTAATACATGTAAGGTTAGGGATATTTACTTTTTTCAAGTCCTTATCTTTTGAGGAAATAAAAGAATTGTAAATAACGGAGTGTTTTGCCAATCAAATCAATGATAAGAAAATATTTTAAAATGGCATACAAACCCACAGATTCCTCAATGACTTTGGGTTAATATAATGGGTAAACTTCAGGCTAAAGACTTTGTTCGTGTAAAGGCAGTAATATGCAACTTTTCTCCTGATTTCCTTGTTTTTGGGTTCTCGTCGTCGGCTGTGGAACTAAGCCTGGCACTTTCCTCTTTTTGACAAACATGCCTGCGTAAGCAAGGGTGAGGAAGATTTTCCGCTGGTTGTCTTATTTTAAGAGGCAAATTCATGTTCGTTGTCCACTACAACACACCGTAGGCGTTTCATTGCCTGAAAAACTCTTAAAAAGGATAAGGAGAAATTCCAAACAGCAACATTTTGAGAATTGAAGGCAATGTACCTCTTTAAGAGCACCTCAACTCTATTTGAATGTCTACTGGAACATTTGAAGTGCCACAAATAAGTCAAGAAGTACTTGTTTTCCTTTCTCCATGCTTGTATATGGAGGCAATTGCCTCAGTGAGGTACATTTAATACCCATACCAGGCCTCAGACTTAGAATGTGTGCCAGCCCCAGATTTGAAAGCAACGTGCCCCTTGAAGTTTAAGAGCACCAACATTGTATACTCTATTTGAATTTCTAATAGAAGTTCGGTAGTGGCACCATGAGGGCAAGTACTGGTACGAAGGCGGTTGCTGCTGTGAGGCACATGCACCAGCACCGTCAGGCCTCAAAATTGCAGAATATGTGCAAGTCCCAAACAACTGATATGTTACCTCTGCATTTGTGACCCAGGATTTAAATTAATGTTACCCATATTATGAACTGTTGATGTTTAATAATTACGCGTAAATAAACGAATCACGGTCCTTCATTTTATCTTACTGCAATGATTTCATTGTAGTTTAATACTGGGAAGTCATCAGTTAACTACACCATCAGCTAGTACAGTAAAGTTGGAAACTTCGTACGTTCCGGGTCATCATTCTTTGGAAGGTTGGAATTTGGAAACAATCCCTCGAACGACATTGTAAGCCCGCTCATGTGGTAAAACCCTCCTGCATATTGTTTTAACTGAAGTTTGCGTGTCAACTTCTAATCAATTGGATCAATCAACTTGGTTCTTTAGCCGATTATTCTATTTTTCGATTTTTAATTTGGGTCTCCGTAGAGACCATCAAAAATTGCATATGCCGACGGTATTTCACGTCGTCATTGCGGGGTATTGGGATAAGTTTTCAACTAGCAATAATCGCACCTCGGATAGACCTCATTGGTTACGATATCGCCTCTGCGCAAAGATAATGTAAATTGCGCACTTGGTAGTAGCGTTCAAAACGATATACTCTTGTACTCATGATGCAAAGCCTGACACATAGCCACTGCAAAGCGAGGTTTGGTAGTGTGTTTACGCATGCGCGTGACCTGTCATCCTGAATGATAAGAGTGCATAATAATTAGGGTGAAGCTGTACCGCCACAATGTCCACT
This sequence comes from Pisaster brevispinus, assembly GCA_023634235.1. Lineage (NCBI taxonomy): Eukaryota > Metazoa > Echinodermata > Asteroidea > Forcipulatida > Asteriidae > Pisaster > Pisaster brevispinus. Next base: position 23,106,304 of record JAMKCF010000003.1, on the reverse strand, counting down.
CTCACGTGAGCACTTATTATAATGTCCCGTTATAATTTGACATTTACAAAAAAAAACAGTTGGAAAAAGCCTGTTTAAAAAATGACCGAAGAATAAAAACTTCTCATGTGTGTGGCAACAATCAATTTGCGCTCGCTCATACTCATACTTACGTACTTGCCACGGTGATTTTTCGTTACGTAGGCCATGCGTAGGCCTATAACAATGAATTAGTTGTGCGTGTGTGGTAGTAGTCTTGGTGCAAGACGTTTCTCGTTTACCTTTCACGCACAGCGCGGCCGACCCGCTCATATTCAACCATGGAGGAAGGAAGAGAGACTCACCAATATAGTGAGTTGAATGAGCGGGTCAGCCGCGCTGTGCGTGAAAGGTAAACGAGAAACGTCTTGCACCAAGACTAGTGTGGTAGTAGCCGCGCAGATCAGAGGATCAATGAACAATGGGTTATCTCTCGCACAATTAAATTGTTGAAATATGTATATATTTTGGTGTACCATAGGGGGAAATCGAAATGGAGTTGACAATGAATGCAAAATAAAATAAATTTAAAAAGTTACATAATTCGAAAAATAGTCCAGCCTGTAATATCCAAACAAATCATGTGCCACTTTGTGACCTTGACGTTCCTCCTGTTGGACTATTTTCAGGCAGTGTATCGCGATGCCACCTCGTCCCACAACCGCGTTAAAAATTTAAAAAAAGAAGTGTAAAAGCTGTTTCCTTCCTGTGAAGAGGCGCCAAAGTTGCCTACTCATAATTGAAGACCCCGCCACTAGAGGGCCAAGGGGATCAACCACACTGATCTCAATTCCGTCAGGCACTCATGGGCTTGTCAAATCTTAAAAGATATAGGGAGTTATTCCAGGGGGATGTTGACGAGTGCATATTGAGCTGAGGTTGTAAACGATTATTATGACCCAGACGTGCCGGTAAAGGGTAGATGTTAAATGCTATGCAGACCTTTCGAAAATATTGGTATTAATTTGTTTGTTTTTTTAGTACAAGATACGCTGAGTGTGAGGTGCAATTCATTTTTTTGTGATGGTTACTCTTGAAGCATGAAAGTGCATTGCATTTACACAGAAACAGTTTTTAAAAACACCCCATCTTCCCTCATCTGCTTGAATTGTGAAGATTATCTCGCACTATTTGATGTCTGGCAGACAGTTGCAAATCGATTGTTAAAAATAACTTTGATTGAGCAATTTCTTGCCACAATAGCCAGAGGAAGACTTTAATTATTGAGATGAAATTTGGCTTTGGGAGCCGACGACGAGGCTCTATTAATAAAGGCATAAATCCTGAAAGTTTATATTCAGCCTTGGTAATGGTATATCATGGAGCAATAAACTAGATTATTGCTCCATGGGTATATGTTGTTACGTAGACAACTCTTCAGTGAATGTACTTATGAACTTTCCCCTAGTGTGAATGCTGGACGATCGGCAATGAAAAGTTTGAAAAGACTCGACTCCAACCAAAGACAAATATCCTAAGCATCTAAGTCTAAAATAATTATAAAACCTATTTGGCAATTGAAAATCGTAAGATAAAAAACATCGATAAAAAATCTTCGAGTTCCCATGCCGGGAATTGAACCCGGGCCACGTGGGTGAAAACCACGGATCCTAACCACTAGACCACATGGGATGTCATGGTAGATGACGAATCAAATAATATATAAACATAATAACTGCTCACACGCGTTGCAAATACCAGGGAATATATGCTAAAGTTGTTGTAGTCGTCTTATTTATTTACCATCTATTAAAGGGTGGGGTCCTATTGCAAAATATTTACAATCTACTGATTGGGTATTATGTGTAGTTGTATTTTACAACTACATATCTAATTTATTTTTCTACCGTAAAATGCAATTTAAATTATTTTTTCTGTTTATCAAACGAAACCGTAAGCTGAAAATAAAAACATTGCAACAGTCGTGTGTATAGGTTAAGTTTATGAAGTCATAAAGAATACATGAAGACAAAATTAGTTGGTTACCAGCGAATGTTTTCGCTACCATCAAAATACAGATTCATTAAAATAAAATGGCGGATGTTCGGTCTCGGATGTCTTCTGCCAAGTCGGCGGGTGGCGATCAAGAAAACGCCAATTCCGTGGCAAACTTGAATGATGATAATAATGGTAACCCTGAGGAAAAGAAAAAGAGTAACAGACCTGCAAGTAAGTGTAAAATTACAAACTGTGAACGCTTTAAAATCAGTTAAACGTCGCCTTAATTTCACAAACCTTTTTAGTTTTTCACTTTCTCTATCTCATTCTCAATACAGACACACAACAATACAATGTTCTTTTTTATTTTATTTTTTAATGTTTAGTTCCGCTTTTTCATGTTTCTCACACAGTGGAGTGGTCTGATGTTACTTAATACTTGTACTTGCCTCAATGACCAGGGACTGTCTAAGTCAGTGTCTGTACCTTTTCTTTTTGTCAAAATATTAATTATTAAGTATTATTCCTACTAGTACTACCTACTAGTAGTACTAACTTAACTTAAGTAACTAAAAACTAACTAAACTATTTCCAATCTAACCAGTCTGACCAGTCCTACCTCCACTCGACTCCAAAGTCTGTGGTCTGATCATGATGGTTGAAAGTGGAAGTAACGTTAAAAAAATGTTCATGGCCTTAATTTAGTTCCAGGTCAAACTATCCTTGCCACCCTGTCTAGAGACTTGTTCATTTTGTTGTTGACAGAAAAATCATGTAGACATGGTAGAGCCAGCCAGTGCACAGTATATTTTCTACCTCCCATCACAACACAAGCATTCAGTCATGTCAGTAATTCATTATTGTATCTGATCCTGGGGGGCTGTACTCTTCTTTTGTGCTCCCGGGTCCTACTACTTGCCGTCAACTCGCCGACTTGCCGTCAACTCGCCGTCAACTCATTTTTGTGCCGTCAACTCATTAAATATACATCAAAAATTTATAAATGGGGCAAGGAAGTGTTAAGTCTGGGCTAAACTACATATTTCTTATGGTTTTTGGTACAATTTCATTTACAAAAACGATTTTGTGTAGATAAATAAATAGTATAAACGCAGCAATATTCTGATATCCAGAGTGCACCATCCACCCGCAGCCATCTGCAATATAGCGCCCTCTGTTGTCCATCCATAGCTTGATACTTGCATTTCACACCCATACCATGAATGGTACAGTCCAAGCTCCGTGAAAAGGAAAGATTGCGGCCAACGGCTAACGCTGCGTTTATACTATTTATTTATCAACACAAAATCATTTTTGTAAATGAAATTGTACCGAAAACCATAAGAAATATGTAGTTTAGCCCAGACTTAACACTTCCACGCCCCATTTATAAATTTTTGATGTATATTTAATGAGTTGACGGCACGAAAATGAGTTGACGGCGAGTTGACGGCAAGTCGGCGAGTTGACGGCAAGTAGTAGGACCGGTGCTCCCCTTACCAGGCGAACGACTATGTGTAAATTTGTGTTTAGACTGTGTATCAACAATTTGCTATTCCATCCATTTATGTTATAATAATACTAAATAGCCCAATAAATAGTGCCAAAGCTTCTTGGCCCTACGCCAATTACTAGAACCTTCTGGAGGTGAGATAATTTTTTGAAATAAAACCCACGTTTTGATGCCGAGATTTGTTCCCCTGTTGTCACTTACAATTTCACAATTATAGAGAGCACATAACACGAAAATGTGTGTATTATTGGCTGAATAGTCTATAAAACAGAGCCTCCACTGCGGAAAACGAATCCGCAGCAAGCAGTGCGGAGTAAAACCGCGCACTGCAGCAACACGAAAAAGACTGAATAGGTAATTTTTACCACCATTTCAGCGAACCAAACCAGCACTCGTGCGCACATGATGTGCATCAGTAAACATCTTGGCGCCAACGATGTTTAATCGAGCGATTTGCCAGGGCACCGAAATATTTCATCAAATGTATACACACCAAAAAAAGCAGGCACATTTGTGGCTTTACGTCCCATGGGAAGGACAAAGCAATAATGGTAAATGTATCTTGCTGAAGGACAGTAGGACACAAGTGCCAAGTGCATTTTAACTTTCTCACGAGAGAACAATAAATCCGGGTGCTTGTTTATGAGAACCTTTGTTATCTGTCCTTTGTCAAGTCAGGGTTTCATTGTGACAATGATATTTTCAAAGGAAAATGATTACTCCCCAAGCTCCATAAAAGTTCTGAAAAATTATACCTCGCAGAGGCTCAGAAATTACTTTGGAATTCCGACCTGACCCAAAGTGGTCAACACGAAGTTAGAGAATTGTTTTGTCCTCTTCTGTAAAGACTCTATTGGAAAATGAGTGCCTCACAAGACAAATTTTGGCTGTGGAGCCCTTCTTTAAGACTAAATGTAATTCATTGTGTTCATGTCCTCAGACACTGCCTTTAAGCAACAGAGGTTACCGGCCTGGCAGCCCATCCTGACCGCCGGTACAGTGCTACCAGCATTTTTCATCATCGGGATCATCTTTGTGCCTCTGGGAGCTCTATTTCTGGTCACATCAAATAATGTAAGTCATTAATTTGGGCCTTGTATCCCTTTTCACACTCGATGATTTTCCCAGGAAAATCCTGGGAAAATTTGGCTGATCTTTTGACACCCGAGTTGCTAACCCACACAAACAATTGAGAAGTTTGTAGCCACTCTTTCTTAGGAGCAGGGTTAAGCAAGATAAACTCTTCTTTTTTTTTGCTGGAAAATTGCATCAATTGTGATTGTGAAACGAACATAGGGTGGGGGTGGTGGGGTTCAAATTCCTGGGGTTTTATATCTGTAATGAATTGGCTCTGTAAGGTGAAGACGGGTTATGAGTGATCTGAGAAGATAGTTCTGCCTTGAGATGCAGGGGGGAGGGGAGGAGGGGTTGCCATGTGACTTTATTTTGGGTTGGGATTGGGTTGACTCTGTCCAGTGCCCCTCCCCTTCTCTAAGTTTCCCCTCCTCTATGGACTATAATCATAAAGCGCTTGCCTCTCACCATAGTGGCCCTGGTTTGATTCCGAGCTATGGCCATCTATGGGAGTAGGGTTAAGCATTGATTCTCTTCTATGCCACAAGGGTTTTACTCTGGGCTGTCCGTTTTTCCCTCTGGAAAAATCAAACACTTTCAATCTCTGGCTGTGCTCCGCCGTCATACACGTACAGTATTGGCTGATGTGGCTGGCTGCCAAAGAAGCCTATGCATGCCTACACAGCTCAAACACATAGTAGAGTTGCATCCTTCGCATTTCAGCTTCTCAGCTGCAAGTACGTTAAGGATGATTAGCTTCCCAAATTATTATTTATGCGCACTGCATAGTACGTGTAGCCAGAGTAGGGCTACAAATCACAACTTTATCAGAGTCCACAGGTTTGGGTGTCGAGTTAAGCCAGCCCTTCCTCTGGGGTTCAGCTCATGATATTGGACTCTGATAGTGCGAGGAAGGATACCGGGTAAACAGCATTTGGGAATTGGGGTTAAAAAACCCATCCATTAACCCAACTCCCTTGGAAGGCAAGTTTGATCCCTTCCTTGATCCACCGGAACCCAAAGGAGTCTTTTCAACTCGGGACCACACCCGAGCTACTTAACTGATGATATTAAGATTAGAATGCTTGGCGTCAGCATGGTGTACATGTAGCCGTGTACATATGTTCATGTAGTACCAAAGAGCAAAGAATATCCACTGTACATTCCATCCATGGCAGGCCTTGAACTACGCTCTTGAAGGGGCACGGCAATTTTCCTCTGGTTAGGTGGCACTCTATGAGGACAATTTAAATTTGTATTGGAACTTTGCAAAGGGCACCACAGCACAAGCACAGGGCACGTCGGCAATTGCCATGATTGCTGTGGGTGCCGTGGGTTAATTCGACGCCTGCAATGGGGAGTTAAGAAGTGCAAGGATGTACATCAATCAATCAATCAATCAATCAATCAATCAATCAATCAATCAATCAATCCATCAACATTTATGTCCATACATTAAATCAAAATAAACAACTTGATTAGTTAACAGAGACTGAGGAGACTGTATGGAGGCATGACCCATAAAAGCAAATTATGCTTGTCGGCTGGGATGCCTTGTAAAAAACAAAACAAAGATGGAAAATAATTAAATGGTTAATTCATTTCATTACTTTCAAAACCAATTTGTTTAATTGAGTCTAAAAGTTCTTATCTAATGGTCCAGAAGGGGTTATGTTCAACCCCCCCAACCCCCCACCCACCCCCCAAAAAACCCACCTCATAATATTGTAAAACTGTGTTGGAAACAGTAGTACAATGGTGTAAGCGTGTGTGTAGATTCTGATGGTGAAACGGAGGGTTTTAAGGTACAGTTATCAACGTATTACATTTTGTTTGACAGGTGAAGGAGGTTGTTGTAGAGTACACAGACTGCATGTATCGCAACGAGACGGATAACATGACGTACAACTGTAAAGACCTGTTTGATCAGATGCCCGACATGGGAATAAGCTGCAAGTGTGAGGTGGAGTTCACACTTGATACTAAAATGGAGGTTGGTATCATTCATTGTTTTTTTTGTTTTTTTTAAACATTCCCAAGTGCTTGAACTATGATTGGTTTGGTGTAATTCAATCTTCACAGTCTTGGAACTTGTCATTGAATCTGGGCTCGAATTTGGAAGAAATATATCCACAAGACTGCAGGGCTTGTATCTCAACGTTTTTACTGGAGCAGAATTTTTTTTACAAGACCAGAATCAAAATGAGTTGAACAAGCACTTAAAAGAAAATCTATCTCATTTGTCTTACACCAATGTATGTGTAGTACTTTGATTCTGAATATAATTGAGAGATATTATCACACTCATTGTCAAAATTTGTTGACAAAAATATTACACAATGAGTTAACCATTTATAGCTCAATAGAAAAACACAAGACCACCGGGCTTGTCTGGTTATGAGCTTTCTGGCCCGATGCTAAAATCACTGCCCTCGGGCCTGTGGTGCAGTGTTAATTTTGAGCCCTGTCATTGAAGTAATAAGGTTTGGATAATCATTCACCCAAAAATACTTGAATCTGAGAAATGATTCATGCATTTGTAGCCGTAGCTGCCAATTCGTATACGGCCTCATTTTAGTAAAAAAAACCTCAGTCAGATACCCTGTATTCACACTGAAAATAATAGTCATGATAAATCATGAAAGGAGACCTGACTGTTTTTTCTTCTGAGCCCCAATTTGGTCACACTGAGGCCGTGTCCAAAATTGGTGGCTACGGCTGTTGCTAAGTTTGTTGCTATGGGCTTCCAATGCTTGATGACTTGATAATCAAGCTGCAGCCGCTAGCAGCCGTAGTTTGGACACTGCTTAATTTTCAAATGGAACTCGGACAGGATCATCATCGTTTGGCATGACCTTGCGTTTGGTTCGCCTTGTCTTTAGATTGTAATGGGGGTGCATTCCTGGGGCTGCGGCCTGTACCTGTTCTCTTTCAATCGCAGCTATTCTCAGCTCTACCACTCCACTTTGTCACATTGTCTATCCGGTGCAGCTTAGAGCAACTTCTGCCAGGACTTGTACCCATAGGCAGACCATCTATAACTGCGTCCGGTGGACCTTCCTGTGTCATGATTCGAGCGCACCACATAGCCTTCCATTCAAACATCTCCCCACCTGTAGGACAACAGTGTCCGCCCAATCAGCTCCGAGAACAACAGGGTTGCATTATATTAAAGTTTTGGGTAACTTGCGTCATTTCAGGGGGACGTGTACATGCTGTACATGTTGACGAACTACTACCAGAACCATCGGCGGTACGTTAACTCCAGGGATGATATGCAGCTCCTTGGGGATGCTGCATCCCAGACCGTGCCAAGTACCTCTTGCGAGCCATATGAGGAAAGAGACACCAATGATGCGCACAATGAAACTGATAATAAACCTATTGCTCCTTGTGGTGCAATCGCTAACAGCCTTTTCAACGGTGAGTCGCTGTCTTTAGTATAAAACACAATATCAACTGGAGAGACCAAATGTCCAATAAATCCCTCTATGGCAAGCTAATGCAGATTTCACAAGAGATAGGATACAAGCACAGGCCTGGAATTTCATCTTATAGAGGGCAAGGCCACTTTCATTTTGTAAAGGACATTTCCATGGGACAAATTTTAAAGTCTATTGGGGACTTCTGCACGGGCACCAAGGCCAAGACCAGGGCATTAGAGTCCCTGGCCTCCACGTAGCTTCAGCTGGTCCCAATTTCATAGAGCTAAGTAACACTTAATGACACCATCGCTCACTTATTGAGTAACAGTTTTTAATTAAAAAGTAATTAGTCCGCTTTTTTTTCTTCAAAAAATCAAAAAAATTCCAAGTTCCACAACTGCACCTAGCCAAATAGTATGCCAAATGTCTTATCACTATCCGGGGTTTGTTTTTCACTAACACAATCCAACAATGACCCGTTCTCCAGGAATTCCCATAGGAATTGTATACTAATTACCTAGCCTTGCTAATTTGTGTGAACAAGGGGTGTTATTCAAAGAAATAGTTGATTGAGCAGAAAGAGACATGTGGGCTTATCTCAAAATACAATTTTGCTTGAATTGATTTTATTTAGTCAAATAGGTCTATATCTAATGATTTTGGTGACTTACAGGGACTTGATTTGATTCTTCACAGAAATGTATTACACGCTAAAATCAAACTGTTACTCAACAAGTAAGGCACGGTGAAATGGTGTGATTTCTTTTTGATGGTGTCACGAAGAGTTAAGCAGGTACTATTGCTTAGCAATTTTCTGCAGAGCAAAAATGAGCAGGATACCAGTCACAAATGTTATATAAGACATGGTAGTTTGGCTGGTAAACTTATTCTGGTAAGCATAATTTTGTTGTGCTTAGCACCAGCAGCTCTATGAAAGTGGGCCCAGGCTTGCGGGCGGATGGGCCTGACAGGACAGTGGTACCAGACATGGCCTCCTATGCATCAGCGCATGGTCACATGACCATCAATCCACAGCCGCCAAAACTCATCTTGTCAAAAAAGAAAAGAAAAAGTAAAATGTTTGTCTCTGCCAAGAGCTGGAGTTTTTAGATGTGTGTTAACCTCAATGACTAGACAGTAAATGCACAAACTTATTTTGATTTTCATTGTATATTTTGTCTTCTTTATGCCCTCGCAGATACATTTAACATCACATTTCTTGAGGACGGCAGCATGAACATACTAGTTCAGCTGAATGGGACAGGCATAGCGTGGAACAGTGACAGGGAAGCCAAGTTCAAGAACCCAAGCTGTAAGATTTGGTTTTTCTTTGAGCTGCCATTTTCAGACACTTGGAATCAGGGCCCAATTTCATAGAGTTCCCTAAGCACAAAAAGTAGCTAAGCACAACAAAAGTACAGGTTACCAGCCGAGGTATCTTGTTCGCTTCTACGAAGCAAGACATTGTTAAGCTATAAAGTTTGCCTTTGCAGCTCTACGAAGTTGGTCCCTGTCAGTGGTGTAACAGCCTGCAATATTATATCATGTAGGGAATGCATCTCAACTTTCAACACATATACGGCTGTTAGTTCTGTGCACACTTGTGCCACCTTACAAAATAATTTTTCTTTGTTCAAACCCAAATTATTTTGAACAGTTACCCAGTCAGTTTCCCTTGTTGTTTATTACTTGATATTTATTATTAAAAAGTCGCCTCCCCTTAAGGTGATCCCGCGGCTGCCGCTTCCCTGATTGTATCGTAAACTTGGGTGTAATCCCTGGCTACACGGCAGCTAACGGTTGTATGGCTTCTGACTGGCACCCCGAACAAAGATATTGACAAACAGGGAGACTGCCAACATAGGGCTGGATAGCTCAGTTGGTAGAGCGCCGGTACGTTAATCCGGAGATCATTGGTTCAAGTCCCGCTCCAGTCAATTTTTTTTGTTCAAACCCAAATTAAAATCAGTACAGTTAAATGGTTTCAAATGGTTGGTCAACTCCCTGGAAAGTGTTACCAAGAGTAGGAGGGTTAATCACAGTTGGTTAGAAGCCTGAGAGGAGTTATTAAAGTGGAGGAGCTTGTTGTCAACCACATGTACACAGTTAGTTTTTTTCGATGCCGTTGTGCCACCCTTCATGACCTGCATGGGTGTAGGGGTCCAACTGGTTGGTCAACACACTAGCAAGTTGTTGCCAAGAGTAGAACTTGTAACAACAACATTCCCGTTACTTAACAGTTCATTCTGAATTTTTGATTTGATAGCGTTTGAAGGAACCACCAATCCCCCTAACTGGCAGAGGAGCATTGAACAGGTGCCCAACGGTTATGAGAATGAAGACTTCATCGTGTGGATGCGAACCGCGGCCCTACCAACATTCCGCAAACTTCATCGCCGTGTCATTTACACACAGAATAGTTTGTTGGATTCGGGACTACCGGCGGGGAACTACAGTCTCTCTGTTGACTATTGTATCCTTTTGTAATGTTTCCTCCGGAGAGCAGTTGATTTATCTGTTTATAAGTGCACAGCAAGGGTCCCTTTTTGTGTTCAGTGCAGCCTGCCTCATATCTCATGCAAATTGAAAAAGCGAAGTGGTTATAGTTAGTCATGATGTCAAATAATAATAATAATAATGATGGCTTCTTAAATAGCGCTCATATCTGTCACTCAGTAACACTCAAGGCGCTTCAACATTCAGTATTTTCCTGCAAGGTATTTTGGGGCTACGTTTGAAGTATGAGACCTACTCCTTTACATAGCACCATGTAATGGTTTACAAGGTGCTGTGGCGCAATATGCTGCCAATCAAACCAGGAACACAGGGGCGAACCCCTTCTCTTTTCGACAAGTGCACTGGGTTCTTTTACGTGTATTACACAACACACGGGACCAAAGGCTTTACGTCCCATCCGAAGGACGAAGCAATCATGGTTAAGTGTCTTGCTTAAGGACACAAGTGTCACGACCGGGACTCAAACCCACACTCTGCTGATCAGAAACATAAGAGCTTGAGTCCGGTGCTCTTATCCGCTCTGCCACAACACGCCAAAACAGCGTGTGGTGATTGATTACGTAAAGAAAACACAAAAATGGGTTAAAGGTAGGGTAATAGTTCTTTTTTTTTATGTATACTGATTTATTGGCAAAATTATCAAGAAAGATACAATAAAATTCCCTTATGAAACTTTCAGAGTTAACAAGATTACTCATAAAACCATTTTAAAAAAAGTTACTTTTTTTTCTAGAAGAATATTAGTGCATTTACATGTGTGTACATGTAAATTTTATTGGCATGTTCACAAATACTTTGATAGGTCAAAACTTAGTAGTATGCAAATTTTCAGTGTGGCAAAAAAAAAACAACATTAACTGCTTACCAGGCCTAGATTCAAATCCACATTCTGACAATCATCAAAAACCTGAAGCCAGTGGACCACTGAAGATTATGAAAATTTCCCAATAACTTTTCTCATGAATGTTAAACAAGATATAAAAAGAATCCCTTCTTATCTACCCCTACACCACCTAGAAACACTGTACCAAAGGTTGAATGGCCAGGGCTTTTAATTCATTCGCCTTCTGTGATTACATACACAGCTGGAGTGTTCAGTTAATGCATTTTTTTTGGTCTAAATAAATCTCTCGGCCTCGGGGGTCATGGCCTTGTCAGTCTGCTGGCAACAAAGGCCAGGATTTTTTTCAAAATTTTGCAGGGTCACGTAGACCCTCTGAAGGGTATTGGTTTGATAAAAATATTTTAAACCAAATGACATTGATGCTGGGCCGGGATGCGTGGAAAGCGACCCATCCGAAATCACCCGAGATGTTGTCGGCTGAAGACGACCTCTCGCGCACTCTACACAAACCGAAATGTCTAGATCCTTAACCATCTACCAACAGCCTACCCAGTGCACATGTTTGATGGCACCAAGAGCATTGTCTTGACGACCACCTCCTGGCTCGGAGGCAAGAACAACTTTCTTGGCATCGCCTACATCGTCACCGGATCCCTATGCATCCTCTTCGGAGCCTTTTTCTTACTCATTCACATTAAGCATGGTCACAGGTGAGTTCACAGATTCTTTAACCACTTCTTCTTTTTTATTGCAGTTATTCTGACGACAGCATTTGGAAAAGAGAATGATCACGGTTTTTTAGACTTCTACAAACATTGCCGAAAAATAGTCTGTTCAAGTTCCATACGTGAACATTAGTGGATTGGAAAGAGCAGGAACCCTAGGGCTTAGTTTTATCAACCGTGGGAGTCGAAAGAAATATAATGGGTAGAGGGCAGGTTTCGTTTGTTCTCCGGAACTCGACTTTTGAAGATAAACAGGGGCTACACCATGGATGCATTGATCATGTAAGGATCAGAACTTTAAACTCTACTCGTGAAGTTGTCTGACTTTGTAAGGATTTTTCGAACTGCAGGCCCAAAGAAAAAATTTCTTCTTATTGGAACAAGCCCACCTATGGTATCCATACTCAGTCATTTGCAGGGCTGGAATTACACAGTGGCCACGGAGGCCATGGCCTCTGTTGTACCTGGTCTTGGCCTTGGTTTGTGCCAAGTGACTTTTGAAGCTTTGCATGGCCTGGAAAATAAGAAGTCACTATATACGAGTAAACTTGTGGGTACAGCCATGTGTAAAATCCCTCTCGGGAGGAGTGTTTGGCTCTGAGAAGAGGAAGTGCCCTTTGCCAAGAGGACTTTGCCCTTTTGAAAATGAAATTTGCGTTGCCCTCTCAAAGATGAAATTCGGGGCCTGCATTTTGTTAGTTGGAGTGTTTCGGAGGATACGGGAAGGTCTCTAGCCAAATGTAGGAATTTTTTGTTTGTTTACAAGCAGACTTGGCTTACCAGCCAAAATGACGATACTGTTTGTGATCGGTTCCGACAGCCAGTTTTTACCCGGCTACTAAGTTTGTTATTCACATCAATATCCATACAGAGAGGTCATTTTTTAAAATCATTTTTCTTTTGTGCTGCTATTTTCCTTTGCTTTATTCATATGCTGACCCATAGAGGGAAGTGTTTTTTTATGATTTGGTAGGGCCTCTAGCCCAGGTCTGTACACAGGAAATTATTATTATTATTATTATTTTTTGGGGGTGGGGCAAATAGGACTTTTAATTTTAACTATTTTTTTTTAATTTTATTTTATTTATTAATTTTTTTGAATATGAAAGAAAATAAAGAAAATCAGCTTGTTAGCAACGCAGGGGAATTTTAAATTTTTTGAAAATAAAGGCCCAGTTCAAGCCATTTGGCAAAATGTTTGGGTGGTCCTTTTTTTGTGCGCATCATTTTTTTAAAATTTGGGATGGAGTCTTTCTTGTTTGATTTTGGAGAAAATAATTTATATATTTATTTTGATTGATTTGTTATTTTTTTAAATTTTTCCGGGGGCCCCCTTGTTATGGGCCTTCTCTAGCCAAAGGCACTATCAATAGAGTTTAAGGTTGCAGCGTCCATGTAGGCATTTACGTGGGTGTTGTGGTGCACGTAGGAGTTCTAAGCATGTGTCATGTCAGCATGGTTGAACTTCTGTACTTCTATACATGTATGTGTTGAGTTAACGAATCCCCTCTTCCCACAAGAGTAAATGTTGCGATTAATTTTCCGAGATTGTTTGAGATGAATTGCATCAAGTCTTTTCTCCGTATGTGTTAATTGTCTTTTTTTATTTATTCTCCCCTCTGGTAACAATTTTGTCAGTTCTGTCATGTGTTGCGATGGTCAGGGAACCAGGTTAAAGCAGCAGGGGCAAGCATTGTAGGCCGTAGCACAAAATGAGATCTTGAGGTGAGACCAACTCATGGCGGGATCGAGAAGAAAAAATAAACAAACGAAGAAAGCTGCTCACTAACAGTAATTTAACCGCAGTGCACTACATTTTAATATTCATTTTGGCTTGTGTAACACTGAGGGAATAATGGAGGGTGCCATTAACTGTAGGTTTTTTTCTTTGTCACAGGCGAGGTGTTGGCTTCTACAAACAACTGAGCAATCCAAACTTTTGGTCAATTGACACTCTTTGTCGCAATTAATAACCTGCCAAAACAATTCTCATTTTAGGGAAGGGAGAAAGCATTTTTTTGTCCTCAAAACTGTTTACAAAACTATTTTCAATATTTTAGCATTTTTCTGACATAGTAAACTGAATGCCTTTTGTTTTATGGTTTTTTCTCACAGGCTTTTGGTGCAAATTATCACATTGCTAAAATTTCCATTCAATCGGGCGAAGTGAAAAACTCACCTTTCTTGTCTTGGTTAGTCCGAGATGCTAGCAAACGAGAAAGTAGCGACTAAAATCGTTATGTTCAAGTTCAAGCCGAGCTGAACTCCTTTACGTTAAAACTCTTTTCGGTGGTAACTTTGCAGTGGGTAACATGATCACCTCTTAAAATCATCATAATTGGTTTTTAACCCATTAGCCCTCTGCTCTGTAAAGATTTTATTTTTTTTGTTTCGTGGTGTCTCACACATTGTCTAATGTTTCTCTCACTTACCCCTGTGGCACCCTGTGTCTCTCCTATGTCTGTCACACCTCTCCCCTTCCTCTTCCTCTCCCTTGATCCCTATTGTCTCACAGGCCGGGCCCATTGACTGTTGAGGCCAATAACGCTAATAATATACCCTCTGGTGCACTGTGTAAGTACTTGTAGTTGCTTTAGAGTATACATTTTTTTGTTTAACTCGATCTTGCATGAGTTTAAGCTTGATTTGCATGAGTGAGCTCGTAGTAAACCTCCAGTTCCAACCTCTGCATGTTCATTACTTGATTCTATATTTATCTGGCACACTTACCTGGGGGGAAAATGCCCTTGCTCAAATTTGGGGCCAGATTCTTTCATGGCAGACATGTACCAACTATGCACATGCGAACATTGTGTCATTAACCCTATTACTATTGGTGCACTCTTCCTGCCCAACTGACTCGTACCACATAACACCACAGTGAGACTGTGGAGACTAAGTAGGTTAGGCTAGCGTTTCGGGGAGGTACATTTGGGTTTACAGAACACACCGAGGAAACAATGACCAAGAACTTGGACATTTATTGGCTGATCTCAATGTTTGTTGGATTATATCAAAGGAAATTTTGTCAGAGGCTAGGAGTGCAGTCGACTAAAGTCGCCTATGGTCTAGGGTATGAGTGCAGTTGACTAAAGTCACCTATGGTAAGGAAGAGGGGGTACGAGTGCAGTTGACTAAAGTCATCTATGGTAAGGAAGAGGGGGTATGAGTGCAGTTGACTAAAGTCACCTATGGTAAGAAAGATGGGGTATGAGTGCAGTTGACTAAAGTCACCTATGGTAAGAAAGATGGGGTATGAGTGCAGTTGACTAAAGTCACCTGTGGTAAAGAAGAGGGGGTACGAGTGCAGTTGACTAAAGTCATCTATGGTAAGGAAGAGGGGGTATGAGTGCAGTTGACTAAAGTCATCTATGGTAAGGAAGATGGGGTACGAGTGCAGTCGACTAAAGCCACCTATGGTAAGGAAGAGGGGGTATGAGTGCAGTTGACTAAAGTCACCTATGGTAAGAAAGATGGGGTATGAGTGCAGTTGACTAAAGTCACCTGTGGTAAGGAAGATGGGGTATGAGTGCAGTTGACTAAAGTCGCCTATAGTAAGGAAGAGGGGGTACGAGTGCAGTTGACTAAAGTCACCTATGGTAAGGAAGAGGGGGTACGAATGCAGTTGACTAAAGTCACCTATGGTAAGGAAGATGGGGTATGAGTGCAGTTGACTAAAGCCACCTATGGTAAGGAAGAGGGGGTATGAGTGCAGTTGACTAAAGTCACCTATGGTAAGGAAGATGGGGTATGAGTGCAGTTGACTAAAGTCACCTATGGTAAGGAAGAGGGGGTATGAGTGCAGTTGACTAAAGTCACCTATGGTAAGAAAGATGGGGTATGAGTGCAGTTGACTAAAGCCACCTATGGTAAGGAAGATGGGGTATGAGTGCAGTTGACTAAAGTCACCTATGGTAAGGAAGAGGGGGTATGAGTGCAGTTGACTAAAGTCACCTATGGTAAGAAAGATGGGGTATGAGTGCAGTTGACTAAAGTCACCTATGGTAAGGAAGATGGGGTAGAGTGCAGTTGACTAAAGTCACCTATGGTAAGGAAGAGGGGCTACGAGTGCAGTTGACTAAAGTCACCTATGGTAAGGAAGATGGGGTACGAGTGCAGTTGACTAAAGTCACCTATGGTAAAGAAGAGGGGGGTATGAGTGCAGTTGACTAAAGTCACCTATGGTAAGGAAGATGGGGTATGAGTGCAGTTGACTAAAGTCACCTATGGTAAGGAAGAGGGGGTACGAGTGCAGTTGACTAAAGTCATCTATTGTAAGGAAGAGGGGGTATGAGTGCAGTTGACTAAAGTCACCTATGGTAAGGAAGAGGGGGTACGAGTGCAGTTGACTAAAGTCACCTATGGTAAGGTTGAGGGGGTACGAGTGCAGTTGAGTAAAGTCACCTATGGTAAGGAAGAGGGGGTATGAGTGCAGTCAAATAAGGTCCCCTTATGGTATTAAAGAAAACCAATATACATCAGTACCCAAGTTTTCAACAACGAAAAATCAAATACGAATGAAACTTTCTTGGCCTATTGCAGCAGAGCAGTTCAATAGAGCTCCCAATCACAGTTAGCCAAATACTGGCATCTATCACCCAATTAAAAAGTCGGCCACCAATTTAAAGGGAAACTGAGGCTGTATGTAGCAGCAGATTTACATAATCACACCTTGGTTTTGGAATTTACACCTACTTACAGAATTGCATAAAAATATTGAAACAACTTTGCTGCCACCTAGTGTCACAAAGTCTGCAATTAATGTTGTGACAGTGCATGTGCATGGTAATTTCATAATGTATGTTTCAAGATATGTATTTTTCAAGATATGTATTTTTCAAGGATAGGTTCTATCATCAGCCAGTTACAATGCATGATGTGTTTACATGGATAAATCCAACCACCAGAGGGCAGCACATGACACAATTTGTCAGGCCATGTCGGAGTTAGTGACTGCAGGTGCGACCTGATTGTCACGAAAGCAAGCATTGAAGCGTAGCATTGAAGCTTAGACCAGATTACTGCTTAGGCCAATAGACTCTTCAACTTTGCCACATTTGCATCTGCAGCCAGTGGCCGTTGCTGTAACGGAAGCTGCTTTATTTGGTCGTTGTCTGTAGAGAGCATGAAACCAAAGTTTAATTTCAAAACAAGAATTCATACTTCTACAATGTTGACTCTCTCTACTCTTGGAACACTGGTCTGTTGCTTCTGATGTTAAGAAACCTGAACCCTTCTGAAGGTTGGGGGTGGGGGTAGTGGTGGAGGGGAGAGCTACCTAGCTGGTTAATAGACCGTGCAAGTCTCGCGCGTATTCAAACATTTTTGGGACCACGCACATTGCTTATTGGAGAATTCTGGGAGCCTGTTGCCTA
This sequence comes from Pisaster brevispinus, assembly GCA_023634235.1. Taxonomy (NCBI): domain Eukaryota; kingdom Metazoa; phylum Echinodermata; class Asteroidea; order Forcipulatida; family Asteriidae; genus Pisaster; species Pisaster brevispinus. The sequence continues at coordinate 23,088,875 of JAMKCF010000003.1, read as the reverse complement.
TATAAATTGCCTCGCATGACAAAGCCTTTATGGTTCAATCTTTTGAGATGTGATATTGTCTCGCTGACATCCAAGGGTTACTTTAAGAAATTGGATGTGCACCTCCATGAACATCTTCTGCCTGCATCTGATCTTCAGCCTGCATCTTATGTTGCATAATACACTGTGCAAGTCTTGCAAGTATTCAAACTTTGAAACTCGCTGTGCAAAATTGGTTTCCTTCAAAAGTGTGAACCCCAAGGTTAAAAACATGTGTGAACATGCGCAAGACTTGCACAGTGTGTTTAATGCCGGATCAATCTTTTAACACTTTCTCTCTGTTTTTTTTAATGTTTTTTTTTTACATTTCTTCAACATTAAGGCTTTGTCTAAATTGACGGCTTCGCCAGTGATTATGGCTGGATGGCTGAATGGTCCTATTCTTGAATGTTGTTGGTTGGAGCCACCAGCCATAGCCACAGCCGAAGTCACTTGGTTCAGTCACATCCCAAGTCTCTCCGGGTGACCCACTTGCATCTCGGTCATGCTGCTGCCATCACGTTACCGGATTAATAACGAAACTTATGAACAATTTAAAACTAAGTTTCATTCCGAAAGCTCCCTGATCATAGATCAGTGTATGCCCACCAATCCTTCAGAGGAAAATATTTATCTTAAATAATATCAATTACTAAAAAATAGATTTTATATAGAAAGACCCTCAAAGACCCCATACAAAGACCCCATACAGTCAGTGTGCTTATTCTAATTGCCGCAATTGAAATAAGCCCATAGAAATGAACATGCATAACATCCCTTGCAAACACGTTTTTTTGGTTGTCTTCACTGTAACGTGACCTAATTTGGTTAAACTTTCACCTTTTAGTTGGGTGGTGTGTGTTTATAAAAAAACTGGAGGGTGTGGAATGAATCCACTCCCCCCAAAAAAAAATAAAAATAAAAATAAAAGAAATAAAATATATATACATGTACAAATATATAAGAAAATCTTTAACAAAAAGCAGGAGACTATAATACTTCTGTTCCCAGCCTCTGTTTGGTAACTGTGATTTGAATGGCATAAAACAAGATGGCCGCTCCATGGTAAAGGTTGTTTTTCTGCTTGTGCCTCATATCAACTTTTCCTTAAATACAAGTTCCAATCCTATCTTGACTGGAATGCTAATCAAACTTTGGCATCGCAAATATAACTCGTCCAATCATTTGTTGCACCTGCTTGAAGTATAAACTGGTGGCGTTTCAACTCTTCTGGTTGCTTGATCTCTTTACTGCATGTGGTTCATCAATTTTTCAGACTTCTGCTTTCTTTTCTTGAAAATCTGGGGCCAATTTCGTAGCGCTGCTGCTATATAGTTAGCACGAAAATTTGCTAACCATTTTAAGCAGTGCAATGAAATTGGCCGCTGGTTATGATCAAACCAGGGTTTAATGGCAGCTCCTGGGATCACACAGTGGAACAAATAGATTCTATGTGGTTGTCCATGGAATCAATTTAGGAGGGTTAAAACTGACCTGCAAGTGTGCAAAAATATCAGCTTTGGGCAAAACTATACCATTTTGTTCTTGATAATAATAATGGTACACTAACATCCATTACAATTTTTGCAAAAACTCAATTAAATACCGGTACTGCATATTTTAGTATTCTAATGCGTAAGAACGGTACAGTGAATGTGAATAAGAATGCCAAAGCTGCCAACTCTCCCTGAAAAGTTCCCTGAAAAAAAACCTTGAATCTTTCCATGACCTGATTAACATTTTTAGAGAACTCCCTGATTATGGAAACTTTGTCCCCATCATGTTGAATGTAAGTCTAGATATCTCCCTGATTGTTGCACAAAATCTCCCTGATAGCAAGGTGCAAATGTTGGCAGCTCTTGAACACCATGCAATAGTAGAGCAGCTAACCATTTAGAGACCATAGTGGCCGTGATTCGTCGCATTATCTGACCCACTTCCACTCAACCAAAAAGGTCAAAGTAAAGGTGATGTTCTGAATTGACCTTTTCTTAACATATCTACGTTTTCTGAGACAAACAAAATTACAGTTTTGTGCTGTTTGGAATTTTCTCACCAGTCAGGCAGCAGCTGCAGAAATGCATCATGCTGACTGATGATGATGATGATGTTGTTTGTCTAGACATTTTTGCCTGATGAGAATTCAGTTGAAAAAGCAGCACTGTACTCTCCGTGCCTGGTCATCAGATATGAATGGGCTCTTAAGGGTTGATAAAGACTTTAGACATCAAATAACATTTAGGTTGAGTTATCTCCAATGCAATGGACAAACAAAATCTTCACTTTCAATCAAAAACATTTCCATAAAGTGCTCCTGTTTAAACAGTATTCATGCAGCATTAACTAAAGGTGAATATTTTCTTAAGGTAAACATACCATGACAATTAACTGGAGAGCATATGTTTTTGTTTTGATTTTCAGAGCAAATGCTCCAGAAGCAAGTTCTTCTAGCGAGATTGGGTAATGTGTAGGATTACTCTGATAGCATGGGGAGATCCAGGAGAATGTATTGGTGACTGGAAGCGGGTGATCAACCACTGACTACAAACAACAGGTACCAGCTAGTATTGCAAACTATGAATCAACATTTGGCTGGTGCCCTGTCCTCACCGTACAGATACATTTTTCAGGTGATTGAGATGTCCACCTCTGGTAATTCTGTAATCTTAAAGCTAGGGTCATAGATTGGGTTTTGTCAGCGTAATGTTAATTTATAAGCAAATTTATAAAGAAAGATCCCATAAAAGTCGCATGTGAAAGTTTCAGCTGAATACAGTGTCCACTTGCTGTGAAAAATTGCAAAAAACTCACAGTATTTTCACACAAACGTTGAATCTATCAACATTTATAGAGGTGACAGAGGTTGAACTAAATAAATAAATAAAACAAATAAACAGACAAACAAACATAAACAAAAACACATTTATATAAAAAAAAAAGTAAATAAAAACTCCCCCCCCCCCAATATTGGGGTTGTGTCTAGACTAAGGCTAGTAAGCGCTGAATTTCAAATCTAGACAAGGGCTTGCAAGAGTGTGATGTCGTCAGCTTCCCATATCCCTTATCGACTGACATTCTCATCAATGTGACAATGTGTATGGTTTGTACACTTGTGAATGACACTATTGAATCACCCCCAACTGTTCTTGAGCATGTTTGATGATGTAAACTGACGTTGGGGAGACAGTCATCTCATGTACCATATCGCAGCTGTCTCTTCACATGATCCGTATGGCATTAGGTAATGGACACATCAAGTGTTCTCTGTTCAAAATGTTCGATGTCATTAAGCCAGCAATTTGTCCTGTATATCAAAGAAGTCTCCTCAGTCTACTTCATGACACAGGGGAAGTCTGTCATGGATTAATATACACCTGTTGTCATCCATGTGACTATGACTCAAGTTTGCAGTGGGTGTACCAAGTTTCTTAATAAGGGAATAAAAGAGTTAGTCGGTGAGGTCTTGCTGAAATTGAGATTTCAACAAGGACATCTTCGTTCCTCTACCTCTTGTGCCCTTTTTTTTTTTTTTTTAGCAAAGAACACGCTATTTAATTTGTTCAGCAGAGATCATTCTCTGTATATGGCCCCAAAATGTGGAATAAGCTTCCTGTACATATCAGAAATGCCAGCTCACTCGCCTCATTCAAGACACTCCTTAAAGCTCACCTGTTCCAGCAGGCTCACTAACCACTCAACTGTGCCTCGGCGCCTTAGAGCAAACTTATTGATTTTGGCGCTTTATAAAATGACTTCTGATTGATTGTCTTAAACGGCCGTTTATGGTCTTATGGGCTTGCTTAAAATAACATGGAACAACGGACAAACTTGGGCCTTACTTGGCTCTGCTTATCATGGAAGTCTGCCCTTATTGCAGGCTGTACTGTGTGTCGTTATCTCTTAATTTCGCGGTAGGCAGTGCTGTGAAATCGGATCCTGGTACTGCCACTAAGTAATAGGCTGTGTCTGGATAGAGGGATGTTAGGAAGTGCTATGGTCATTGGCTATGGCCGTCGGCTATGGCCGTCGGCTATGGCTGTCGGCTGCAGGGACAATGTTGTGCAATATGCCCTTTCAGTGATCTACTCACCTAGACAAGTAGGTCTCCCATCTTGCTAGTATCATGCTTTTGCAGTGTTTGTCATGTACCCTGTATGAACTTGAGTCTTCAGCATTTAGATGTGGCATTCCCATTGTATTCTCCAGGCATTCCCATTGTTTATAATATTGCATTCCACAATATTAAAATTACTTAAACTAAAGCAGTTCAACATTAATAAGTCTGCTGCCACCTAGTGTCTAGAAAGTTTCCATTTGAGTTGTACCCACCTTAAAAAACAAAACAAAAAAAGCATATCTTTACAACATCTATTGCAATATAAAAAATAATAGTAATAATAAAAAATTAACTTTTTGCTTACTTTTAGATGATTAAATTTTGGGGGTATTTTTTATTTAAGCAACTATAGTCTATTTCTGCCCAATTCATAGAGCTGCTTGAGCACCGAAAGTAGCTAAGCACAACAAAATTATGCTTACCAGAGCAAGGTTTTACCAGCCGAAGTACCATGTCACATGTACCACTTGTGACTGGTATCCGGTTCATTTTTGCTTAGCAGCAATATTTTCTGCTTAACCAGCTCTTTGAAATGGGGCACTGATTTTGTGGTGACGGATAACAGTTGCATGCCCATTTTCATAGGCCATCAATTTATTTCTTGTACTCTAATTAGTATGATCATTGTGTATATATTTGCATTTTGGAAGAATAGGCAAATCTTTTGTTGCGAATGGAAGAACGTAAACTAATAATTGTAGCTTTACCCTCTCTGCTAAAATGTTTTTGTGTAGATGCAGATTTAAGCATGGGGCTATAGACCCCACAACCTTTGTTTACAAAAAAGAGTGACATTGTACATTCCAGGGCCTTTCTGGCAGGTAAGATACTACCATGGTCACATGTAAGAGCAGGGCAGTGTTTCTTCAGTAAAGGGCACCCCAATAAGGGAAATTGTGACTTCTGTCAGGAAATCGCAAAGGGCCACCAAGGCACTGAGCAGGGGCATGACACTGTACAGATGCAATCAAGCCTACGTGAAGCATCAGACTTGCATATGAAGAAAAGAGCAGGAGAACACCCACACAGTTATCTTATCAATCGTTCCCATAGAATGATTTACCCAAACCGCCTACCTGAAACCCAAGATGTAGCATATTTTCCCACTGTATTCAAAGCACTGGAGGAATAGCTACATCTCAGAATGGGATATGTGGGGAAAGTAAAGATTGAAGCGACAAGATATTGTAGTTTCGGACATGCCAAGAGGGCGCGTTATTGGAGAAGTGCCCATGAAACCCACGCTATGCATTGCTAAACATGTAAATAGGGGAGTTTAATCTTACATTAACTTATTGACTGCGTGTCAGCTTTACTCAGTCTTTCTTGTTAGTCAACAACATATTTTTAAAGATATTTTACTCAGTCATAGATTTTGTTTTCCTCCCTTGTTACTCGGTTTATCAGCAACGGGTTACACACAATGTACAACTTGAAAAAGTTAATTTACATGCTTTTAAGTATTCTACACACCTAATACGTTACATGGTTTTCAAAATAAAAATTTCTTCCCCCTCAGAAAAAAACCCAGAAAAGTAAAGAACTGTATTTTTTTTTTAAAGTAAGATAATTTCAGAAAAGAGTCAGAAATAACGAATGACAATACAGTGTGATACTGAACAAATTTTAAAACTGTGTAGACCGTGCAAGTCTCGCGTGTACTTGAATATTGGGGGCCACTTTGGTTCTATAGGTACATTGCTGAAACGCATGAAGGAAACAAACTCGCGCACTTTAACGGCTCCCAATTTTCGAATACGCTGAGCCTTGCACAGTTTATTATTCATAACTTTTTAAAAAATCTTATATGGAGTTTCTTCAGATATGTAATTTTATTACGACTTTGTATGAACCGTGGTTTGCAATACCGTCAGTTTGACCTTTTTCAAGAGAGGTTCTACGATCCATATTTTCTTCAGGAAGGTTTGTAATATAATCTTGTGTTAATTGTGGATTGAATGTAATTAAAATATTGTACATAATCAAACTTGAATGTGGATTAGGTTTTATGTTGATATTATTTTAATTAATATTTAGACTTGGAATGTAATTAGGAAAGATAGGAAAGTGATTATATATTCGTTTGAAGTTAATGTGATGACATAGAATAAAGACTGAAGATAAATATCAGAAACTAAAAGGAATTCAGACTTAATTTATTTAATAAGTAATTAACTAATTATGTAATTTCATTCATGTGTTTGTTTATACGCTATAACCCATTCAAGAGAGGCAGGTTTAATAAGGCAGTGTTTCAGAAGGAGAAAAAAAAGATTTTTTTAAATTTTTTTTATCCAAGTTATATTTCTTATGGTGCAACCACCACAAACCACTTTGATTGCACCCCTTTACCCCATAGCTTCTGCTATTCTTGTATTTATACTCCCGTTTCAACCACAGGCGTAAGACCCAGAGGTTTTGGGGCAAATGCCCTCCCAAATACGGGCAGAACAGTGGGGGAAATTCTGACACAGCCAGATGGGAAACACGTGGAAAGCAAAAAGACTTGTTAGAAAATGGCACTTGTGTTATGTCTGTAAAATTTCGAGTAAAAATCAACCCCTCTGCCCCTTCAAGTCACTGTAGGCCTACGCCAATGGTTTCAACCATAGTTCTTACCTTCCTTCTTGACTCCTAGCAGTAAAGCAAGTCAGACCATTCTATCCCAACCTCAGTGTGGTTACATGATAATTTGTAATGTGAAACGAGATGGCCACATGCAATGATTCAAATTATCAAAGTATGGAAACTAGACTAATAGATATTTGCTTGGAGGCAGACGGCTTTTTTGCATTGATGTCATCACGCCGCCATCTTAGAGGTAAAACGGTGACAAAACAACGGAAAACGCACATGTATACGCCATAGGCCAATGCGCAGCCTTCTTTTGACATCTAGGGATGGCCTAGGGCGGCCTACTTAAATGACGTCATATGCATAAAGTCTATTGTCCAATGAATAGGTGGACTGCGCATAACGCCATTGACCGCCATCTTTGATGAATGGAAAAGTGCACACAACTCTCAGCCAATGATAGCCTTTCACTCAGTGCACGTGTTTCATTAGCGATGGCGGCCAACGCAAGGGAGTCTTTAAAGTAGCCGTTTTACTTGTCGCCTTGCTTACTCGTCCCTGGTGCGTCATATGCATAAAGTCTATTGTCCAATGAATAGGTGGACTGCGCATGACGCCATTGACCGCCATCTTTGATGAATGGAAAAGTGCACACAACTCTCAGCCAATGATAGCCTTTCATTCAGTGCACGTGTTTCATTAGCGATGGCGGCCAACGCAAGGGAGTCTTTAAAGTAGCCGTTTTACTTGTCGCCTTGCTTACTCGTCCCTGGTGCGTTGGACGCATGGACGGGAGGATCCTGATCGTTGGTGTGTTGTTGGTGTTTGGCCTGGTTAAGTTGATCGATAAGCCGAGCCGATTCTTTGATGTATTGGCGGTAGCTGGCGTCTGGCTTTAGAGAGGTGCCAAGCTTGTGTTTATCCAACTCCATCAGGTTCGACAAGATGTCACCCTTACGCTGGGAGGAACAGATGCATGCAAAGACTATAGAAAGCATGCCATGATTTGAACAATCGAACATATTGTACTTTTGTTACATTTTGTCTGGTCCTAAAATTACATCAGAAACTTGCTTTTAGGGGAAATGTGTTGAAATGGAGAGGTGGAAATATCCATTACGAAAACCATGATTTGAACAAGCAAGAGCACTCCACGTCCAATCATAAATAGTTTTGTATCCAAATGGACATATTTAAATGAATTACACGCACGCTAGCGCACACTGTTTAAAACAAAAACAAAATTCATGCAAAGAACAGGGGCCCCGTTTCATAAAGTTGTGAAGCACACTATCATCAGGGCCAAGAGAAACATTATTATCAAGCAAAACTAGGCTACCAACTATTCGCAGGTAATAACCATTCAAAATGTACAATTCTTGTCACTCGGATTCCCTGCTGATGTTTGCTGAACAATAATGCGTGAGCAATATTTTATGTCAGCTTTATGACCAAGTGGCTAAGTGCTGGATTTCACGAAGTGATATGTATTGTGACATCACTGGCCCTTACATGTATCGCATTCTACTTACCCCAAACTCTGTAACATCAAACTGAGATGAGCTGATGTGGGACCGGTCAGTGCTGGACACGCCCTCCCCGCTTAATCCCTCGTCTCCATTAATCGAACCAACCAACTCATAAATCTAACAACAACGTAAAGAGACGCTCGTCAACAGAGAAACACCCTTCTTCTGCAGTCCGTAGCTTTAGTTCCAAGCCCTTCTGCTGCTAAAGTTACAAAATTGTAGGCATGTAAAGTGATATATTCGATATGACTAAGGTGGGCATTACAAGGCTTGTATAATAGCTTCTTGAAATAGTAGCTTGACAATGTCTTTACAAAAATTTCGATTTACAAGTGATCAAGGACTGTGAGTTAATAACAAAAACCTTTCCGGTTAGAATTCACTGGGATGGTGAACCACAGAGGGTATTACACACTCTAAGTGAAAAGAAGGGCAACAAAATATAGATGCTTGGTTGTGCTTGGCCGGTAATCGCTGAATATTCTCTGAACGAATTTTGGTGCTGTTTCAAAACGAAAAACATCCACAAACTTTCGCATATGCCACGGACAACACACAAAATACATGCAACGTGCAAACAATGTACATGGCTGATGGACCGTGAGACAATGTTGGGATCTCGGCGGTAATGCATGTTTAGTTTTTAATCAACTACCACTTGCCATCAGTGGATCTTTTCGTGCTAACACTTCCTCGACTTCTACAAAAATTAACAATTTAAAACTTTGATCTAAATGTTCGGGTTAAATTTTGCAGAAATTCTGACCAAGCATCTATAAGGCGGCAGGTACTTTACGGATCGCTTTAATCCTTGAACTTTGGCACAGAACCCGAACGTCTAGAAACAAGTCTAGAAACCCGTCAAACAAAATCTGTCAAAGATGTATGCTCTGCTTAGCATTATTGTGACATCTTCCCTCTGGGATTTTATGAAAGTTGTTTTTTTACCTGATCCAGATCGTCACGTATTCTCTTGTACTCCACGAGGTTTTCCTCCAGGGCCGTCAAGACGATGATGTAGTTCTGGAACTTTTCTGGCGTGATGTTTGAGAAGTCCTGGAATAAAATAGACGTACGAATAAACTGTGGAGCAAATCAGCTGACACAAAGCGGGAAGGGTACGACATCTTACAGGCATTGGTCATGAAATCCGTGGATGAAAAGTGATGAGGCTGTCACTTTAGCTTCATTGAAGGGGGGGGGGGGTGGACAATAAATAAATAAAAATAAAATAAAGGAAAATGACTGGGAAAGTTTTATTTAAATTTCGGGGTGGACAAAAACTAACAGGAATGGGATTTGAACACGCGGCGCTCTAACTGCCGCTAGCCCCAATGTTTTTAAAATTGGTAAAATAATTGGTTGATATATTTTTATTTATGTATCCTTTTATTGATTGTTGTCGGTTGATTTTTCCTTTTTGGAACAAAACTGTGACTAAGATCAAAAGTTATAATTTGTATACCCTCATTTTTATACGCAAGTATTTATAATCGGTCTTATGGAGCGGTTATACTCTGTTCATTTGTCATACCCCCTTGCAGAACTCAGCATCTATATAATAGGTCTACCATTAGCCCGAACATCTGACGTCACACTTCGAGGGTCTTCATCCTTGCGGATAAAGACAGGGGACCAGTCTAGTCTACCATACGACAGCGAACTTCCTGCTCCGGGGCTAATTTTGTTATAGAAAGAGACAGCATCGGTTGACAACTTACGCCAAAGAATAGCGGTTTCTGTTCGGTTAGGTTGCCGAGTTTGTTTACGGTGTCCATACTGACAACAGGTACGTCGTGCTCCAAATGACCGGGGTGCTCTGCATGATGCGAAACAAAAAAGATTAGCTGGGCTCGATTTCACAAAGAGTTGTCAGTATTACTACGGTGATTTTTATTGTGACATCACACTTTGCTTATAGCATTTAAGATTGATTCACAGTTAAGATCAATCGTATCTCTTTGTGAACGTTGATGTTTAGGATCGGTTTGAAGCGAACCAAATCATTTAGCTTACAGTCGCCCCCTCCCCCTTTTCCCCACAGATTTTCTTTTCGTATGGACCGGTTTCATGATGCTCTTACACGCGCTTACTTTTTTGTATACTGTCCGTCAGTTTGGGAGTCAAATAGAACATGAATGAATTGACTCCACAAATGGCAGAAAATATGGTGGACATGCGGGGTCAAAAGTCGGCCCACCCCCCTTGTCGCCACTTCCCCCCAAAGATCATGCTCTAAACTAAAATGATGTGTCAGTGGAATGAGATACCCCCCTTTCAAAATAATATTTTCATTTTGTATTTTGTTTGAGTTCGCATAAAAAGAGCATTTTTAATGGCTATAGTTCATTGTGGGGAGTCTACTGTTTGGTTTACCGGGATCTTCTTCCACTGGCTTGGTGGACAGAGTGTCTTCCCTCTTCTTATTCTCGGCTTTGATTTCTCGGATAGCTTTATCCTGGAATCAACCATAGACAATTTGTGATTGAACTATAGAGTTATATATAAAACATATTTTTGGAATGGGTCAAACATGTATCCATGTTTTCGGGACGATTGTAAGTGAACTCAAAACAGAGTTAAACCAGCCCAAAATTAAAACTCCAACATTGACACAGACGAAAGTCTCTGTACGCTTTATAGTTGCTGAATTAGCAAAACACTATTGTCTCGGTTGCTGAATCGCATTGACGCTGATTCAAAACAGGGTCAAGACCCTAACTGGATCAAGACTTTAAATTCGGGGCAGAATAGAGATCAGTGTGCAGACGTGGCTTCAACTTTCTGTGATTTTGTTTATTGGTGTAGACCACTTACCAAATTAGTGACAACCACAGCTACAACCAGATTAGCAAAGACGAAGGCGCCGACGATGATGCAGACGATGAAGAAGCAAGCACCAGCTAGAAAGTGATTGGGTGAATCCTACACAAAAGTGTAAAGAAGTATTAACTATTAACTACTGTATTTCAAAACTGAATGTAAGGTTAAATCCACAAACTAACTGTATTATTAGATTTACATTAAATCTTGACCAAGAGGTCTGATTTTTGGCCGATTGGACCCGAAAATTTATATTTTAATTTCAAATAGCTCGTTTTATAGAATCGAGAAAGTTTTAAGCTTTCATTTAAGGTATTGCACGAAAAAATCTGCCATTGATAAATAGTAGTAATTAAAAACTAAAGATATATTATTTTCGGGATCCAGGTATTACAAATAATTTTGTATGTTACATACATTTTGTGCATTGTCTGTGGACTATCCAGTATGCGAAAGATTTTGAATGTTTTTCGTTTTTTAAAACAGCATCATCTCAAACTTAGACCAGAATTTACTTCGGGGGGGGGGGGGCATTCCAAATGTAATTTTGTATACATACCTGGAAACTGTTGAACATTCCCATCCATCCATCTTGTGTCACGCAAACAAACATTGTAAACATTGCTGGGGAGAAATAATTATATCAAAATGGAAAACCAAATTTATATGTAAGGCATAAAAATATCTTTATTGAAATGTTTGTCCCCCTCGTCAAATGGCCGGAAAACCGCTGTGCAGATCCGATAGAAGAGGTGCCGAGACACGCATTGTATGTTTCAACTAATGCTATTGGCTCTTATTTTAAAAGTTGTCTTAATTACTAATTACTTAGCCTAAGTTATGTTTACCTTCCCCTAAATTGCCAAAGTAAGCCGGGAAGTCACGACCAAACAGTGCCACTCCAGCAACGCTGAGTACTACCATGATGATTAGTAGGAGCAAAGCGATGTTGGTCATATCTGAGGCCAAAACAATCAATTATTAATTTCAAATCAAAACAATTACTCCCTTCGTTTAAACCACATCTTTACGAACAAAACCAACACATTATTGATTTCAAAAAATACAAACAAAATCAATCCAAATGCTTAGGAATCTTTAAAGTTTCATTTAAAATCAAAAGTAGCCACAAAAAGTAATCTCATTAAAATTAAATAGTAATAGACCACAAGGAAACTGACAGGGTTATTTTTTAATCAATTTGGGGCTTAACAAAGACAAATTTACTAGAGCGGTATTTGACCCTGCGACCTCCAGCTTAACGTGCTTGCGCTCATTATGACATACCTGGGATGGATTGCATGATAGTTTGTACGACAACTGTCAAACCAGATAAAGCGCTGATACTAAAAAAAAAGAGGGAAAAAAAGAAGAAAAAAAGACTCAATGTATACACAAACATTCATAACCTTGCTGAGGGTAAATACTTTGGTATAAAAAGTATTAAAATCACTGTTCGTTAATGTTAAGTATTTCTGTAAACGCTTATGATACTTCTTGAAGATGCTAGGTCCATTTTAAAACTAATAGGTATTTTGATAGATTCGAGAAAGTTACAGGCTTTCATTTAAAGTATTGCAAGAAACCAATCCGCCAATGATAAGTGGTAGTTAATTAAAAACTAGAAATTAATTTTTGCCGGGATCCTGAATTTATCTTACGTCCATCAGCCATGAACAAGAAATAATGTGATGTTACATTTTGCATTGTCCGTGGCATATTTATACGGATGTTTGTGTGTGTTTTTCGATTTGAAACAGCATCATCTGTCAAAATCAGAGAAACAAAATCTTGTGAATTACCAGGTCATGCCTCTCTACCCAGTGTGGCCATTTAAAAATGAGTTGTTATAAAAATATAAAAAAAAGAGCAAGGCCCGCTGTCCGAATTGGCAGCTGAAGCTACGGCTGTGGCTGTTGCCAAGGACGGTTGCTCTGGGCTTCCTATACCTCGACGTATGCTAACATGGCTAGCAAGCCGAAGCCGCTAATTCGCACACGTCCTTAATTATATTAATTATTAGCCTACCCACACTGTTTACCTTCTCAAACTCCTGAAGGCGCGAATAACTCGAAGGATTCTCAAGATGCGACTGCTTCCAAGAAAAGACAATGCTAGAAATTGAGGGAAAGCAAGGAAATAGTCTTAATCTGCTTTATCAGTTTTGTCTCGCCAGCGGTTAAACTAGGAAAAAAATACCAACAAATTGTCTATACAAAAAGTAGTCTTTCCCATGCCGGGAATCGAACCCGGGCCGCGTGGGTGAAAACCACGAATCCTAACCACTAGACCACATGGGATCCCTTGATGGCTGGTAAAATGAAAAGGCTTTTGAATATAATTCCTGTGTACATAGTTCATGGAAGGCTGCATGCATTGGGCAGCATCATGCAGCGGCTGATGAGTCATCGTGACTATGTCATCTTCATCACAGCTGGCATCCTGGCAACTATACCGCCTTATATGCAGCGACTAGTTTTTAATAAAAATAATAATTTGATTCAGTTGGCAAAATAATGCTCTCCTACTATTGTTTTTATCATATTAAAATAAATTATTGGGGAGAATTTCGTTTATTTATAAAAACAAAGACATAATCCCGGGATGGTTTAAAGGGCAGGTTTTTCATGATGAGTAACAGTCTCATTAGAAACAACATAACTAGTTACTAAGTGGAAAATTAAAAATTATTTGCTTGCTCCACCCATTTGTGGTTAGGGTTGCCCGTTTCTAAAATTAAAGCTACAATTAAAGCGCTTTGTTTTTATTTTATTTAAAAAGCTGTTAACAGCTATACACTAATCAATCACTCCCAATTGAAAAACGAACCCCATCTAAATGAAGGAAAGGGGAGGGAGCCGAAAAGAAAGCCTTTTGTCACTGCAATTGGGGCTTCCCGCCGAAAATCTTTACAGTCCCAATCAGCTGTTGGACCATGGAGGTGTTGGACAAAATATTATGCGCGGGCCTATGTCAATATTTACTGCCCAGGTAATCTCCTAGTGCGGATACCCATTTGGTGCTCGATATGTGGCAGACCCCCCCCCCCCTCCCACCTCTTCATCGCGTTGTGAGAATTTCAGGAATTTTTTCAGAGGCATTTCAGGTGTGCGGGGAAGAGTGTGTTAGCGCATGGGGATTTGGAAGCGGGGGGGGGGGGGGCTCCCTCTGCCACACACAAGGCAAGGTATACGGATACTAATTGTTGCGCTGTAGGCCTATCCGCCGTTTTTGAAGGCCGGTCAAACCACAGTGTGGAAAGCAACAGTCCATTGAGTCACCGATGACAGCGGTTATTGTTTTATCAATCGTTATCACGCCATCCCACTCTCCGGTATTTTATGTTATAGGCCTACTCAGCATTACAACTCTGGAATTCAATGAAATCGCGTCTAGCGGGATTTTATATCTTGCCTGATATGTGGCAGAGGGTGCCCCCCCCCCTCAATATGTTCCCTACACACTTTTTTCCTCCTGATACATAAGTATCCCCTAAAATCCTCTAGAATTCCTGAGATTCCCAGAACACAATGGACTAACACAATAGGACGGGATGCACCGGCCACATATTGAGCGCCTAATGCGGGATTGAATGTAAGGTCTGTACCCTTTAAATTACTACAACAATAACTATTGTTAAATGTCTCCACATGTGAGAGTCGCTTTGGTCTCTCAGTTTCGATCCAAACAAAAGGCACTATAATGGAAGAGGTCCAATTGTAGCCATGAACTCGTTTTCACACAACCAAGATAGTGGGCTGTCAATTTTGCCCTAAGTGATTGGCATTGACATCATACTTTGCAATTGATTGAAACAAATTTAATGTTCGTATAAATACTAATTAAGTACAGAGGAAGAGTCTTCACAAACTTTGTGTTCAGTTGAAATGTGTGACCTTGAATTATATCACAAATTATGTAACTAGTTTGGCACAAGTCGAACCTTTTTTAAATAAAAACATTAACCCCGCTTCTTTTTTTAGCCTAATGTGTACTTTTTGTTTTGAGTTCCACAAAATATGAACATCATTGTATTAAATAGTGACTATATTGATTTGTAATTCATTTTTTGACGGTAATGCAGCGAATACATTTGCCAGCCACTCTAGGGGCTGTTGGGTTAGGGCCCAATTCCTCCCTTTTCCCCTTCTTGATGTGCCCGATGATGATTTGATGTGCCTTCTTGATTTTTTTTACTTGCTTTGCATTAAGACTTCATCAAAATCAACATATGCCGAGATTTGAGCCCGCTCCCTGTTTTTCTATTTGGATATTTCCACCTTCTTTCAAAAAGAACCAAAACTGTTTCATGTCGGTTTATGCACCTTTTACCTTTTTTGTTCGAATTGACAACTATCAAGAAGTCAAAATGGCCGACAGCAACACTTGTATGACAGTGTTTTGCATTCCAATTAGGGCCTATACAGGTAGTGTCTTGGTAACACCACGGTAACATCAACTTACTTGGTCCAAGGAAGAGTGTGAGAATGATGAAGAAGTCCAATATGTTCCAGCCCACCCTCCAGTAGATGAAGAAACCATTGAACCACTTGAGGAGAAGTTCCCAGACGAAGATGGTCAGCACGATGTAGTCGAATATGGAAAACAGCCAAGCGTATTCCAACGACTGTTACATGTGAAAAACAAACATAATTCTTCTCAAACATCGAATTTGCAGGAAACAATAAAGACTTTATAAGCGAGCGTTGATAATGCTCAACAAATAATTTGATATTTTATTTTGAACTGGTCATCGACTAAAGAGTAACGGTAAACAAGGCTCACCCAAAAGGTTTTTGGGGTAAGAGATTTAGTGATGAGAAACAAACTCTGACTAACTTTGAAAATAGTCCACTTAATCTTTGCTACTGGGTATATTCTATTTGAAAGTCATTGACTGGAGATGCAGAAAAAGTTAAGTCAACAACGGTCACCAAAAAACATTTTTTTGGTAAGACTTTTAGTGAGTAACAATTAACTCGTCCGACGACACTTTGAAAATAATCCCGTTAATCTTTGCAAATATTTGGGTACACATTTTTTTTCTCAGCACTTCTGTTTACATAACCAGGTTATTTTATATTTAAATATAGCTTACAAGTTCTTCGTTGGTCTGCAAGACAATGAGGACGGCGTTGACTATGATAACAGCGAGAATGAAGAAACGAAAGGCGACACTCTCCACCATGAAGCCCACCAAACCCTGTCCAACAAATAAATGGGATCAACGATTAAAGACCGACAACAAGTGGTAATCAAAAACACACCAAACAATGATCAGACTTTAAATCAAGCAACAAATGGGTTGCTGAGGATCGCAGACAAGCTCAAAATAAGATCTCAATGGAGACAACTTAGATCATCCTTTGTTCCCTTTTTGTTGAGCTGAACTCACTGTTCTACTTTTGTAGAAATCATTCTCTGTCTACGGCACTAAGGTATGGACAAAGCTTCCTGCATACCTGAGATGCCAGTAATTAATTCAACACATTCAAGAAAAGCCCCACTCCATGAAATGAACTACGCTAAACGAACAGAATTGCAAGGTGCAGCAGTGCCATGAAATTGGGGCCCGATTGGTCGCGGACCGCGGTTGGTGTGATGGGGCTTACCTGTGAAACGACCTCCTCCACCCTCTCATCATCCATGTCGACAATATCACTAAAGTCTTCCTCTTTTTCTTCCTTCTCAAAAAAATCGGCCACTGTGGCTCCACGTTTCTTCAGCTAAGGAAAGAAACCAACAATAAACTGTTTGGCAAAGACTCCTTTATTTTGTTGATAATATACACAAAAATTGTTACAGTCAGAGTATGTCGTGAGAAATATATTTGGCTTGGGTCATGGCAGGATTCCTTTTTTTTGTGCAAAGAACAAGTAATGGCAGCCATTTTGACAATTCTGAAAATTGCTTATTATTCTATCTATCTATTTTTTTCCTAAGGACAAATCTTCGATGGCCCTTTAGGCAAATATCTGTCCAGTGACATACTCTGACTGTGTGTAAAATTTTATACTTGGATCATCGAAGGCAAAACTCCCCAAAATATTTATTTGCCCCACTATTCTTACGTTCAACCCGGAGCTTAACAGTCTTCTGTCGGCCCCATAAGCTCGTCAATTATTAAAGTAACAACTAAATGAACTGTAATGCCTTTCTAGTCGTTTATTCAAGGCCAACGAGGTTACTGTCA
The DNA here is from genome assembly GCA_023634235.1 of Pisaster brevispinus. Lineage (NCBI taxonomy): Eukaryota > Metazoa > Echinodermata > Asteroidea > Forcipulatida > Asteriidae > Pisaster > Pisaster brevispinus. Next base: position 23,071,621 of record JAMKCF010000003.1, on the reverse strand, counting down.
AAAATAAAGACTTCCCATGCCGGGAATCGAACCCGAGCCGCGTGGGTGAAAACCACGAATCCTAACCACTAGACCACATGGTATGTATGATATCTAAACGAATTTTGTTCAAGCACAAAAAAAGTAAAAAGTACATAAATAGAATTTATAAAGCTGAAAATACATACTTGATAGTTTTTTTTTCTAGAGGAGTTTTCATGCTGGGAATAAAATCTGGGCCACTATGTGGGTGAAAACCACGGGTCCAACCATTAGACCGCATGGGAAACAGCGGAAAAGCGAAAACAAAAAGGTTAGAGTCATAATTATCACTAATTACATCTCATAATTATGACTTCGTGCAAGTCATAAAATTAACTATGACTTTCTCATAACTATGACTCAGTATACAAGTCATATTTATGACTTATAAATCTCATAAATATGACTTAATTGGGACAAGTCATAATTATGACAAATGCTAGCTCATACTTATGAGATGTAGTAATATTCATGACTTTATTTTATTTTTCTTAATGTCCCTTTAACACTTCCGTATACTTAGGATTATTAATAACAAAGTCACACAACCAACATCTTAAAAAAACAAAAAAACAACAACAACAACTCACCGCTGATGCATCAAAAGTGAATACCCTTTTAACACAAGAATCACTGTAAGCAGAAATACGAAAAATAGTTACTTAATATGAAAACAATTTCGAAGGGAATCGCAGAATCCCTGCTGATTTATATAGGCATTTTGGGTTTTATATTTCATCGCCCAGCAACAAGTTAAAGGTATGGCCATAGATTGGTTTATTTTGTTTAAACATAATGCTGATTTGAGGCAACATTATAAAGAAAAACAAAATAAAAGTACAAGTTTCAGCTGAATTCAGCGTTTACTTGCTGAGAAAACAGCAAACAACTCTTACGGTATATTTCCATTAAGAACTTTGAACTCATCCACGTTTAGGGAGGCGACAGCGGGTACCAACCGCTCGCCTGTTCGCAGCATTCACAAATGGACATCACAGAAATTTGAATCCGCAAAACTTTAAGGTGATCTTTGGAGATTCAAATTTTTCGACGTACTTCTATTGCTTTCTAATAAACTGGGGCACTTCAGACGAAATATATATTCACAGGATGCTTTATACAACCATTACCATCTATCGAGAAAGACTCTGCTAGGGTCGAAACGTCAGGCCACTAACTTATTTTTGTATCTGTATAACAAAAAGGCTTTCGGGTCACTGCCAGAGAATGACCCAATGCCTTCAAGGACAATTGAAATGATGTATTATTTTTTCTTACTCTGCATTCGCTTTCTTCCTGCTGAGGAAACGATTGGCTAATTTCACCTTCATGCCAAACTGTTAAGATAGATCAAAGAAGAAAATATTAACAATTTTGTCTTCTCGTTTGAAATGAATTTGTTTTCATATAAAGGGAAGTCGTACTGATACCGATAATAGATGCCGAGTCTATATTGGGACACGTCACGGGCGCACTGGACACATGCTGCACACCTGAGTGTGACTGCTGGTCAGACCGCAAGGCACATTGTCAACGAGTGCCCCATTAGAAAACTGGACGGTGGCATCGTCTTCGTCTAGCCAGCTGTGAGCCAATTGAGACACGGTGGCTGCCGGACATGACATGGACCTCGAAATTTGACATCTTATTCGTTGTTGCATACGAGAGAAGAAGTCTTATTTATTATTTGAACAACTTTTAACCACAATCTAGACAACGTATACCTTTTTGAATGACTTTTCAGCAAAGGCTGCAGTTAGCGTGGCCCGCCGGCCGAAACTTTGTAACGTCGACGGAGGGGCGTCTGCCCCATCGCCCCTATCACTCCTGATCGGGTTCTCGGGTAAATCCTGCATCGTTCTTTATGGCAGAATCAAACAGATTTTTTTAACTGACAGAATTTAAAACATTCATGGACAAAATGAACAACAATGACAGACAATGTTTTTAGCACCAGTATGACGTCATCAGTCTCCCTTGTATGCAATGGAGAAGTCCAACCTGGGCTAACATTGTGTGTACATTCGTCATTTGAAATCATATGTCATCTTCAGCTCACAGCGCCGCACAATTTGGTAACTTTATTTTATTCCCATTTTCTGTCAGATCACAGTGGAATGAAAAGGAAAACCGTAGCTGAAAAATACACATTTACGAAGCGGTTAAACCGGTCTTGTGATGAACTTGGAATGCAAGGTATAATTCTATTCACTTCAATATAATGCAAACATTCATTTTCATATTTTTCAAAATGTACGCATACAAGTATTTATTTAGAGAAGGTCAATTGAACAAAGATATTTAAAGAACCAGTACAAAAAGAATAATTAATATGAGACACAATGTTACAAAGCAAAGGCAGATGGAGGTATATAAAAAACCAACAAGTCTTGTATAGAAATGGTCTTTTGAATTATGCCTCCATATTTGCCTCTATTAAGTTCAGTCCAGTCTTGTTTTATAAGGAAAGTCTTATATAGAAATTCCTTATAAAACAAGAGACTGGATATCTTATCAGAACTTAAGTTACATCAGATTGCACAGGACAGACAGGGGACAGAACAGGACAAACAAACAAAGCAATCAATGCGACCTAACGAACTAGGATGGAGCAAGAAGGTAGGCCTAAATCTTATTCATAACAAGAAACCCATAGACTATAGCTAGTACTGGTGAAGGACGAAAACAGAAGAAGCTACTAAGATAATTAGAGACAAGATGTTTTTTGTGGGAGTTCTTAAAGTAATTCTTTAAGTCAAAAAGAATTAATCACTTACGATAGGGTTTGACTTCTGAAACCGTAGCAGCGACTCCAAGTAAATCTAGGTATTGGCCAAGAATGCAGACCGACATGCATCGCCTTTTTGTGTGCAAAGATATTCTTCAAACTGTGGTGCCTCAAAAAAGTACGTTCGCGTTTACAACCGCGCCCGAGCTGGCACGCTTTGCTAACGCCCGCATCGGCCAGCGCGGAAGCGCGCTCGCGTTTAACTGAATGCGCATAAGAAATTTTACTAGGCGCACCAAAAGTTCGCAAAGTCATTTCGATTTGTTGCAATCGAATATCAACAATTACCATTCATAAAGAATCATGTGGGGGTCTGTAATTTGTTGGGATAACCATAAATAACTTGTGAGGAGTTTGGAATTTCTTTTGCAACATAAAAATAATCGAGATGCATCGTGCGTATCAGCCAATCACACCGGCAAACAATAAATTACTGAAGAAACGATGGGATGACAGGCGATTTGACCGCCACCGACAGAAAGTTCGAAATGGTAAGTTAATCTGTGTTTGCAGTCAGCAAGTTGTGTATCACTCACACAATAATAAATACTTTCAACAAAAACAATGTTCCAAACATATCAGGGGTCAAACTTCTTAGAGACTGTAGCTGCGATATTCTCTTAATTTGCTTTTATTTTATAAGAACTTGAACATTAGTTTTGAAGTTGTCACATACGTTTTCGATGAGACAGATGAGAACACCCGGGGCGGCTGAGCTCAAACTAATATTTTTTTTAAACCAAAGTACTTTTGACACCCTTTAACCTTTAACCTCTACTGGGTCTTCAAGACGTAAATTATTATAGTACTTTGATTGCACATATGCTCACTGTACTAAATGGGCACTTTACAACATTGTTACCCCTGTTCATGAGGCATACTTGGACCATTCCTCTAACTTCGGGCTGTGACAGTACACAACCCCAAGCTGCCTAAATTACTTATTCCAATACAATACTGTCTCAGTGCTCCCAGGCTCACATTTATACAGCTGGGGAAAGAGCAGACACTATGGTTAAGTGCCTTGCTCAAGGATATAGGTGTCATGACCGGGAATCGAACCCACACTCCATTACAATTCAGCCGTCAGAACTTGAGTCCGGAGCACTAGATCGACCGCTCGGAGTTGGACGTCGTCTTCGCTGCTGCACTGCCACTGGCAGCGTATGCAAACCTTTATATAGAGCTGCTTAAGTACAATAAGTAGCTAAGCACAGCAAAGTTATGCTTACCAGATTAAGGCTGGTAAACTTAAAAAATAGCAGGTCACATGTACAATCTGTGTTACTGGTACCCTGCTTACTTTTGCTCAGCAGAAAATGTTATGCATTTATATTTTCTGCATGCTAAAGCAAAATGAAACTGGCCCCATGGCCCAAATTCATTCACTAACTGTGAATGTTTTTTTCCCTCACCCAGCCAAGCCGGTCCTTGACAACAAACCCCCTCAGACGTACATGCATCTTCATCTGAAACTGAAGAAGCTACAAGTAGAGGAGGAACGTCTGGCGATCATTGAGAGAGATAACCGCATCCTCCTTGAGAAGATGTGCTACATCATGAGGACAAGAGGGCGAGTGGACAACACGAACGACTACGAACAGAAGAGGTTGGTTCAAACCTGTAAAAATAATTGTGAAGACAAGCAGAAGCTGTGATGAGATCATGAGGCCGCGTTCGTGGCCCAGTTTCATAGAGCTGCTTAACGGCCGTTTATGTGCTTAACTGCGCGATTTCCATTTCATAGCGCTGATAACCGTAAGCACACGAAAAGGCATGCTAACCTTCCGGTGGTTACTGTAAGAAAACGAATGGCGTAACAATGCAAATCCATGGTGAACGCACAAGATGGCTGCCTAATTTTCTTGCTAACCTGTGAAGTACGCTTATGCTTAAGCAACTTTTTCTACTATAGTTAGCACGAAAATTTGCTTACCGTTAAGCAGCTCTATGAAAGTGGGCCCACAACAGTTGACGAAGACTAATTTGTGCCTTCTTGGTATTTTACAACACGGCCGTGTCGGAACTGGCAGCTTCGGCTACGGCTATGCGTCTGGATCGCTGCGTCATCATGCATTGAAGTATATGACGTCTTTATTGCCCTTGCGTAGCCATAGGCATAGCCGCCAATTCGGCTACGGCCTTAGATTGAAAGAGGTGGTTGAACTTGCCAGCATTTTGCATTCCCCCCCCATCCCCAACCCCACCCCCTTTGAAGTCTGGACCTTTGAAATGAAGAACTATTTTTCTATTTACATGCACAAGATGTTTTTATTTTTACCCCAACATCAGATTATCTCACAAAAATCGTAAATTAATGGCATAACAACTGCGCTGAAAAAAAAGAGCTTGCTTAAGAAACTTTACGCGCAAACTGCAGTTTTAATTGGCCAGAAGTCCTCCCTAGTGCCCCTCAGAATATTTACCTTAGTTTCACATCTGGCTAGCGGGCTGAAGGGCCGGTGGTCCGTGTTGGCTCATTTTGCTGGCCCAGCGTTGTACCAAACGCTCCACTTTAATGCGAGATATTAATGTCTGCAAACTCTTTGGACCTTAGAGACGTTCCAAAGTTAATGACCCCTCGAGTTGTAAAACATTTAAACGGTTTAAGAATACGTTTGAGCAAACTATAAAAATGGGTCCTCAAGTTGAACAATAAAATTGTCAGAGTGAAATCTAATGACCTTATCATTTAGCCTAAACAAGACAAAGAGACAACGGGAGATCCTGCGAGTGACGCATGAGAACCAAGCCATTCTCCGCCGGATCTTGTCAAAGGAAGCAAACTACAGCTACCGACAGTGGGAACACGAATGGGCGGTAATGCTCCAACAGTCGATTGTTCACTGGCCAAAACAGATATGATAAAACTGCCTCAGGAATGACATTGTAAACGAGAAGACACCATTTCCCAAACGACGAGGACTTGGTACAAGATACTGAGTTTATCAAGATTAACTTGAAGCACATGACCATCATCAGTAATTGTCAAAGACCAGGGCCCAATTTCATGGCTTGGCAAAAATCAATTATGCTTACCAGAATAAGGTTACAGGCCAAACTACCATGTCACATGGACCCTCTGTGACTGGTATCCTGCTCTTTCTTGGTTAGCAGAAAATGTATATATATTCAGCTGAGCAGCTCTATGAAAAAGCTCGATTTCACAAAGAGCTAAGATTGATACTACGATGTGTATTAATCTTATTTGCTAAGCAAAGTGTGATGGCACACTACAAATCACTATGGCAATATTGACAACTCATCTTAAGATGAATCTTATATTTAGTGCTTTGTAAAATTGAGCCCAGTATTCTTTTTGTATGAAATAACCAAACTGTTAAAGTTTAAGTCAATCAGTCATCAGAGTCACAAGAAAGTAGTGAACAAAAAAAAACAGAAACCTCTTATTGTTTCACTATTTAAACATAATTGGGTTTTGGACTCAAAGAGATCAAAACTAATTATTTTACTAATTTTCTCCAAAAACGCAGAAGCAATTTCAAACAAAATTCAAGGACATTTTCCATCATGATCATGTCCGTCATGTGTACATCTGTGAACATTTATATTTGCAATGTTACCAGTGTTCTGCACACCCTTTCAATGGTCTCAATTTTCAATCGATATAAAAATCTTCCCTTTAACTTCAATTATACATTTTGGGCAAACTCACACGCTGTTGTTTCTCTCTCGGCAGTTGAACAAGCAGTACATGGCAAACATCGCCAAGTATCCCCCAAACTACACGAAAACCCGGGACAGGAGAAAGTTCTATGAAGAGGTTCGGGAAGCCCGGGATGATAAAAACAACGACAAAAGGGTACAACAAGAAATTCAGCCTTTTTGAAATTACAATATTTAATATCTTCTTTTTTGGATTATTTTAACGCACTGTATTTACATTTAAATTCATGTTTTTGTTTGCAGTACAAAATGAGTTATGTGGTTCGAAAGTGGTGCTGCCAAGAAAACAACATCTGCTCAAACAATAATTCGGTGCTCGATATGGGACATGGTGTACACCATGTCCCACATTGTGTCTTCATTGCGTGCTTGCAATCTCAGCAATTCTTTAGAGGATTTTAGGGGGTACTTCTGTACAAGAGGAAAATAGTGTGTTAAAGTATGGGAGTATTGGGGAATACTTTCTGCCTCATATCAGGCATGGTAGACGAACGATAATATTTTGACTCAAAAAAGATACCAGCTTCTGATGAACGGCTCAACAACATGACGCATAAAATATACCTCTGTCATATCCTTCTCACTTTTTTTTTTCTCAATAAAACTGTATTTCGTTTTCATTTTCATGCAGATGTATTCCTTCCCTCAGAGGCGGGCACCTATCATACAGGCAAGTGAAACCTGAGACAGAAAAGAACACCTTTATTTTTAATAGATGTTAATTTTGCATCGGGAATAAAGAATGTTAATTTTTTGTTGTTGTTGCCCTACACCGATGTGTGTTAGCACTGTATACTCAGTACTTTCCCGAGTTCTGTGAAAAAAATCACAGGCATATTACTCGGGTGGGATTCGAACCCACGACCCACGACCTTTATTTTTATGAACAAAATAGATAGTAGGCCTCCATCCACCTCTAAAGGTGATGGACTTTTTTCTTGGCTTTTTTTTTAAAGAGTGCCCTCACACATTCCTCCGATGTTTGCATTGACTATTTGGATGAGAAAATAAACAAACTGCATCTTTATACATGATGGAGTGGGCTGTGGGATGGGGAGTAAATGGAGAATTTGTTTCTGAGTTGGGAATTTGCTGCCCCCTAGAGTCTGCCAGGGGGAGAATCCTTGATCAGCTGAGGAGATCTAAACAAACTGTACGATGTTTTTTGATTTGTTTTTGTTTCATAGCCAGCAAGTGCCGATAGCTTGACAACATCCGGCACGAGCACAAGATCCTCGACGGCGAGTCTACACAATTGACTTCCGGCATGAGATAATATTTCATTGAAGATGCAGATTTTTATATTTATGTCTTTGGGTTTCTTATAAAATTTGGGGTGGGGTGCATGTCTAAGATAGATTGGGGGGGGGGGGGGGGTGATGACTGACATTTGACATCAACGTTGTTTGTAGTGAAGTATAAGGTGCAGTTGGAGGTGTGTTTCTCAGGGGTACTGACCCCTTGCATGACGTGGAATGCACCTCCGCACTATGTATGTCTACTATATCCACCATTATTGGAGGCATTTCCTTTGTGTACAATTTGACTCCCAAAATGGCGGGCAGGATAGGCATGGGTAAATGCGCATCGTGAAATAGGTCAATTCGGGTATGGTCAACGCCTGAGGAAATTTTGTTGCACAAGATGACAATATCAGGTGAACTGCTTCTAAAAATTCAAGGAAACTGCATAAATTGTCCAAATATAGATAATATTGACTGATCGGTCAATAGGAGGGTTGACTGTACATACAGTACATTTGTATTCACCATGTGATATCATAATGCAGAATTGGCACAGTGCCTTGATCATACAACAACATTCAAATGATATTGACTGATCAGGCAATAGGAGGGTTTACTGTAAGTTATATCAGTCACAGTTTCTGCTTGGCAGGTCTGTAAAATTGGGTCTGGTGTCACGACTTCTGGACAAAGTGCCCGAGACCTAACTGGTTAATTGTAGGCAAAAGACCATGACCAAGCTGTGAACATTTTGGTTGGATTACTGCAATACCACAAGAAGGAGGGCCAGTCTATTTCATAGGTTGCCTCGGTTTTATTCCACGGGATTTCATGTTTTGACGACTAAATAAACGTAAAAAGAGTCCTGGACATAATTCACCTCTACCATGGAGAGCAAGTACGCATTGACACTTAGCATGGTAATACAACATAGGAATGGGAAATATGGGTTAGACATTCCACCTTATAAATAATATTTTGACGGCTCATCGTTTGGTGAAATAGATCCCTTGCACTGGCCACCATCTTTTGATATTTGATGATTCAAACAATGAAATTGTGCACGCGTGTACGCGCACGACTCTCGGCCAATGATAACTTTTCGTACATGCACGTTTCATCAACAATGGCGGCCAATGCAGGGGGTCCACAATTTAAATGTGACGCCCCCCAAGAAGCCAAAACTGGGCACTTCTCAGACGGCAAAGTGAAGACAACCAAAACAACAGCCTGGATATCGATTTGATGTGATGTTTTCAACACTCTTAATGTCAAGAAATACTTACATTGTAGGCGTTAGGGATAAATGCAAAATTTAACAAGCGGTAACTTGAGGTTAGCCCCAAGGTTATTTTCAGGTTTTCCAGGGTTCTCTGTGGTTCAACCTCGAGTTACCTCGAGTTACCGCTCGTTTAATTCTCTGCACTTCTCTCTTAGTTGACAGCTCTGATTCTCATATATACATAATGAGCAAATAGACCCAGTTTGAGTTTTGGAGTTTTGGTAGGACGTGCCTGGTTTTGGCACGGAGCGTCAACAAATGTTTAGATTTCTAAGTTTTACACCGTTAACAAACAAATCCTTTCTCGTGACTCTAGTCCCCCTTTGTAAAGACAATCAATAAACAACATGAAGCAAATGCAGCTGTTACGATTGTGTTGGTGACAGTACATATATATTACATTTTGAATAAAAAGCCTGCAGCTTGCACCAGAGCTCTCTGTGTGATTTGAATTTTTATTCCCAGCTCTTCATCGTCGCCTCATATTCATCTGGCTCAATGAAGGGTCTATCCACAGATCTGAATAAATAAAAAAAATTAAAAACAAGTCATGATTGGTAACAAGCATAAATGCTGGTTATGATTGTTGTTATATTTGATCAAACCGTAGCGACTTTCTGATGAGCAAAACAAATTTGAAATCAGTTGAAATAGGAAAAATATCATGGGCGGTTTTCTGGCACAAGAAATTGTTGTGCTTAAAATCTCAAAGGTGAAACTGTTCCAATTTCAAAGGTTAAAGGTCAACTCAGTAGTTTCCTTTGGAAATACCTTATCATGATCTCCCCGCAAAACACGCATTCAGCCGCCGTGATGTCATCTAGCTCATTCTTGATCTGATCCACCTCGTCACGCTTTGTGATGGCATCAGTCGAGGGGGCTGTTGCGGCCGTACTACGATGGGACTGTAGCTGCGACAGCCGCCTTTGTAGCGATGACATTAGGGTGCGCTTGGCTATCGTCAGGTGTGGTAAAACCTGACAGATTAAGAAAATGGGCTGCTGCTTCAAAAGCTTTATCTTCTAAATTGCATCTTACATGTATGTTCTTGGAACAGCTAACCTTTTCACAAACCATGTTAAACTGCGCACTGCATGGACACAACATGTCACAAATAAGCATGTAAGATCGATGACTAAGCAGCCTCTACTCTCAAGCATCATTAGAAAACGCAGGCTTCAGTGCTTGGGGGGACCTCCAACGAATGGATAAAAATCAGATCTCTGAGCAATTCTACACCCATGGGAAATGTAGACGAGGTCGTCCCTGGACAACATGGACCAATGTAATCCAGAGAGACCTCACCAGACTGGGCACTGGATGGTCTGTGGAGGAGGCAGAAGTGGCAGCTCAAGAAGATCGGTCTAATTGGAATTTTCTCACCAGTCAGGCAGCAGGTGCAGAAATGCATGAGGCTGACTGATGATGATGATGATGATGATGATGTCAAACTATTTGCCGATAAAGTATGTGTGCGACAGTCGTGCAAAAAGTGCTAATGGCCTCATGTTGCAACCATTGCGAAGTAACCTCACATTTCGACCCTAGCAGAGTCCTTCTCAATGGTTCAATGACAACACGACACACACACAGTCTTTTGCAAACACAATTGTGGGGACTTTCTCTTGTTGTTCTCTTGTTTCCTTTTCAGAAGAATTCCCGTGTGGGGACCAAGTTGATTATAGAAAAACGTTGTGGGGACCTTTGTTCCATTGTGTAAAAGTCACCCCATCAGGACCCAATTTCATAAAGACTGTAAGCACAAAAGACTTGCTAACCACAGACAAATCTTGCTTAGCAGAAACAGGTTACCAGCCAACATTCCTTAAAGTTGACATTGTTGCCACTGCTACCCCGCTCATTTCTTGCTAAGTAAAGAAATTTGCCAAGCAGAATGTTCTGCTTAACAGCTTTATGAAATTGGGCCCCGTACAAATGCCTTACCCACACATACAAGTATACTAGTGTAACAGCAGCAGCCAAGTAGAAAGAAGTGAATAGAGAGGAGCAGATCGCAGTCAGAAGAAGTAAGGGAAGAACAATGACAAAGAATGTCTCATGCGATCTTTATTTCTTGTTTTTAATGTTTGGTTTTAACAACACATTTTCTAGCAACACTCCTTTTTCCCCCAGCTGGTCCATTATAAGTCTTCAGCCAGTATTAGGCCCATGTCACATGAGGCAATTACAGGCAACCAGTTCCAGGCAATCTCCAAGAAGAAAAGCCATTCACATCTGAATGTTCACATATTTTTCTTGTGGATTGTAAAACAAAGTATGAAAAATTACTCCTGTGCTACCAGAGTGTTCAGTTTGCATGCACTGCAGTTGGTTGCCTCCAAGTTGCCTGTAAAAGTTGCCTCATGTGACAAGGCCCTAAGTCCCTTGTAAACATACCTCATTTACTAAGCAATCAGAGTGGAACATGTGTTGACATGGGAAGAGGTAGAAGGAACGCGTCAACAGTGGGTAGTTGCAGGCTGAACATTTCTGGTTGCCTCCGACAATCCCATACCTGGGGGAAAATAACACAAAAAAAACACGCCTACTTCAAAAGATAAGAAATAAAACAAAATATCTGCATTGTAATCGGAGAAAGTTTGGGACACTAGGTGGCAGCAGACTTACCAGATACATCCATTGTTCTCGGAAATGTGTGCAAGCTCAGAACTACGTACACAATGGAAACTTACCTAAGCCCAATTCCATAAAGCCTCTAAGCAGATTATTTTAGTCTTCTCGCAGTATCCGCCACATGACTCCGATTGAAGTTTCTTTGTGGTGTTTAAAGCGGCAAGATGTGTTTTTTTCCGGTGTTTCCGGCATACAAGCATAAGACGGTATTTTTTGTGAGGTTGGTGAATGTTTTTCACAATCATGGCATCCCTTTAAAGGTCCCAAACTGCTCCTGGTGTGCCGAGTTGCGGATGTTATTAGTCGACTGCTTTTGGGGAAAAATAACCTCTCCGGGGTAAACTGTAGAGGGCGCACTGCATTATGAATCGCACATATTGAAACGTGAACGTTTTCCTTCTTGTAAATTGTAATTCCTGTAAATTGTTATGTGTGACAGGGCCTTACTTGTTTCTCATCTCCTGGATGTCTCCTCGGATGGCCTTAGCGCTCTCCGTGGCATCTTTCATCTCGTTCTTAAGGGACTCAATGTGTTGGTTGTAGTCAGCCAACGAGCTGCAGATCGCATCCTGAAAAAAAGTAAAAATTAAATAGCACCATGAGTGAAAACGAGACGGAACAAATTGGGACTACCTAAGATTAATAAAGATAGTGTCTCAACTAAAAACATAAACTTGGGAATTTAGGATCGGAAATACCAGTATAGAATAATACATAATAAATAAATATACTGTACCATAAACTTGGATGTGATCCCTGGCTACACAGCAGCTAACAGTGATATGGCTTCTGACTGGCACCCCGAACAAAGATATTGACTAATAGGGAGACCGCCAACATAGGGCTGGATAGCTCAGTTGGTAGAGCGTCGGTACGCAATAATCTGGAGGTCAGTGGTTCAAGTCCCGCTCCAGTAAATTGTTCTTTGTTCAATCCCAAATTATTTGAAATCTACCCAGTCAGCTCCCTTGTGGTTTATTATTTGATATATAATATACAATAAAGAGTGAAAGAAACTGCTTAGCGACCAAAAGGACCAGTTAAGTTGTGTATCAATCTTATTTGCTAAGCGAAGTGTAATGTCACCACACAAATCACTATGGTGATATTGTCAACTCATCTTCAGATGAATCTTAGTGCTTTGTGAAATCGAGCTTAGTGGTATGAATGCAAACAATGACAATGGCCGTAAGTTTTCGTCCTAAGCAGAGTTTTTCTCGTCTTCCTTTGAGATAGATTGAGTTTCTACAATGTCTCAGAAAAGAAAGATACCTTCCTGTTTATCATTTTGTTTGCCAGCATGCTGCAAAAAAACAGAAACATCCACCCCTCTTGCCTCTCAACCCCATCCCCAACTCTAAAAGAATTCTTAACTCCTCCCACTGCCCACATACCTTGAAGTGATCAATGGTGACAAAATCAGGGAAGAAGGGCAAGATGTCTTCGATCTTGAGTTGTGGGCATTCCTGGAGTACCAGCATGGCTTTCTGGATGTCACTCTGCTCCTCCACGACGTGTCTAGCGATGCGCAACCAAAGCTTCTTCTTGAGCTCGTCGTCTTCTTCTGGCTTCTCAGCACTCTGCTTGGCAAGGTCTACGTCCACCTGAAGGTAGACGGGTCAAGCGCCAAAATTCATCATTACCCAAGTTGGATGATGTATCTATATCCGTCAAATTGTTCTAAAATGACTGATGGCGGACTGTTTTTGACGCCCAGAACAACTTAGGAGCACCCTCAATTTTTTGCAGTCAGTCAGACGGCTGACTTGAATATCCACTTCATTTCACCCCTTCAAAGAGGTACAGAAGGTACTGGAAATCATGCTTGTAATTTGCCTTTCCGGGGGTTATTATGAAATCCCGATTCCAGACCTTTGTCTTTTTGTCATACAAATGTGCCATACAAGAAGTTTTGCGATTCACAATGAATGCATACTCATAATTTCTCTCATTTCACGAAAACAACAAATCCCAGTGCTTATTATTTATTTAACTCCACATGCACTTAGCTTGTAACATGTCTTAGATTATTCATTGTATAATTGTCTTTGTATTCTATATTTCTCTTTTGTTGCTTATATGTTTTGTTTTTTGTTCTGCGCCTCGGAATAGGGTCTTGTACACTAGATAGATGGCGCATTATAAATGCATTATTATTATTATTATTATTATTATTATTATTATTATTATTATTATTATGAGAACTTTTGTTGTATTTCCTTAGTCAAGTCAGGGAATCTAAACTAACTGGCAAGGAAACCACAGAAGAAAAACAAACAATATACAATAATGACAAAGAAGAACAATCCCACTAAACATCATATTATTAGAGGGCGTACCTGTAATGCTAGATCAACTGCCTCTTCATACAGTCCCATCGTCGTGTAGATGTGGACACACGCCCTCTTGTGGCCATGCTCAGCGCAGAGTCGTAGTGCGTACTTCAGATCATAATGCACATTGTCTTCAATCTTTGAAAAAAATAACAGCATAGGTCTAATCCTTAAATGGTCCTTCACAACTGACCTTTGACATAGTATGGTGGTCTTGGTCCGCTACCATTCAAACTAATGTAACCAAACCGAGAGTGGTAGGGGTGGGTGGGGGTTTTAAAACCAACTTAATCTGGGACGACCTAAAAACGTAACCACACAGTTTCTGAAGAGACGTAGGATGGCAGAGTTTAAATTCAACAGTTCAGGGTCAGTGTCTTCAAAGGACGAAAAGGAAAGGACTTAAAATAAATAATAAATAAATAAATAAATCAGCGCCATGTTTTTAAAGTTCAACAGCGCAATATTTGTTTTTTTTGGGTGCTTTTCCACCCCCCCCATCTTCACAGGGACATTGACAAAAACTAAATCTTGTTAACTTACATCTCCTTGTCTCTCCAGGTAACCCATGAGTTTATCTGGCTGGTACTTGGCATACAACGCTAGGAGGTAGTTATGAATAGCCTGCTCCGTGTTATCCAGGAGCAGAACGCAGAATTCAAGAAAACGGATCGCTTCATTTACCTGTCCGAAAAAAAAGCAAAAAAAAAAAGCAATCAGTTTCACTTTGTTTTCTACGTGAGTTGAAAATACAGTCTTCCTATATTACACTTGTTTCCCAAGAGTTGTACTCGCTACCAGTAACAAGTTGCAGAATTCTTGTCAAACTATTGGTCTGTGTAAACTGTTACAAGGTTACTTGTATAAATAAACATGTATACCTGTATGTAAAAATGTAAACAATTTATTTATTTATTTTTTTTTTAATGCAAGTTTGCCCCCAAACAAAGCCAAAGGCCACTCTTGGTAAGGGCCTAAGAGAAGAAAATATTTAAGATGAAAACAACTCACGAGAGCTGAAGGTAGGAATTGATATTCATCTTAAAACAGTCAAGATTGTAGGATGGAGGGAAACATACACCAGGCAAGGAGTTCCAAAGAGATGCAGCACGTGGACTTGAGCTGTTGGAATGGTTCTTAGTTCTTAGTTCTTAGTTCTAGCATAAGTGTGTCTGATTTCTTTTGCAAACATAGCTCTGCATACCTGCAGAAAAAATAATGAGCACTTTGGGATGCCCATTGGGTGTAAAAAGCGCCACATAATTATCTGGCGGCTGAAAAATAAAATCTTCACCACTAAGTAAAAAAAAATATAATCCAGTGTGGCACCAAAAGGGTTCTGCGGAAGTCACATTGTCCATACCTGGCTGGCTTGTGCTGAATGGTCGTACTGCACCAGGGCCGGGATCAACTTCTTGGGGTCCAGCGTCTTGCCCTGCTCGATCCACGCACTGACCAGCTCGTTGGGGATGTGCTGCATGAGCACCGGGGAGAATTTATAATACAGCTCGGTGTCCTTGGGTTTACGTAGCACCTCGAGGGCGGAGTGGTAGTCATCGTGCTGGATGTGGTGACTGATGACTCGCTCGTAGTCTGAAAAAATGAATGAACGGCATCGGGTCATCTTTAAGTATAACCTAGGATTTTTGTAGTTTTTATCTTAGTCAAAAGAAATAATATTGTGATTTATTTTTCACATTGGTGCAAAAAGAGAGTGTGACTCAGTTGAGGGACAGGCTACCACCCCAAATTCCATAAAGTAATACAGTGTCGCCACTGGCGCCCCACTCATTTATTGCTCAGTAAAGAAACTTGCAGCTATGTTTTGCTTCACAGCTTTATATAATTGGGCCCAGCCGTCAAACTTTCAAAGCTTTACGCAACTGTGAAAGTCCACTTGCGCAACATTTATTGCTAAAGTTGAGAACCCACCAACACGAGAAATCTTGCACAAATGGATTTACGCAGTTGCGTAAAGTTTCCTAAAATCGGCTGCTGGTCAGTTAATTCACTAGTTACTAATTGAAGTCTATCCATGTAATACAAGCTATCAATTTCATGGAAATTGGCATTAGCCGCCATCGCCTAAGTCAAACAACATAAAAGTGCATGCATGTACATGCCGCGCACAACTGTCAGCCAAGGACAGGTCTACACTGACCTCGGTGAGGGCGCTGTTTGGGCTTGTGCCATTATGTGTTAGGGGTGGATTGTTAACGCACCTTTCATGAGCATGGCAAAGAAGACCATGTCTTCAACGTCTCCATGGCTAGCGATCAAATCATACACTGTGTCCACGTTACCACTCAGACAGTCCTGAAATACACACCAACCATACCAACATCTTCAAGTATTTGGACAACATTTGCAAGGGTCAGCCGTCGATTTCACCAAACTCTTCCTAACTTAGCATTAATCTTAGGACTTAGGACGAGTCCCAGCCTTGCACTGTAACTTGTAAACCTTAAGATTAATCCTAAGTTAGGACTAGCTACTCGTCCTAACTCGAGATAGGATTAATCCTAGCGTTTCGTGAAATCGGCTGCAGGAATACCAAATTACACAAGCAGTAACTTGATGTTTAGGTTTTTGGGAGGTTTTTGAGGTTTTCTGGAGATGACGTGGGAGGAAAACCCCAACTGGGGAAAACCTACGCAATCAGGGCCCAAATTCACAGCCCTGCTTCCCATGAAATTCTGCGCTTACCTAAAACAAAAAAATTTCCATTCGATTCAACTTGGTTTATTGAACAAGTTAAAAAAAATAAAAAATACAACTAGACTATAGTCTAAACACTAAACAAGTGAAGTTGTAGTCTAGATATTAAACAGCTCAAGATAAACAATTAAATAATAATAATAATAGTGGCAATTTATAATGCGCCATGTCTGTCTAAAAGACACTCCTGGCGCAGGAAACATGACAGGTTAAGAAGGCATTGAATGATATAAAAAAAATTGGGAAAACACATAAAAAATATGCAAACTACCCTTGAAGTATGCACTTTACAGGATGCCAATAAGTAGAGAATTCTTTGGTATAAAGCAGTACCATGAAATATGGCCTATGTAGGGACTGAAAACCCAATCCACAATATGAGCCTCTGGTCAGAGGCGGGATTCGGACCCAGGGTCCACTGACCTGAAAGGCAGGGAAGAAACACTGCAGTCAAACCTGAATGACTGATAATGCTTCAAGCATCCGGGTTGAGCCTGTGCCTGTCAGTTAGTTACTCACCCTGACCATGGACTGAGCGAGGAACTTCTGGAACTCGGTGTGGACAGTGTCGTGAGTATTACGGGCTTCCTCCTTGGAGCGGAACTCACCGAGCTGGTTGAGGTACAACTCAATCAACCACATGACTAGCATCGTCATCTGGGTCTTCTCCTAATGGTGGAGAAAACAATTCAATCCGTTTTTGTTAATAAAAAATACAACTGGACTATAGTCTGAACACTAAACAAGTCAAGTTTCAGTCCAAAGACTAAACAAGTCAAGATAATTGCTTACAGTAAAAGTGACAAATTGAGAAGGCGTTGAATTAAAAAAAAAAGGGACAAGGCAGACAATTTGGTAAACAAAAAATAATAATTTACTTCTAAACAATTTAAATGACAAAAATGAGAATTCCTGTTGATGAAAGATTAGTCAATAATCAGTAAGTTGTACTCAATTAACTCTTTCAGCCCCACGTTCTTTTGACATAAACAACTGCTGGAGCCCACATTGTTTGGCCACTCAAGCGTGAAACACATATTCTCACACATCAGGAAGATCGTGTTCAAAGTTCGATTTTACAAACTGTATTATTACCTAGAAGATTTCATTTAAGAGCAAAATAAGTAATAACAATTGTTGAATTTCCTTTCATATAATTCAAGAATCATTGAACTCAGCCAAAAAATGTCCAAGTTTGTTTCCTCAGTGTGTTCTGTAATCCCAAACACTTTTTTGCACACAACCTTATGGCACTCTGTAGGTGTTTGGCATTTCAGATCTTTCCACTCCAATTTGAAGTAATTGCATAATAACAACCTTATTTTAGTTTACAGTCACTGGAAAGATCCAATCTTTCATTTTACAATGATGGTAAGTTTGGGTATGGAGGATGAACATGGACAAAATTACAGCTTTTAACAAATGGCCTTTGTGCTCAGGCTTGAGTGCTTTTTGTGTGTTATCTTGGGCGAGTAAAGTCGCCATTGTGGCTCAAGCAGGGTATAGTGCACAGTTGACTAAAGTCGCCATTGGGGCTGAAAGGGTTAAGTGACGTTTCATTTAATGTTAGCTTTCAACAATTGCACAAAGTTTGCAATAGCAGAATAGGTTTGGAATAGTTTGAAGAACATGACAAGATTATTCACAAACCCTGAAGCAGAACAACCTTCAATGACTGTTTTGTTTTTGTTTTTTGGGATAATGCCAGTTACAACATATCAGTAAAATTAAATAAATATTTGTATGGTAGGAAAATTGATTTTATTGTAACATCACACCTTTACAAAAGAGCCACAGAGCCTGTAGGCGCGATTTGTACATAGCTCAATGGAAGAAACCAAGAAGAAAAAGGGGCACATCTCAAAACTTGTTCAGTCTTTTTTTCATATAACTCTTGAATATATATCAAGAGTATGCTACAATATGTAAAGTTCCCATATGACCAGTGTATAAGCTTGCTTGCCAGGAAATGCACTGGAATGTACTTAAAAAAATGCACGTGGCCTTGCTCTCTCAAAAATAAGCGTATCTCAAGAACAAACAGACAGACAGACAGACAGACAGACAGACGAACTGACCCCAGGCTTTAGAGTACTCAGCTTTTTACTCAGGAACATTCTCAACGCGGTCGTCTGCTGTGCCTCGATGAACTTCAATGCGACCTCTTCAAACGACCTCTCCGTCATGGCAAAATAGAGGGCGCTCTTATCGTACCTGGTGATGAAGAATGAGGACAGGAATGTAAACCTCAGAATTATAAAAAAACGGTGTTGCACAATTCTAACACCTTAACCCTCCTACTTTCTATCCATTTGATACCATCCACTGTGGTTTTGATTAATAGATGGCCTATGCAATTATGATATCATGGTGATATGGTGAATGTATAGATCTACACAGAACACAATCAACCCTCCTACTGTCTGACCATTCAATATCATCCACTGTGGTTTTGAATGATAAACTAAGACAGTCTGTACTATGACATCATGTGGTGAATTTTAACTGCACAGTACACAGTCAACCCTCCCACTGTCTGACCATTCAATATCATCCACTGTGGTTTTGAATGATAAACTATGACATCATGCGGTGAATTTTAACCACACGGTACAAAGTCAACTCTCCCACTGTCTGACCATTCAATGTCATTCACTGTAGTTTTGAATGATAGAAAAACTATGCCAGCCTGCAATATGATATCATGTGGCAAATGTATCTACACAGTACGCACAGCTAGGTCTATGCACAGTTGTGCTGCCATACACAACCTGTGCTGTTGAGTGATTTCAACTGAGTGGTCAACTCGCTTGAAAGTGTTACCAAGAGTAGGAGGGTTAAGGATATATAAACTTACTTTTCCTTTTCAAAGAAATGTTCAGCCTGCCTGGTCAGCACTTTGTCCAGGTTGGCTGGATTTTCCCGACAATGTTCTTTGGCTCGGTCAAAGTCACCTTGGTCAAGATACATTCGCCAGACGTCCCTGCAAAAACAAACAAATGTCATTTATTGGATGGTGGTAAATCAAATTTGGGTTGAACAAAGACAAATTGGCCAGAGCAGGATTTGAACCTGTGATCTCCAGAATTACACGCCAGTGCTCTACCAACTGAGCTAGCTAGCCCTATGAAACTCTGTCTCCTGGTCATAAGTGTGTAACAATCTCTGCGTTGCACTCTTACCTCGATTCTTTAACCACTTTGTACTTGAAGACACTCTGATCTGTGAAGGTCCAGATGGTACCTCTGGTCCTGTCTCTACAGATGCCCAAGATTTTACCGTATCTCTGTCAGAACATGAAACAAGTTTGATTAATTATTGTGACCATGGTGTTAGCCAGAGGGGTGTCTGGGTGTTAGCCAGAGGGGTGTCTTGGTGTTAACCACAGGGGTGTCTGGGTGCTAGCTAGAGGGTTGTTTGGGTGTTAGAACGTGGGTTGTTTGGGTGTTAGATTGAGGGGTGTCTGGCTGTTTGCCAGAGGGGTTTCTGGGTGCTAGCCAGAGGGGTGTCTGGGTGTTAGCCAGAGGGGTGTCTGTGTCTGTTTGTTTTTGTGTGAGTACAAAAAAAAACCCCAACAAACAAGTAAGTTTGCAATTGATGAACTACTCACTGCATGGTACACGTCTTCATCAATGAGCTGCTCATTCAAAACACACATCACTTTCATCCTGAAAAGAAAAGTACACAATGATCAAGGAGCATCCAAACTCCTACATAGTACATCAACCCATAAAATACCATGGACCACAGCCAGAGATACAAAGGGTTTCATTTTTCCAGAGTGAAGAAAACCGGAGGGCCCGGAGAAAAACCAGGCACTGAGGAGAAACAGCACACAAGTCTACTCATATACAGGACTGGCAGGGAATCAAAAAAGGGCCACAATGGTGAGTGGAGAGCACTTTACCCACCTCCCACATTGACCATCCACTTGACCATCGGCTTTAATTTAAATTTTCCAAGAATTTGGTTGAGCAAGCGGAAAATAAATAACAACTTAATTCTGACCATTCAATATCATCCACTGTGGTTTTGAATGAGAGATAAACTATGCCAGCATGCAGCATGATCTCCTCATGTGGTGAATGCATCTACACAGCACACAGTCAGCCCTCCTACTGTCTGACCATTCAATATCATCCACTGTGGTTTTGAATGAGATAAACTATGCCAGCCTGCAGTTATTATATCATACACAATATACATATGCAAACAATTAGCCTGTGCAAAGTTGTTTCATCAAACACAACCCGTGCAGTTTCAAATGGTTGCTCAACTCACTAGAAAATGATACCAATAGTAGGAGGGTTAAACAGATAAAGTAAATCCAATTCTGAAAATTGAAAAAAAAGAAAGTTTTTTTTAGATGCCCTGATGTATGACCTTTGACCCACCTGTCAGGGAATAGAAGCAATACGTGGAACTCAGTCATCGTCATGGCGATAGGCTCAACATCACCGCTACTACCTTCCTTCCCACTTTCAGGGTATGGTAAGAGACGGCTGTCCTTGGTCACGTTGTCTGTTGATTGGTTATTGAAGTCGAATACTCCAAAGTATATGCCAGGCCCTGGTTGGTTGACAAATAAAATAAAGAAATAATTCAATTCTTCGGTGCACTCAACAGTATGTTCTTAAATTTATCCTGGCTGTCAAAACCTAAAACCCACAAAAGTATGGCAGGTGGGGTGATGGGATTGCGCCTTTGATGATGCAAGCCTGGAATTTGACACAGGGTCAGAGTATGTCATGAGAACGATACTTGACGCGTAGTGACATTGGAAAAAAAATCATCTCACACCACACCTATCCTGAAAAGTCTCCACTGGCTACCAGTCCAATACAGAATAATCTACAAACTGATGATGAGGGTCTTCAAAGCTCTCAATGGCAAAGCTCCTTCTTATATTCTTGACCTGCTCACAATAAACAAACCATCTCGCACCCTGCGATCATGTAATAAATATTTGCTCCAAGAACCTAAATCACACGGCACATGGGGGGGGGATAGATCCTTCTCCATTGCAGCACCCCGTCTTTGGAATCAGCTACCCCTTCATATAAAAACTTCTGTGACTATCCTTCCCTTCAAAGAATCTCTCAAAACCCATCTCATGAAATTAGCTTTTACCTCTTAACTCTATTCGTTCTTTCTGTGTATTTTTCTTTGTGTAGGGCCTTGAGCGCCTTTATTGGCCGATATGTGCGCGTTATAAATAGCCATTATTATTATTATTATTATTATTATTATTATTATTATTAATAACTCGGCTCAGCTGCTTACATCTCAAAGTGTTGATCAGACACAACAAATCTTTTTCGTTGAGACACAACAACTATGTCATCTTACCCGTCATCCAAGCAAAGTGTGACGGCATGGTCTTGGACTTGGGGTAGAAGAACTGGAGTTTGCTGTAACCAAAGTTACCGGGCAACTCAAGGAAGCTGGCTGGAATGACAATTGCAGACAAAACGGTCAAAATGTTAGTAAAGATCAAAAACAAATGAACTTGGCTTTTGCTTTGTTTGTATCATTCAGTGGGAAAGAGGTAGATACCATGATCTCCACCCAACGCTAACAAGATTGACAATACGCTTTTGCACTCTATCTATTAAAGATGAATGACAGGTAGAGGAAGCCCAGATGTGACAAACGGTACTCCATTAGGGGACGTATAGTTTTGTTAACTCTCAAGGATGACTTACCGGGGCTTGCTTCATATTTATGAAAGACATTCTGAAATACAGGTGTCTCAGAAGAGCTTGGTATCACTCCTACAAACTGATACAGACGTCTGGAAAACAAAACAAACAGAGGAACAATCCGGATCAAATCTTCACCTCTAAGATTGGGTGAACTTGAAATTCACCTGCCATTTGTCCCCTCTTTCACCCAGGGTTCTTCCCATGAACAAGCTAGCGTACATTACAGGATGATTCGCATGACATTTTTTTATACGCTCACATTTATTTTTCAGACTTCAGGTCAATTTCATAAACAAGATAAAGATAACAGCATTTTAAGAATCTTCCAAAATGCACATCAGGGCTTTTGAAACCGAAGATAAGCACAAAGTGAAAAACATCCCAAGGACCTCGCTTCCATCTAGTGTGTTGAGGGCAAACTTCCCAAAACTCAGGTCCAGAATGCCTCACGGTTTTGACAAATCCTAGGGAAAATCCTGCTCCCCAAACCCATCAAAACTGCATGTTTTTTTTTAAAAATATGTTGGACTGAGGACTGCACAAGTCAAATGGATATGCTTCACATGAGATCAGGCACCAACTCACTTGCAATTTTTCATCTCGTTTTCCCCAACCCTAACACCCCTACCCATCAAAACTGCATGTATTTTTTTGATTGTGTAGGACTAAGGACTGCACTAGTGAACTGAGTATGTTTTACATGGGATCAGGCATATCACCATAATCAGAGCCCAACAGTTTGGGTGTTGAGTTACTGAATGGTGTTGGACTGAGGGCTGCACTAGTAAACTGATCATGCTTTACATGGGATCAGGCATATCACCATAATCAGAGTCCAACAGTTTGGATGTTGAGTTACTGAATGGTGTTGGACTGAGGGCTGCACTAGTAAACTGATCATGCTTTACATGAGATCAGGCATACCACCATAATCAGAGTCCAACAGTTTGGATGTTGAGTTACTGAATGGTGTTGGACTGAGGACTGCACTAGTAAACTGATTATGCTTTACATGGGATCAGGCATATCACCATAATCAGAGTCCAACAGTTTGGGTGTTGAGTTACTGAATGGTGTTGGACTGAAGACTGCACTAGTAAACTGATCATGCTTTACATGAGATCAGGCATACCACCATAATCAGAGTCCAACAGTTTGGATGTTGAGTTACTGAATGGTGTTGGACTGAGGACTGCACTAGTGAACTGATTATGTTTTACATGGGATCAGGCATATCACCATAATCAGAGCCCAACAGTTTGGGTGTTGAGTTACTGAATGGTGTTGGACTGAGGGCTGCACTAGTAAACTGATCATGCTTTACATGAGATCAGGCATACCACCATAATCAGAGTCCAACAGTTTGGATGTTGAGTTACTGAATGGTGTTGGACTGAGGACTGCACTAGTAAACTGATTATGCTTTACATGGGATCAGGCATATCACCATAATCAGAGTCCAACAGTTTGGGTGTTGAGTTACTGAATGGTGTTGGACTGAGGACTGCACTAGTAAACTGATCATGTTTTACATAAGCCATTTTGAGATATGGTGGACACAATACTATGACACTATTTGGTTTGGGTAAATTTGTCTGTATCGCCCAAACCAAACAGTGCACTCCTATAGTGTCCACCATACCTCAAAAAGGCTAATGGGATCAGGCATACCACCATAATAAGAGTCCAACAGTTTGGGTGTTGAGTTACACACGGTGTTCGTTTTTGGTGTGGGAAGGACCTGGAAATAACTCAAGGGTTAATTGAAGAGCCTCATCCAAAACTCTAGAAATTATCCAGATTTGTATAAATGCACTTCAACAATTACAGCAATGCTCCTATGACAAGCTTTCACACACTGAATTTTTCTTGTTCACGTTATCATTCTGAAACATCCTGGTGTTGATATCAAATGGTAGCCCATTACCTCCCCCCAACTACTAAATATAAAAGAAAATTGTGTAACTTCCATATTGGTGTCATCCTGTATTCATGTTTAGACCCTAGCACAGTCTTTCTAACAGTCTAAAAGGCTTTAAAAAAAAAGAAAAAAAAAAGGGTTTAATAGCCTTTGAGAAAGATTCTGGTAGGGTCGAAATGGAGGTCATTAACCTATTATTTTTAACTAATTGCAACTTACATCTATAATTAATGTTTCAAACCCATCCTTTTCCTTCTTAAGATCTCAATTAAATTTAAAATATCAATATTAAGCATGTTTACAAAATATGGAATAACTACACACACAGAGTAATGAGTTTGAAAATATTAAGAATATATTATAGCTCAACTTACCCAGGTGTTGTTGCCATGACGAAGAACCGACGCTCGTTTTGAGGTGAAGGTTGAACATGTTCAACCTCTAGCCCGGTGACTGGTACTGGGCCCTCTTTGCCTAAATTGAAGACCTGAGGGTGTTGGGGGAAGGGGGGGGGTGTAATGGTTTACATAAATAGAATAGTGTTAATGTCTCAATATGACCATAACAGCTTTTGGAAACCCCTTGTCCAAATATTTACATTGAAATTTAAATTTCTGTTTTTTGGTTTTTGTTTTAATTGTTCCACAGATGTTTCGGCACAGGTGGACATCAATAAAAACTAATTAATTACAAATTGATAACAGAGGCGTGCACACCCGCAATGTTGATACCAAGCCCTAATCGCCAGCAAAAACATTTATTTATTTTCTTTTGCCCTTAAGAACTGTATACTTGGTATTTCACCCTCGAAACCAGTAAAAAAAAAACTTTAAAAACCCCCCAAAAACTAGGATTTTGACTGCCTCTAGCTAATGAAATATTGTTGCCAGAATGACTATAGTTTATGAGAAATTAGTAAAAAAATTAGTTTTTGTTTCACGAGTCCAAAACCTTAAGTTTGAAAAAAAGTGAAAATACACAATTTTATTTTGTTGGGCTCCAATTTTCTTTCCCACTATTTTCTTGTGACTCTGATGACCGATTCAGCTTAAACTTTCCCAGTGTTTGTTATTTCCTGCATATGTTTGTCTAAGACAATTACCAATGTTGGCCACGCGGTGTGGGGCTACACTAAATCATAAAATACTTAACCGCAAGGCACTTTTTACATCAGTCCAAGCTGGCATGCAACTGACCTGTTTCCAATACTGTTCGAGGCTCTGTTGGAAGAATCTGCTGTCGTCTCCAGACTGGATCTCTGTCTCAAATATCAAACCTGGAAGTGAAAATGACACAGTGATCACTCCTGGTCCTGATAAGCATTCCTGGGCCATTTTCGAAACCACACCTTGGGCTTCGGCTCCAGCTATTGGCAACACCCACCTGTTTGTAGTCCTGGACTGAAAGTGTACATTTTGAAAACTACTGACAAAGCCCGAACCCCGGGCACAATTTCTTAGAGCTGCTTCTGCAAAAAAATTAGTTAAGCATATAAACAACATGCTTACCAGAGTAAAGTTACCAGCCAAAATGGCATCGCAAATGTACCATTTGTGACTGGTATCCTGCTTCGTTTTGCTTGGCAGAACATTTCTAAGCAATGCTTGCTGCTAACAGGGCCCTGTTTTGAAATGGGTCCCAATTAAAATACAAAGACGACTTCAAAACAACTACAATGACACTCTTTTAAATGTCCACTAGGAGTTAAAATAATTACAACAAAATTAATTTCAGTATTGATACATGTTTTCTCTTCGCTTTTGTTCTCATCTTTTGAAAAAGTTCATCCATATTTTTATACAATGCCAAGTTTCAGGCGAATCCAAACACTGGGACCCTAAACGGGGTTTGAATTTGACACTGGACCACACTGGCCCGAGGCCAGTGATTTTACTGTCGGGCCAGTAAATTCAAGACCTGACAAGTCCGGTGTTCTTGCGGTTTTTTATTTCATTTACCTCACATTGTCACTAAAGAAAAATTGATGTTCAACTGTTGTATTTGAGTCTGGTAACGGTAAATATCATTCAATTCTGTTTAGGTTCAAAGTATACTAGCACATTAGGAAAGAAGGAAATACTTTCAAGAGCTTGTTCAAATGCACTTTGTAGAATATTCTTTCTCGTTAAGATTTTGGTCTTGTAAAATAACTTCTGGTCTGGTAAAAAATTGGTAAAAACAGTACTGCAGTCTTACATGTCTTATGGAATTTCACCCCGAATTTGAGCCTTGCCGTTTTATGCCCGAGTTTGTTCCCTTGATGCGCTAAAGCAATGTACTTGGGACCAAAGTGGTCCCCAAAGTGTTCAAATAGGCACGAGACTTGCACTGTCTATTGACTCTCTTTGGTGCAACTAAGCACTGCACTACTATCAAGTTATTTTATCAAACAAAAGTAAAATCACAAATGTTTTTGTACTTGAAAATACACACCTCGACTGGTTCCCACCAGTATCTCTGCTGTGGTACTTTCACTGGTGTTCAGCTTGTTCCATCCAATAGAATCAATGAGGTGGCCCTGAAGCATAAACATACTGAATGTCATTAATACGGATTTGTTTTTAAAACTCCTAGATCAAAAACTGGAAAATCTACTTCGTGGCAGTAGAATAAAGCAAGACCTAGTTCCCAAAGAATAAATCTACACAGCAAAGTATAACATACACATGGTGTTACTGCAAACCGAATATACATTGATACCTCACCGCGCAATGCCTCAAAAATTATTATTATAATTTTTTTTTCTCATTTTGAGGCTGAACTGACCTTGAGTTTCTGAAGCTGCTTGGCTTTCCGCCCTGTCCTGGAGAGGTACAAGACGTCTTGTTGTTCAGTGCTGATGATAAGATGGTGCCCAGTCGGGTCCAAGAACAGTTTATGGATGCGATCCTCGCCGAGCTTAACCTCTGTTTGGAAAGTTAAAGACAATATACAAATAATGAATGTTTATGAATGCAAATGGTGCGAATATTTTCATGAGTTGAAAGATGGAATGTTCTTTTCAACGAGGCGGAGCCGAGTTGAATGGAACATTCCATCTTTCAACAAATGAAAATATTCTCACTATTGCACGAATGAAAAACTTTCATTTTTTTGTTTTGTATAACATCCAAGTAGAACTTTGTCATTTTGATTGGAGGATACAACTTTCAAAACAAACAAAGAGTACAATATTTAATTGTGACATTACACCCATTTCTTTTGGTTCGGCTTGTTTGGATTCAACAGTGACTAAGTGCGTTCTGTACTGCTATTTTGAGACACGCGGGCGCCGTAATGTAGTATGTGCCTTGCAGTAACTGTACTGCTGCATTATCAAAGACACGCGCACGCAATGATGTGGTACGCACCGTGCAATAGAACAAATCGGATGGAACGAAAAATGCACGGTGAATGGAACGAAAAATGCACGGTGAATGACGTAGTGTGCAATGGTATGTTTATTTGGCAAGGATCTGCTTGGGTGTTATATAATATACATTAATTGGCGATTAATACAACTTGTTTTTTTAAATACCCCAAAAGTTTCAATCTGAAAGCTCTCTATTTGTATAATTATCTCACCGTCAGGTTGATCGGGATGTTCCAAGTCAATGCGAAGGATTACGTTATCCGACATGGCCATCATCAACATGTTGTTGTTCACAATCAGGTGAGTGATGGGTCGAGGCGGCCTGAAACATCAGTGAAAATAAATCAACTCCATGGTTTAAACCAGGCATGAGTTTTGTAGTGGCGTGTCATGGCCTAGCGGTTAAGAGCACCGGATTCAAGCTCTGGTGTTTGATAAGCA
Organism: Pisaster brevispinus; assembly: GCA_023634235.1. Classification (NCBI taxonomy): domain Eukaryota; kingdom Metazoa; phylum Echinodermata; class Asteroidea; order Forcipulatida; family Asteriidae; genus Pisaster; species Pisaster brevispinus. The sequence continues at coordinate 23,043,495 of JAMKCF010000003.1, read as the reverse complement.
GAGTGTGGGTTCGAGTCCCGGTCGTGACACTTGTGTCCTTAAGCAAGACACTTAACCATGATTGCTTCGTAAAGTTGGGGAGGTAGTGCTTTCTGCTCTACCAGCCAGGATTCTGATGGATGATACCCAAGCCTACATCCGTATGGACTGTAAAGGGGGTAACCCTGTTTCAGCCCCAGGAGTAGGTGGCGACGGCCCCTGGAAAAAATAGTTGATTGTAGCCCACACCTTGAAGTGGCCTTCAGGCCTTGTGTGTCTGGCGACTTGCATCAAAAATTAAAAAAAAAAAATAGTAAAGGCTTTGATAGAACTGTTCAGGCTGTTTGACATGTTTGATGACAGTCTTCATGATTATTCTCAGAGCAATACAAATCGGAAATCGGAATGAACAGAATATTATGCTGGCCAGAGCTTGAAAATGACACTGGACGGCAGGCCCATTGCCCAAGATTTTAACGGCGGGCCTGTAAACTAACAACCGGACAAGACCAGAAGTCTCGTGTTTCTCAATGGAACTGCAATACCTCACTGTGTAATAATCTTTAATAACAAGAAATGTAGTTGAAATGATGACTGAGTCCGATAACAATGCTTCAATTCTGAGGAGGATTGGGGTATATTTTCTATTAAACTGTTTACGTTTGATTTTAATATTTGGTTGTTTTACTTTGTTTCTGATCTACAATTCCTTTATAATCTCTTGAAGTTTCAGGAAAATGAAACCTAGTTTCCTTACCGAAAAAAAAAATTAAAAAAATTAAAATTATTGAATCACCCCTCTGCACTACTTACTAAACATTTTTTGAATCTCAGATCAAATCATAATAACGATGAATGAGTTACACAGCAAACTTACGTAAAATTAATTTTCATCTTGCTGAAGATGCGAACCTCCTCTTCCATTTTGGCTGTTACATATCCAGAGGCAATCTGTAGAAAAATTATTTAAAAAAATTATTGGCTATTGATTACAAATTATTGATTTGTTATCTGGAAGAATCTAGAGGTATAACGCAGTGCTTATCACCATCCTTTTAAGAATATTGCAATTTACACAAATCATATTCTCTTACATTTGTATTTCTGCTTTTTCAAAAGGTTACACAATGTATGTCAACTGTATATTTTGGCGGTGGATATTTTTCCAGCAACAGTTTTTATTATCATTATTATTATTTTGTTTCTCTCTGTAAAATCAATAAAAATTACACACAAAAGAGAAACAAAATAGATATGGAGAAGGCTAGGCTGAGGAGGAAAATGTAAATTTTCCTATAACCTAAAGGTTCAGTCTGCCGATAAAAATATTTCTAAAGGGTACAGACACGCAATTTACACAGGGGGAAAAAGGGATACAAATTACAAAGACATGACATATCAGATATTTTAAGTTAATGTTATAAAGCCTGACTGCCTGTAGTGACAGTTTTGGGGACTTATGTTAATCTGGTTCTGTGCCAACATTGTCCTTGTAACTTTATAATCACGAGATGGGAAGCAGACCATTTAGGCCTACAGATGAATTTCAAATTTTATTTCCTTGAAAAAAAAATCTTAGGAGCCATAAATCAGAAGAAGATACGCATCCATTTAAAATGTATGAATCAATTTATATAAATATAATAAGAATTTTCTTTTTGGGGGATGAAATGAACAAAATGGGGAAAAAACAGCATGGCTCCAACCTGGTATGCACCTAGCTTTATCAGCAATATGCAACGAGCTACCAATGATGGTCAGCACCTTCAGTCAGTTAAAACCAATGTCGGCTACTCATATGCGCGCAGAAGAGGGCGCTGTTTTGTAAACCTGCTTAATGGTGTTTACTAAAAGAAGGCCAGTGCTGGCAAGATATACGCTACCTTAGGTTTGAAATGCATTTCATTTCTCAGGCAAGTACAACTTGTATGAAAGTTCAAGCACATTAAAATTTTAAAATGTAACATCGACAAAAGGGAAGAGTACAACACGCTATAGGGCCTGACAGACTGCCTAAAAGAAACAAAGTTTCTGTTGCGTTATTTTTTAGAAAACCTCTTTGAAATCACGCTCAAATTTGTCCAACTGTTGTATCGGTCTAATGCTAACATGAACGTCAGTTGGGCAAAGTTCTTATTTGATTACAAGTAACCATAAATGGAGGTCAAGTCTTATTCTCTGGTTTTCTTTGTCCACTTATTATATTAATTTTACTTTCATAAATTCCGCGGCCATATTTTACTCTCCAGTCTCCCAACAATATGATATAACTTGCATAGCCAATAAAATATGTTTAACTAAAGTATTTGAGGAAACAAAATTGTGCTAGCACAGTCAGGGATGTGATAGGCTGTTGGAAAAAAACCACCCTGAACTGTGAGCGCAAAGCATGAAAGCTTGCGAGGGCGAAAACTTGCAAGCTCGAAGCCTACTTACATGCATTTATCTTTTGTTTTAAAAGCCCTAATCTGCACTCTGGGGCATTCTATTTGGTTTAATCTTCATGTTTTTTATAGTCTTAAAAAAAAATTAAACAATTTTTTTTTTTAAATATTTATTTATTGTTGTTGTTGTTGTTGTTGTTGTTGTTGTTGTTGTTTTTTTTTTTTTTGGGGGGGGGTAAAAAACGGATTTACGGTTAAAAACGGAGAAATCACATCCCTGACAGTCTATTTCTGAAAGTCTTGCAGGGTATCACGTTGATGTTTTTGCAAGGAGGGAAAACACTGATTACTCACAGGGGCAGTGACTGTTTCTCTAGGCACCATGGTGATGCTCGAGGCAGCCCTTGCTGTAGCTTGCTCATACTGATCAAATAGGGATGCCATCTTCCGTTTATTGATGAATCTTGTACCGGGTCGTCTTCTTCAATCACCTGTTTGTAAACCAAATGAGAAGGGATGTTTTAGAATATGAACTTGGTCTTGTTAAATTTATGTTGTAGTCCTCATCCCTGTATTTTACTGCTCTTTTGTTGTAGTGTTCATCTACACAGTGGTGCAAGATCTATTTTTTTTCTTCTCAGAGACTAGCAAGCATGAACATTTAGGTTGGGGTTTCGCTAGCACACTTGGGATACATTCCACTCCTGTTTGCACTACCAACCCTGCAGGTCGCCAGCCTAGCTGTACGTAGCTAACCCCACATAATAACTAATTAATTTTTTTAATTACTTTTTTAATCAAATACTTTCATTTTTGTGTATAGTCTACCCTCATATCAATGCAAACAAACAGGACAAAATTCAATTGTCTGAGACAGGTCATGCTCAGCCTGTTCCACCATGTCCAGCTGTGCGAAGACTTAAACCATACCATTGTTTACAAAAACCCTCCAGGGGTTTGTAATTGTATACAATTTAAGCATTGAGGTCATAAACCTACCGTAAAAAAAACAACTAGCCTCCCGAGATGACATGTAATTAAACAAACAAAAACAAAAACTTGTTATAAAATGTTTATGATTTGGGGTTGAACAAAGAAATTTTTTAATGTGCCGGCGCTCTACCAACTGAGCTATCTAGCCCCATGTTGGGGGTCTCCCTATTTTGTCAATATCTTTGTTCGGGGATATTTGAAACATTTTTATTAATATTCACTTAACCCTAACCATGCTTAATGCAACAATATGCACCAAATGGTAATAGTTGTTTTGATCTGTTGCATTTGGCAGTCAACTCAGATGTCATTTTTGGACTGAATTTGTTGCATTCAGCAGTGAAGTGACTTCATATAGGTTTGGGTGCTTCTATTGTATCTGAACAACTTATAATGGGTATTTCAAAATGTTTTTTATGGGAAAAGTATTGAGAAGTATGATGTAATATTAGGTAAGAATCATAATTCAAATCGTATTCAAAAGACTGTATAATAACAGTTAAACATTACACTTATGTGCATACTGTTGCATTTAGCAGGGCAAACACCCTTGCTCAGTCCTTTCCCAAACAGCATGCCTGCACATTGCAACAATATCCCTTGTTGCATTTTGTTGCATATGGCATGGTTCTCATTTCAACTGTGTTGCATTCTGTTGTATTTGGCAGGCTTTCTAGAGAGACCCTAATGGGGGTTAGGGTTAAGGTGATCCCCTGGCTGCCACTTCCCAGGTTGTATCATAAACTTGGATGTGATCCCTGGCTTCAGGTTGCTTGGCTTCTGACTGGCACCCTCGAACAAAGATTTTGACAGAATAGGGAGACCGCCGACATAGGGCTCCATCCTCCTGACGGTCGGGAGGATGGAGGGTTACAATTATCACAACTGAACTAGTATTTCTTTTGTATTTGTAATTTGTAGGCCTATCAGTATTCACTACGATATCTTCACTCAACCAATCATGGCATTTCAGTACAGGTAGATGCAGACTATTTTAACACTAGTGTAGGCCTAAAACTATGCCTAAATAATCCAACCGCCATTTTCTCACTCATTTTGTTAAAAAACGCCCCAAAGAAATTACTTGCATTCAAAACCTTGTGACCTGGGTAAATACCTTAAATTAGTTACGGTTACAATGATTGAATAAAAAAGTGGTGGTTGGATGTTGGGGAGGGGGGTCTGCTGAGGCGACTGTTGAGACAAATTTCCATATCTGGCCACCGGTATAAGGAATTTATCATATTTTTTTTACGGATGTTCTTGAGGAATTGGCAGCTAAAACAGCTTAAATTTTGATTCTTAAGAGGAAAAAATTCAAGCGCACATTCCATCACACAGACAGAACTCTGATGCACTCATGCCCAAAGGAACTAAAATGGAGCGAAGCGAGCATGCATGCAGCATTGTCAAGACCACCATAGACCAGAACATGGCTTACTTTTCATGATTTTGACACTTTGAAATAATATTTTCAAACAGTTCAAAGTGCCTGTGTGTCTCTTTTTTATTTTGTCAACCCTTCTTGTCAGCACAGGTTCAGGATATAATTCATTGTGTAATTTGACTTAAGTTAAATTAAGGGAGATGAAGTGGTGGCCGGATGCAGAATTTTAGCCGACTGCTGTACTACATATTGTGCACACTGAAAACTGCCGTTGTTGCCCTCTCCCCCACAACTACATGTATAGTAGTACTATTAATACTAGTACTAGTATTTAGTAGTATATATAGCTGCAACAATATTAATTATTATAGTAAGACAAAGTAATGTCCGGAAACTGGGCTTACGTTGTTTTCCCATCAATCGGCTCAATAGTCACCGCACTACTCAGTATTATTCAGTTGTATTACCTTTAATGCTGATTGCATTAAGATCTTATCGCTGTGCTGTGTCTCTTTAAGCTGAAGTTCATGGTGTGTTACCGGCCACTCCTGTAGGGTAGTGTTTTGGGGGTGGACTACCCTATACTGCAGATGGTGGTTGGAGGATGGGGACCAACAGAGGGCGCTGTTACCTCTGGACAAGACACCAACTTGATTGGTTTCAAACTTTGCGGGGCTGTCTTCGGTCTTTAAGGTCTATGCTATTGTGTCCTCGTCAGAAAATTCAAGCGAATTGAAGAGGTGGAAAATGTTCAGCGGTAACATTAAGGCTACTGATAATAACAACAAAAATTATGAAGGCTATAATAAAAAATATATTTGCCTCTCTCTCTCTATTCATGTTCCACTTGACTAATGTACCTGTGTGTTGTGTTATCATTCATCCTTCGAGGAAGACTCTGCTAGGGTCGAAACGTCAGGCCACTGACAATTTTTACATAACAAAATATCCGTCACAAAATTTCGACCCAGAAAAGATAAAGAATCAGATCTACAACAAACGGTCCTTGTCAACTTCAAAGTCGAAAGGTACAAACTTGTCAGCAGTCAGATTATTATTTAGACAGGGTGCAACTTTATGCATTTTCCCCTTCAATTCAAAGAACACTTTTGATGAACCTCACATTGTGCACAAATCATCCCTGAGCATGCACACATCGTGAAATAACCATAGGATGGTAATTCGGCATTCAATGCTATGGACCGTGTAATAATTGTTTACACAAATTGTGACCATGTACAATTCCAGGGCCTTTCTGGCAGGCGAGATACTACACATGGTCAAATGGGATGTGTTACATTTTGTGCTAAAGTTTCACATAAATTCAAGAGTTATAAATGTAACAGCTGAACAAGTTTTGAGATTTGCCCCCTATCTCCATAAAAGATGTATTATTTTGTCTTCTAATGAGCTGTGTTCAAATTGTGTGGCTGCAGGAATTCCAGGCTTTGTCTCTCTTCTGTAAACAAGTGATGTCACAGGTTGGCATAGAAAGTTACCCATACCCTCCCAAGGTTGCGATACTCTATCTGATTCTTTTCCAGTCTTCGCCTCCCCTCCTCCACTCAGAAGTCTCCCAAAGAAATCATCTTAAGAATTGGAGGGCTTAGGGCCTACACCATGCCACACATCGAGCACCAAATAGTCATTACTTGCGATTGTCAATTTAATGCGAGATACTCACAAAACATGCTACAATTTCTCAGAATTTTACTTAGTAATACTTTAAATAACGACCAAACAGGCCTACTTCCATTGGGAAAACTCAACCGTGCAGATGGTGTTTTGCCCGCATAACCCAAGAGTGCATTCGACAACAATATTATTTCAAGGAGGGCGGCGCGGCTGACGTCACATTCCATCAAAATGAAGTTCCATCAATACATTTTTATCTACAACCAAAGCAACACTACAGCCGCTTCAAATTAAAAAACGGTTGTCAGTTTGTGTTCAATGTTTTATTTGATTTGCAGATGGAGCCCTACACACTTAGTTATAAAAGCTCATAACTGTGTAAAGGTAACCGCCCTTTATTGGGCTTCAATCTTTAAGACAGAACAATCTCTCTCGATTTGGGACTTATGATGATGATGATAATAATAATAACAACAGTAAACAATAAAATAATACTAGTAAAACCATAGCGTGAGGTTCATATATGTGCTGTTATGAATACAAACATTGCACTGTTTTCATAACCCGGGCTGTTATTGTTCTGATATTTTAGGTTTGTTTAACAACTTCTGGTAAATTAATTGTTTCATAACTAAACAGCATAAGGACGCCTAGCTACTGGGAGTATGAGCTTTATTCGTAGAACTCAGAATTTTTCGCTGGCATGTACTCTAAAACTCATTTGGAAAAGATGGTTCAAACCAGGGAGAAATAATAAAAAAATATCCCAAATGTCACAGTTTGGGGTGCCGTATAGTCATCGTTCATTCGATCATGCGCACCCTCATCGGCAGAATGTTCTTAACTTCTAAACAGTGTTAAAATGTAATCCCATTTACAACGATCAGAAAGTTCAGAGAGAATATATTTGTTGTGATGATTTCTTGTGATTTATTATGAAAGATTGTTGATAAACAAAATTGATAGCACTGGGTTCTTATATAGCGCGTTATCGTCACACCCCTATTAGGGGCGTACCAAAGCGCCCATTACGCCTACTTGTTTTTCAACAGGATAAGCAGAGCAGCGTTTTGAACTATGAGCCCATTTATGTATCACCATCAATTGGTTTACAAGGTGCTGCGGCGCATTCAGCAGCCACTGTCAGAAACACCGGGCCAAACCACATCGAACTGAAATATAGTCAGGGCTGCAAGATAATCTGTGTTACTCAGCCCATAATGAATGGCTACCATAAAATCTAAATTCCGACCTCTGTAAAGGGTAACGTAAGGAAGTCGCATTAAATAATGTTCTTGCTCCTGGAAATTTAAAAATAGGAAACCCTTATTAATGGTCGTCCATTTACCGTCCTTTATCACCAAGAAAGTTTTATGTTTAAAAATCGAAAACTTACTATGAGTAGTAATTATTAAATTTGTATCAGTCGCTTAAAATGAAAATGAGAACGCTTTCTACGGATTGAAGGTACATTTTGTCTAGCTAATATAAGTTGAATATGAATTCAGTTAATCAAATTACAGTGTTTATTTTTGTAAATAAATAATTACTTGCACTACATGATGATTGAAACCAGATAAGGCAACAAATGGGGGGGGGGGGACGGACAAAACAAAACAAACAAACAAAAACAAAAACGCCGCCACCCGTTATAGCTGTGCTGTAATTGCAGGGTGTTGGGGTTTTTGTTTGTTTCTTTGGTTTTTTTCCCCCTTTTTTTCTTCTTTTTAAAACAAGACAGACGGTTGTTCGGGGTTGTAAAGAGTGTGGATTGTCGATATCATTTTCGTCACTGCAAAGTTCCGTAAACTATCTGTTACATATCCATTTTGGACAATTCAGTCGTTTCAGGGACCATGTCTGCATGAGAAAATTTATAAACTCGCTTTTTGAAACTGTGTCTCTTCGCTTTTTTACGGTTCTTCCCAGTGTTCGAACTTCTTTTCCTCAGCTTTCCTTTCACCCTCATTCCCTTTGCCAACTTTTAGCAAGGCTTTTTTTGCTGTCACATCCTCATCGATTGTTCCCTTCTGTTTCTTTTCCTCCCCTACCATCCCCTCCCCTCCATTTGTTGCATCCCCTCCCGACTTAACGCCCCCTCTCTTTCCCCTCTCTTGCCTCAGTTCTCTGTTATTCTCCCTATCCTCTTCTATCTTTTCCTTTTCAATTTGTTTCTTTTCAATCCGCGACGCTCTCCCCTTCGCCCTCTCTTCCCTTGCTTTTCGTTTCCGCTCTCTCAACCTCTTCCTCCTTTCAGCTCTTTTCTTATTCCTTTCCTCAATTTTCCTCTTTCTTTCCACTCTCTTTTGGCGCCTCTTTTCCATTCTCGCTTTTCGCCTTATTCTCCTCCTTTCCATTTCCTGCCTCCTTCTCTCTTTGAGTCTCCACCTCTGCAAAGCTCTCTTATTTCTCCTAGTCGGCTTCTGAATGTCCCTCCGTTTCGTTGTAATCAGAATGGGTTGAATACTTCTAATAACAGCCTCGGTCACTTTCGGGACGGGATTGGTCAAGACTACACTGAAATCTTCGGGTTCTTGACTAATAACCTGGACGGTCGTTTGGTCTTGTTGTGGACTGGTCACCTCAAACGAAGTTATCAACTGTAAACGGCTTGTTAAATCTGTTACATCACCTGGGCTGGTGATGATAGCAGTCGTCATGTTGGGTTCGGAGTAGGTTAAAACAACTGTAGTCAAGTTAGACTTAGTACTGCTGATAATAACTCTAGTGACCAAATCTGGACCGGCTGTAGGAAAGGACATATTTGGGTCAATTGTAGTAACCGTGGGCACATCAGAGGAAGGATTGCTTGTTGGAAGTAAGGTTGAATCGTTTTGAACAGCAGTAGATTTTTCATCATCTTCATTAATGGTTGTTTTAGTGGTGGTCTTTCCATCCGCCTCATTGTTGGTTGTATCAGTGGCGGTCTTTCTATCAGCCTCATTGTTGGTTGTTTCAGTGGTGGTCTTTCCATCAGCCTCATTGTTGGTTGTTTCAGTGGTGGTCTTTCCATCAGCCTCATTGTTGGTTGTTTCAGTGGTGGTCTTTCCATCCACCTCATTGTTGGTTGTTTCAGTGGTGGTCCTTCCATCAGCCTCATTGTTGGTTGTTTCAGTGGAAGTCATTCCATCAGCCTCATTGTTGTCACTGTTGGTTGTTTTAATGGTGGTCTTTCCATCAGCCTCATTGTTGGTTGTTTCAGTGGTGGTCTTTCCATCAGCCTCATTGTTGGATGTTTCAGTGGTGGTCTTTACATCCGCCTCATTGCTGGTTGTTTCACTGGTGGTCTTTCCCTCAGCCTCATTGTTGATTGTTTCAGTGGTGGTCTTTCCATCCGCCTCATTGCTGGTTGTTTCAGTGGTGGTCTTTCCATCCGCCTCATTGCTCGTTGTTTCAGTGGTGGTCTTTACATCAGCCTCATTGCTGGTTGTTTCAGTGGAGGTCTTTCCATCAGCCTCATTGTTGGTTAGTTCAGTGGTGGTCTTTACATCAGCCTCATTGCTGGTTGTTTCAGTGGAGGTCTTTCCATCAGCCTCATTATTGGTTGTTTCAGTGGTGGTCTTTCCATCAGCCTCATTGTTGGATGTTTCAGTGGTGGTCTTTCCATCCGCTTCATTGCTGGTTGTTTCAGTGGTGGTCTTTCCATCAGCCTCATTGTTGGTTGTTTCAGTGGTGGTCTTTCCAACAGCCTCATTGCTGGTTATTTCAGTGGTGGTCTTTCCATCAGCCTCATTGTTGGTTGTTTCAGTGGTGGTCTTTCCATACGCCTCATTGCTGGTTGTTTCAGTCGTGGTCTTTCCATCAGCCTCATTGCTGGTTGCTTCAGTGGAGGTCTTTCCATCAGCCTCATTGTTGGTTGTTTCAGTGGTGGTCTTTCCATCAACCTCATTGTTGGTTGTTTCAGTGGTGGTCTTTCCATCCGCCACATTGCTGGTTGTTTTAGTGGTGGTCTTTACATCAGCCTCATTGTTGGTTGTTTCAGTGGTGGTCTTTTCAACAGCCTCATTGCTGGTTGTTTCAGTGGAGGTCTTTTCATCAGCCTCATTGCTGGTTATTTCTGTGGTGGTCTTTCCATCCGCCCCATTGTTGGTTGTTTCAGTGGTGGTCTTTCCATCCGCCTCATTGTTGGTTGTTTCAGTGGTGGTCTTTCCATCCGCCACATTGCTGGTTGTTTCAGCGGTGGTCTTTCCATCAGCCTCATTGTTGGTTGTTTCAGTGGTGGTCTTACCATCCACCTCATTGCTGGTTGTTTCAGTAGTGGTCTTTCCATCAGCCTCATTATTGGTTGTTTCAGTGGTGGTCTTTCCATCCGCCTCATTGCTGGTTGTTTCAGTGGTGGTCTTTCCATCAGCCTCAGTGTTGGTTGTTTCAGTGGTGGTCTTTCCAACAGCCTCGTTGTTTGTTGTTTCAGTGGTGGTCTTTCCATCCGCCTCATTGCTGGTTGTTTCAGTGGTGGTCTTTCCATCAGCCTCATTGTTGGTTGTTTCAGTGGTAGTCTTTCCATCAGCCTCATTGTTGTCATTGTTGGTTGTTTTAGAGGTGGTCTTTCCATCAGCCTCATTCCTGGTTGTTTCAGTGGTGGTCTTTCCATCAGCCTGATTGTTAGTTGTTTCAGTGGTGGTCTTTCCATCCGCCTCATTGCTTGTTGCTTCAGTGGTGGTCTTTCCATCAGCCTCATTGTTGGTTGTTTCAGTGGTGGTCTTTCCATCCGCCTCATTGCTGGTTGTTTCAGTCGTGGTCTTTCCATCAGCCTCATTGCTGCTTGCTTCAGTGGTGGTCTTTCCATCAGCCTCATTGTTGGTTGTTTCAGTGGTGGTCTTTCCATCCGCCACATTGCTGGTTGTTTCAGTGGTGGTCTTTCCATCCGCCTCATTGCTGGTTGTTTTAGTGGTGGTCTTTCCATCAGCCTCATTGCTGCTTGCTTCAGTGGTGGTCTTTCCATCAGCCTCATTGTTGGTTATTTCAGTGGTGGTCTTTCCACCAACCTCATTGTTGGTTGTTTCAGTGGTGGTCTTTCCATCCGCCACATTGCTGGTTGTTTTAGTGGTGGTCTTTCCATCAGCCTCATTGTTGGTTGTTTCAGTGGTGGTCTTTCCATCCACCTCATTGCTGGTTGTTTCAGTGGTGGTCTTGCCATCAGCCTCATTGTCGGTTGTTTCAGTGGTGGTCTTTCCAACAGCCTCATTGCTGGTTATTTCTGTGGTGGTCTTTCCATCCGCCCCATTGTTGGTTGTTTCAGTGGTGGTCTTTCCATCCGCCTCATTGCTGGTTGTTTCAGTGGTGGTCTTTCCATCCGCCACATTGCTGGTTGTTTCAGCGGTGGTCTTTCCATCAGCCTCATTGTTGGTTGTTTCAGTGGTGGTCTTACCATCCACCTCATTGCTGGTTGTTTCAGTAGTGGTCTTTCCATCAGCCTCATTATTGGTTGTTTCAGTGGTGGTCTTTCCATCCGCCTCATTGTTGGTTGTTTTAGATGTTGTCTTTCCATCCGCCTCATTGTCGGTTGCTTCAGTGTTGGTCTTTCCATCAGCCTCATTGTTGGTCGTTTTAGAGGTGGTCTTTCCATCCGCCTCATTGTTGGTTGTTTCAGTGGTGGTCTTTCCATCAGCCTCATTTTTGGTTGTTTCAGTGGTAGTCTTTCCATCAGACTCATTGTTGGTCGTTTTAGTGGTTGTCTTTTCATCCGCACCATTGTTGGTTGTTTCAGTGGTGGTCTTTCCATCAGCCTCATTGTTGGTTGTTTCAGTGTTGGTCTTTCCAACAGCCTCATTGCTGGTTGTTTCAGTGGTGGTTTTTCCATCAGCCTCATTATTGGTTGTTTCAGTGGTATTCTTTCCATCAGACTCATTGTTGGTTGCTTCAGTGGTGGTCTTTCCATCCGCCTCATTGCTGGTAGTTTCACTGGTGGTCTTTCCATCAGCCTCATTGTTGGTTGCTTCAGTGGTGGTCTTTCCATCCGCCTCATTGTTGGTTGTTTCAGTGGTGGTCTTTCCATCCGCCTCATTGCTTGTTGTTTCAGTCGTGGTCTTTCCATCAGCCTCATTGCTGGTTGCTTCAGTGGTGGTCTTTCCATCAGCCTCATTGTTGGTTGTTTCAGTGGTGGTCTTTCCATCAACCTCATTGTTGGTTGTTTCAGTGGTGGTCTTTCCATCCACCTCATTGCTGGTTGTTTCAGTGGTGGTCTTGCCATCAGCCTCATTGTCGGTTGTTTCAGTGGTGGTCTTTCCAACAGCCTCATTGCTGGTTATTTCTGTGGTGGTCTTTCCATCCGCCCCATTGTTGGTTGTTTCAGTGGTGGTCTTTCCATCCGCCTCATTGCTGGTTGTTTCAGTGGAGGTCTTTCCATCCGCCACATTGCTGGTTGTTTCAGCGGTGGTCTTTCCATCAGCCTCATTGTTGGTTGTTTCAGTGGTGGTCTTACCATCCACCACATTGCTGGTTGTTTCAGTAGTGGTCTTTCCATCAGCCTCATTATTGGTTGTTTCAGTGGTGGTCTTTCCATCCGCCTCATTGTTGGTTGTTTTAGATGTTGTCTTTCCATCCGCCTCATTGTCGGTTGCTTCAGTGTTGGTCTTTCCATCAGCCTCATTGTTGGTCGTTTTAGAGGTGGTCTTTCCATCCGCCTCATTGTTGGTTGTTTCAGTGGTGGTCTTTCCATCAGCCTCATTATTGGTTGTTTCAGTGGTAGTCTTTCCATCAGACTCATTGTTGGTCGTTTTAGTGGTTGTCTTTTCATCCGCACCATTGTTGGTTGTTTCAGTGGTGGTCTTTCCATCAGCCTCATTGTTGGTTGTTTCAGTGTTGGTCTTTCCAACAGCCTCATTGCTGGTTGTTTCAGTGGTGGTTTTTCCATCAGCCTCATTATTGGTTGTTTCAGTGGTAGTCTTTCCATCAGACTCATTGTTGGTTGCTTCAGTGGTGGTCTTTCCATCCGCCTCATTGCTGGTAGTTTCACTGGTGGTCTTTCCATCAGCCTCATTGCTGGTTGCTTCAGTGGTGGTCTTTCCATCCGCCTCATTGTTGGTTGTTTCAGTGGTGGTCTTTCCATCCGCCTCATTGCTTGTTGTTTCAGTCGTGGTCTTTCCATCAGCCTCATTTCTGGTTGCTTCAGTGGTGGTCTTTCCATCAGCCTCATTGTTGGTTGTTTCAGTGGTGGTCTTTCCATCAACCTCATTGTTGGTTGTTTCAGTGGTGGTCTTTCCATCCGCCACATTGCTGGTTGTTTTAGTGGTGGTCTTTCCATCAGCCTCATTGTTGGTTGTTTCAGTGGTGGTCTTTCCATCCACCTCATTGCTGGTTGTTTTAGTGGTGGTCTTTCCATCAGCCTCATTGTTGGTTGTTTCAGTGGTGGTCTTTCCATCCACCTCATTGCTGGTTGTTTCAGTGGTGGTCTTTCCATCAGCCTCATTGTCGGTTGTTTCAGTGTTGGTCTTTCCATTAGCCTCATTGTTGGTTGTTTCAGTAGTGGTCTTTCCAACAGCCTCATTGCTGGTTGTTTCAGTGGAGGTCTTTCCATCAGCCTCATTGTTTGTTAGTTCACTGGTGGTCTTTCCATCCGCCTCATTGCTGGTTGTTTCAGTGGTGGTCTTTCCATCAGCCTCATTGTTGGTTGTTTCAGTGGTGGTCTTTCCAACAGCCTCATTGCTGGCTGTTTCAGTGGTGGTCTTTCCATCAGCCTCATTGTTGGTTGTTTCAGTGGTGGTCTTTCCAAGAGCCTCATTGTTGGTTGTTTCAGTGGTGGTCTTTCCATCAGCCTCATTGCTGGTTGTTTCAGTGGTGGTCTTTCCATCAACCTCGTTGTTTGTTGTTTCAGTGGTGGTCTTTCCATCCGCCACATTGCTGGTTGTTTCAGTGGTGGTCTTTCCATCAGCCTCATTGTTGGTTGTTTCAGTGGTGGTCTTACCATCCAACTCATTGCTGGTTGTTTCAGTAGTGGTCTTTCCATCAGCCTCATTATTGGTTGTTTCAGTGGTGGTCTTTCCATCCGCCTCATTGTTGGTTGTTTTAGATGTTGTCTTTCCATCCGCCTCATTGTCGGTTGCTTCAGTGGTGGTCATTCCATCAGCCTCATTGTTTGTTGTTTCAGTGGTGGTCTTTCCATCCGCCTCATTGTTGGTTGTTTCAGTGGTGGTCTTTCCATCAGCCTCATTATTGGTTGTTTCAGTGGTAGTCTTTCCATCAGACTCATTGTTGGTCGTTTTAGTGGTGGTCTTTTCATCTGCACCATTGTTGGTTGTTTCAGTGGTGATCTTTCCATCCGCCTCATTGCTGGTTGTTTCAGTCGAGGTCTTTCCATCAGCCTCATTGCTGGTTGCTTCAGTGGTGGTCTTTCCATCAGCCTCATTATTGGTTGTTTCAGTGGTAGTCTTTCCATCAGACTCATTGTTGGTCGTTTTAGTGGTTGTCTTTTTATCCGCACCATTGTTGGTTGTTTCAGTGGTGGTCTTTCCATCAGCCTCATTGTTGGTTGTTTCAGTGGTGGTCTTTCCATCCGCCTCATTGTTGGTTGTTTCAGTGGTGGTCTTTCCATCAGCCTCATTATTGGTTGTTTCAGTGGTAGTCTTTCCATCAGACTCATTGTTGGTCGTTTTAGTGGTGGTCTTTTCATCTGCACCATTGTTGGTTGTTTCAGTGGTGGTCTTTCCATCAGCCTCATTGTTGGTTGTTTCAGTGTTGGTCTTTCCAACAGCCTCATTGCTGGTTGTTTCAGTGGTGGTTTTTCCATCAGCCTCATTATTGGTTGTTTCAGTGGTAGTCTTTCCATCAGACTCATTGTTGGTTGCTTCAGTGGTGGTCTTTCCATCCGCCTCATTGCTGGTAGTTTCACTGGTGGTCTTTCCATCAGCCTCATTGCTGGTTGCTTCAGTGGTGGTCTTTCCATCCGCCTCATTGTTGGTTGTTTCAGTGGTGGTCTTTCCATCCGCCTCATTGCTTGTTGTTTCAGTCGTGGGCTTTCCATCAGCCTCATTGCTGGTTGCTTCAGTGGTGGTCTTTCCATCAGCCTCATTGTTGGTTGTTTCAGTGGTGGTCTTTCCATCAACCTCATTGTTGGTTGTTTCAGTGGTGGTCTTTCCATCCGCCACATTGCTGGTTGTTTTAGTGGTGGTCTTTCCATCAGCCTCATTGTTGGTTGTTTCAGTGGTGGTCTTTCCATCCACCTCATTGCTGGTTGTTTTAGTGGTGGTCTTTCCATCAGCCTCATTGTTGGTTGTTTCAGTGGTGGTCTTTCCATCCACCTCATTGCTGGTTGTTTCAGTGGTGGTCTTTCCATCAGCCTCATTGTCGGTTGTTTCAGTGTTGGTCTTTCCATTAGCCTCATTGTTGGTTGTTTCAGTAGTGGTCTTTCCAACAGCCTCATTGCTGGTTGTTTCAGTGGAGGTCTTTCCATCAGCCTCATTGTTTGTTAGTTCACTGGTGGTCTTTCCATCCGCCTCATTGCTGGTTGTTTCAGTGGTGGTCTTTCCATCAGCCTCATTGTTGGTTGTTTCAGTGGTGGTCTTTCCAACAGCCTCATTGCTGGCTGTTTCAGTGGTGGTCTTTCCATCAGCCTCATTGTTGGTTGTTTCAGTGGTGGTCTTTCCAACAGCCTCATTGTTGGTTGTTTCAGTGGTGGTCTTTCCATCAGCCTCATTGCTGGTTGTTTCAGTGGTGGTCTTTCCATCAACCTCGTTGTTTGTTGTTTCAGTGGTGGTCTTTCCATCCGCCACATTGCTGGTTGTTTCAGTGGTGGTCTTTCCATCAGCCTCATTGTTGGTTGTTTCAGTGGTGGTCTTTCCATCCACCTCATTGCTGGTTGTTTTAGTGGTGGTCTTTCCATCAGCCTCATTGTTGGTTGTTTCAGTGGTGGTCTTTCCATCCACCTCATTGCTGGTTGTTTCAGTGGTGGTCTTTCCATCAGCCTCATTGTCGGTTGTTTCAGTGTTGGTCTTTCCATTAGCCTCATTGTTGGTTGTTTCAGTAGTGGTCTTTCCAACAGCCTCATTGCTGGTTGTTTCAGTGGAGGTCTTTCCATCAGCCTCATTGTTTGTTAGTTCACTGGTGGTCTTTCCATCCGCCTCATTGCTGGTTGTTTCAGTGGTGGTCTTTCCATCAGCCTCATTGTTGGTTGTTTCAGTGGTGGTCTTTCCAACAGCCTCATTGCTGGCTGTTTCAGTGGTGGTCTTTCCATCAGCCTCATTGTTGGTTGTTTCAGTGGTGGTCTTTCCAACAGCCTCATTGTTGGTTGTTTTAGTGGTGGTCTTTCCATCAGCCTCATTGCTGGTTGTTTCAGTGGTGGTCTTTCCATCAACCTCGTTGTTTGTTGTTTCAGTGGTGGTCTTTCCATCCGCCACATTGCTGGTTGTTTCAGTGGTGGTCTTTCCATCAGCCTCATTGTTGGTTGTTTCAGTGGTGGTCTTACCATCCAACTCATTGCTGGTTGTTTCAGTAGTGGTCTTTCCATCAGCCTCATTATTGGTTGTTTCAGTGGTGGTCTTTCCATCCGCCTCATTGTTGGTTGTTTTAGATGTTGTCTTTCCATCCGCCTCATTGTCGGTTGCTTCAGTGGTGGTCATTCCATCAGCCTCATTGTTTGTTGTTTCAGTGGTGGTCTTTCCATCCGCCTCATTGTTGGTTGTTTCAGTGGTGGTCTTTCCATCAGCCTCATTATTGGTTGTTTCAGTGGTAGTCTTTCCATCAGACTCATTGTTGGTCGTTTTAATGGTGGTCTTTTCATCTGCACCATTGTTGGTTGTTTCAGTGGTGATCTTTCCATCCGCCTCATTGCTGGTTGTTTCAGTCGAGGTCTTTCCATCAGCCTCATTGCTGGTTGCTTCAGTGGTGGTCTTTCCATCAGCCTCATTATTGGTTGTTTCAGTGGTAGTCTTTCCATCAGACTCATTGTTGGTCGTTTTAGTGGTTGTCTTTTCATCCGCACCATTGTTGGTTGTTTCAGTGGTGGTCTTTCCATCAGCCTCATTGTTGGTTGTTTCAGTGGTGGTCTTTCCATCCGCCTCATTGTTGGTTGTTTCAGTGGTGGTCTTTCCATCAGCCTCATTATTGGTTGTTTCAGTGGTAGTCTTTCCATCAGACTCATTGTTGGTCGTTTTAGTGGTGGTCTTTTCATCTGCACCATTGTTGGTTGTTTCAGTGGTGGTCTTTCCATCAGCCTCATTGTTGGTTGTTTCAGTGTTGGTCTTTCCAACAGCCTCATTGCTGGTTGTTTCAGTGGTGGTTTTTCCATCAGCCTCATTATTGGTTGTTTCAGTGGTAGTCTTTCCATCAGACTCATTGTTGGTTGCTTCAGTGGTGGTCTTTCCATCCGCCTCATTGCTGGTAGTTTCACTGGTGGTCTTTCCATCAGCCTCATTGCTGGTTGCTTCAGTGGTGGTCTTTCCATCCGCCTCATTGTTGGTTGTTTCAGTGGTGGTCTTTCCATCCGCCTCATTGCTTGTTGTTTCAGTCGTGGTCTTTCCATCAGCCTCATAGCTGGTTGCTTCAGTGGTGGTCTTTCCATCAGCCTCATTGTTGGTTGTTTCAGTGGTGGTCTTTCCATCAACCTCATTGTTGGTTGTTTCAGTGGTGGTCTTTCCATCCGCCACATTGCTGGTTGTTTTAGTGGTGGTCTTTCCATCAGCCTCATTGTTGGTTGTTTCAGTGGTGGTCTTTCCATCCACCTCATTGCTGGTTGTTTTAGTGGTGGTCTTTCCATCAGCCTCATTGTTGGTTGTTTCAGTGGTGGTCTTTCCATCCACCTCATTGCTGGTTGTTTCAGTGGTGGTCTTTCCATCAGCCTCATTGTCGGTTGTTTCAGTGTTGGTCTTTCCATTAGCCTCATTGTTGGTTGTTTCAGTAGTGGTCTTTCCAACAGCCTCATTGCTGGTTGTTTCAGTGGAGGTCTTTCCATCAGCCTCATTGTTTGTTAGTTCACTGGTGGTCTTTCCATCCGCCTCATTGCTGGTTGTTTCAGTGGTGGTCTTTCCATCAGCCTCATTGTTGGTTGTTTCAGTGGTGGTCTTTCCAACAGCCTCATTGCTGGCTGTTTCAGTGGTGGTCTTTCCATCAGCCTCATTGTTGGTTGTTTCAGTGGTGGTCTTTCCAACAGCCTCATTGTTGGTTGTTTCAGTGGTGGTCTTTCCATCAGCCTCATTGCTGGTTGTTTCAGTGGTGGTCTTTCCATCAACCTCGTTGTTTGTTGTTTCAGTGGTGGTCTTTCCATCCGCCACATTGCTGGTTGTTTCAGTGGTGGTCTTTCCATCAGCCTCATTGTTGGTTGTTTCAGTGGTGGTCTTACCATCCAACTCATTGCTGGTTGTTTCAGTAGTGGTCTTTCCATCAGCCTCATTATTGGTTGTTTCAGTGGTGGTCTTTCCATCCGCCTCATTGTTGGTTGTTTTAGATGTTGTCTTTCCATCCGCCTCATTGTCGCTTGCTTCAGTGGTGGTCATTCCATCAGCCTCATTGTTTGTTGTTTCAGTGGTGGTCTTTCCATCCGCCTCATTGTTGGTTGTTTCAGTGGTGGTCTTTCCATCAGCCTCATTATTGGTTGTTTCAGTGGTAGTCTTTCCATCAGACTCATTGTTGGTCGTTTTAGTGGTGGTCTTTTCATCTGCACCATTGTTGGTTGTTTCAGTGGTGGTCTTTCCATCAGCCTCATTGTTGGTTGTTTCAGTGTTGGTCTTTCCAACAGCCTCATTGCTGGTTGTTTCAGTGGTGGTTTTTCCATCAGCCTCATTGTTGGTAGTTTCAGTGGTGGTCTTTCCATCCGCCTCATTGCTGGTTGTTTCAGTGGTGGTCTTTCCATCAGCCTCATTGCTGGTTGCTTCAGTCGTGGTCTTTCCATCAGCCTCATTGTTGGTTGTTTCAGTGGTGATCTTTCCATCCGCCTCATTGCTGGTTGTTTCAGTCGAGGTCTTTCCATCAGCCTCATTGCTGGTTGCTTCAGTGGTGGTCTTTCCATCAGCCTCATTGTTGGTTGTTTCAGTGGTGGTCTTTCCATCCGCCTCATTGCTGGTTGTTTCAGTGGTGGTCTTTTCAACAGCCTCATTGCTGGTCGTTTCAGTGGTGGTCTTTCCATCAGCCTCATTGTTGGTTGTTTCAGTGGTGGTCTTTCCAACAGCCTCATTGCTGGTTATTTCAGTGGTGGTCTTTCCATCCGCCTCATTGTTGGTTATTTCAGTGGTGGTCTTTCCATCCGCCTCTTCGTTGGTTGTTTCAGTGGTGGTCTTTCCATCAGCCTCATTGTTGGTCGTTTTAGAGGTGGTCTTTCCATCCGCCTCATTGCTGGTTGTTTCAGTGGTGGTCTTTTCAACAGCCTCATTGCTGGTCGTTTCAGTGGTGGTCTTTCCATCAGCCTCATTGTTGGTTGTTTCAGTGGTGGTCTTTCCAACAGCCTCATTGCTGGTTATTTCAGTGGTGGTCTTTCCATCCGCCTCATTGTTGGTTATTTCAGTGGTGGTCTTTCCATCCGCCTCTTCGTTGGTTGTTTCAGTGGTGGTCTTTCCATCACCCTCATTGTTGGTCGTTTTAGAGGTGGTCTTTCCATCCGCCTCATTGCTGGTTGTTTCAGTGGTGGTCTTTCCATCAGCCTCATTGTTGGTTGTTTTAGTGGAGGTCATTCCATTAGCTTCATTTCTGCTTGTTTCGTCAGAAGTTATTTTTTCTTCGTTTTCACTCATTGTTGTAGTATCTGACGCGCCCATGGCGCATTTATATGGTGTTACAGCTTCCTGAGGGCTATTTGCTGGAGCAGGGCTTACCCTGGTGGGCTCAACACTGATGACATCGTCACTCATTTCTAGCCGAAAGTGTTGCGTCACGTGATCCATATCGCCCGACTGGTTACTTGACGTTACCCAGTCGCCCATAGAGGGCTCAAAACTAGGCTGTACTTCATCCTTCACATTGGGGTTAGAGCCGGGCGTTTCATAGTTGCTCATTTCGGGCTTGAGACTCGATTGGACACCAATCTTCACATTCACTGTGACGTAGTAGTCACCTGGTGTTTCGTCATAGCTAACTCCCTCCGGATTATCCTGCTTCAGACCAGTTTTCCCATCATGCGCAAAGCTTGTCGTGACGTCAGTGATCGAAGTCGGTTCGCTTGTGACGGACGGGTAAGAGTCTTGGTCGCTCTCATCGCTGTTTTGCTGAAGAAGTATTTGAATTACATCTCCGTAGTAACCTACAACAAAATTACAGTTTTGGTTAAAGATTCGCACGTTATCTCTGCAGCGGGGAACTTGTTTATTTGCAACGCCCCCTTTGGTATGGTGTCTGCTCATGATGACAAGCTTGACAAACTAATATGTCCATTGTTGTTGTTGTTGTTGTTTTGGTTTTTTTTCCTTTTCAAAGTGCGCTTCTTACTTATCAAGGTATTGCTTGGGTTATTTTAAGCTGGTTTGTGTCCTTAATTAATTACTTTTCAAGGTTTGGTTTCATCTACCATGGACAATACCGATTTTGTACACAACGGATGCTGAAGCAGAGTCTTGTCCTGCCCATTTCTAACCAAATCACCGACCCCCTCTGGGACCTCGGACGGGATGTTCCATCTTTGGATATCAAGGCTTATAAGCCGATCAATGTGGTTAAGACAACGGGGAATATTAAATGACGGCATGTGCTTACAGCGGCCCACACTGCAGGGTCGGGTTAAGGAAAGTCGGCCGTAAAATGGCAGATGGCATAATTGACAAATCACTTTGCCCGAATCCCACATTTTGCGGATACAATTTCGTTCAAATGCGTTAGACTCTACTATATTATTTAATCAGCATATAAATCAAGCATTTATAAGATGTTACCAATTGTGAGATTTCTTCAAAATCATAACCATAACAAGTTGCTACCCGTTCAGTAGAATACGTGAAACAATTCAATCTAGTACTTTTACGCCAATCAACCAATGCAAATGAGTGAATTTTTGAGTGTACCAATCAAGGGACTCAACCGCCGCAAATTGCACGGCAACTGCACTGTTACAGGAGACAGAACAAAATGACCACTAAATTTTACGTGATGCCTTAAAAAAAGAAGGGACAAACACACTTTTGATAAGTTGTAGTCACTTAAAAATACGAAACATGAATACATTATCATAATAATTATGTCCACCAGCTAACCGTGGAGGTCTTTCACTTACGTATCAACTCTACGGTGTCGTACAAAGAACCGGTCCATTAATCACGTAAACACATTGTCCATTGTCATAATTGTTCTATTTTCCGTGCAATATGCAAACGTTTTTGGAACTGTATGCTTTTCGTTATGAAACTGCATCATCTGTCAAAATTCGTTTAGATTTACTCCAAACAATTTGTTAGTTGTTCGTTGCACTGAATTTTAATGAAAACATCTAATTATTGATTGAAACCGAGAAAAAAAAGGTGTCGAGTTGATTGGCTTTGATTGTAAGTGATGTTTGGAGCTTTACATGGCGTAGATAATACACTGCAAAAACTGGAGTGCTAAAATTGACGTCATGGGCCGGTGTTGTCACATATATAGCCTAAAAATTGTTTTTAATAATATTAAATACAAGTTAGGGTGCCAAAATAACACTTATTTCTGCCAACACTATTACATTGTTGTTATTTAAACACCCTCTGGTGTTAATTGTGATTCTGTCTTGGGTATCTTTATGCGACAACACCCATGGTGTCAATTTTAACAGCCCAATTTTGTTTGCAGTGCGTGAAGTAACTAATAAACTTGTGGGTACAACCATGTATAAATTCCCTTTTTGGAGGAGTGTCGGCTCCGAAAAGACCAAAACCGCTCTTCTCAGAGCCCAACACTACTCCTCGTCCTCAAAAGATGGTTGTACCCACAAGTTTGGTTAAAACTACATCCTACTTTGATTGTATTAATGTGAGAGTGAACTTACCCGAGGAGCAGTTTCTCTCATCCGATTTGTCCTGACACTGAGTCACGGCGTCACAGATCCAGGTAAAATGAACACATCTAGTTCCTTCATCGCATGATACGTAATCTTCATGGCACGACAAAGCTACAGCATCAATAAGAGGAGATTGTACACTGAAAGAGGTTTCGGATCAGAATCGAACCGGATCCGGTTGGGCCTGCGGCCCATTTCTGGGTCAGTCTGACCCGGAATCTGCGCAGTTAAAATGACACTGAAATGGCTCAAACTGACGCAGTATCCGAGTTTAAGTCTCTTAAAAAAAAAAAACTTTCCGGGTCAGTCTGACCAGAAATGGGTCGGGCTGTCTGTACTCGGAACCCGGGTCAAACCTGAGACAAAATTGACGTATGGACTTAAACCACAATGCAGGACCATACACATTTGAATACATGGAACCCTGCACTGCGTTTGCTATGAATTGAGGTTTGACGAGTAGGTATTTTGAACATCACCAATTTGGTTTCATACGTCGCAATGCGTAAATAAAATGGGTAACTGCCCTTCGTTCCGAAACTCTTATGTTCCAATAAACCCCTCGATCGTAATCTACACGCCATGGATAGTGGGAGGGTTGCGGTTAAGATCTGGATTAGGAACATAGGACTACATTTGTAGGGGTGTCGGAACATAGGGATGTGTAAATACAAAATGCCTCAAAAGAGGCATCGCAGTAGAGACTATTCACCAGATTTTTTTTCTCCATATGCGGAGCGATAATATTTTGCCCAGCGGCAGTTGTTAATTAAAAAAAAAATTGTTGTGCTATAAAGCTTCAGGAAAGTTTAATCTCTGTAATGATTGCATCGGCAACAACAGACATTGGTTTGAAGTCTATGATTATAAATTATTCAAATCTTTAAGTTGCGATTCAGTAACAAGACGACAATGTTTAATATATGTTAACTTAGAGGGGCACACCGGCTTCGTTGGGCTATTTGGGCTACAAAATAGGCTAACATATGACTTCAAAGGTCTTCCAGGAATGGAGAAGAACGGTTCCTAAAAGAAACCATCAAATTTTGCCGTTTTTGAGCATTTTTCAAAAAACGAAGGTCACGTGATTTATCCGAACCAAAAAAGTGGTTCGGATAAATCACGTGATCTTCGGAGATAGTTTTACTTCCAGCCGTATAAAAGTAAATTACTGAACCAAATTTAAATCTGTTTTTTTAAATATTATTCATGAGTATTTGACAAAAAAGACTATGTATTCAGATTATTGATACAATTTGTAAATAAAGATGAAAAATCGAACGTAAGATTCGCATTCAGAGAGTCCGTGCAACCGAAGCGTGTTTACGGCGCACCAGCGTGGGAGCTAGCGGAACATAAACCTTGGGGCATATCCCGTACAGCCTGTGCCGTGTCTCGTGGGGCCAGAGAGACAAGCCCGGGCTTGCCGGTCTAGCCGTGAGCTTGGGAGCTTGTCGGAGGGGTAGGGAGCCAGACCAACAATTACGTTTTTTTTAGGAGGATTTTAGTCTGATACCCTAGCTATTATCCCCTAACTATTGCAACGTGTTGCCTGCGCTACACACGCGGGACGACGACGGAGAATATTTATCCCATACAGCTGGTCTACTTCTATGATAGCTGCAGTGTCCAACCCCCCCCCCCCCCAATTGCTGCTTTTGCTGGCTTTCCCTTTGGATTTATCGTGTTTGGTTTTTTTACTTTTTACTTTTCGTTGGACCACCTTCTGGGTGTTTTTCCTTGCGATGTTTTTTGTACCGATCCTTGGATGTCGAAGAAACGTTCTCCATTGCAAGCACACAGAATATAGTACGTCGTCGTACACAGAATACAGGTTGGGGTGCGTTTTCGCGGTCGTAACCAATAACTGTTTCAATGGCAAGTTCAACCGAAACAGTTATTGGTTACGACCGCGAGCGGATTTCGACTAGGACTGACCATAGAGCAAGGAACCTTGCTCTATGGACTGACGTCCGTTCATGTCTGTTTTTTATTTACACGTGAATTTGTGCTTGATGGATAGGAAGTCTGGATCCTCATGCCTCGCCATTTTTATAATTTATACATAAACAGAGCTCCAGTCTACTTACAACATTGCGCAACATTGTACGTAAACTTGACAGTTGCAACGGCTGGAAAAGCGTATAAGCTGACCTTTGACCGCATTTTGTTTTTTTCACATTTTTCGTTAATTACGTGATATTTTGATGATTTTTTTTTACACGAACCATCTAAAAATTGTTGTCTGTCATTCCACATCACTATATTAGGTAAACAGTAAGCCGGTGTGTCCCTTTAAAATGTTAAAATGTTAATATCAACATCTATTCAATTGTTGCGGTACCCGCTGCTACGGATTCGAACTATACCTCTTGCCATCAGGCTAGCTCGGTGGTCTAGTGGTAAGACATCTGCTCTAGCGATGCTCCGAATCCCACCGGAGTGATTTGCCTTTGGTGGTTTTTTTTTCACAGCACTCGGAAAAGTATACATTACGTAAAACACATCGGTGTAAGGGTAAAAATCTAGCTATTAGACAACAATACTTGTTCTAGTCATTGTGAAATCAGCAATTAGCTTGGACGGATTCGAACCCACAACCTGTGGTTACAAGTCCTGCAGTCTAACCATTTGGCCACGGTCATGAAGGGTTGTGAGTATCGCTGTGGTGATTGTAACATCACACTTTGGTCTCCTGATACACGTCTAAGGTCAGTCTAAGGTCTTTGTGCAATCGGCCATTGGGAACATAGCCCGAAACAAGCCCCTATATCCAAATGCATGCCCAGTTAAAAATAATGCAGATCACAATACGTGGTCCGAACACTCCTAGAAATTCCCCACATTTCGACCGAATGAAATATTTTTAAAATGTACGAATTACAACTTACATTAACTTTTTGAATGGCTTACCCGTGATATTTTCTTTTGTAGCTTTTCCAACCTGGACTAGCGCTGCAAGGCAGACTACCAGGATGACACCTATCGTAACTCTTGCAGAGTTCATTGCTGTAAATAGTATGAAGAACCATTTCACCACAAAAGTTTCACATTGTAATAAGTGACTTAAAGGAACACGTTGCCTTGGATTGGGCGATTTGGGCTATAAAAATCGTTTGTTATGAAATGAATTGAAATGAATATGGTTGGAAAGATGTTTTAAAATTAGAGTCTAATGATCCACACAAAAATGCCTCGAAATTGTGTGGTTTTCCGTTTACTTTGTGAACTAATATTGTCCGCCATTTTGGTGAGTCAACAATTTGACCCTCTGATCAGGAATGGCATAATTCTTCATCATACCACGACTTTGCTTTTGCTTTTTTACAAAGGTCAACCCTGCGAACGAGTTTGTTTGGATGAGGTGATGTTAAAAGAAGCATCAATACTCAAGACTAACAGAACTCTTGTTTCACAATATTTCCTGTAATCTTCGCACTCAAAAAAGGGAGAAAACAGAGCGAAGGCCTCGTGAATATTGTTTAGGCCCTCGAAGTGTTTCTATACTAGACAAATTTGAGAGCCAATTATAGATGGGGTACAGTGTACAAATTGTGCACTTGTGACCTGGGGCTGTTGACTTCCGACTTGAACTATTTTTGATGACCTAGGTCCTTGGACAAAATTTGTCCTATTTGCCGAGAGTTGTAGGGCAATTTTTGCAAGATTGATGTTCAGACGTTTTGAAATATTAGACACAAGTGTAGAGGTTTTTTTTATTTGGAGGGAGAACAACTCGACAGGCCTTGGGACACCCCATGTCAAATTGAGCAGAGGGTGAAAGTTTAGGAGTCCATGGACAATTTTCTCTTGACTGTAATGAAAAGATGTAAGACTTCTAAGTATTTTAAAAGTATTTTTAAATATTTAGCATATTTCACCTTAGAATTAATGTTAAGAACAAAAAAATGTAACAACTTACCTCACAGAGCGTCTTCATCAGAGGACTCGTGCTAAGCGAGTTCAATAGCTTCATAGTCACTGCCTCGTGGTCTCCACCTCTAGTCTGTTTTATGACACCACCGAGTTTCTCACAGGTGAAACAACATTTTGGTTCCCATGCTGTTCCGGATAAACAATCAACGTATCGATCGGCTTGCGGTGTTGTTCTTGATAATAAGCATTAATAATAGTTATAAGAGGGACAAATAAAAAAAAAAGTACAATGAAATCAGAGTAGCTGTTTAGAAGCTAGCTGTCGTTCAATAACAAGAATTGTTTTTAAGAACACTTCCAGTTGTTCATAGTCATTATTGCTGTAATAGTTCAGAAACCTTTTCTCGTACAGAAAACAATTTGAGCTTTAACAACAAAATTGAAATGTATTTGGTTTGTGCTATTTTATTTCAGCAGTTAACACATAATAAAACATGACACTGTGCAGTAGAGTAACCGCGGCGGGGGAGGGGGGGGGGGGGGCGGTCCACCTTTCAGAAACCTTCCCCAGTGCCCCTTAATTTAGATGGGTACGTCACTAGACAGATGGATGTGTTAGGCTTAAGCAAAGTATACCTTTGGTTTTTGGAGCCGTTTGATTGTATTATTCCTACAGAAATGTAGATACATACAAATAAAACTATAACCTGTGCAAGTTTCATCTCAAAAGGTGATAGTTTTTGGTTTTTTTTAGATATCGCCGAAGTTCTGGATTGAGCCGTTCGTCCACGCAGGAATTGTAATCCGTAAGTGGAATGCAAAATCTGTGAAACGTTTCATGCATGAAACGTTTCCCAGATTTTGAATTTTTGTTTAATCCGGACCTTGCTTTAAAACAACATTCCTTTGAAGGGAATTGTTTCTCAAAATGGTATATCTTATCAACGGCTGCAGTGGTCCTTTGTAAGTTTTTATGGTCCTATTTTGAAAATACTAAAGGTTTATACGCTTCCTTTAATCGCACTTTTTTATGGAACAAGGTGCAAAACGTTTCCAGGTTTAACGAAACCTCTCCTCTCTTGGTAACATCAACCTGCCCCAGCGAGTTTACCAATCATTTTGGAAATAATTCAGCTACACGTCCCCTGCCCTCGGTTACGCAATCTGTTCTTTTTAGAGCCACCAGCATGCTCATGGATCAGATTCATGTCAAGGGTGTGTCCGCAAAACCCACGAAATTGTACTGACAAAGTGCAACGCTTCAAATCTACGCCCCTTTTCGAAACCACGGTTTGGGGGATTATAGGCTCCAGCTTGTGCCCCCTTCAATAATGTTGAAAACGCACACTTTCCGTACGGGACTTCAAACTGGCGGACGAAGCCTGAGCCGGAGCCCCAGACTTAGAAACCGTGGTTTCGAAAATGGCATAGACAAGTCTGCTGCCACACAGCGTCTCCAAAAGTTTCACTTTCCTTTTATCCTAAAGGGATATTAAAGGAGCCGTCTGCACCATTTTCACTGTGGGATTGTTTGCTTTGCCAGTAAAGCGTCCGTATATTTTGTTGGTCCTAGACTGGTTCCCTGTCTTTATCCGCAAGGATAAAGACAGGTACTGGTCTTAAGGCCCAATGATTTCATTGGATACATCACGTAGCGATGTTTTGTTCTGCGAGTGTCCGTGTGAAATGAATGTGAAATGAATTTGAGAAGTTTAACAGTTGCTTTTGTTACAGATGAACTCCTCATCAATTCTCAATACTCGTTCGGGTTGGAGGTAAGCAGACTACGTAAAAGTGTGGCTGAAATGGAGTTGTATGAAGATTAGTCTTAATTGGCTATACCCTAGCTTTTTTTATATAGACCCTGTTTGTTTGATTGATACAGCTGTCTCTTCTCCAGTAGTTCGTGTTGCGGTATTATTGGCGATTTTGTAGGCCCTTCTAGAAAACCGCGGCTACAGCTTTGGCTCTGGCTTAGGATCCGTTTGGCTGATTGAAAATCCGTACCAGAAGCGCAGGTTTACAAAACAACTGACGAAGCCTAAGCCGCAGCCCAAGCCCAAGCCGTGGTTCCGAAAAGGGTCGTAGTTAACGAAACGGACGTCATGACTATTATCAGGAGTCCTGTACTCAAAATGCATTATTCACTTGGTAAATGTAAAGCCTTACACAAGTTTTTTTTAAATTTAAACAACAACTTACTGAATAACATGTTCACACATTTTTCCAATTTATCAAGTGTGCTTATCTAAAAGCACACGGTCTTTATTCGTCTGCTATAACTTATCTTCAAACAATGTGTAATAAAAAGTTGTTTTGCAAAATTTAAGCTTAGGGCGCCCTCTTCGATGAGAAAGAATCAGCTTTGGTTCTGTCCATCTGGGGATACCTGAGACTGGTCCTCGACAGGCACTGGTCTTACAGGCCCAATGATTTCATTGGATACAATAATTTCATTGGATAAACGTGCAGAGACGTAAGCTTTTCACATCTGCGTTATGATTGGTCGTAGGTGATGTAGTTTGTGAACTTGCACTTTCGGTCGTCTGCTGCATGCAGCGTGTGTACATACTGTTTGTACATGCATGTAATGTTGTTTTATTCACAATGTAATGTGTGTACATAAGTGTGAATTGACTGAAAATCTCCTAAATGCGGGGTCAAAGGTACATCTGGCATCATCCGGTCAGGCAGGTATCAGTCTTTATTCACGAGCTTCGAAGTGTGACGTTAGATGTTCAGGCTAGGAAAACCATTGCCTGAACATCTGACGTCACACTTTGAGGCTCGTGAATAACGCCATATACAAGCCTTGAAGCACCTGGCGGGATCCTCTTAGATTTACTTTTGACCTCGCATCCCGTTCAAATGTCTACACAATACATTTGATGACATACAAACATTATGCACACGCAACAGCAGACTTTTGAAAGTACAGTTAACTGCTAGTGTATGTAGGTGACAAATTACGTCACTTTCGGAGCAGACAAAACATAACGCAGAAATTGAAAGCTTACGTCAACGCAAGTGTACCCACTGATATCATTGGGTATGTAAGACCAGTGCCTGTTATCCTTGCGGATAAAGAGAGGGGACCAGTCTAGGGATACCAAAGCCTGGCAGCAGTCTGTGACAGATTTTGGCTCCGTCCATCCGGCCGGCCGCTTTGAACCCCGTACAGTATGTTTTCCAAATAAAAATTAAAATAGTAATAATAATCATCATAATAAATAAAATAAAATCAGCTGACGGAGCCTAGAAGCCGGAGCTAAATCCGTTGCCAGAAAAGGTCCATCAAATAGTAGTAAATCTGGCAGCCGGACTGCTTTTATTTTTTAGTTTTTCTTGCTTTTATAGCCATGTCCGAATAGGCGGCTACAGCTACATCTTCGGCCGGATCTCCGTGCCATCAACAGCACTAAGGCCGTGTCCGAAACGGCGACTTCGGCTACAGCTACAGCTAGATCAGCGCGTCTGCCAGTGTTGAAGAATAGGCAGACGCGCGCGATCTAGCCGTAGCTGTAGCCGAAGTCGCCGTTTCGGACACGGCCTAACAGTCGTAGCCGTAGCTGTCGCCGCTAATTCTGAAACAGTGCGCGGCAGGAGATTCTGTGTCCCCGCCCCCTCCCGGAAACTCTGTCTCCCATACGACGGTACGTGTAGAAATTCCGTCTGATAACGCCCTCTTTCGATTCAACTACTTTCAGCCCATGTTAACTATAAATTTATCGTATGATGGGGTTCCCTGCCTCACTCTCATACATGCCTTGTACTCGCAGGCCTTCATTCTCGTGTAAATACCACACTTTGGTGCAGCTGCATACACTGTACAGCACAGAGGTCGAGTCCTACTCGGGGCTTGTATTTCATTGCCTTTGAATGCTCATCATTCAGAAGGAATTATATGAGTTCCATCGAAACAGAACCAAGCTTTCACGTGACGTCATGAGCTCAAACAGCGCCCTCACTGAGGCCAAAGGACTCGCCCTCACTGAGGTCAAAGGTCTGGACCTGTCTTTGGCTGAGAGATTTGAGTGGCCCATACACAATATACGTTTCCATTGATTGGCTTCAGTGATAGCAGCCTGTTAGCCAGTGGTCTATAGGGGGCCAACTATAGTATCAAGCTATTATTAAAATAAACATAATGTCTAACCTTTCCTAAGTATTAAACTATGGACCTTTACGTCACCACGCCGCCCTCTTAGAGGATTACCATACATCAACCTACGCGCGACCTGCTCAAATGACGTCATGTGCATAATGCCTCATAGCGGGTCAGCAGAATACGAATGAGAACTGCATGACAGCAACTTGGATTGTTTCCCATTCTCGCCAAATAACATATGCTAATTTGGGTGTTTATTAGCTTCATGAAATAACTGAATAATGAAGAGAAAAACATGCACTATAAATTAATGAACTGTTCACACGTTTTAATAAACCTTAGGGAATACGTTTGCAAATGACGTCATTTGAGAAGGGCGCCCTCGGGTAGAGGTCAAAAGAAGGTTGCTCGTTGGCTCATATAGAACTGCGTGTTCCAGCGTTTCATCATCGTTTTATCTCTAAGATGGTGGCGTGATGATGTCAATGCATAAGGTATATTCAATATATTTGTGCGGTATAATTTGGTTTCATGAAACGTGACAATAAAAGTAGCTATAATTTTGGGGGTATCCCCAATCCCTTCTCTTTTCCTGTTTACCCCCTCCCCACCATCCCCCGTTACTAAGCTAATTTTTATTTATTTATTCATTTGTTAAGGCCCAGTCTGCTTCCCTACTCTTTCCCCATATCCTCCACTCCCTGTCAACTTTGTTTGCCAATCGTCCCGCTATTTACCCCAGCTCATTTCCATTGTCGTATGGCAGGCTTTAGTCTTCTTCGCGAACTACAATGTCAACAACAACTTTCTTCCCCCCGGCGTTTTCAAAGATTGGTACCGAGCGTTCGGGTGAATCGACGTAGCTTTCCTCACCGTCGGCAAGCATCTCTGCCAACATCTTCATAAGTCTGTCTGTATTAAGGAAACAATATTAGAATTAATGTTCAAGGCTCGTCAGTTAACCTTAATATGTTTTAATGACGGGTTTTCTTTACTGTCGAAATTGTCCTGGGAAGAGACCGTTATTTACAGCTTGAGGACAATGTTAACGCGTCAAGGAAACTTCGCAAATAAACGGGCCCAGAAATCCAATAATTCAACAGAGACTTGCACAGTCTATTAATGAATGACATTATATATACAAGTAACCAACAATTGTCATCGTCGTGTCCCTCCCTCTCCTTATAATAGTTTGTATTAATGGTATCACAAACCTGGGCAGTTCTCTTCGTCTGTGTGGTCTTTGCACTGTGTTACCCCATCACATCGCTGTGTATACAAAAGGCAACGCTGCTTGTTGTCACATCGGAACTCGTCTTCGTTGCACGTGAACTCCACATCTGCAACATGAAAACAACACTCCATTATAACTTGTTTCAAAGTACTGCAGTGCTTTGTTTTCTGCCAATGTAACCCAAACCGAGGCTGGAAGGGAAAGTAATCTCTGGATCAACATGGCGACCCCGTCCACAAACAAGTTTGAGAGAACAATAGTTTCAGAGACAAAAATGTCTACGTCACAAATTTGCTTCATTGACCCATTTTTTTTCATAGCTGTGGGAAATTCTTTCGGCGAGCTCGACGCGCCCAAGAGATATCACGTAAAAACAAAGGAAAAACTAAGTAAACTGCAACCCAGACACATCTTGGTCACAAAACCAGCATGAGCTAAGCTTACACCTCTCTAAACATTTTGACTGTATTTGTCCATGCAGCCTTACGTCATCATCTGCATAAACATTCATCACATGTAAACAATCCTCAATTCAAATTCAAATCACACCACCGGTGGTGGCGTACCCTAGTTTTGCTAGAACGAAAGCCGACTCCTCTCTCCCAATTATTTCGAGCCAAAACCAACTAGAGCCACACGTATTATAGTTTCAATATTATAAATCAAGTAAAAGACAATGTAATCTTACAAAAGTGTTATGGGGCTACTTTTGGTTAGTGGCGTAGTGATACTATGAATATTAATTAAGGGCGGGGTAATACTTAAGGCAGGGCGCGCCCCATGGTCACCAATATAGGCAGTTAGGTTTGCCTGGGAGGTTGAAGTGTCCGTGCACAGTTTATGTAAGTTACGTTAAACCTAGTTATAAAACATATCAACTGGTATCTCATGCAAGAAGAAGTTTCACTGGCCTATTTAATTTCGAGTTATGTGCATTAGGAATCCGGTGGGCTGTTTAAAAGGCATTAATAATAATAGCCACTGTCGTTGCTTGCCGCAACAACAGTAAACACAAATCAGCCTTTAGTACTTAATTTTACTGGTTGGACCGGAGTCTATAAGCGGGCCTTGTGGAACTGTCTTACATTACACAGTAGCCTCAGCCACGAAAACAGTCCACCAGTGGCTAACATGCAATACATAAAACGACGCAAGAGGCTATGGCATTTACAAACAATTGACAGAATATTGACAATTTTCAAGAAAGAAATTTGATTTGTGTCAGTGTGAAAGCTCACCGACAAAGAAGCTGGTTAAGTCCCACAAAATTGTTTCCGTCATACACATTTTCAAAGTCAAGGAAATGGCATTGCTCTTCAAAATGCAAAAAACAAAGCAAAACTAAAACCAAAAATAAAGATGTATTTTGCCCAGTTTCTGTTTTGGATAATACCTATATTGACCCCTTGCAACCAACGTCACATAAGGCATGCGGCTGCTGTCTGCCACGCTCTTCGGAGTCATATTTTAAGTACAAGTTACGTTAAACGTGTGAACACCGCGTCGCCTAAAATGCAGACTTCATTTTTATAAACACAAGGAATTGACTCCCCAAAATGGCGTAAAGAAGACTCTTGCAAAGAAGACAAAATATAGTTTATTCTTCACCTTCAAGCAAGCACTCATATCCTCTCATCACCCAGGCTACCAGCAGTAGAGGTATCGCTAGCTTAATCCAAGCCATTCCTGAAGTACACCAGGGAAAATCTCGTTGAGAACGCCTGAAAGAGGAAAACAATAATATTCAAGATTAATCAACACCCCGGTTTGAATATCATACATAAAGTACTTGTCTCAGAAGATTATCGGACTCAAGCTCCGATCAGCAGAGCGTGGGTTCGAGTCCCGGCCGTGGCACTTGCCCTTGAGCAGGATACTTTACCATAGTTGCTTCGTCCTTCGGATGGGAAGTAAAGCCCTAGGTCCCGTGTGTTGTGCGATGCACGTAAAAGAACCCAGTGCACTTATCGCAAAGAGAAGGGGGTTCCCCCGGTGTTCCTGGTTTGATTGGCTGCATATTGCACCACAGCACCTTGTAAACCATTACATGGTGCTGTAAAGGAATAGGTATCTTACTTTAAAATGTAGCTTTACATACCTTGCAGGACAAATACTGTAGCGCTCAGATAAAAACGTAGTATTATGCGCGTTATAAAATAATGGAGAGTATTCTTATGATATTAAAGGCAGGCACCGAAAATACAGTTTGCCAGAAATATAAATGTTCACAAAGTAACTAGCTTTACGGCTTCCTTCCAAGATCCAACAATATTATTGACAATACTTACCCAACGTATCGCTCGACTTATAAACCGCAACGCTAATGCGTGGTCTCCATCTCAAGCCGTTTTATATATCGCACATTGTTAGACACCAGATGTTGCTGTTGCTGCATTGTCATGTTGTTGTAACAAAACGTAATCGATGTCCTCCTGTTTTCAAAATTCTTAAAATAACTCTGTAATCTCGCTTGAAATGCAACCATTTTAATTAAAATCTCGTCTCGTAATAACAAGCGCTTGACAGAGCCCGGAACTGAATAACATTTCAGGGGCGTCCAGTATTTAGGTCAACAACATTTGTCATTTGGAATAGACCCTTCCCATGAAATTTGTAAACTGCATATCACGCGTGCGCACTTAGACTACTGGTTGGCAAATAATGAGGGAACAGATCGCGCCTTTTTGTTTGGCAAGGACATCAATGGAGAGCGCTTTCTTTGGAGTTGAGATTTCAATCCTCCGAAGAAATGAAAAGTTAAGGGACACCATTCCTCTACTCGTGTCAATAATTTTGTGTAATGTTAGCTTTAGTTACAGACTTTGCTTTTGGAGATCATCTTATTATTTGGGAGGATAATCTCTTTCGAGATCCTGTATTGGGATTAAGCCCTGCCTCCATCCAATGAAATGAAGAAAAAAAACAAAGCTTTTGGGTTGGATTAAAAAACCAAAACAACGCTGATGATCGAAAAAATTACCTTTCAACTCGACATTGAGGGCACTGCAATTTAGAAGAAAAAGAAGAAGAAGAAGAAGAAGAAGAAGAAGAAGAAGGGAAAAACACTTCTGGAGACGACCAGTCGGTTCGGTTGTAAACAATGATACTGGCTGGATAGCTGGTTGCGCGTGTTCGCTGCAGTCACCGAAGCCATTTTGAAACTCGCATGTTGGCACATTATCAATTGGTGCAGTACATGTTTTGATGCACATTCTCAACAGAAGTATATGCAACGAATACAATATTTCGGGCATAAACAAGCTGCAAAGAATCAAAACCCCTTCCTTTAATTCACAATGTACATTTTCTTTGAAGGTCTTTCTTTTTGCGAATTTCAAAATGGCCGCCGTTTGGTCTGTGACGACTGCAAGGGGTACGGCATACGCCTGATCTGCTATCCACAATCAGTATAATAGAGATCAATAGTTGCAATAACTTTACCGATCTTCTCTTCAACCATGGAAGTCTCATCTAATTGGTAGCCTTATATGACGTCATCATGGTAAACATGCCAACCTTTTTGAGATATGGTGAACACCATTGTGGTGCATACACCGTTTGGTTTGGATATATACAGAAAGATTTACTAAAACCAAATACATGTAGTGCAATTATAATGTGCCCACACGCGTACCAGCTTTCTCGGCAAGCGAAACGGATGAGGTATTCCAAACATCTGACGTCTATTTCGACGCTCGTTACTAACAACCCATCGGTTGCCTGCCAGATGTTCCTTTGACCATGCTGCCATACACACTCGAGTGTGTAGTATCTCTATCTGTCTGGTATAGTATGCGTCATTGCATGTTTATTTTTTTTCGACTGAAACCACGTCGTCTGTCTTTATGGTTGCGAATAAAGGTAGGACACCAGTCTTGTTTGATGAGATACCATGAATTTGTACTAAACTTTATACCTGAACACAAGAGGGCGCAAGACTAATGGCGCTTTTAGAGAACTGTCAACTACTGTTGGCAATTCAAATCATCAGCTTTTACAGATTGTTATGCATGATAAACAGTCTTCAGACGGTTTCTGATTACTGCCGTGGCTTTCAAGTTTAACGCCCTCTTGTGGACGGGCGTATAAGGCTAACTGATTGTAGTGACTCAAAGATCTTGTTTGCACATGGAAGAGAAATTTACTCTTTCGATTGAATGCTTATTACTGCTATTTTAATCACTAAAACTCAAATGATGGAATACGTTCAAAAGACTTCAAGATAAATCGTGACAAAATCCCACCACCGGTTTAAAAAGCGAAAAACAACGACCTCTTATGAACCTTAAATATTAACGACAAAAATAACCTGTTATAAAGGGTTTTTGAAAATAATGATAACAAACCCTAAAACAAACCCCAGCAATAAAAGTAAAAAGACGAAAAAAGGAGAAAGGAAAGGATAAAAGTTGCATTAAAAACTAAAACGCTATATATTAACGAGTAATTTATGAAATACAAGTATTAGAGCCTATTGACCCCTTTATCTGCCCAGGGACTGCCATTTTTGGATGGAATCAATTATTATGTAAAGAAAATGGCACACCGCACAGATAGTTCTCGATTGAGGAAGCCGCATCCCAAAATGGCTTTGTGCTAGATTTGAGATTGGTGTAGTTTAGTCAAAAGGAAACAATGCCAACAAGCAAACTGCGCCACATATTAATGGAAGGCTAGTAGTTATCTCAGTCAGTAGTGTGCACTTTTCCATTGTTTGTCATCAAAGATGGCAGTCAATGACGTCTGTGCAATCCATCTCTAAAGATGCCAGACAGTGGATGATGTTTGAAGTAGAAAAGATGGGCTTTGCCGGTTGGATATTGATATCTGCAGCAGCAGATTCAAATGGCTGTATCCGAATAGACCTTATGCACATAACGTCATTTCAGTAGGGCGCCCTCGCCTAGAGGTCAAAAGGAGGTTGTTCATTGGCCAATCCTGTGCGCCGCGCGTACAAATCTGTGCGTTTCGATTGTTTCGTCACCATTTTACCTCTAAGATGGCGGCTGGATGACGTCAATGCATAAGGTCTATTGACGGCTACAGTTATGGCTACGACTGTTGCTTAGGATTTTGCTAAGGACGTCATCTTATGAAGAAGCAGTGATCCAGCCGTAGCTGTAGCTGTAGCCGTAGTCGCCAATTTGGGCACGTCATTAGTTTAAGGATGGTTGGGTGGTGGTTAAACGAGCATTAGTGAGTTCTGCCAAACAGATGAGTGACTAAAAGGGGGATCCTTTTCGCTGCCGGTAAACTAACGGTTTATCTAAAAGCCGGTTGTCTAAACAGGTTAGATAGGCACTCAAGAACCGGCTGTTGGTTCACTAATGGTCGGAGTAGTATA
Source organism: Pisaster brevispinus (assembly GCA_023634235.1). Taxonomy (NCBI): domain Eukaryota; kingdom Metazoa; phylum Echinodermata; class Asteroidea; order Forcipulatida; family Asteriidae; genus Pisaster; species Pisaster brevispinus. The sequence continues at coordinate 23,006,675 of JAMKCF010000003.1, read as the reverse complement.
ACAAAGTAATAATAAGATTATTTAGATTTTTTAGATGGTGTGATATCAAATATTCACTTTGCGGTAATACCATGTGTTTATATCTACTTGTTTTGCTACTAAGTTCTGTAAAGAACTGTCCTGCTTATTAACTACTACCTGGGCAGAAGGTATGAAGCCAGCCGTGACTACCACTTTCGCTAAGTGGATCGGGGAGACTTATCATTATTAACTTTAGGGCCTATGCTGTGGAGTGAGTTTTAATTGGTCTCAACATTATTGCTACTTAATTAACTTGGTTTATAGCGAACAGTATCATAGTATATACTAGGATATGGTTCACTGTATAGATCTCAAGGATCTCAAGTTGTTAGAGAGTGGATGATCAGGCACCCGCAGCAATTGTCAGTTTGGGCCTACGGTGCGTGTCACCGGTGTGCAAGTTGGTTGTATGGTGCTTGTGGCAGAAGCAGCCGTGCGAGTTGGTTGTATGGTGCTTGTAGCAGAAGCAGCGGCTGCCGTGGGAGTTGGTTGTATGGTGCTTGAAGCGCAGCATCGGAAGTTGGTTGTATGGTGCTTGTAGCTTTAATAATCAGCATCGGGAGATGGTTGTATGGTGCTTGTAGCAGAAGCAGCCGTTGGAGTTGGTTGTATGGTGCTTGTAGCAGGATCAGTGGGAGTTGGTTGTATGGTGCTTGTAGCAGGATCAGTGGGAGTTGGTTGTATGGTGCTTGTAACAGGATCAGTGGGAGTTGGTTGTATAGTGCTTGTAGCAGGATCAGTGGGAGTTGGTTGTATAGTGCTTGTTACAGGATCAGTGGGAGTTGGTTGTATGGTGCTTGTTACAGGATCAGTGGGAGTTGGTTGTATGGTGCTTGTAGCAGGAGCAGCAGTTGGAGTTGGTTGTATGGTGCTTGTAGCAGGATCAGTGGGAGTTGGTGGTATTGTGCTTGTAGCAGGATCAGTGGGAGTTGGTGGTATGGTGCTTGTAGCAGGATCAGTGGGAGTTGGTGGTATGGTGCTTGTAGCAGGATCAGTGGGAGTTGGTGGTACGGTGCTTGTAGAAACATCCGTTGTTGCAAGAGTAGTGGTGGTTGACAGATGCTGCTCACACCACTTAATTAGGTATAATACTCTCAAAATTTTTGTGTTGAGGCGTTTCAAGTATTGACCGTTTCTTCCAAAAACGTAGTACCGGTACCGGCGGTACACGGACCTTTTGGCGCGACTTTGTGCAACTTGATCTTCACTGCCTTGCTGTTGAAGTGCTTCCTCAGAATTGCCATCACCATCGCCAGTGTCATCCGAAGTCAACCCCATACCATCGCGAACAATTCTATTGTAAATCATGGTTAACTCCTCCATCTCTATTATTGAAAAGAAAATGAGATTTTGTTAACCAAATCATGGGACCGACTGCGCATCTTTGGGTGATAGTTTGACATAAATTATGACTTTTACTTGTCTATGGATTTGCAATATGTTTTGTACCATCATGTAGTTGGAATCACTTGCACCTATTGCCGATCGGGACCTTGTACCAGTGGCGTAAACGGAGGGTGGGGACAGGGGGTTGGCGGGAAGCCCCCTCCCCCACCTGCCCTGAACGCTTTCCCCCTCTTGGCCACATGAGATTGAACATATGTACAAATGAATGGTTCGATGTACACATCAGCACCCCAACAAGTTTAAATAAATAAATAAACAGAATAAAATGAAAAAACAAATAAAATAAAATAAACAAATAATTAAATAAATTAATTAAATTAGCAAAATAGATAGATCAATAAATAAGTTCATTAAAAACAAATGTAAAGTATTTTTTTATTTATTATGTCTTCGCCCCCACTTGCTTCCCCAGGCCAAGTGTCTGGCTTCGCGACTGCCTTGTAACCAGTACATCACGGATTTAAAATAGAGCCACAGGTTCTGAACTTCCTGCAGGCACAAGTTGCACACAGCACAATGGAAGAAAACTTATTTGATGTAGACTGCACCTTACGATTTTCATCAACTTTTGCTATATAGAAAGTGGTGGTATACGGTATCTAATAAATGAAAAATTCATCTAAATGAAAATGATCTGACTGATTTATTGCTAATGTTCGTTATGAATGTCCTTACGCTAATTCTCACTGACGTCAAGGATGAAGATTGGCGAGAAGATAAAAATTAGTCCGCTCATCAGAAACTGCAACCTCAGAGTAATACCGATTTCCATCAAAACCATTGTGTATATGAATATAATGATTCTAAATTTCGTATTGTGGTAATCCAATCATTATGGTGGCCCCGAAGGGACATCTCACATTGCAGATACTAAAGATATTTGAGGTAATTTTTGCGACATCACAAATATTTGCAAAGATATTTTTCCATGTGCGATGTCCCTTCAGGGCCACCATAGATCACAGTTTGCGGTAACACCAATAAACATAATTATCACGACAGTTAAGTTGATCGACTCTGTGTGGTATGGTGGCTTTAAAGTGACATTCCAGATTTCAATATTGAGCCATGTAAAAATAGGGTAATACCACGACTTTAGGTCAGTAGCAAATTGATTCAGGCGTGAACTTTAAATGTCACGTCCAAGTAAATAAATTTCTTGACTTGCCTGAAGTCACAGAAGTTGAGGTAAATAATGTTAAAATGTGCATTGTTCCTTCAAGGTTCAAGGTTAATTTTTTCTACTTTTCAATATAAAAATTTACAATATCAACTAAAAGAGATCTCTATCTCAAATAAATCCTTACAGTCTAGATTTCAAGTACTAGATCGAAACAAAAGACACTGCAGAGGGATCCATTTTAGAAGCAGAGCTTGCTGGCAAGGGTCTCTATAGTCATGGAGATATTGACAAAGAATGTTAAATGAAGCACTGAGGTCCGTGGTTGAGTCGAGCCACTTATGACCAAAATATAATAATAAGTCTCAATTAATGCACATTCAATTTTCTCTAATAGACATAGCAAAAATCATCCAGTGGACTAGGACTTCTGGACAACAAAGACTATAAAGAAACGGTCGTGCAAAAACAGTACCGACCAATACTATTAAGTGATCCCATACAGGAATCCCCCTGTAGTTGACGTGCATGGCAATTAGCAATGCGCTAGGATCTTCCGTCGGGGACCACTCGATCACAGTCTGCGCTGTACTATGCGTTGAAGCATACAAATACGTCCTTATTTAAACTCATCGACAATGTGTCAGATATTTTTAAAAGACATCATATCGATCTATGATGTAACGACTCATCGTAACATTATGTCGGTTCCACAAACCTTTGCAGTCTTCCTCATCCGTGAGGTCCTCGCACTGCGTTACGCCGTCGCATCGCCATTCAGCGGGAATGCACTCTCCGTTGGCACATTGGAATTCCAGCGAGTTGCATTCGAACATCAGATCTGAATTTTACAAACGACACAGGAAAAATTTGATCATAAAGAAAAGTCTGGAAAGTGGATTTAGACGGTCGACATATCTGGACTGAACGATCAAAAGTGTGTGTAATAAAGTTATGACACATTTGGTGTTTTTGAAGACAACATTCGTTTCTGTATAAATGTGTTAAGAAGGATTGGGAATTTTTCAAATACTTTTTCAAACAAATATATGAACAAATCTCTATTTTAGAGTTGGTGTGGTCACAATGATCACTGTACGAAAAGCTCGTCAGTGCCATCGCTTTTTTTATTTTCGAGAGCAAATGTTTTTATTATAGCTCCTGTTTAAAATAGAAATAGCTCTGCTCTCGAAAAAAAAGAATGAATAGCAGCTCTTGAAAAAAACACTCTCGAAAGTAACAAATGACTGCTCTTGAAAGTACACATAACTGCTCTTGAAAATACACTTTACTGTTCTCGAAAATATCATAGCGATACCACTAGCGAGCTTTCGTATAGAAATGCAAGTTTGTTTGGGATATTTTTAGCCAAAAGTATTTGACGTCTAGCTTTTACCTTCGATCGTTTGCAGTTCACATCCAGGTATGATGAATGCTAGTAACATCATCGATGTTATGATTAAAATAGACTTTGCCATATCTGAACCAGTCCTTTAAAACAAATTTCAAACGCCTTCTACAGTATGCTGCTGGTCAAATGGAAAGAGAAAGGGTTAAGTTAAGTTTAATGGACTAAATTCAATAGAGTTTTATGACATACATACATCAAAAATCCATTGACAATAGTGTGATACCTTCATATACCATGATGCCTGCACTATACATGAAAGACGAAGAAGCACGGACGTGTGAGTACTCATTGGTTAAGGCGCAGAAATTGTGAACAGGTAGAAACATGATTACAAAATTGAAATACTACCAGCTGAAATAATACCAGCTAAAAAGAGTTTCTTGCTTTCTCTGTATACAATTTGTTTTGTTCTTGCTGTTCCCGATTTACCCCATCACTGTTTTGCCCGAAATTGGGAGGGCAGTTGCCCCTGCCCTCTGGGTCGAATCATTGCAAACCATTTAGAGCATAATATAACAAGTAACTATAACTATAGTAAACTTGTAGGTACAACATAAAAACTCTCTTTTGGGGAGGAGTGTTGGATCTGAAAAGAACCAATGTAGTTCTCTCAACGTTTCGGACAACAATATACGCTAGTCGTCTTTTGTCAGAGCTTAACTCTGCAAACCTTTGTTTCTCTTTTTAAAATTAATATTTGTAGCCGTCGAAAGGCGAGGCCATTAACTTTTGACTTCATATTTTGAAGTTAGAGTGGCAGACTAAAAAAAAAACCAATCTGCGTGTGTAAAAGCAAAAACCAAAACCAAAACAACAACGACAACAACAACAACAACAACAACAACAACAACAACAACAACAACAACAACAACAACAACAACAACAACAACAACAACAACAACAACAACAACAACAACAACAACAACAACAACAACAGCATTTTAGCTTAGAAATTCCTTCTTCGATGATAGTTAAATTCAAATTTTTTATATAAGTTATTGCTCATCAAAGTTATCTGGATAATCGATTTGGCACTCATGAGCCTCTGTATTTAAGGTTCAATTTAATTAGCTGCCTGTCGAAGGCCCTAAAATCTTCATGTGATCAACGTCCTAAAAGTCTGCGGTGACTAGTCGCCAGTCGCCTGAACAGTTGGGTATGGAACCACACGCTGTGAACGGTGAGAATAAAAAACAACCGGCTCTTGAACAACCACCACTCGAAAAAGAGATAAACTATAGATCTACCTGCAGGATTCTAATTATCTTTATCCACCACAGGGTAGACCCGTTTAGCACTAGCGTGGCGTAGGCGTACATTTTTCTAGTTTAATACATCAGAAAGACACATTGTTGACATTACATATTTAAAATCTGGGCAAGTAAAATGCACAGTTTACTAGCCCGGTTGGCTACTTAACAAAAAGCTTAAGGTCTGCACCAGGAACAAACCTGATAATCATACATCAGTCATAGTTTTTGTGTCTGTTCCAACGGCCAGGTTTCATTCAAAATACAATTTTACTCACCTGATGTAAGCTGAATTAGCCAGACAATAGCCGTCTTCGCCCACCCTCTCTGCTCGACTGTTTGGAAAATTCTTAATTTTAAGCCATTTATATCAAATTAGAAGTCCGTTAACAGGTGTTGTGGCTGTTTTACTTTCACATTTTATTAAAACATTGCTATAATATGAATAGAATTGCTTTTCAAAAGAAAGCCTTGCCTAATGGTTTTTCCTCACTAAAAATCAATTTAAATCGACGAGGAAAATTCATTTAAAGGGTGCGCATAACACTGGTAACATTGAAAAAAAAACAGGTTTACAGATCTTGCTTGTAACTACTTACTTGTTATAAAGATCGTCAGCGTGGAAAACTTCCCCCTGAAATGTTTTTGTCCGAATCACCATAGTATTTGCGAAATAGGTAAAAACCATGAGATCAAAGCTGGGGGTGCTAAAACAGTGAAAACAATAAGGTGTTTTTTATTCACTATTTTCTCGTGACTTTAATGACCTATGAGCCTGAAGTTTCACAAGCTTTTGTTATTTCATGTTAGGTAACCAACATTAACATGAAAGAAGAACCCTGTGAAAATCTGGGCTTAATCTGATGTGTGAGTCAGCAGAAAAACAGTGAAAAACCTTACAAAATTTTAACATTGTCCTTAGCTTTGGTCGTAACAACCGAAGTTGGCTGTTGCGTGTTTTTATTTTTTTTATTTTTTTATTTTTCTTATAGGTTGTAGATAGTTTTCACGAATAGGACTTTATTTTAGAGGTGAATATTTCCCCCAAAAATGGTTCTAGTATGAACTTCATTATCAGTTAAGCTTATAGACTAAAATTAAACATTTAATGTTTTATTACCATTACCAATCATGTATGATATATTTTTAAATGTGTCTTTAGTGAACCCGAGTAGTTGTTGAACTTGTTTCATTCAGTACCTCACAGTTCTCCCCACCACAGAACTTGTTTCGGTTCGCAACGGTTCCCCATTTTGTTTCACGTTATTCAGGTTGTGGTCATCTAGTGTAGGATATACAGCCACCTTCGTGAACAAGCTATTCATCTCTATTCCTTGCTGCTCTTGTCGAAACTGTTCCTGCAAAGGTAGTCATTCCTCCATCTTCTTCTGTGTCTGTTCTCTTCTCCTCTTCTCCTTTTACCTGTCCGCGGTTGCCACTCCATTAGGTTCGTTATCCATCTTAGCCACCTGTTGTCTGATCTCCGGGCAGGGTGTCCAGCCCATCTCCATTAAGCCTCTGTTATAACGGTTTCCATCTTAGCTCTGACGTTTTTTCGGCTCTTTCGGTTGGGGCCTAATGCTCGACGTGGCATGGCCCGTTTTCCCGACCTTTCTTTGTAAATTTAATCGCTTTTGGGGAAAGTATTACAAATTAAACTCATACCAAATGCATAATTTTTCTGATAAGAGTAAAAATATAAACACTAAAATAAATTGCATTTTATACGATTATTTTATTTCATTGTGTAATACTTTTTTTTAGAAGTCGAACCTCTCCTTTAACGGGATGAAAGCAGAAAACACTACTGTGGGGGAATTGCAATTAATTTTTATGATAAAGAAAGAAATATCTTGTTTTAACAATAAACACTTTCATATTGGTAAATGTTACAAATGCTTTTAAAGAAAACAGATTTAGAAAAAAACGAACAAAATGCAAAGGCCATCGAGTATTTAACTGGGTCAGCGGCCTTTGAAGCACAAAAGAAAGTGTAGTGAAAACGAATTTCAAAATCAATGTTTAAAACAAATAGGCCAACATTGATTATTGGTACAAAACTGTTTTTGTTTTAGAAGTACAAAAGTAAATGTTTAAATGGTTTTAATAGTTCTTGATTCGGGTATAAGACACAATTTAATTACATTTTACCCAACTATCGGTGGTATCATAGGCCTTTCTATTGTTGATAAACAAACCGCATTGGCTGGCATGGATGGACGAATAGCAAAACAATCAATTATGTTAACAGATGTTGTCAACAAATTTAACATTTTCTGCAAATGTTCAGTGAAAAAAAACAATACATCCCATGATTGTTTGCTTTGTTTCTAACAAATTCAACACTATTTTTGAATATTTTGTGTAACATTGTGGACAAACTGTGGCTGTCTGTTTTTCCGTTGCATTTATGGCTTCCCATAGTTTTCCAACCTTGGTTGGCAAACCCTCGGGCTGTGTCGTAGGCCTGGTCCCTATCGTTATCCGTGTAGGGATTAAGACACTCAGGCACTGGTCTTGCAGGCCCAATGATTTCATTGGCTAATCATGTATCGACGTAAGCTTCCATGCATATCTGACGTGTTATGATTGGTCCGATGTGAGGATGTAGTTTGTTAGCTCGCTCTTGCACTTCCGATCGTCTGCTGCGTGTTCATAATGTTTGAATGTAATGTTGTTTTATTCACTGTGAGACGTGTGTATGGGATACGAATCTCCGTGTGAATGGGTAGGAGGTCAAAGAGATCTGACAGGATCCGGCCAGGCTCGCGAATAACGCCATATACATGTACCTGCCTTGAGCACCTGGCCGGATCCTGCCAGATGTACATTTGACCACGCATTATTTTCACACGGAGATTTGCAGTCAATTCACACTTACACGTACACTTGAGTGACATAACTTTCATGTACAAACATTATGTACGCTGCATTCAAACGATCTAAAGTGCAAGATGACAAGCTACATAACCTCGGACCAATCATGGCACAGATATGGAAAGCTTACGTCACTGCACGTTTATCCAATGAAATAATGGTATCCAATGAAATACTTGGGCCTGTAAAGAAGAGGGCCTGTCTTAATACTTGCGGATAAAGACAGGGGACCAGTCTAGCTGTGACGTTGCAATAGACCTTTCTATTGCAACGTCACAGCCAGAGTTTTTGCTATTCAAGGTTGGGAAAACTGGAAAGCCATGAATGCAAAGCAAAAGCAGATTGCCACATAAGTACAGTTCTAACAATGTTACACAATTATATTCAAAAAATAGTGTTGAATTTGTTGGAAACAAAGCAATAAATCTTGGGATGTATTTTCTTCAATTGAAAGTTTGCAGAAATGTAAAAAATTTGTCACAACATCTGTTAGAACACGACTGAATGTTTTGCTAACATTCGGCCGTCCATGCCAACCAAGGCGGTTTGTTTATCAACAATGGAAAGGTCTATAGAAAGGTCTACAGGCCGGTAGTGCTGAATGAATTCTTGGTGGCGCCCTTGTTAGCGCCATAGATCGTAAAATAATTAATAATATAACTATTTCACAAGCCCATGTTGATACCAAGGTACTCGTTCGAATAAAAAACAACAACTTAATGCTCACACTGTCGCTGTTTGGTGAAAATATGTTTTAAACTTCATGAAAGTTTCCCGCTGAAGTATACAAACAAAATGGTGGCCATTGAGGACGTTTTCCGTCGTGACGTCATGCACCTCGGTCAGCCCCAAATGACCCGCTCCACAAGCAGGGCACCTGGGGCTGACCCGGGTGAACCCCGCCAATGACGTCAAAGCTATTCGAACGCACCGGGGGAGACCTGGGTCGACCTGGGTGGGAAGCTAATTGAACGCACCCATACTCACTTCAACAATGTTCTGGCAAAGTGTGGCGTGGTAATCTCGGTATACCAAAAGTGATTCATTTATACTTCGTTTCAAGCCGATTATATAACACACAGCTAAAACATTGTCGACAGGTGGTGTCACTTTCATTTGTCAGTTCGTCGACATGCCACTGTTCACTTAAGTTGTATTTCTAATCATAGCAACCGCAGCTCTGACAGCAAAGAGGACTTTGTTTTAGGATTGCTTTTTTAAAGGTAGCATGTTATTGGTTTTCCTATAATTTTATGAGCACGCAATGGAACCCGCTATTAACGGCATTTCGGCTAGTTGTAGTGATGACAAACAGCAACTTGTCGTATTAGAGCTGTGTCATTGAGCGTGACGATCTATCAATTTGGAGCTCGGTTTGAGGCATGGTCCTTGTTGGGTTCTGGGAACCTCGGGAATTCTTTAGAGGATTTTAGGGGATAGGCCCCCTACTTCTGTAAAAGAGGAAATTAAAGTAGCATTTGGGGAGGGGGGGGGGGACACCCTCTACCATATATCGGGCATGTTGTAGATCCACCCGGCGTGGACACCGAATACTCAATGTGAAAAACAATTTTGACCTTTTTAAAAATTTGGTTTGACCCATGCCAAATTGTTTGTATATTTTTATATTGACAGATTATTGTACCATATTCAGTGAGGAAGAAAGTAATGCATCAATGGAAGCAGATACTTATAACCAATGTTCTCCCAGCCCACATGAGTTTTCAATGGTTTTTCCTGCCTTCCACTGCATACCACTTTGAAGTTGGAAAACCATTATTTTTTACCATATCCCCATCATGCATTGACGTCATCGCAAAACAACGACGAGACAATGGAAACACACATTATTAAAACCCTGCGGTTCAGTATCAGAACTATTATGCTACCTGGTTGGCCTGTTATTTGAAGTACGTTTGATGAAGGTGCATTATGTTTAATTTTGGTGAACACAATCCATTCCTAATGGAGCAAGTTCGGGTGGGCGACTAGAGTGACTAGACTTACCAGAAACCATAGAGTACAGGGAGATTGACTAGATCGACCATGCACTGGGGCATGGTCAATCTAGCCAATTCGAGAGCTACGTCACACACTGTCACACTGTTTCTGGTTTGTCTAGTCACTCTAGTCGCCCACCCGAACTTGCCCATAGTGTAAACAAAATATGGATAGATGCCCTCTAGAACTCAGTTTTCAAATTCCCTGCACTCCTATAGACAGATCGCTAATTTGCTACAGTTGGGCAGAACAGTGCGTAGGCAAACATTCTCCTTTTTTGCACCCTTCCTCCTCCAACAGGGGTTCGATATAAACTTGTGTTAGCTTTTCTTTTTAAAGGTATTATACATGTATTGTGTGATCAACCATAGTACATAAAACAACAAGCCTGTGAAAATTTGGGCTTGATCAGTTGTGTTATTCAGGAGATACTGAAAAAACATGCGCAATGTTCAGCACAAAATAAACAGTGTCCTTAATTTTGGTTGTAAAAACGGAACTCGCTGTGGCGCTTTTTCAAAAGTTTTCAGATACAGTTTTCTCGAATATGACTTCGATTCAGAGGGAATTTTTGTCATAGAAAGACTGTTCTAAGTATGAACTTTATAAACAGTAATCTTTCAGACTAAAGTGAATTAATGATGATTGTTATTCTTACAAATCGTGTCTATTACATTTATGAGATCATTGAAATAATTTTGGAGAAATAACAAGAATCGGGGGAGAAACACTTTGCAGCAACATTAAACGACGACGATGGCATTCTTTTCATGCTCAAGAATTATTTTAATGTTTCATTAACTAATGAAATACAAGCAACTATAATAGACCATGCAAGTCTCACGCGTATTCGAACGTTTTTGGGACCACTGTGGTCCCACGTACATTGCTTTAACGCGTGAAAGAAACAAACTCACGCGCTTTAACGGATCCCAAATATTCGAATACGCGCGAGACTTGCACAGTCTATAAAGAGACCCCTTGCATAACACGCAGTAGTGCTCGCGCGAAGTTGTCACGCGCACGTTTGTAAGCACAAAACAGAGCAGTATACTTTTGCCTCACTGAGATTCTGTTGTTCGAGATTCTGGCGTCATTTGCAAGGGATCTATACAAGAAAATAAATAAAATTATAATGTTTGGAAATAGATTGAATTAAACCTCTTTTCAGGAGAAAATCTCAATAACTTAACTAAGGATCTTTAGAAACGTTCAAAATGACATGTGGGACGTGACTTCTCTAATCAAAGTAAACACAATAGGAGACTTTGGAACGCTAGGTGGCAGCAGACTTACCAGGTAAATTTTCGTTGTTTACTTAGTTCTGGGCATGCACATAATTACCGAGAACAATGGATTTACCTGGTAAGTCTGCTGCCACCAAGCGTCCCAAAAAAGTCCCCCATTGGTGAAAAAATCTTCATCTACCAAACTCGACGCCAGATTACAATACCTATAAGTAAAGCTAACTATCAATAAACGTCGTTTTGTCGCCAAGCCACCAGATTCTGTTCGAGCACACGAGAGACTTTTCAGTTGAACTTTTACGGGACGAATATAGAAAGGTCCTTTATACTTAAGTTTTGTTAATTGTTTCGGCTAATAACGACAATCACAGGACTAGAGAGGTCATATGAATGGAGCTATCTTAGCTTGAGCTAGTGGAATTGCTGTTTGTATTGTGGCTTCAGGTGAAGCACCGGTGTTACGTGGGCTGGTCGCCCGTATTTATAGCTGTATTTGTAATCGTTTTCCTCACAAACACGTGATGAGGTTGTCCTCCTACGACGGGTAAGGGTGCAATGCAACAAAATGCGCTGAGTCACCACTTGGTCGATATTGATGTTCAAGCAGCCGGAGGTAGTTCCGTGGTGGCTGTAGCAGGAGCAGTAGGGTCAGTTTATTCAATGTTGCTTGTAGCAGAAGCAGCCTTCTTATGGTTGCATGGTGCTGCGAGTTGCAGCAGTGTGAGTTGGTTGTATGGTGCTTGTGGCAGAAGCAGCAGTGGGAGTTGGTTGTAATGGTGCTTGTAACAGAAGCAGCCGTGGGAGTTGGTTGTATGGTGCTTGTAACAGGATCAGTGGGAGTTGGTTGTATGGTGCTTGTAACAGGATCAGGGGGAGTTGGTTGTATGGTGCTTGTAACAGGATCCGGGAGTTGGTTGTATGTTACTTGTAACAGGATCAGTGGGAGTTTGTTGTATGGTGCTTGTTACAGGATCAGTGGGAGTTGGTTTTATGGTGCTTGTAACAGGATCAGTGGGAGTTGGTTGTATGGTGCTTGTAGCTTAAGCAGCAGTGGGCGTTGGTTGTATGGTGCTTGTAACAGGATCAGTGGGAGTTGGTTGTATGGTGCTTGTAACAGGATCAGTGGGAGTTGGTTGTATGGTGCTTGTAACAGGATCAGTGGGAGTTGGTGGTATGGTGCTTGTAACAGGATCAGTGGGAGTTGGTTGTATGGTGCTTGTTACAGGATCAGTGGGAGTTGGTTGTATGGTGCTTGTAACAGGATCAGTGGGAGTTGGTTGTATGGTGCTTGTAACAGGATCAGTGGGAGTTGGTTGTATGGTGCTTGTAACAGGATCAGTGGGAGTTGGTTGTATGGTGCTTGTAACAGGATCAGTGGGAGTTGGTTGTATGGTGCTTGTAACAGGATCAGTGGGAGTTGGTTGTATGGTGCTTGTAGCAGGATCAGTGGGAGTTGGTTGTATGGTGCTTGTAGCAGGATCAGTGGGAGTTGGTTGTATGGTGCTTGTAACAGGATCAGTGGGAGTTGGTTGTATGGTGCTTGTAACAGGATCAGTGGGAGTTGGTTGTATGGTGCTTGTAACAGGATCAGTGGGAGTTGGTTGTATGGTGCTTGTAACAGGATCAGTGGGAGTTGGTTGTATGGTGCTTGTAGCAGGATCAGTGGGAGTTGGTTGTATGGTGCTTGTAGCAGGATCAGTGGGAGTTGGTTGTATGGTGCTTGTAACAGGATCAGTGGGAGTTGGTTGTATGGTGCTTGTAGCAGGATCAGTGGGAGTTGGTTGTATGGTGCTTGTAGCAGGATCAGTGGGAGTTGGTTGTATGGTGCTTGTAACAGGATCAGTGGGAGTTGGTTGTATGGTGCTTGTAACAGGATCAGTGGGAGTTGGTTGTATGGTGCTTGTAACAGGATCAGTGGGAGTTGGTTGTATGGTGCTTGTAACAGGATCAGTGGGAGTTGGTTGTATGGTGCTTGTAGCAGGATCAGTGGGAGTTGGTTGTATGGTGCTTGTAACAGGATCAGTGGGAGTTGGTTGTATGGTGCTTGTAGAAGGCTCAGTGGTTGGAATAGTTGTTGTCTCATCACTTCCGCTGTCACTATCACCACTACCATCACTTCCGCTGTCACTATCACCACTACCGTCACTGCCGCTTCCATGACCGTGACCCTCGCTTTTCCCACCTTTCCACTTGCCATTTAACCAATCTCTCCATTTCCTCCCTCCTTTTCCCCAGCCATTCCTTCCTTTTCCCCAGCCCTTACTTTCTTTTCCCGAGCCGTTTCTTCCTCTTCCCGAACCCCTCCCTCGACCGCCCATTCCACGCCGACCATAATTGCCAGTGGAAAAGTAACTATAGCCATCCCCGTAGTCGTCTTTGTTTTCAGTGTTGCTGTAGTCATCCGCGTTTTGTATTACAGCAGCTAATTCTGTAAACAGAGATACGGGATGAAAAACAAAAACAAATAGACCAATTTCTAGGAAAGAGCAAATCATAAAAATAAGAATGTAAGATATCACGTTGTTGAAAGTCAGTGCAGTTAAAGGAATCAACTCAATCTGAAATACTGTCATCATAGGGAGAACCTATCTATAACGTGATTTGGGGTTGAACAAACAACGATTTCCTAGAGCGGGACTTGAACTTGAGACCTCCGAATTAATGTGTCGGTGCTCTACCAACTGAGCCATCTATAGCCATAATGCTAGCGGTCTCCCTATTTTGTCAATGTCTTTCTGTTGGCCGGTGTGCCAGTCAGAAGTCACTCAACCTGTTACTGCCGTATAACCAGGGATTACAACCACTTTAACGATGCAACCCGGAAGCGGCAGGAGAGGGATCACCTGAGGGTATGCGACATTTTATTTCTCTTATTTCAAGGGAAACTGACGATAGGTACAGTTTTAATTGATTTTGGTGGTGATGCAGCTTCCCAGGTTGTATTGTAAACTTGGGTGTGATCCCTGGTTATTAGGTAATTACAAGTTGAATGTCTTCTGACTGGCCACCCGAACAAAGATATTGACAAAATAGGCGGACAACCAACATAGGGCTGTATAGCTCAGTTGGTGTCATAGGGAAGTCTGTCCTTTGGAAGTTCTCTACGCCATATGGAAAATTGACATGGGCTGAAGGAAGATGATTTACAAGAGGGCGCTATCAGAAGAAGTTCGTACACAGTTTTCACCGTATGGGTGGGGGGGGGGACACAGAATCTCCCAGGGTAATTCGAATCTCCTGCCACACCCGCTCCGGCGGTCGCAGGGTCATTTTGCTCCACCCGAAACTAATATACAAATGTATACACAGTCAGTTTCCCTTGTGGTCTATCAAATTTTTATAAGGCTACTGGGAACTTTTCATTGTTGTCCTCTTGCCATGGACAAATAAATAACGATTTCGTTGCTTTTCACAAACCTTCGCAGTTTTCTTCATCAGTGTGATCGTCACAATGTGTTGTACCGTCACAGTGCCATGCTTCTGGGATACATTTCGTACGATCCTCGCATCGAAAGAACCCTATTGCACAAGAGAATTCCACATGTGCGTCATTGTTGCCAGCCTCTGAATAAATAATAAATAATGCTTGGTTAGACTTCACACATCAAGTGTTAGTAAAACATTTTTGGTACAAAAACAAAAAACAAAAACAACCCGACCGAACAAACACCCCCTCCCCCCCAAAAAAATAAAAAAAATAATAATAAACTAAAAAAAAACAACCAACCAATAACACAAAGGGGTTTTGGTGGAGAAAGAAGCAAAAGAAGAACTATGTCCAAAACACTAATAGTATCGAAAATCTACACAAAAATGGACGAGAACCTTAGAATAGCTCTAATAAAATTGTGTATTTGAACTGGAAGGAGTGGTTGAACAGGGTCATAGATAAAATATTAATATCTTATAAATGTCACAATGGTTTTAAATTCCTTCAAAATAACACAAAGAGTATCCTTTGTATGTAGCACAGATATATATCTAATGCAATTTGATCCATGAAAACATTATGGTGTCGAATCTTGTTTTGTTGGTAAAGTTGGTTATCAACTACAATATGACGTGAACTTATTGCAACTTTATGAGATAAACAAAGTACACAATACTTAGAAACGAATCAATCAATTTTTACACCTTTCACAAGGGGGCGCTCTAACATATGATGACGTCACCAAATAGAGTACATTCTACAAGAATAACATTCACTGATAATTTCTTATATAGAAACCACATCAAATTGTTTGCATATCTCTAAACATTTTCTATTTATTTAAAATTTCGGTCTGGACCAGAAGGAAAAGGTAATGTTTTAAATGAAATAAACCTTTAATGCTGATCGGCAAAACGGTTACACATACGATAGTTTTATGTAATTTGGTTCAAAAAACCGTCTTAAAACAAAAATTTGATTTTGATGTAATTCGATATCGGATGAAGTCATTACAACGCAAATTGTTTTAGTGACTAAGTCAAGTCAACTCTTGTAATACGGTGAACATGTATTTTTTGGGGCACTGGCCAAGTGACTATTCACGTTTCATCACATTTGTCATCAATTCTGTTCATTTTAAAATGTGTCATGCGCTTTGGATAGTTTTTATGTAAGAAGCACAATATAAATTGTAAGTACTAAATAACTTGTAAGAATGTGACACTGTATACCGGATTCTTATATGGCGAACGTATTTACCATGTACTCCATGCGCTTGAACAAAGAGAAACATTTTAAAGATTTGTTCTTTCTTTTCTTTTCTTCTTCTTTTACGTAGGGTCAAGGTGCTGTGCCGCACTTAGCAGTCACTGTCAGAAACACAGAGGAAAACCCCTTCTCTTTAGAGCTAAGTGTTACTGTCTTTTACGTGCGGAACAACAGTGGCTAGGTATCTTGCATATTAGTTAATTACCTTCTATTTGCATCCCCGCCAATCCACGTGCTAATACTGCAGCCAGCAGCGTCAATAGTAGTACAGTAGACTTCGCCATGACTGTACCAGTCCTTCCAATGATCAGCTCCTTAAAAATGCTCCTTCGAAATAAGGGGATATAAGGACCATTTTTAGAGGTATAACACAGCATTGATAGAGCTGATAAAATAGTCGCAGACAGTGTTCATGTTTTGTGTGATCAACCGTATATATAGGCCTACATGAAATAACAAACCGGTCTAAATGTGGGCTTAATCCGTTATAATCAGGAGAAAAAAAGTGAAAAGTCATGCACATTCATCATGTGAACACATTGTCCTTAAGTTTGGTTGTAACAACCAAAATCAGCTGACCACGTTTTTGTTTAGATTTTCACATCCAGGTTTTCACGAATTATGACTTAATTTCACAGGGAAATATTTCACAGAAAAGTGGTTCTAGTATGAACTTCATAATCAGTAAGCTTTCAAACTAAAGTTAAACAATGACGTTCTTTATCCGGCCTTACCATCCTTGTATAATACATTTAAAGTTGATTTTGAAGAGCACTGTGTACTCGGTACTAACTTCCCGATTGAAAAAGAACGCAGGCATATCACTCGAGTGTGATTTGAACCCACGACCTTTGCCATCCAACAAGCGTCAAACAATGTACGCATAGCGCAATCAATACATACCGGTAGTCAATGTCAAATATGTTACGCGCACATAAGTGCCACCCTTGAGCGTCGCTCGCAACATGCCCCTTCGCGAAACGGAGCCTACAGGTGTGACAGGAGTTCAAAGTAATTTACGTCAAAAGTTTAAAGATTCTCCAACGTTATTACGCTTTTTCACAAATAAGGGAGTTTATGAATTATGAATTTATAAACGTCTGTTTAAATTATAACTTGCTGATGAGCCTTCGGCTCTGTCCTTTATCGAACGGCCACGACCCTTTCGGTTTTAAGCGAACGTTCAAGACCTCGTCCCACTAATTTATTCCCATATTTAAAATGTGATGATGTTTAAAATTGTGGCTTATTAAGGGAAAGAATATAATAGTTGTTTGCGCATGCGTCTTGTAGCTTTTAACAACTTCAACATACAACCATACATGATACAACAACAACTTCAATAAATTCGCCTACTACGTTTCACATAATGTACAAGGTAAAACGAGTTTTGTTTTGTCAGAGATTTTGAGAACTTTCAAATAAGTTAACGCGCTCATTTCGGTTGAGTTCAACTTTAAGTCTTCAATTTATAGAACCCTTCCTATGAGCAATTGATGTAAACTACACTGAGCGCGTGCGCACTAACACTAAGGGCCTATTATACTGGTTGGCAAAAAAATAGTGATTACACTTGTAAACAAGTCGTTACGTCTGTCGCAGTAATAGAGAACCGGCTCTCTCGTTACTATCTAGCGAGACTGATGCTCCGCACGAGACTACGGTCCCGTGGGACCGTAGTCGTGAGAGCAGTATAGTCTTGCGCGGAGCAGCAGTCTCGCGAGATAGTTGCGAGAGCGCCATTTCGCTATCACCGCGAACGACATTTAAAGACTTGTCGGCAAGTCTAAAAAAATTTCAGCGGGAGCATCGCGCCTTGCGTCGAAATACGTGCATTTTTACCATTGATCTCTAACTATTTGGTAAGCCAGTCAGCATTGATTTTCACTGATTTCCTTCCTGGGGTTAGTGACGAGAGGTATCGGCACGGTGCGCACGTGCCCATGGTAGCGAGACCGAGTAACTGGGTTTAATTAACAAATCGAGTCTAAAATTAAACTTAGTTCTTTGCCACAGCGTTTATATTGGCAATTCGATGTGTGCTGCAAACAAACCAGCATTAATCACTGAGAGAATATTATTTTCAGTTCAAACATACATCTTAGAGCTTGGATATGTTATACATTACACCAATGAAAGCTACTATGTTCCAGTGTACTTACCTCAAATCTTGTGATCAAACAAATCGAGCTGTCTCCTGCACCCACCACACTTTGTTTCATAGCCTACACTTCAAGCCGTTTATATCACATTTTGAGGTTCAGTCAACAGCTGCCGTTGCTGTCACTCATCTCCAAACGAAAACAAACACCGGGTGTCTTTGTCGCTTTAGAACAAAATAACATTTACGCAAACAATTCCAAAACGACGGATATGATCTTTTAATTAATTAAAGTTGTTGTTCAACAAACAAGCTCGCTCTTACCTCCGAATGGCGATGTTTTCTTTAGAAGCAAAGAGGTTGCAACAAAAAGGTGAATGTGGCTAGCAATATAATTAGAGAAAAAACTTTTTTAAATTAAATTAAAAGCAGTAATTAAACAGAGAACAATTTTGTTTTATCACACATCGGCAGGTCTGGGAGCTGTCATTTTTTTTTTTAAATCGCAGGTGGTTTATATTATTTTTAGGGAGGAGCATCCGGTCTTGAGTCGAATTGGAAATTATACGTTATTAAAGCAAGTGGACATTGTCCGAGATAAGTTTCCATACTTGTGTGACCCCGCAAACAAATCTCAGTGACAGTTTTTTTTAAAGCCCAATCGGTCATCGGGGTCCCGAGAAAATAGTGAAATTTTCCTTATTATTTTTATGTAGGCCTATTTACTGGTTTTCAAACATTGGGTTTCGGACTCGAGAGTTCAACGAACTAAATGTTTCACCCACCTGTACAAAGCTGTACATCTCAAGCAATGGAAGCTCTGAAGTTTTGGCTGAACTATAATAATATTTCATGAAATAATATTGCAAGGAAAGTGTTCCTTGAACATCTTTGTACACCATGCACGTTTTGTGCAAATCTGAGTGAAAAACTATATTTCCAATCTTACAGGGCCCCTGAAGTAAAAAATTGTCATAGGAATATATTTTAAGCTACTTTCTAATCCCGTTTTATTTTTGAACACTAATTGACATCCAGTAATAATTAGCAAGTTTCATTGACAAGTGAGTGTCTGTGACATTTTTGAAAAAATGAAATTGTGAACCGAATTATTATTTTTTTTAACAGAATTTGTGAGAAAAGTTTGCAGTTTGGCTAACTGCCATGAACTATAGTTTACGACAACGAAATATTTTACCTTTTGTCTACTTTTTGTGCATCAGCCTGACATGACACACTTTTGCTCATGAATATGGACATTTGCATTAGCATAAAATATAAAAAGGCACCAAATTACCATTAAAAATGGCACAACGAGAGTTAAAAATAAGGTGAAATGGTTCACAAAGATGCATCTCCAAGAACTGCCTTTAAACTCATGTAATACGTATGGACCTAAAACCAAGAGATGTGCACAAAGGGGGCATTGCGTTTTAGAACAAAAATTGTTAAAGAGAGTTCGTCTTCGCCTGTCGTTATATGGAAGAGCAGCCGTGACTTGTGGTGAAACTCTCATGTTGGCTGGAATCAGCGCTGCGGAGAAACCTTCCACCGAAGTCGCACAGGGTGTCAGAGGGAAACTTTCCTCCGGAGATTCTCTCCCCCATATGGACAATTGAAATGAGCTGAAGGAGGTTGATTCAAAAGAGAGAACTATCAGAAGAAATGTGTACACAGTTCGCCGTATGGGGGGGTGGGCAGAATCTCCGGGGGGACAGAGTCTCCCGCCACACCTGAATCCCCTCTCACGGGACTGTCGGCTCCCGACCTTATTTAAATTGGGCCGTAGTCGCGAGAGCAAACGTATTTCAGAAGCAGCAGTATCTCGAGGACAGCAGTCTTGGGAAAGTATAATATATTGCTTGAAACATTATTTTTAACGTCTTGTCCACAAGTCTATCGAATCCCAAACGTTCAGTGCCCGATATGCTGTTATTCCACTGTAGGTAAGATCCCGCTACACATAAACTGGATCCATCTGTTATCAAGCCATGATTGGAACTGCATTGATTAATTTGAAGATTGGGCCTATGTTTGGTAAAAAAGAAGAAGTTTCCTTTCACAAGTTCTGAATGCTAATTCAAGGTCTTATCTCAGGTCAGTCATCAACAGGTTGTGTCATAATAAGAAGTGCCTTTGGAAGATCATTTAACAAGTGCAGAAATTGTTTACTTAATAACATTTTTGCTACGCAAAATGAGCAGGACAGTTGACACCAGTCACAGACAGTAGCTTGGAGTGACGTGGTATTTTGGTTTGTAACCTTTTTTGTTGAGTGTAATATTAACAAGCCGAATGGCACTCCCAGAACTCCATAACGGTATACATGAGCTTGAAAAATGCTCCATTATTCAGAACCAAGTTCTTTGTTTCCCAAAAAATTCACGTGACTTAGTGGTGTCGTTCTACCCATGGAGGAAAGAAACAGAATTCCTCCATGTTCTAACATAGGATAACCCATAAGCACATACATATATATCTTGACCAGCTGCAATCGGTTATCATGGGCTACATAATACGACCATAATCGACAAGATCGTGTTACACGCCTGTCGAAAGAGGGCGGGCAACCTTCAACTCATCAGAAGTAAGGCCGTATCCGAATTGGCAACTACGGCTACGACTGTTGCTAAGAGTGTCACTATGGACGTCCTATACTAACACATGATGAAACAGCGATCAAGTCGTAGCCATAGCCGTAGCCACCACGTCGTTCCACCGCACACGATTTCTTTAGCACGATTCATTATTGCAATTTTTTTTTATAAAGACTGTTCTTAGGCCTAGTATTCGGAAAGTTAAAGTCGCAGAAATATAAATCTACAGGTTTGGACACATTTTGGACTATTTATCCCCCCCCCCTTTGGTGGCTGCTTTGCTTCTTTCAATAAAAGGCCCAATGAAGTTTTGAAAAAGTCCTGAAATAAAAAAAAACCATGAAAATCCTTATGATACCCATACAAATTGCATTGAAATAGTGTGGTTTTATAAAAGATTTATGCAAGAAAAGTTTAATAGTTATTGGACTTTGCTTATACATGCGTTCGTCAAAGACCAAGGTCCTGTCAAAATTTAAAGTCATAAGAAATGCCTTTGAACGCTAATGTGTGATTTGGGTAAAATTATATCAGCTCTGAAACCGGAGAAAGCAAAAACGTTGGGCGTGCAGCATATACTATTAACGAACGCCCGTGACGCACAATGACCTGTCTCTAATATAATATGATGATTATTCAGGCTGCTGGTAGACTGGTCCCCCTCGTCTTTATCCGCCGAAGAAACTCGTAGGGATGACGTCAGATGTTTATACTAGTAAAATTGGATAATTATTTAGTTAGTTGCGGCAATTTCTGGAAATCTGGCAATTTAGTATTGCTATTATTCAGAATCAAGCAAGGTTTTCGATGATGGCTTTGACACAGATCGCTGAAATCATTCTTCCGCGTTGTTGCGGCAACCAACAGAAATACCCCGAGTCGCTTGATTCGGATCTTTTGGACAACCTTTTTAGCAACAAACTTAAACCGTTATGCAGGAAATCGGACCAAAGTATAACACACGCCACGATAATCATTGTTACTATTTGTTACAAAACTTTATTAGCATCCTTATCTATCTTCCTTAGGGTTACACTCTAATAATAATAATAATAATAATACCCTGTTGTCACTTTTTCTGCCTTACATTTCTGTCGTGTTCTCGAATTGCTTTTCCAGCACTTACAACATGATGCTCGGAAGATCAGCGTTAATTCAAGCCTAAGGCTAACAATTTCCTGTCGATCAGTTTTAACCATGATGGTGAATACTTTGGATGGTTTAGAATTTTTCAAAATGATTATGTCTAGCCATTTTACTCAGTAGCACAATACAATACACTACAGGGAACAACTTGCATACATTTCTTTTTGTAGAGAACGGCATCGAACAACCATTTCAAAGGGAAACAGATACAATATTATACTTAAAAGTTCTTTGGTATCCTTTGGGTTGTAGCATTTTGTACAAACAACTGCATTTAGCGCTATCTGTCTGCATGCAAACCGCACAGTCTGTGTCAGACTCCAATGGTCGTGGCTTCTGTGCGTGCGATGGACATTGTATTTGTATATATTGGGTTCGGAAGTGCATCATCATTGATGGAGAAGTCATGACTTTCCAGTTTAAAGCTTTTTACACAGTCACAAGATTAGCTGAATTAGTCTTTAATGGAGAGCTGCATCTAGCCAGACTTGAACAACAACACGGCAACCTGGCCGAGGTAGAAGTAGATGAAGTGCTTGGTTTCGTGCGTGACGTAACTGCCAAAGTTTCTTCCCACGATGCAGTGCCAGGTGGGGTTGTACTTCCGGTCAAACTCCTTCTTGATGAAGGCGGCGATGTCCTTCTCCACGTTGAACTTCTCCATGGCCTGGGTGGCGCACTCGATGGCGTCTTGCTGGACATCTTCGGCCATGTCGGCATTCTTGACTACGGCTTTGCGTTCAGACATAGTGATGCTTGTTGTATTTCTGCATGAACAAAAATTTTTAAAAAGGAAATAAAAAAATGTAAATACAGAGTAATTTTTAAAATGTATTATATTTTTGCCGGCCCAATTTTATGGCTCTGCTTACCGCCGAATATCTGCGCTAGCTGTGTAAGTGAAGAATGCCTAATAATAACGTGGAGTATGCACGCGCACAAGCAAAAATTCCCTGCTAACCTGTGAAATACGCTTGACGTAAGCGCGGAATTCCCTGCACTGCAAAGACTTGGGTGTTAAAATTGACACCACGGGTGTTGTCACATATAGATACCCAAGAGACAATCAAAATCAACACCACAGGGTGTTAAAATAACGTCAAACTAATCGTTCTGACAGAAATTAATTTAATTTAACACCCTTTATAAAAAGAGCCGATTGTTTGCTCACGGTTAGCAGAGCCATGAAATTGGGCCCAGGACTCGAACCCACACTCCCGCTGATCGAAAAAAAAGAGAGCTTGAATCCGGCGCGCTTGACTGCTCGGCCACGACATGCCAAAAATGTAAATGAAAAAATTGACTAAAAAGGTCAGTATCGCCCGAACGTGATAGCTGTTAGAGTTACTGTGGATTGTGTGGTTCCCCTTTGGGGGTGAATTGTTTGTAAATAGTGTCATGGGAGGTGGAACACAAAGGGAGATGTCGGTGGTGCCGGTCTGATAACCACAGAGCAACTTGATAATAGAGCATTCCAAAAAGACTGAATAGAGTTTAGTACGGTTTCTAGTTATTGTAAAGCGCGTAGGATAGCTAGGCGATACAGACCGTGTAAGTTGACCCGAGAGCGTAACGAGTTTGATCGCGAGAATCTCGACTTTCGGGCACCTCGAATAGCAGCTATAGTATACAGCGTTGTTTTCGAAAACTTGTGATTGTGAGGTTAAAGAAGTTCACAGACCTCGTGCAATACAAAATGATGATGTTCATAAAATCAGAATACACTATTATTAATGTGATATAATAGTAGGATCAGTAGAATTAAAGACGTTTCAGCCATTGGATAATGGTTTTAATACAAAATAAAAGCTAAATATTTTGTTAATTTTTTATTTTGTATTGCTGTTAGCAATTTCGCACTTGGATATGTTATATACAAAATTAGTAGGGGAGATGGCCTTAGCTTTCGATCCAAACCGGACCTTCGTCAGAGGCATAAACAAGCACAAACACACACATATTCATTTATAGCAAAACGAGGAGCAAAGTATATATTTGTTTAAGCTGAAATTAATTTCTGCTTCACGTTAAGAACATGCGATAAGCCTAAAAGGTGATCGTCGTGATCCTTCTAAACGTACACGCATGCAAACTCGAGCAAGCTGACTACATTAGTTAACGGATACCCAAACCGCGCGAAGCTAGGACGTTGCTGTCCCGAAAACGCCACGCAACACTACCGTTATAAAGACTTTTTTCGCGCTAAGTAACGAAGCACTAAATTTCCCGATTTAAAATCGAACCTAAAAACTTCGGTTTGTTATTGCAGTCGCCACGGTTTGCGCAACACAGTCGGCGTAAAATTCGCAATTTGACACTTCGAGCCGGATGATTTCTTCATTTTCTCTTAGCCTATACAACATAAGTTTACAAATTTCATTTTAAATATATTTATTACGCTGCTAGTTTTAAATGTAATCACTCCACCAATATGTTTTTTTTCGGGGGGTGGAAAAAGTGATGTGACAGAAATAAAAATCATACAAAATTGTAACAATGTCCATGACCCCCCATAGCTAATTGCTCAAAGGTGCCCGGAAGCTCAATGGTGACCTTAAACATCGCGAGACTTACGCGGTCTTTTGGGCTAAGATTACGACCAGACATATGGACGTAAAATTTGTATATCCTCACACTCACAGCCAGATCAAAATTCCACATCTATCGATGAATGTTGAAAAATTTACTCACTGAATAGTTACTTAACACAATGTTCTACCATAGAGAAAGGACAGTGGTTCTACTTACCAATTTATCTTGAAAATTAGTGGTGTTTCCGGTTTTCTTTCGAGTCGCTCTTGCTGATGCACGAACTAGTGGGGAATTTTTGTCAATGACGAGATTTCTCGATTCACCCTTGTTTGTAACATAAAGCTATTTATAGCTCCGTGCTTGTACCCCTGGAGGAGGAGCACCCCTTGTCTCTCTATTATTGATGTTGAATGGAAAGGCTTCGCGGTAATCTGTTTCTGCGTTTCTGATTGGTCATTTTGGTAGCTTCCTCTCGGTAGCTTGTAACAAACTATGCAGGTATACTGGATAGTGATTGGTATAGATAGCAAAACGTTCTGTTCCTATTCGTTTTAAAGTAGATAAGCTACAGTAGCTCGTAACGAATGCAACATGACATGCGCAGGTTGATGAATATTCAAAATACAGTAGAGTAAACGTGAATTCAGGACATAGGACCAATGTTTAAAAAAAAAGCCGATTCCTTAGTCTTATCTGGCTCTATAATGGATTATACGTTCACACAGTACATAAACAATGCCATTAACTAATTACGCGTCATCTAGCTTGTGTGACAAGTCTAATAACAAGCAACAGAAGAGAACTAATACGAACAAACAAATCATATATTGAACAAAAAAATAGGATATGGTAATATGCTAAATAATATACGGAGTTGTAAACATAGTCTTCGGCAAGGTCTTGAATACATGAATGGAACTGCAGTTGTCGTAGACAGCTGGCCCAGAGTGTTCCAAAGTGTAGGTGCACACCGTCTGCAGACGGAAAAGGAAAGATCGCCATAAGTTGACGATGTCCTCGGAATGGTTTATGAATCTTGTAAGCTTCTTCCATAACAAAAAAGAAATATGTACACAGAACAAAAATTTGAATACCCTGCAAGCCTTCGTGTAGCTGACCCCACCCAATTAGTAAACAACTAATACATTTTCCCCTTTTTGTGTATAATCTAGTAGTAGTATAGTCATATCGAAGCAAAAACATGTTTGGTTTTCTTTTTCAAATATTTAAACAAATTTTCTTCAAGTTCAATTCAACGCATTTTGTATCCATTCTTAAGACAGTTATAAATATAATTACAGAATAAATGAAAAAACAAAACAACATTACAAGGAAACATAAACCAGCAAACACCCCAACAAACATGGACACGGAGGTGGAGGGCCCCACAACAAGCAGAGCTTTCTGAGTACGAGCCCCACATAAAGAAAAAAGTATCCAATGCATGCTCAGTCTTCCCATAATCTCCTACAAGAAGTTTCCTCTCATAATAAGTTTCCTTCATGCGTCACAAAACAACTGTAAGAAAAAAATGTATAATAACCAGAAGAGCAATATAACGCCCACTTCAGTTTGGTAGTCCGGGCCTCAAATTTCCGTTAGAATGCATTGAACTATTGACAAAATTGTACTTACTTTTTCAAAGACCTGCTTGAGTCTCATTTTTTTGGTTTTTGTTGTTGCTGTAGCTGTTGATGTTGTTTCTTCTTTTTTTCGGGTGGTTAGATTAGATGACTGTTTAAGCTATTTGAAAATGTGCCAGTGCGGGAATTCTTTTAACGAATTGTCGGGGACCCCTCTGCTACATAATATAACTGGCAGTCACTTATTCCCTGCACTTTTCTTGTTTGTTAATTTTGTTTCCGTATGTTTTTATTATACACAGTAATCCTTTATGAGCTCGGCAAGCAGTTTATGGTGTGACATCATTGTACAAGTAAATATACATAACTAAATTTAGTAATTTTAATTTGCTGCACTAGGCCATTCTGTCTGAATAATAATAATAACTCTTCTTTGTGTTTTCTTCTTTTCCTCAAGTAACTTCGGGCAAGATCTCACGTTGTCCTTCGCATCATCATCGAGGTACTGTGCCGAGCGGTGCACTCGTAATGAGGACACTGGGACAGGGTTGAGGGCTCTTTGTTTCGGGCGCCAGTGCGGCCTCACAAAATGTGGCGTATAGGCCACGTCCACTTCACAAAAAAACTCGCTCCACTGCAAGGATAAGATTTGACGAATTTGAAAGTTCCTCAAAATGACTCTCAGGCCCAGGACCCCGCCCCTCCCATTCTAGACACAGAACCGCCCAGTTGTTGTAATTTAGGAGTATTTTTAAAGACTGTGCATTAACACACACACAAAAAGGTGTTGACACAATGTGAGCTTTTGCTCTCTTCTTCTGGTCACCGCATAACTTCTTTCAAGAAAGTTTGAAGTCTCAAGGTTTTGAGAAAACCCCGAAACCAGAAAAAAAAATCTTGGGAAATTACACGCCTACCACTCCAGAAGCCCATGCGCCTTTTTGAGACAATATCAGCTCTAACCTCCGCTCGTCAGAGTCATAATCATTATAACGAGCATAATGCATGGGAGGATGGTTTGGACGTCTGTAGACACCAAAATCAAACAGTACAAATAATGTATCCACCATGGACGATAGACTGCACCGACATATTTAGTTGGAAAAAAAACCCACACAAACATAAGCTGTTGCAAACTGCTCACCAACCAAAAGGACATAATGGTATAAATGCAAATAGTTAGAGGCCTGACATTCCGACCTCGAAACCTCAGGCCACTAACTATTGTTTTGGTTGTATTTTTTTGTGATGATTTATGCAATACTATTTTTTACAATCATTGGACTGGCTTTAACTAAGCGCCTCTCAAAATTCGAAGTCATATAAGAAATGCTTTTGAACGATGAATCTGTGATCTAGGCACAACAATTACACGCAACCGTGGTATCAGCTCTGTGTTCGCACTGAGAAATTAACATGGGCCGAAGAAAGTTGATTCAAAAGAGGGTGCTATCAAAATAAAAACTTACACCGTTCGCCGTAAGGGTGGTGGTGGGGGCGGGCACAGAATCTCCGAGGGGATGGATCTCGCCAGCCACACCGGAAAAAGCAAAAACTTTGGGCCTACAATATAAACTATTAACGAACGCTTGGGACGCACGAATAACTTGTCAATAATTTATGATTATTGTTCAGGCTGGTAGACTGGTCCTCTTGTCTTTATCCGCCGAAAAACTCACAGTGATGAAGTCAGATGTCCCTACTAAAGTGTTGCTTTGTTCATTTCATAATTCTTTAATCAGTAGCAGCAATTTCTGGAAATTTGGCAATTAGTATTGATATTATTCAGAATCGTATCAGCGGCGTAACTAAGGTAATTTTTTTAGGGAGGCACTGCTGGCCAATCAATTCTAGATTCCATTTGCGCTTAAAAAATGGATCTTGATCTACGTAATGGCGGGTTCCAAATGGGTGGGGGGGGGGGGGGAACGTGCCGACCCCTTAGTTACGCCACTGATCGCATTACGAGGTTTTTGATAACGGCTTTGGCAGACTATGGCAGGATCGCTGAAACCGTTCTTCCACGCTGTTGCTGCAACCAAGGGAAATAGTCGAGTCGCTTGATTCTGATCGTTGTGACATCCTTTTTAGCAACAAACTTAAACTGTTATAGGGGCCCTACAGAAAATAGGGTATTACACACGCCACATACGAAAAATCATTTACTTTTTGTTACAAAACTTTATTAACATCCTTATTTATCTTCCTTTAGTTTACACTCTAAAAAAAACCCCACCAATTTGTCAGTTTTTCTACTGAACATTTCTGTCGTGTTCTCGAAGTACTTTTCCAGCACTTACAGCATGATGCTTGGAAAATCAATGTTAACTAAATCATGTAGGTAGATTAGCATAAGGTTAACGTTTTACTGGTTGTATTTTACTATGTGAATACTTTTGATGGCTTATGATTTTTTTAAATGATTGTCTGTAGCACCATTTACGCAGTAGCACAAAACAATACACTACAGGGAACAACTTGCATACATTTCTTTTTGGAGAGCACTAACAGCATCAACCAACCATTACAAAGGGGAACATATCCAGAGTAATACTTCAAAGTTCTTTGGTATTCTTTGGGTTATAGCATTTGTACAAAGAACTGCATAGCGCTAACTGTCTGCATGCATCTGCGTCAGACGTCAATTAGTGGTCGTGGCTATAAAGATGCGTGATTGGGACATTAGCTCCGGAAGTGCATCATCATTGATGGAGAAGTCATGACTTTCCAGTTTAAGCTTTTTACAAGTCAAATGATTAGCTGAATTAGTCTTTAATGGAGAGCTGCATCTAGCCAGACTTGAACAGCAACACGGCAACCTGGCCGAGGTAGAAGTAGATGAAGTGCTTGGTCTCGTGCGTGACGTAACTGCCAAAGTTTCTTCCTACGATGCAATGCCAGGTGGGGTTGTACTTCCGGTCAAACTCCTTCTTGATGAAGGCGGCGATGTCCTTCTCCACGTTGAACTTCTCCATGGCCTGGGTAGCGCACTCAATGGCGTCTTGCTGGACCTCTTCGGCCATGTCGGCATTCTTGACTACGGCTTTGCGTTCAGACATAGTGATGCTTGTTGTATTTCTGCAGGAACAAAATACAAAATAACACACAATTATTGTAAATACAGAGTAATTTTGACAGCTGCCCCATATTTTTGGCAGGCTAATAAAAGAAAAAGCAAAAAGAAAAAAAGTATCTTGATTTATCGGAAACTGTTTTATGTTGGCGCAACCAAGACATTTTCAGAGAATCACAATATCCAGCGAAAAGATTAACAAATCCGTTAGAATTCACAGCCCGTAGGTAAATCCAACAAAACTTATTTTGCCAGCGTAGTTAGTCTTTGCTTTCCCAGCGTAGTTAGTCTTTGCTTTCCCAACAGCACAACATTACCAGTTTGAGCTAAGATGGGCGTGTGGGCCAGCTTATACCCCTGCCGGGTTTAGTCGTTCCGGCTTAGTTCTATTCTGTGAGCACAAAAAGGGCGAAAGCATTTTGTTTGGGAACTTTTGTGTTGCAAATTTTCAGTTGCCCTCGACCCTTTTACAACCACTAGGAATCAACAGCATAGCTACAGCACAGCTGTTAGTGCTGGAATGTGTGGTCCCATCGGGGGTGAATTACTTGTAACCATGGAGGTAGAAATGGAAGGTGGGAGGTGAACACAAATGGTGACTGGGTGAGGTATTGGTGGTGCAAGGCAGTATTAGGACAATTAGCTTTTAGCATGGTTAGAGAGTTCAAAAGACTGAATAGAGCAAAGTCCTGTTTCTACTATTCTAAAGCACGGACTTGGGAATTACGGGCAACGATTGTGTTTTATTGCTTCATGATTACGACAGGCCGACGACCGGGCAATGTGGTACGGGTGTAGTTAAATTGTTCACTCTCCTCACCAGTCGACACACAGAGTCACAATCATATTTTCAAGACAAAATTTCACATTTTTGTTCTCTCATCGATAAACGGTGAAAAATAAACTCACTAATCAATTTCTTAACACAATTGTATACTTACTAGTTTATCGTGACAATAATGGGTGATGTTTCCTGATTTCTTTCGAGTCTCTCTCGAGTGTTGATCTTGGTCTTGGTCTCGATTCTTTTTTAATGATGAAATTAATCTCTATTCACCTTCGCTTGTACCCACCCCCCTGGAGCGCCCCATGTCCCTCCTTTGATGTTTGATGGCAGGCTCCGCGGTAACTCTGTTTCTGTGTTTCTGATTGGTCATTTCGGTAGCTTTCTCTCGGTAGCTTGTAACAAGCAAGTATGCTGGACGGTGATTGGCACGTGTAACAAAACGCTCTGTTCCCATTCGCTCTAAACAAGGTGTGCTACAGTAGCTCGTAACAAATTCAACGCGACATGCGCAGGTTGATGAATATTCAATAGGTTAACTATTCAGGCTGTTGCTATGGATGTGCAGTAGGCTTACGGTCACTCCAACAACACGGTGATGAAGCAGCGATCCAGCTGTATCCCTAGCGATAGCTGTAGCCGCCAATTCTGATACGGCATTATATAGAATTAGAGCGTCCGTAACAAGCGACTTCAGCTATTATGGTTACGGCCGTACGGCGTTGTCTGCAACGACAGCACAGCGCCTTAAAAGGTACAATTTTAGGGGGTGGTGCACAATCTAGGGGCACTTCTGGCAAAATTTCCGTTTGCCTTTTCAAAAAGCCCCCTTTTAGCAAAATATTTTGTTTAGTAATTCATTATACGATAACATGGCGTTAGTGTAAAAAACAAACACATTGTCTGCGTGGAAAAACAGTTTCAGGAACATCGAAATTATCACATGAAATCACTGTCAATTTAAATCCCACTATTTCAAATGGGGGCGGGTGGGGGATGGGGCACCCAATTAGTTACGCCATTGCGCCATTTTGAGAATAGGAGTTTTTAACGTCCCGGCGGCCATTGCTACTCCAAAGCCAAACTATTTGTACACGACCTAATTCTAAGCCGCAGTGTCCCATGGTTGTCAACTGCGACTGCGACTGCATATAAATATGTTGCCATAGGAGCATGAAGGTAGAAGTAATAATTATGATAAGAAGAGCAGCCTAGTATAACGCATGTTAATAATAATAATAATATAATATTAAAATAGGACATTGATAAAGTGCATTTTACCAGAGGATGCAAAGCGTTTGAATCAGATAAAGGGGGGGGGGGGCAGACTTCAGAAACCCAGATTACATACACGCTTTACACGCAAGCAGAGAAAATATGAGTTTGAGGGCCTTTTTCGTAGGAGTGAGAAGTTCATTCCATAGCATGGCTGGGGCAGCAACAGAAAGAAGCTCGGTCAGCAGCCATGATGGAGGACCAATGAAGTGTGTGGACAACCCATTCCCCCCCCCAAAAAAAAAAAAAATAAATAAATAAATAAATCTGGTGGAATAAAAAGGAACACTGGTGTAAATGAGGAAATGAAAAGTCTGAACTTGTGATAGCAGATCATTAACATTTTGAAAAGGGACGTTATTTGAGCATTAATTCTGTTTTAATAATTCTACCAGATTTTGGGGGAAATGGGTTGTCCACTTTTGGTCCTCCATAGTATGAGAAAATGAAAAATCTAGATTTCTGATAGCAGAAAATGAATATTCTGAAAGGGGACTTTATTTGAACATTGAATCTGTATTCATTCTACCAGATTTTTGGGGAAATGGGTTGTCCACTTTTGGTCCCCCATAATTTATGCCTCATACTAGTTTTGCAGCATTGGTCAGCGAAAACTCGGGCTGTGACGTTCCAATAGGTGCACACAAAGATTGCAGTGCAATAGTATGGCGTGCAAACGAGGCAAAAGCCTAAACATAAACAATTCATTTAAATAATGCGTCGTCTAGTGACAAGACAATAACCCTAATCCGCAGCACACACACTAAACACACAAAACAAACACTTAACTTGCAACAAAAGATGATACGAATAAACAAATCGTACAGTACCAAAATCATTAGGTATATAATATCATTATGCTGATTATAGTGCGGATAGTTAATTAGGCTTCTACAAGGTCTTGAAAAAGAAAACAGTTCGCTCATTGGCAGTGCAGTGATACTTGAATAGTTTGATCTACCAGACTGGGTTCTAATAAATGTTTTCTGATTTCGGAAGATAAACCACAAAAAACGGTATACTCAGATGATCAGTCTTCCCATTATCTGTGAAATTCCGTCACAGAGGAAAATAATGAAAATTTTCCTACATGCGCCACAACTATACGACAGTATAAGAACGTGTACATTTTGTTGTGTGCCATGGAAAGTGTATGCCCTATATGCTGATAATCCGTGGAGCAATTTATGCCCACTTGATACAGTTGGTTTTCGGGCCTTAATTTTAAGATTTAAAATACATTTTGCTTGACACATTTGTACTTAATTTTCGCTCTCAAGTTACATTGTTGTCATAATGATCTCCTAAATGTGAAACACATAATTTTAGATTCAACATGCAAGCGACTATTTTTGAATCGTTATTTTTGTTTTAATCGAGCTTGCCTGGTTCTTTCTTTAGGCCATGGAGGCCATGGCATCTGTTGCCATTGTCTTGTCCTTGGTGCTCCTTCCAAAGTTCTCCATAGACTTTTAGATTTCCCGATGGAAGTGCCCTTTGCAAAAAGAGAATAAAAATGGCCTTGCATCAAAGATGAAATACCAGGTCTGATCGAGGAATAACTCCGTAGGCCTACTCTGATGAGTGTCCTTAACGGATGTTACAACCATCATTAGGACAGGAACTTTTAGGGTATTATTCTTGGTGATATGATAACAATAACTGTCACGTGAAACTTCGTAAATTGAGCTCAAGTCTGTCAGACGCCTATAACCTTTCAAACATTGATAAATACCTCGTTTGTGCTCCATACATTGTTTGATAAGGGGGGCCTCGATGTGCGCATGCCCGTATCGTGAGGTGCGCATGTGCACAGAACCCTGAAAAGCGAAAAGCATCATTTTTATCCAGGCTAGTGCAAACGCTTCCTTGAACCTCGTGCGTGAATTTGTGTTTAGAAATAGTTATTTTTTACAGTGAAATTTTTCCTGTTTCCCATCACTTGCTTTCCCTGAGCTAGAATCAACTCTTTTTGTAACAGGTTAAAGGGAACATTTTGATATATATTCACGTTTCTGAGGCTCTGTTTTGTTGAAAACGATGGCGTACTACGGCCGGGGTGGAGGTTCATCACGCCACGGTGGGAGTCCCACAGACGGCCGAATCTACGTGGGCAATTTACCGCCCGATATCCGTGACAAAGACATCGAAGACATCTTCTTCAAGTATGGCAGAATCACCAAAATTGACTTGAAAAACAAGTCTGTTGGGCCACCCTTTGCCTTTGTGGAGTTCGAGGACAAAAGGTATATATCATCAAGACTAAATTGTATTTAATTATAACTTCAGTTCGGCCCTAGTTTTTACATTGGAAAACATGATGTTGTAAATCGGTTGTAACTCACTCATTTTCACTGGGAAAACATGGAAAACTGTAAAAAGCAAGGTAAAAATAATCAAAGGTCAGGAAATAAATTTAAATAAGTTCTTCTAATTGTAATAAATAGTAATACAAATTGCTGCAACCGACCACCACTTTTTATTAACTCGTAAGAATGTCGCTCGCGCTCCTTCCTTGAGTCCTTTGTCATGTTTTTGTGTCAATTCACCCTCCATGATTCACCTGCTCTCCCTTTTTCACCTCTCCCTTTTTCAAATCAATGTTGAGCTTTAAAATCACCCTTTAAATTAACTGCCCTTTTAATACTAAGTTTTCCCTAATTTTAATTAAAAAACGAATATCTTGAGCAACTGAACTGGTACTTTCTACTTATATAACAGTAAATTTTTGTCGTTTTGACATGTTTGAATGAACAATCAGGATAGATTATTTATTGACATAACTTGGAATTGAATGTTATTGTAGGTCAATCATTTTTGCCAAAATGTTGAACAAATTTGCATTCCATTTCATAAAATTTGTCAATTCTAAATCTCTAGTGAAACAATGCCGTGTCTGACCTTTTTTAATAATTAAAATTCATTGATTAACAATAACACATATTTTTAAATGTTTATTATTATTTTTTAGCTATGTTACACTTTCACTTTTGTTTCAGTTTCACTTCAGATTTTAATTTTGTTCTTGGATCATTGTGATGGTCATAGACTGGAGGTCTAAAATGCATGATAGGTTATGATTTAGCAGATTGTGTTGATCTTGCTGTATACGTTTTAAATGTATCTATAGTATTTGTTACATCTAAAATGTTGAGAAAAAAAGCATTGAAGAACATGTGCCAAATTTGACCACATGGTCTAAGTTAAGGGACATGACCGAGAGCTACAACAAGCCTGAATGTTTATCCAAGCCCTCTGTTTAAAAAACTGAATATGTATTTTTTATTGACAGGGATGCTGAAGATGCTATTTACTACAGGAATGGTTACGACTATGATGGTTATCAGCTACGTGTAGAGTGCCCACGTAATACAGGATCGAGGGGTGGGTACAGTGGAGGCGGCGGTGGTGGTGGCGGCGGCGGCGGCGGTGGTGGTGGTGGCGGCGGCGGAAGGAGAGGGGGTCCTCCACCCAGGAGGTCTCATTTCAGGTGTATCGTAACAGGTATAAGCAACTGTTCAATAATTACTTTCCCAACAATAATGCTTAAACATTCCTTTTTTTTTTCACACCCAAGAATCTTGAAATTTTCAAGTGAATTGTGAGGACACACCTTTGCAAATTTAGTTTTTACAAAGTCAATAATGCTCAATTTCTGTTTTGTTCATGCTTGTTTGGAATCTTATACTTTTGTTATATCATGATTCTTTCAGCTTCACAAATACAAGCACATATGTATAGAGATAGTAGGCTTCCTTCTGGCTTTAGTGGCAACATGTGCCAGGACAAAATTCTGGTCCAGCAAAAATTCTGAGCTACAAGCTCTGTGATCATGTGGATTTTCCATCCAAATTCGAGGCCAGTATACTGTCATTCAACAATGTCTTCACATCATTTTTCTCAGCATTCAAAGTTTCAAAATCAGACTAACAGAAATCACTCTCTTGCCTTCAATGACTGCATGTAACAATTTGCCTCGCCCAGGACTCCCCTCCACCGGTAGTTGGCAGGACCTAAAAGACCACATGCGTGAAGCTGGTGATGTTTGCTATGCCGACGTTCATCGAGATTGCACTGGTGTTGTAGAGTATGTGAGTGAGGAAGACATGCGCTATGCCGTCAAGACCTTAGATGATTCAAAGTTTCGCTCTCATGAGGTAATATTATTTCAGCCATTTTTTGGGAAGGAGTTCATCAAGGCTAATAATAGCAACAACCCCTAACTTCCACACATCCTGGGTGCAAGTCCATAGAGTTGCTATGTACAAAAAGCAGCTAAGCATAACATCATTATGCTTACTGGAGTATGGTTACCAGTCAAAATACCATGTCACATGTACCATCTGTGACTGGTGTCCTGCTCATTTTTGCTAAGCAGAAGTTTGTTCTGCATTATTTTTTGCTTTAACAGCTCTATGAAATTGGGCCCTCTACTAGAAGCAGCAGTGCATATCCTAACCAACTACTTGGCATCAAGTGGTTTGTTTTACTAAACGTCAGTTCACAAGTTGTGTTCTAATGTTGAGTCCGTCATCCAGATAAAAATCTAAATCAATTGCAGGCAAGGATTGCTTGGTTTTGGTCAAATTGGCACCTTAGGGCAAAGCTTATAGTTGGTATTGAAAAGCCATACAGATGTTGATCTACAGCTGTGGTGTTGGATTCTGATAGACAACAGAAGATGCTTTGTGAGGATTTGAGATTACATTGATTTTGTGGAGGTAGTCGGGGACTTTTTGAGAGTTAATTATTAGTTGGAAACAGACTTTTTAAAACAAACATTGTTGAATGTTTCCTTTTTACCCCAGGGGGATCAATCGTACATCCGCGTCAAGGCCGACTACAGCCGCTCCAGTCGTTCCCGCAGCCGATCTCCCATCAGCAAACGCCACTACAGCCCGAAGCGAAGCCCGCGACGCTCCCACAGTCCCAAGCGTCACTACAAGCGTTCATACTCCAGGTCTCGGTCTCGCAGTCGCTCCAAGGGGCACTCCCACAGCCGCTCACACTCTCGCTAAAGTCATTGACGACTGCGTGAGTTCCCGGCTGAGCATACCTTTAGCTTAAGTGGAGTGGAAGACTTATCTTCACTCTTTCCTTCGCAATTTGCGAACTACTGGGAAACCAAGGTTGGTTTGATGTAAACAAATTAATCAAGAAACCAAGAACTGTACACCTAATAAACAATAACCTAGAAGTTTAGTGTATGGTTGCTTACAGTTGAGTTGCCAATCAGTCTTTTAAACAAGCATCCAGTTGTCTGGTTTACCCTGGCTACTGTGCAGAATTTTCTTTTTCCCTGAAAATATCTTGCATTGCTATAGCACTGACTAGAATTGTGTAAATACAAATTTGCGTAGACTTTCCATTAAAAAAGACTTGCAACTGCACCTCAAGTAGTTGTCATTTTAGTATGCTGTTTGACCTGACTTTTCAGATAGGAGATGTTTTTCTCATAACGTTTTTATATTTCATTGATTTGGTAAACCTCAACACAAATCACTTATTGTTTTTTTTTTCACAAATGTTTTTGTAGAATGCACAGCTGTACAAATTAGAATAAATAATATGCTTGCTGAAAATGTTTTCTAAAGATTCCTTCGGTATTCTTAAAACTGGTGCATTAAAGGTGCATAGAAGCTAACTCATTGGACGTTTATCACGCTCGCACCACCTGTATTGATTAGTACCTTATAGACATTTGTAGTTATTGATTTTGTTTGTTGTCATACCAAACAGGGACCAGTCTATTTTTGTCCACTGATCCTCAATTGGGTTTTGGCTGGTAAAGACCTGTTGCTCCCGATTCCCAGTTGGGTTGTTCAATGTTAAACTTGAGGAAACTGGTGTACAATGCATTTTAAACACATGTTTTCTGCATATTTTCTAGCTGATATTTTACCAGAATATTTTGTAAGCTTGATTTGTTTGAATTTTATTGTTTGGTGTTGGAAATTTTCAAAAGAAACTGACTTGATAACTTCCCTGTGTGTTAATTAAAATGCTAATAGTTTGCTAATTTTAATATCACTAATACTGAGCTTTAAAAACACACAAGCTGCTTGTGATTAAGTGTTATACGAGAGTGGTAATTAAGGATCAGAAATTTAAACCACACTCTACAGGTACAGGAGTTAATTTTAAAGTGCACAGAAATTTAACTTAACAAATAAAGATTCCATTCCAATTATTTGAGATTAAGAATCTCTTGTTTGTAGAACTCTGAGAACCATATTGGGCAGGGCAACCAACAAATTTGATACATCCATGTTGATTTTGTTTCAAGTAAAGACTCTAATTTCGGAAACCTACAGGTCTGCACATGTACATGTATTGTATGACTATTTGCACATCAGCGCTATAATCTTAACCACAAAGAACTATTTACAAGGGTCCTTCCTCACTCTAACAAAACCGAACTCCTTATGGTAACTCACTCAAACTGTTGAACTCTGATTATGGTGGTATCAGTGATCCAATGTAAAGCATAATCAGTTCACTAGTGCTGTTCTCAGTCCAACAGAATCAAACGAATCATGCCGTTGGAGTTTGATGAGATTGGGGTGGTTAGGGTGAAGCCTTCTGAGGGAGCATCTTAAAAGGGCAGTTAGGAACATTCTAAATGGACCGGTTAAGTATTCCAGTGGTCGTAGTACAAAGACATTTCTGTGCGACTGCCGGACTTGAACTTTGAACGCACATTTTCACGCGTGTAGTGTTCCCACAGTTCAGCACAATGTCCCAGTCCACTAGAACATTCTGGCGGTCCACTGGACGGCAAGAGTGTGTCTACGGGAACGTTTCTTCACAAGAAGAGCGTACCCCACTTTTGAGATGCTCCCTTATGCGTCCTAAATTAAATATGCCATGTAATAGACCACGACAGCTGTGCTGTGATTCTCATGCTGATCTTTGCAAAAAATTGCAATCATTCTCTCTCAAAAAAAATAGCCATTCCTCAGTTGTATCACACAACTCACATGTGTGCTCGATCAAAATATAGTTCCATGGTTGACTTAATTGACAAGGTTGTAATTGAACTGTGTTTGAATAAATGCAGCGGCATGCAATCACATTATTTGAGGGTTCCAAGAAATGGATGGGTACATGTTGACATCCTGCAATGGGGACTTAATAATAGTTCATTGTAAAGCCGCATGCACTTTTAGATATGGTGTGTTTTTATTGTAAATATCCTGAAACACAATTGATCTCCAGTTGTTAAGACATTTAGTATATATCTAACATCTTGTATTTTTTTCAATATTCTCAGTGGCGTAAGGATGGACATTCACAAATTGGGATTTCTTGGGATTATCGTTGGAATCAAGGAGTCCACGAAACGGATTTTATAACAATTTTTGTTGTCATGACGGGATCAGGAAAAGATGGCTCAGAAAAAAAAAATGGAGCACCCAAATTTAGGATGAGGGATCCTACGGAGGGATTTTCGGATCAGGATGAAAGGATCATGGATTTGGATCAGGAACACGGATTCCGGATTTGGATCATTGGATTAGGAACAAAGGAAGTTTTGGACGAATCGTGGATGGATTTGATGGTATGATTGAAATAAATGTTTGTTGTGCATTGTTTGAATTTTTTAAAATTTAATTTGATTATTTTTATTGTTATCACCATAAGTGTGTTTTGTTTTCTTTTCTTTGCGGGGGGGGGGGGGGGGGAGTTGGGGTCGCTGGGAATTCATTACTTAAGGGGACTAATCAGAATATCTCTTTGGAACCTTTTGGGCTGTGATGGAAAGATCAGAGAGAAAGTTTTTTTTTTTTACAAAACTAAGTTTGTCCTGGAAAAAGGGTGGATCCTTAATAAAAAAAGTCGCCAGAAAGTTCTCTAATTACAAACAAAGTGCAAACAAGATTTTGATGTAGGTGTAATGGTATTTCCAGACTTTAGTTGAATATTTTTTTATTGCAGTGGGATTACGTGTATAAATGCAATGAATAGCATGTCTCATTTTTGTTGTTTGGTGATGTACGGCTTTTGATTTTCAACTTCATGGATAAACTGACAGTTTAAACTTTACTTAATTCCAATCTTATTTTTAGTTCAATACGGTAATTTTTATTGTTAATAACAACATACTCTTGTTCTTTAAACCGAGTCTAAAAACAGTTTGGTCATTTTTTGGGTAGTTTTAAAGAATATTGGTTGAATGGCTGATGGTATTTTAAAAGGAAACTTCAGGCCCAGTACTTCGTTCTTGTATGGGCAAGGCAGTTTTTCTTTGCTAAAGAGCACCTCTGTGGCTATTATGAGGGAAATTAAAACTTTCTAATGGAACATTTCAAGGGGCACAAAGGCAGTGACCAGAGGGGGCATGATGGAGGCAGTTGTTTATGTTGGCTCTGTCAAGTATTAAGCCTGGATACTGTATGGATTTTCCAAACGGTTAATTCCCATTCTAGTTTTCTTAAATTCAACCCTACAACCAACTTGTTTGCCAACCTTTGGCCCAAGGTTTCTTGGATCCCTCCACTCCCTCGTCTTGGTGCAAGACCTCGTTTTGATAGGTCACAATTTTCCCAGTGAGAAGGCGCTGTCATCCACACACCCTTCTTACAACACAAACTGCCCCATAAAAAGGGCCGTGTTGCAAGAGATTGTTTTGTGAATGATGGCGCCCTCGCATGGGGAAAAATATGACAAATCAATAGGAGAAGGTCTTGCACCAAGACTGTCCACTCTCTAACCCCTCTAGTACCCTTGACGCTGATTTGGGTTAGCCTCTTCCCCATGCAACATGTACAGTGTTCAGGCCAAACTTCATTCAACAGTAATTCTAAAAGCAATATGTGTCCATGGGTGGGGTTCATTATTAAAAGATTGGTATGATATTTTTCCTACTTCTGATTTCCGATTTTATTTGCTCTCAGATAAATTAGCAAAGCCCGAATGAATATAAAACCCTTTACCTTAGTACATGTACAGTACAATAGTCGGCCCTTACACTCAATAAAATGCCAGTACTCATTTTAAGGGCCAAATATGGTAGAAAGTGACAAATGTATTCATGATACGGTTTGTATAGGTCCTACAGGTACGTGACTGTAAAACTTTTACTTGGGGTGTAAACATGACAAACTTGTTTTCATATTTGCTATTTCCTTTTGTCACAAGCATGACAAGGAAGTTGATACTTTTGCAGGTTGTTTACTGTAAAATTTCAAGGGAAAATATCAGTAAATATGAAGTGGTTTGTTTTAATATTGGTGTACACTGCTTTAGAAAAACCGAGACCAGGAGTCTTAAGAGAGTAGAATTAATGAGTGAATTAACCCAACTTTCCCAACTTCTCTTTCAAGGTTTAACCAGAGAGCCAGTTTCAATCAATTGGAGGGAAAGGCCACAATCTTTATTTTGGAATCACTGGATTTTACTCAGGATCAGAATCTCCAATGGGAAAAAAACAAATTTAAAGGAGGAGTCCTGCCCACCATGGATAAATTTTATTTTGAAATTTTAGGATTTCTATTAAATTTTTTGCCTTTTGCTGATGGTCGCTTAATG
Organism: Pisaster brevispinus; assembly: GCA_023634235.1. Lineage (NCBI taxonomy): Eukaryota > Metazoa > Echinodermata > Asteroidea > Forcipulatida > Asteriidae > Pisaster > Pisaster brevispinus. The sequence continues at coordinate 22,966,020 of JAMKCF010000003.1, read as the reverse complement.
ATGTAACCTCTCACGCCTCGAGGCCTTTTTGAGTTCCTGAGGCGGGGCTCAAAAGCCAATGATGTCCCCGATGTCACTCCACCGCACTCTTCCTGGAGACGAGAAGCTGGTGCTCAACTTGTTGCAGAGTCTTAAATCATTTCGGGAATTTCGTAATCTCTCGGGAGCTTCTCTAGGAATGCGGATCAAGACCAAGATATTCATTCGGGATTTCTTTGTGGAAGGTCTCTCGTGGGAACATTTCGGAGACTTGGGAGAAAAAAGAGAAATGTTACCTCGTCTTTGTTTGGGTTACATAACCCCCCAACCTTTTTGGGGGTGGAGAAGGGGGTCAAGTAGGGGCAAATTGTACCACAGCACTTTGTAAACCATTACATTTTCTCCTTTATAAAGGGCCACCTCTGTGAGGAAATTGTAAACTTCTATTGGAGCACTGACCAGGGGCAAAGGTGGCAATTGCATCCGATGCCTCTGTCAAAAATAGGGCCTGGAAGTTTTATCAAACTTGCCTCAAATTGAAATCATGAACCCAATTCTCTCACAAAAATGAAATTTTTGCAGAATGGAGATTTGTGGATTCTAGAGAATGCTAAATGAAACATAAAACAATACTTTTTGGGAAAGCTGTGATGAAGAGTGGAAGTCAAGGATAACAGAACTATATGAAACGATCTAGTGGAGGGGGGGGGCAAAGTTTGCTAGAGAAACAGACAATATTTGACAGCACAGACTGAACTTTTTAAAAGTTTCGATATTTATCACTTCTCATTTATTTTGTTTTCAACTAATGAACATGTATGGTTTCCCTTTGTCTCCTGTGGGATATGCAGCTAAACTTTTAAGACAAGTACAGTATTTGTTACCATTGAAGGAAAGATTGTTTTGCAGTAAGCCGTCACAGTTTGTTCCTGAAATTTCAACCGGTTCTTACAAACAGGTAGGGAAAGCTGCTTCTGAGTTTATGCAACTTATATTTTGAAAGGAGTTTTCATATTGAACCCCCTCGTGTAATGTGTATATTGTGCAAATAATTGAAATGAAAAAACATTCTACTGGCCACAAATTTGTATGGCAATCTTTTACATGGAAATTTTTTTGCTATTATACAAGTGTGTAAACCTGGCAGTTAATATATACATGTCGTTAATAAATCAACCCACTGCAGACCCACCATAATTTTTCTTTTTTTCCAATGAATTTCATGATCCTTCTTGATCAGCCACCTTGAGCTCATCATTGAATCTTCCCACAGGTTTCGAAGGTAATGGGATATTGCCTGAAATAAAATCAGAATGCAATTAATTCAGTTTTGAAAAATGTTTAGACTCCTGGAAAATGACCTGTTAAGCCTTGAATTTCATCTTTGTTAGGGCAAGGCCATTTTCATTTTGCAAAGGGTACTTCTATTGGAAAATCTTCAAAGTAGGTGTGAAATTTCAGACTTCTGAATTCAAACTATTTAAGGTGAAGAAATACGCCATAATTTTTCCACATTTAAAGAGATTCTGCTCTTTGGTCTAATTCTTGCCGAGGGCACTGTATGGAATCTCAGTGAGATCTAAATCTAAACCCAAGGGATAACCAAAAGATGGCGGGAATGCCATCATTTCAATATACCTCGTAAAATTGGTATCCTTGTTACAGAATTTGTTTTCCGCAATGACTCTCGCCCCTGTAAAAGTCAATGGAAAACCTTTGCAGGAGCCTTAGTCCAAGACCAGAGCCACAGAGGCCACAGCCTAATTCCAGGCCTGGAATAAAGTTTAAATCGTAACAGAATGTCCACCTACCTGGGGGTGCCACAAAGTATTCCTCGCAAGTCTTGGCTGCATTTCTCAGAATTTCCTCTGCACAGTTTCCCTCTGTGACATCATCATCTCTTAAATACAGCGTTCTGGTAAGGAAGAGAAAGCATGCACAATGCACATGTGTTCAATTAGTTCTGTGTCCAAACTAGTTGCAAATCTACAATTCAAAATGTAGTAGTCATCAGTTCTGTGTCCATACAAGTTGCAAATCTGCAATATATTATAATCACGGTCGTGAAAAGCTGTCCATACTTGTGGATTTGTTAGTAACTTGTGTAGGCTGAATTTAATGAATTTGTTGACTGTACCATAAAGTTTCCATGACCAATTTGTACTTCAATCTTTCAAATCAAATCGGATGACAAAATGGGCTTTTTCAATTTGAGGGACTTATTTATTACAACTCTCTAAAAATGTGTTTGTGTATTTTGTGTAGATTTCTAAAAGTGAATTGAATAAATATCTACCATACATGAAACTTGAAAAGGTTTTTCTGTTTTCGTTCTTAATATACGATATGCTCTTACCCTGGTTGAAAGTTTCTTCTCCCAAAGAGGATATCAACGCTGAATTATGTACCCCCTAGCAGGAAATCTTAGTAGGCAATATTGACAAACACCCCAATAAGGGTATATATTGCGCTTCTACTGTTACCATTGCAATTTATACCTTTTCCCATAATGTGGCAGAGGGAGTCCTCCCCCAGCCCCCAACCCCCATTCCTATACTCTGATACACCCTAACCCTCTTGTACAGAACACCCCCCCCCCCCAACACACCACCCCTGAAAACCCTCAATAAATTCCTGAAAATCTCAGAACACAATGAAGACACAAGAGAAGGGGGTACACCATGCCACATGTCGAGCACCAAATGTTTCAAGTCATCCCCAATCAAGGGACAATAACAATGAAACTATCTTAATAAGGATAGCCTACAAATTAAAGCCGCCTTCATTTTCTTTTCTCAATGTCCCTATCTAGCCTCCGTGTAAGGTCAATGACCTCGGGGTTTTAAGCAGGATATGTAATTTTATTACACTGGGAAAACATTTACTGTTTGCCGAATGAGTCTCCTAATTTAGAAACGATTATAAAGCCAAAAGGTAGTGTCTACTACCTGTCTTCCAGCACAGAGGCCATGGGTTCTACCCCAGCAGTGTCAACGACACGGATTTGATCTGCTAATCTGATGGCCTCTGATAATTGTTGTATTCCTGCTGTATTGTTGAAATCCACCAGAGCAAGTCTCTCTAGACGTTGTATTGTCTTCTCATCAACAATTGTCTCCTTTAGAAAGGAAAAGTACTTTGTTTTTTGGAAGAGTAGAATTGTTTTCTTCCTCTAATTTTTCAAGATGTAACCAACATGTGAAATTTTCATGAAATTCAAGTTTTGTGAAAACTGAAAATGAAAAAAATACTTTTCTGTTTTCTCATTGATTTTTTGCATGATCATATCAGGCTTTTTTAGTTGTGATAAAAAAGTTAACAGTGATTATGTCTTATGTCCTCAAATGCTATTTCCTTGACTTTAAGTCTTAAGATGAAAAATGAAAATACTTTTTTAACACCAATCCTTACTGTCTTTATAGAAAGTATTTGATACTAATTTCACTAGTGTCCAAAATTTAGAAACATGTACTCAGACCTGTTAATTAAGGGGGCAATATTAAATTTAAAGGTGATGGAGTGGCAAACATTCACTATAATTTTGTAATTCTGAAAAAGTACTGACTCACCAATGACAGACTTACACCAGCATTATTTTTCAGCTGGGGGTAATGCGAGCATAATTGCATTAATGTGGAATGGTTTGGGTTGGGGTAAAATTAAATTTCAGCCATTAGAGAAAAAAGTGGGTATTGGATTGGGGTGGGATGGGGGGGGGGGGGGGGGGGGCAAAGAAACTCTAACCAAGTACTGCAGTGCGTATATTACCTCTGGCAAATCACTTGGCTCAATTTTTTTCATCAGTGGCTTTGGAGGTATCTGATGAGAAATTAAGCAAAACATCTGCATTTTACTAGAAAAATCTATTTTACAACAATCAAGGAAAAAATATTTCTCTTTAAATGACAATTTCTTTAAAAATGTCTGATAAAAATAACTGACATGTCGCTGATGGTTATGGACAGTTTTCATTGAGTTGATTCATTGAGTTTAAAACGTCTTTGTTTTGATCAAATGGCCAAATAGACACTATTAATATTATTATTAATAGAAATTGTGTTGAAGAGTTCAGAATCGATCAACATAATGAAAACGAAATGTTGACATAATGAATGCTAATTATTGACCTTTTGATAAAACAAGGACAATTTGTTACTGAGCATTCAAGCGGACATTTTATTACACAGCCGGAAATCTTGCATTTGCACACTCATGGCCAGAAAGGATTTAAAATGGCAAAATAGTAAAATTAATAGCAAGTACCGTTGCAACCATAGACTCATGTCGTCTCTCTACACATATATTATAAATAGTCTGTCAACCTTTCTCTGAAGTTGGACATGTACTAAAGGATTGACAAAACACTAGCCCACCTTGTTGGGTTGTTATGGCTCTCTTTTAACATCGGTCTTATCATGTAATGGTGGCTATGATAACAGTAAGACCAATGTTAAATTAGAGCCAACAGCCCAACAACAAGGTGGGCTAACCAAACACCAAAGCATGGATGGAGATGAGTGACCGAAACTTTTTAAGTGAAAGGACAGGAGGGAGATGAAAGTGGCAGTCTGAATAAATCGGATTAAAGTTTTGCCTTTTTGCATTTAGCTCCATGGTTAAAGTAATTCAGTAACTATGAACACGATCACTTTATTTTACTTCAAATCAAGCAATAATAAACAATCAAGGGACATTGTCATTGTACATGATTGTTTTGTGACAATAATGTTTAAATTTTGCTTCGCATATTAGGGCGCCCTCAACGTTCATCGACCTAGATTTCGCAGCACGACAACATTACCTTGGAATTTAGACGCTCATTAGAGGAACAAAGCCTGCGAATCTCTGCTTTGCATATAACAGAACGCAGCCACATTATCTTCTGCAACATCTTGACGTATTTTATGGAGCTTTCAATCTTTCAACAAGCAAATTTGGTCCGATAAATGTAAACTTTACGTGAATCACTAGACCCCATGGGCGCTGCCATTTTGTTTTTTTTGCCTTTTTACTTGTTGGCGAAAAACATTGATCCGCCAATGGCCACAAAAAAATGTTTTCGTCTTTGCTTAGATGATGCAAAATTACCAGTTTTAATATGGCTCAGATTATTCAATATTTGAAAGGATGCATAATCAAAGCTTTGCAGTGTTAATTTTTGCCTTATTTCGCAAAGTTACGAAAACTATGTGGCACTATTTGACGCGTTGAATTGGCGCGGATGGCTACAGGATAATGAATGTTATTTGTTTCCGGTAAATAGCAGACGACACAAATCTTTTTGAGTGCATGAAGGAATCTCCGCATGAAGAGACACAACAAATACTGAACTTCCGAAGCCTGTGTTGTTCACGTGCAAAATTATAGATGTTGGTAGTTCTATTTTATTATCAGGTGATAACTACAGTCTACATAACTTAAAATAATAAGCACATTGTTTTCGGCTCAAATCTGGTATTTGTTAACTTGCGAATCAACTTTTTGACTAAAAAGTGCTACTGCTAAAGTAAGTCTAAGTGCTACCGTCCCAAAACTTCAAGAAGGGGAGTGATTTAAAATCAGTGATCATGGACAGCATCGGGAAAGACTGCCAAAACCTGAAGAATGAATATGATGCTTGCTTCAATACGTGGTTTAGTGACAAGTTTTTGAAGGGTAACTACAATGATGCATGTGCAGACATCTTCAAAAGGTACCAGGCGTGTGTGAAAGTGAGTCAAATTTTTACTGCCAATATCAAATTACGTATGTATTAATGATTAAATCTCTGTTTAAAAGTTTTTAAAAGGTGGGCCCTTAACCCTCTGGTCTGGTAATCCTTAATGTGTCTTTTAGGCCAATCTAGTTTTACTTCAGCCCAGAAATATTGGTTTCTTGGCTCCATGAAATCGATCCTCAGAATCCTTGTTTTCCCATTCCAAGAGTCCAAGACCAAAGTTAAATTGAAACTGCAAAATTGACAGATCTGTTCTCCACTAATCTATTTCTCAGAAGTCTGAAAATCATTCTTACCTTGTTTATGTTAGAAAGGTTGATAATTTACAAACTTACCACCAGTTACCCAAGTTTTACAAATGGAAATAAAGTCAAAATTTTTCTAAGACTAAGAGGAATCGCACTAGTGAGCGTAAAATGTGGAGGTCGTACATTTATATGTACTGCAATTTTGTTGTTGAATCTTTGACATGTTTGAGTTCACAATTTTTATGTCATAATGATGATCAGAATCTGCCTGTCTCTCAGCTCAGGTTTGGTAACTTTCGATGACGACTGCCACGATGTAACTATAATTTTGATACTCATAATAAGATTATCGCCAAACTATTTCTGCATAGACGTTTTTATCTGTAAGAGCAGTTGTCATGCCTATTAGTTGTACAATTTGTTTGTTTTTGTTTTTGGAGGTTTTGTTTGTTGGGTAGTCAAAGTTGAACAGCAACCACACTTCTCTGTCTTTGTTGAACTCCATTTTTTAAAAGAATCTGATCTACCAAGAGCATGGATGCTGATTGAGCATTGGCATAAATAGCTCAAAACTAATTGTTGTTCATATATGACAACAGTCCTTGCAATGATAAAACATGTTTCTTATTTTGTATTTGTTAATCTGAATTTGTCAACAGAATGCCATAAAGGATAAAGGAATCAACCTCGACGAGCTGGAGAAGCCGGTCTTAGATACCCCCCTGGAGAAATTACCGCCAGCTGGAAGTGGGACACCACTATAAAGGACATGGAGTGGCAGCTTGATAGGATGAAAGAAACAGAACCTTGGCTTTACCTCAAATGCAGGATTCTTGGAAATGAACTCTTGCAACAACAATGGCCAAATATTTCAGATTTACTGCAGGCTTGCAGTAAATCTGAAGACTCGGTAAATAGTAGCTGTGGTAAATCACAGCATGTCATTCAAACATTGTATTCTTAAATGTATTTTGTTTGACATTGAACTGTTGAATACTCATTTCAGTATGAGTGGAACTCCAGTTGTGATTCTGATTTTTTCTGTTATCACAGCTGAAGGCCCACGTTGGTAGGTTACCACAACGAGGATGACGAGCTCTCTTAAATAAAATCGTTTGAATACGGCACCATGGTCAAGACCATCTGCGGTAGTAGCTTATGTCACCCAATGCCCGAAGAACAAATCTTGCACTGATCAACACATGACCAACTGCAGTTTGATCTAGTATCTCTTCCGAGTGGTGTTTGTCTATCAACATTGATTTTAACTTCATGAAGGCAGTACATTTAAATTTGTAAATATTACGATCTGTCTTCCAACACACTCAGGTCTGATTCTGTTAGCGGGACAGTTCCCTGGGCTCGATTTCACAAAGCACTAAGATTCATCTTTAAAAGACGAGTTGTCAATTTTGCCATAGTGATTTGTATTGTGACATTATCTACTCTGCTGATTTCACAATGACTAGAATTAAGTATTCTCAACTTGTTTCTGAATCAAAATATACTGGTTTGTGCAGTTCCTAATCCTTAATAGACAGTAAACCAATGTTTATTTGAGAGAGATTGGCTGTTGCCAGCTTGGCATTTACATGTATGTCCCATTGTGCTTTGCTGAGCTCCTACATTTATGTTGGGAAGCAAAGATTGATTCACACATACATGAAAAAATAAGATAAGTCTAAATTCTTTGTGAAATCAAGCCATGTTAAGATGGCAGTTAATAATAATGTTGGACTTCAATTTCTCTTTTGAAAATAACCCTCTCAAGCAACTGGTAGTATTGCACATCAACTATTGACCTTTCTTACAAACAAGGTAGGGATAATTGATTGAGAAATGGTGGAGGTCAGATATGGTGAGTTTCACAAAAAAAAACCAACAAAAAAACAGGGTGCTTACTAGCCAACATTTTACATTATTGTGTATGTATTCAAGTTTAAAACACTCTGGTGCTTTCATTGTATTTCTTCAGTAGTGTATGCAATGGTAGCATGAATTGATTAAACACATTAATTTGAGAGACAAAAAACTATGAATAATTGAAATGATTTTAAAACTGAAAGCAATTAAGTGAATAGCCTGCAATGTACATTTATGTAGATTAATTGGCAGCTTGGATCTATTTTTGTATTGTAGTATTTTTAACAAAATTATGTGTTTAGGAGAGTGAAAAGCGTAGATGTTTAATCCAAAACTAATCCTATAATTCATTGTCCAAGTTTAGAATGTCTTATATTAGATTGTAAATCTACTGCCAACCAAGTCACATTTTTGTCAAGTTTCATATGATTTTAGAAGTTGCGTTTTTTTCTTACTTCATGCATTGTAGGAAGCCATCTTGGTCATAATTTTGAATAAGGGGTTATTTCAACTCTTAGCGCATATGGCACAGAGTCCATAGGAAGACATCTCTATTGCCTCAGTGAAGTATCAAGTCTGCATGAAATGAGAGACTTTTGAGACGTCAGCGGGCATCCCACTTACTGGTCCTTTGCCATTGTTGTTTTCAGCGACAAGAACAATAGAAAAGGACCAGTGAGTGGGATGCCAGCTATGTTCTCTAAAGTCTCTTATTGTTGAAAACGTACGTGTAGAATGACTTATAAAGCACTTTGAGAATCAATGGTACAGTTCTGGAAGCAACTTTGAAGTCATCAATCGAGACAGAACAAGTAGTATTTAAAGAAAAAAGTTTTATTTGAAGTTTTAAAACAATCGTTTCATACATTACAAATCATAAACCTGTAAATTATCAATCACACAGGATTCCAATTCTTCTTTGTGTTAACTATTTTGTCGTGAACAAAATCCCTGCAATATGAAGGAGAACTCAGCTTTTTCATCAGGTAGAATTCAGCCTGCTTTGTGATGTCCTCATTTTCCAATAGATCTGTAGATAGAGTCCTTATGAAAGAGGACAAAATGATAAGTTTCTAACCTCACATTAAAATGGTGTAAAATGCCATTTTGTACACGTATTTGATAACTTTCCAGTGTGAATTTTGTCAACATCCCAAATCATTTCACACTCATATCTGATGATGTTATACATTTGAAATATATGGGTCTGTTGTACATTACTTTTTGGTGCAGGAAATTGCTCAGTTCATTCCTGAATTTTGATGAGATTCAAACAAAAAGGCCATTGACACACCATTTTAACGTGAGATTAATGACTTGTAGTAGTTTCCCCACTTTCATAAAGGACTCTATCTATTGGAAAAATGACAGCATCACAAAACTAGAATTTGATCCTGGGTCTTGGAGACCCTCTTTAATGACATTTTGATTAGGTCCAGTGTCACTAATAGTGAAATCAATTGTGCTCCTACACAAACAGTATGCTGAATTCTGGGTAGTTCAGGCAGGGGGGTGGGGGAACTTTAACGTTCAAGTATACATGCACCTAAATTTTTACTTTTATGTAAATATTTAATATCCATTCACAATGTAATTAAAAAAGACACATACACACTGTAACTGCATCTGTATGTTATCTGGAAAAGAAATATTCATATTTATTACACATAATTGGTGATCTCAATGTGACATTTACTTGCAAAGCCCGATGTCAAAGAGCTGCTTACAACAGAAAATATTGCTTTTTGTCTGCCAAGCAAAAATGAGCAGGCCGGAAACAGTCACATATGACATATTTGGGCTGGTAATCTTATTCTGATAATTAAGCATAACTGTGTTGTGCTTACATGAAGCTACTATTTTGTGCTCAAGTTCTATGAAATTGGGCCCGGAGCCTTCAAACGATGTTCTTTTGTCTAGCTTTCCTTAAATTGGAACCTTTGATCCACACTAAAAAGATTGGTATAAAAAACACACACACCCAATGACAATTACCTAATGAAGGGGTGCATGCAACCTGAATATTTTAACAAGTTACGAAAGTCAGAGGTAACAACTTAAGTCTGGATATTGGATCTGGGTATGCAGGCACAGAGAGCACCTTCTAACTCAAATCTATAAGTTTGATAAATTGTCCTAATGAGTGATTTTTAAATGAAATAAAGTACCAGCTGATAATTTTTAAAGATACATGTACTTTTATTTCGCATCATTAAGGGACTGACTATCCTGATTAATATTGAAAAGTACTGTTCAACGTTTACAGAGTGAAGAACGAACCCCCCCTTGCTCCTGTGTAAGAGCTAAATTTCGCAAAGACTTTGAAGCAGATGTTTTCTGCTAACAGAGAGAGATAATTAGCAGACTTTCATTTTCATAAACCATAACACTAACATGACTAATGAATGTACATGTAAGCAAAGCGGGGCGCAATTTCATGGCTCTCAATTTCATGCTTACTGCCGAATTCTGTGCATGTGATCACATTCTTCGCCTACAGGGTAAGAGCTGAATTTCTGTGCTAGCTTTGTAAGCTAAAAGAATGCCCAGTAACATGGACTACACGCGCACTACGAACTACCTGTGAACTACATGTATGCTTCACATGAGCAAGGAATCCTGCTTCCGTGAGCGCCAATTCTTTGCTTACTGTAGAAGAGCCATGAAATTGGGCCCAGCAGAAAGAACGCTAGCTTGCTGGTGCTTCTGATAAGCAGACGAGTGACACACAATACAAATCCATTGTGATCACCCACACGCATTGTCAAATCTTATTGATCGTTTATGGAAATCAACTTTTGCTTATGCACGTTTTTCTGCTAAAGTAAGCACACAAATTTGCTTATCGGTACTGGTATACAGCTTAATTTAGTGCGAGTGTTACACTTTGCATTCAACTAGAGCCTCACACCTACACCCAAGAGCTGTGTATTGGGAGAGTTGGGACACAGTAGGACCAGTTTTCTTTTGTTATGTGGTTGCTGGACGCCATTTTCGGTCCAAATGCAGCACTACCCAATGTGCAGTCTAGTCCGACACTTTTTTAAAAACCAGAAATGGCTTCTTATCGTAAGTTATCGCAACTCTTCCACACCCCATTCATGCCATTAAGGCAGTTTCTTTCTTTCTTGAAATCATAATGAACTATGCCAGCCAGCCATATTGTGAAAGCATCTCAGAATGTACAAGCAATGGTCAACTCAATGGGAAATGTCTCCAAGAGAAGGGGGGAGGACTTTTTCTTTCATGCAATTCTAATCAGGGAAAACTCCAGTATCAAGTAAACCATGCATAATTAGATATAATTCTAAATTCTGAATTCTCCAATAATCATCTCCAGCACAGCAATCATCCTTGAAAACATACAATTCAGGCCAATGTTTTCCATTTCGGTAAAGCGCAACAATTCTGGCTCTCAAAAAATCACCAACCCAACCCAGCCCAACACACACTGTTTACGAATTGCAGTGGTACATGATGATGTACCAGTGAAATCTATAATCCAAACAGTTCAAGAACAAAACTAAAGATTTGCTAAAATGAAAACTCTTACTCTCCGAAACGGAAAACCATTGGCCCCTCTAAATCTTGTCAAAACTAAATGGATTTAAAGGTTAACATTGTTGAAATAAAATGATGGCAATGGCTCATAGTAACATAGAGATTTCTTGAAGAACTTGCCATGACCAGGTGCTAAATGGATGAGACATGTTTTGATGACAGTTTATTTTTTACTTTTGTACTTCCCTGGACTACCCCTGGTCAAGATATTTTTAATGTCCAAAGATTTTGAATACAAATACTACATGAATGTACAGTAAAAGCTTGATTAAAACTCACAACTTTTGAGTTCTCACCCTAAAAGACAATTTTTGTCAGGAGAGAGACCTGAGAAAGTCGGGAAATCTGATAGCGATTCAAACTTCATATTGAATCTCTATTCAATCAAGAAAGACTTTATTTTACACAAGCAAAAGGAAAACAAAATTGGAGTTGTACTACAGACCATGTTAACTCGTTGACTGCCGCCTACGAGTATATTCGTAGTAACAGGTGTAACGGATTCTGCCACTACGAGTATACTCGTAGAGAATGAAAGGCTTTTGTATTGTGGATTGAATACACTGGCATCACTGAGAACGCAACAAATACGTTTCTGGCAGTGGTGAGGACACATCCTGAGAATTTGTATTACAACATGTAGACACCAACAATGTCTTACCTACTTGGTATGCACGCATGCGCACCACACTTGGCAAATGGGAACGCCCTACGAATCTATGACTGGCAGTCAACGTGTTAACCTTTAATTACAAAACAAGTGACCCTCCAGGGCTTTTCTGGCAGGCAAGATATACAGAGGTCATACGGGAAGTTCAACATGTTGTGACATGATTTTCACATAAAGTCAAAAAATGTTGAGCTATGTGCCCCCTTTCTTCATATCAAAAGTTGATGAAAATCAGACAGTGCAATCTTCATAAAATATAAGATTTATGTTTTCTTCCGCTGAGCTGTGCCCAAATCATGCCTTCAGGCAGTCCAGGATCAGTGGCTCCTTTTGTAAGCGTCTAATGTCACAGGTTACATGGTTTAGGCCTATATAATCAAAACCGTTACATCCTACAGTCAAAATTCTTATCAACATTTTGGTGTTGCTGCAAATTCACTAAATTTTGCTTAATAAACATGATAAAATACCCAATGATGTCTATTACTTTTTCACGCCATCTGATTAAAAACCACATCTGTTTTTAGGACTAAGCTGTGTTAAAAGTTGTTTCTTAGAATGCTATGCATTAAAGAGTGGTACAACACGCTTGACACGTTGCCTGCATATTGGACACTGTGGAGGTTGTAGTAATCTAGCACACCGCGCACACGTGCAGATGTGCCCGCATTCAAGCAGGACCACATCCCTCCGATTGGTCAGACAAATCGTGCACGTGTTGTCTTCGTTGATCTCCGGATCGATGTTGGTCCCTTCGTTATCGTCCTGGGCCCGGTTCTGAAGAACTCTCTCCACTTGCATTTCGTGGGCGACCTTCTCGCAGTACTGCTTGTACCACCTGTACGCCCACAGGGCGGACAGCAATGCCGTGATCGACCCGCTAACATACAGCAAGAACTTGAGCTGATTTAACTTGGACTGTAAGTCTCTTACAACACCGCTAAAGCCAGTTCTTCCTAGGATATAGAGTTTATCCGAAGTAGCAGGGGGACCAAGCATCAGGGTACCAGTCGACGTTGAGATCATTCCGACACCCGTTAGAACGGTCCCCTCTGAAAGCATCCTCTCCATCGTTTGGAAGCCTTTTGTTTTTTCCCCGCTGGCCCAGCTGACGATGTGCTCACCTAGAGATGTAGACGATGGCTCGAAGGAGTCGTGGACGATGGGAATTTCAAGTCCAACAGCTGAGAGGGGGTCATCGACCTTTACACTGGCCTTGTTGTCTCTTAGTACAAATGGTACAGTGTGGGATATATTTCTGATCAATCGTGTGGTGTCATGCCTGTAAGAAATGTTTATGGCGAAGAAAACAAAATTAAAAGGTTTAGTACCCTGTGCAATCTGAACTGCTTTGATGAGTTAACTTCAAGGAGTGTTGCACAACCCATCGATCCAAATAATCCTCAATTTTGTTTTTTCTTCTCATGAATCTGATATCCGGATTGTTTGTCTGGATTGAACGAAATGTTCAAAAAAGTAAAAGCGACTTGAGGAATTTCCAAAGATTGCATAACAAAGTTATAGCAAAGCATAAACAACTATGCATATTGTTGCTCATATCTTGGTGATTTCATAACTACGTTGAACAATGCTGTAATCTTAGCGGCCAACCAAAAGGACCTATGGTATAAAAGCAAAAAAATAGGTAATGACCTGGGCCCAATTTCATAACACTGTTAAGCAGAAAATACTGCTTAGCAATTTTCTATGCTAAGCAAAAAATTATCGGGGCACCAGTCTAAACAATGTAAACTTAATGGAATGTTGGCTGGTAACCAGTTTCTGCTAAGCAATATTTTTCTGTGCTTAGCAAGTTTTTTGTGCTTACAGGCTTTATGAAATTGGGCCCTGATGTTTTGTGGGTGATGCAGAGGTGAGAGTCACTGCTGCCCAAAAAGTCTGAAACTGGAATCTAGATCTTAGAAGGAACATTGGAATGATAAAATTTCCACCATTTGGTAACCCCTGGAGTTATGGATTCCAAGGAACCTTTGGGAACAGAGTGGTAGATAAGTAGATCAAAGAGCACGACTTATTTAATTTGGGGGAAAATAAAGCACTTTTGTTTAATACCTGACAGACTTTAAAAAGCCTGAACTCGGATAAAAGTATGAAATTTCTTCATCCCTGGTGTTGAGTTGTCATGTAGCCTTTAAGAAAGACTATCATGACTATGCTAGGGTTGAATATCAGGCCATTAACTATTTCTTTGCAAGTTTGGCATCATCAAAACGAATTATACTCACCACAACCGAGTGCTACCACTCCAGTAAGTTTTATGTTCCCTACAGATTAACGTCTGAATCACCCCAAGCAGGCCTGATGCGTATTCACTCTTAAGTGGTGCACCTAGCGAGGAAACACTGCCCTCAATGACCGCGTACGGTATCGTGTGGTTTGGGGCTTCATCCACGATGGCTTTCAAGTTACGATCTATGTTAAGGCGAGGTGCATCCTAAAAAAAAAAGGGAAGTGGGGAGAAAATGTCAAATTTTTCTGTCTCAGTTGATTGTTCAGAGACGGCAACAGAGGCAGTGGCTTAAGTGGCCTCCATGTTCTAGACCTGTTCTCAGGTAGCCTGGTAGACTCGTCAACAATTGACAACCTGCCAGAGAAAGTTATAGTGTGTGAAACTAAATATGTAAATGTATGTTTAGTTTTATACTTGAAAATAACACACAGGTTTATCAAAGTTTATGTCGGCTTGTAAAATGTACAACTTTGGGCTAGTACAGGCTAAACAAAAAACACAGCCAAAGGCAAAAAGTAAAAATGTGCATGCTGTACACATCAAGCACAAATGGCAACCAACACATGCTTGCCCTCTTTAATTTGACAGTAGGTGCTGTTGAAGCTTGTGACACCAGACCATACTTGGTCGATTGAGTCCAGTCTTCTACTCACTGCATATCACAGTGACTGGAGTACATGTATAATGTACAGTATCTGTGTTGAGTGTAAAAAACCTCTGCAACTTTAAAACTTACCCGTGCCAGTGTAATATAAAAACTTCAGTCAGCAACTTTTAAACTTGCGCGGGTTTCTACTTTGCACTCAAACATCTCTACAAAATTGATTACCACCCCTCGGCCTTGTTCAGTCATCACAAAAACACATTTACCTTAACATGGCCGAGATACTTTGCTTCCTTCCACAAGTAGTAACCAATGACTCCAGTAATGGCTGAGCTGCCTGCAAGAACTACTACCTCTAGATTCTCCATCTTGAGTCTTCTGTTCTAGCAATGCATGGCTAGCTTCAAAGAAAATCAATCATTCAATAATCGGAAAGTTGTCTGGTATTATTATGACGAGCAATGAAGGATAGAGGTTGCCGATTTGAATGATGAGTTACATGTATCTGCGCACCCATTTTGGTTGGTGGGATGCTGCATACTCCTACTCCTAGTCCTAAGGAATGTTTTATCAGGAATGATTAAGGCTGAATGAACAGGGGTAGTTTATTTTAACTAATCTAAATAACAAAAGTGGTTTCTTATATCAGATATACTATCAATCATCATAATAGCGCTCATAAATGACAATTACTTAACTTATATTGAACTATTCCCTGTTATAAACACAATACAAATTGAAACAGTAAAACAGCACTGACAATTGCTTTGAAACTGAACATTCCCACTGTAAATTTAGATTTCTACTTACCAAAACCATAGAACTTAGAAGAAATAATACCCACTTCTTCTCTACCACCACCACTCAGCTCAGCAGCTCAGTCCACCAAAACCGACCGGCGGCTTATGCAGGAGAGATTTGTTCCACTCATAGAGGGCGCTATTGCATAAAATAGTCTGGCTCTTTGAGAACCGTGTGAAAGTGTTACATCGACGTCTAGCGGAAGACTTGTAATAGTTACCATGGTCATTGTATACGAAGTCAATTTCTGACTGCACTTTTTTGGATGTTGACGAATGACGGGGAAAGCAAAAAAGGGAAGCAAGCTACATAAAGAAAACTCAAAGTAAGGAATACATTATAATAATCACACTATTTTTAGTCATTGCTTGTGTGTTTGTGATACTTTCCTCTTGATTAATGTCTTGTTTTTGGACAAAAAAATCAACAAAAGTCTACACAGCAACATTAAAGTTTAAACTTGACAGATTGATGATTTATAATTGCAAGTCAACATTACAAAGTGAGGTGAAGTTAAACAATTATCAGATATCAAACTTTACAAATAAACTCACTTAAAGATAATTTTAACATCAACATTATTATATTATTATTAATGAAGCCATTGGCTTGCTATAATTAGTGTCTTTCTCCTTTGTACCATTTGTCTACAATTTTTTTTCAGTCTTTGCCAGGCCAGGGCAGGCAGGCAGGTGCTGTTTGTTTTGAATGTTAATGAAATTATGGTCAATGTTATAATGTTGAACAATGTTGAAAGTGTGACTGTGATCAAGCGGTTGGGTTTAATTGTTAATGTCCGACTCTTTGATCCTCCGTTTTTACTGTGCAGATCGGTCTTTCTCGTATTTGTAAAAAAAAACCTATAAAAACCCCCCCAAAAACCCCCAAAATATTTAAAGTGGGATCGGGTAAAGGGACATGACAACCCAAGCAAGAGCTTGAGTATGATTATCACTGCTGCTAGTGCTAGTGCTAGGCAGGTGTTTAACAGGCAGAGTTGCCTAGATCGCTATTAAGCCACCTGAGTCACTGACACGTAATTTTCCACTCATTGTGACAATATCTTATTTGGTCCTTGGAAAAATAAATGGTCATCAATAACAAGTCATAAAGTGGAGTTTACGGCATATTCCTTTCCCAGCAGAAAATAAAAAATAAAAAATAGAATCCCACTGTTTTACAAACTGGATATTGATGCTACATTAAGTTAATAATTAACGGACATAGATGCATCTTAATCTTTTTCGCTGTTTTTACTAGCAAACCTGTAATATAATGCCGTACAAAAAGATCCCTCGTAAGAAGCAGCCATTATGGAAAGATTGGGATTACAAAGCGCAGAAGAAGGGCGTGAGGAACACAGTTTATTCAGTAAATGGTGATGAGTTCACGGGAGAATGGCTGGACAACAAGAAGCACGGTGAGTCTAGTTATTTTTCTTTCTTCCTTATACAGTGCAGCCATCATATGAATGAGAACACAATGCACTGTGAAGCAATTATAGTATAGCGTGTTGTTCAAGGACACAAGTGCCACGACGAGAACCTGAACCCACACGGTAGTGACTTAGCCACCAGAACTTGAATTCAATGTGCTGAATTGTTCGGCAACAACGAGATTAAATTTCAGAACCAGGGCAGTGGTAATACTAGCTGGGGTTCACAGGCTGCCTGCTTTCACAAGGCTTAGAACAAGCATTAGTTTCCTGCTAAGGGTCCTACAAATTATGGATAACTTTTAAAAATTCTGAAAAAAAAAACCACACAATTTTTCTTTAACTTTACTTGTTGATTTTCTTTGACAGGGAAAGGAACACAAAAGTGGAAGAAAACAGGAGCTATCTACGATGGCGATTGGAAGTGTGGAAAGAGAAACGGCTTCGGTACCCTGAGTTATCCGTCCGATGAGGGCGGCTTTAAGAGGGTTTACTCTGGAGGATGGAAGAACGACAAGAGACACGTGAGTTGACATTTAAAGGCGATGTCACACTTGGCAATTTAAAGAAGGAAATTCATTCACACTTCAGTTTCCTCATTATTTCCTTGGAGGTAGTGAGTTACAGCCGGAAGACTGTCTGTTGTGCTGCTAAAGTGTTCCTTGTGCATATACTGCAGAACTTTGGTTGTCTTTCATGTCTTTTAGTTGCCTGTAAAAATTGCCCTGTGAGACATGGCCTGACCCTGAAGGCTTCAGGAGATTTCAGGATTCTAGGCAATAGACTATGTATTCTAAGTTGACCTCGAGAGCATTTAAGTTTTTGTGAGAATCTTGACTTCTTGGCAGCTAGCATAGCAGCTTCAGCGTGTATTGTGGCCATTGTTTTTAAAAAGATTTGATACTGTGCTGTTTGAATAATTTTTACCCATTGAGCATGGTTTGATTTACTAAAGCTTGATTTACAAATTGTAAATTGCAAAGAATAAAGAATATAATATTTTGTTTTTACCCATACATCAGGTGTGTGTGTGTCAAGCCGCCCTTTCAGCTCTTTCCTGAGTCCTGTAAAAACAATTCCACAGGCATATTATTGCTCAGGTGGGATTTGGGACCCCCACATTCTAGCGCAGATATCCTAACCTCTAGACCACCGAGTATGCCAGGTGACTAGAGGCCAGTTGAAACACCATATAGATCATTCTCACTGATGTCATATTTCAATTGTAATGCCGGAAGTCTGCCATGCTGGAGTACTTATGCACATGTAGGTTACGTACCCATAGTGTCATCCAGTGTAGTGTTTTATCGCACATGTTCATGCAGTTCCATATGGGCGTGACGTGCGGGTGTAAAAGTACTCCAGCATGGAGAGCGATCAAATAGTAACATCATCTTAGAAGGGTCTATAGTCATTTACTCCAAACAGTCTTCAAGAAACCAAAAGACACATTCAAGAGTAAAAAGATAAACTGTCCCGATGTACATGTCTAATAAGTGAACAAAATCATCTTGTGTTTAACAGAAAACTGAAAATGAAAAAAACTCACAATTTTCTTTGTTTCTGCTCAGGGTTACGGGACAAACTTCTTTTCAGCAGACGAATACTACGAGGGTGAATGGTATGCCGATAAGCGGAGTGGGTGGGGTCGTATGTACTATGGAGATGGCAGCATCTATGAAGGGGAATGGTACAATGACCAGCGTAGCGGACAAGGGATGCTTCGGTTGGGTGAGCTCATTTTCCTCAAGAGATGTTTGGATCAGTAGGATCAGACTGTTTAAAAAAAAGACCCCCTTTTACTGGTTTCGTTCGGATTTGTTTCGAGGTTAATAACAGGTGTAATACTTTTGGCAGCCATTATTTTAGCACCAAGAACTCAAAAACAGCACACAGCATTAGTGAGAAAGTTAATCAAACAGGTTATTAAAAATGTACCCAGTCAGTTTTCCCTTGTGGCTTAAACTTGATAGGTGAGATTTTTGAGAGGATTCGCCTTAAAATGAGAACTACATTTTGTTTGTGATAATTTCAAAGTACAAAGCTTTCTCTCTGACTGATGAACTGATTGATGTAGTAAAAGTAAAAGCAAACACAGGTCCAACTAAAGTGCCTGTCTCTATTTTCTATACTTTTTATACTTTCTTGGTAAAGGTCCAGCAGGCTTCGAATGAACTCTTACCATCTTCTTTAGTTCACACATAAAGTGACATTTTCCTCTCAGAAAAGTGCCATTCCCTCTCCAAAAATGTAAGGCCTAAAATTCAATTAAAAACTTGTCCATTGTTTTTATAGTTGGTGAGCAGTTTGCAACAGCTGATTATCTTTTCTAATTTGGAGCTTACCCTCAGTCCGTCTGGCAAAATCTAGCCCATTTTAATATTTTTAAAAACTGACATTTTTCTCGTGTTTCGTCTTACAGCCGATGAGAACAGGTACGAGGGTTCATGGAAGGTGGACAAGAAGAATGGACCTGGAAAATTCTTCTACCTTGATAAAGGGCAGGTATATGAAGGGGTGTGGGTAGACGACATACCCAAATGTGGAACTGTAGTGGACTTTGGAAGAGACGGGGCACCAGACCCAACAACATACCCCATACCTGAGGTAAGAGGGCTGGGGGTGAAGGGGGTGGGGGTATTGTATATAAGTAGTACACTAGACAGGATTTAGTGCATGTCCATTTTTTTATATTTTAATGCACTTGTTATACATCTACACCTACTTTTCCGAGATAAGTGTATTATAAATCCTATATGTTCATTATTGCATTGGACCTTTGAGCTTTAATCATTCCACTCAATATACAATTATTTGTTCTGAAGTCTCAATTAATTGATCGTTGCTATGCTAAATAAATATTGATTTGTAAAACTTATTGATGATAATGTTACTTATTGGGACGTCATGGCTTAGCAGTGTAGTGCAACAAACTCAAGTTCTGGTGTTGTCAGAGTGTGGGTTCAGATCCCTGGCTTGGCGCATTGTGTCCTTTGCAGGACACCGTAATTCCTTCATCCTTCAGATGGGATGTAGCGCCATTGATCCCATGTGATGTGTAAAAAAATACACGTAAAAGAACCCAGTACACTTATAATTAAAGGCAATGATACTTTTGGTGAGGTGGCACGAGGGGATGCACTATGTTTTATAGGGGGCACATCTGGCCACTTGTCAGCGCCTTTTTTATGTGAATTTTTATAAAGATCTTTTACTCTGGGAACTTCAAACCTCAAAAGTCCAGATTTCAAATTGGGGAGCACCTGTGGGGGGGGGGGGGGCAGCACAAAAGCACAAACATCAATGGGGGGGGGCACCACTGGTGTTCAGGCTCCAGCCAAACACCTGTTGTCTGAATAACAGTTCTCTATTGGATAAAACAATGACATGCGTTTCTGTTTTTGTCTCTCTGTAGTTGACGTTACATGATTCAGCCGGTGTTCTTCAAGATGCTGAGAATATATTTCTTCAAGATCAAGAATGATTCGCTTCTTCACCTGCATGTATTTATTATAAAGTTAAAAGTATTGTACAGGGTTGGTAAGGATATCAATTTGTTCAATTTTAGTCTGAAAGCTTACTGATTATGAGGTTATAGTACAACTATTTTTTCTGTGAATATAAAAAGTTAAGTTATATTAAGTCATATTCGAGAAAACTGTATTTGAAAACCTAAAAAAAAAAACGTAACAGCTGATTTCGCTTCATACAACCATAAGGTCAATGTGTTTACATGCTGAAAATTGTTCAAGGTTTTTCATGACTAACAAAATGGATTAAACCCAAGTTTTCATAGATTTGTAAATCTCATGTATGGTTGATCACACACACCATGAACACTGTGACTATTTTGTCAGCTCTACCAATCCTGTATAATACCTTTAACTTCAGTAGGAACACAATCAGAAGGGATTTGTGAAATTAACAAGAAGGCTCAATGCATCAATTGGTAAAAGGGAAGGTACTGGTTTATTGGTTGAGTTCTTATAGCTTCCCTGGGTCGAGGTCTAACCCCAGTGCCTTTGAGTAACTTTCATAGTGTTAGCCAGAGGGGTGTCTGGGTGTCTTTTGGACACCCCCTTTTAAATTTGGACACCCTGTTTTATCTTTCATTTACATGCAATTGTGTTGTAAGTGAACAGTTTGGACACCCAATTTTTTAATATCCAGCAAATTTGGACCCCCTTTTACCAAATGCTTGCTAAAAAAAACCTTGGCAACTTTGATGTCACTGTCATGGCTCGCCCAGGTCAGACATAAGTAAGCTGCTCATGGAGCATGGTAACATGGGTCTAGTCCAATCGCATGTCATGATGAAACACATTCTCAATGGCTGCCATTTTTTAGTTATTCAGCGAGACACTTTCAGGCCCAGGTCCCAATTTTCTAGCACTGTAGCACAAACATTCACAAATTCTAGAGAAATCATGTTTGATGCAAAAACACCCAACAAAAACAAACAAACGAACCGCAAATCAAATCTCACAAATTCACATCATGCATCCGTTAAGCCTCTATCAGCATTTTCATTTTGTAATCTTTTAGTCAAATGTGAATTTCTCTTTGCAGAATCTTGTCTCTCAAGAAAGTTATTAATGAAGTCTTTTTTTGTGTCAAGTGTATTGTGTACTTTCCATCTTATAAGGTTAAATTGTCAATTTTCTGTATATAAGTGCAACTGATTTTAAACAATCATGAACTATCCGTCCATTGAACGGGCCTTTTCCACATGCAAATCTAAAATTGAAATTGTACCGTTTACTGCTTTTTGTAATTGTAAATATGTAAATTGTACTATTGTTGACTTTAATAAACCATAGAGCAAGGTAAACAAACAGTTGGTTGATTTTGTGTTTGATATGTGGACATGGTGGATGTGATCCATGGCTAGAAATTTAAACCAGACCGCAGGCCTGAGGCAAGTAGTTTTAGCGTTTGTAACGTTTATGTCATTGTTGTGGCTCACCTTGGTCAGCCAGTAAACTCACAACTAGACAAGTCTGGCATTCTTTTGTTTTTGTTCGAATATTGACTTTCACTCTGATAAATATCTTTTAATTCTGTTGAGTATTGAAGAATACTTCTTTCCCACAAATGAGATTAATCTTTTCTTTAGTGTTTGTTCAAATTCAAACAGTTCAAATGTTAAACTGTGGAGGTGTTTTTTTTTTCTCATTGCAATACTGGTCTTGTAAAATAAATCTGGTCTTGTAAACAAATTCAAATCCAGTAATCATTTTCAGCTACAAGCCCTGGGGTCTTGTGGATTTTTCACCCAAATTCGATCAATCCCTGTGATTATTATTATTAGTATTTTTTTTAACATGAGAAATTGCCTAACAAGGCTAGACGGCTAGACTTCAAGGTGAGGGCTACACTTGACTGATGTGGGCTGATTTAATCAATGGTTATGATCGATTACTCGTTCTGTTATTTGGATTATTTCCTACATTGAATCATCATTTTCTTGATTGAAATTCCACTGAGCGATAATACAAGATCATAGAGTTTGATTTTGCTACACAGTGACACCAATATTGAAAAGAAAAGTATGAAATTTTCACTGCATTTAGAGATGATATGATATGACTATATCTGCTCATGACACATCTTTCAGGTTTTTAATTGTCAATAATTTTAATAGTCCATTTCTTTTATACTAATTCATTTAATGTACAAAAATGGTGTGAGGATATACAACTCATATTTATTTATTTAGATCTCTCTAAATAGCAGTTCAGTTAGTATTCATGAAAATATTTTTTAGGTGGATTAATCCATACCCAGGGAATCTGTCTAGCCCAAAACATCAGCTTGGCCCAACAGCACTCCGCACTTAAGCTAAATGTAGTAGCCAAGTACCCAGATTTCAGAAAGACAAGCGTGTCAAATTTCGCAAACTTGCGCGCAAGTAAAAATGTCAAAATTTTTATGTTGACTCGCCTGGTACCGACTGTACTACTAGTGCCAATGATGTGATGATCGCGTAAATGTTAAGTGGTGGAATGTTTGTCTGACAGCCGGGTTTTCAGCAAAGGTGGCGTCATTAGTGTGGGGTGCTATTTCTTGGCTCTTCTTACCGCGGAATTCTTTGCTTATGGTCACCATTTTTCGATTATAAAAGTTAGCGCCAAATTCCTTGGCAACAAGGACATGAACA
Source organism: Pisaster brevispinus (assembly GCA_023634235.1). Classification (NCBI taxonomy): domain Eukaryota; kingdom Metazoa; phylum Echinodermata; class Asteroidea; order Forcipulatida; family Asteriidae; genus Pisaster; species Pisaster brevispinus. The sequence goes on along the minus strand of JAMKCF010000003.1, from coordinate 22,942,732 downwards.
GATGAGCAGCCACCAATTCCTTGCTAACCCAATATTATGGCCAAATTTCACTCTCTGCTTGCTGAAAAATGTTGTGTTTGTGGTCACCATTTTTCCGCTTGTAGGTTTTAGTGTTGAATTTTGGTGTTACCGGTGTAGTTATGCTTTGACACGAGCATATGGCAACATGGAATACCAAACATTCCCTGCTAATTTGTGGAACATTTTTAGACAATGAGTGGACTTTTCTAACCCAAGGCACTGATTTTTGGCTGACACTGAATTGGAACCTGAATACGATTGGACTTGATACCGATAATAGGCAAGTCATCACGACAAACGTACATTACATGATGTGTTGTGACTGGTAACCCAAGATTTGTGATGAAGCCAATTTTACATGCATCTTGAAAGCTTATGGTTTTACTTCACCTTTAACTGTTTCAGAACTTATTTGTGTAGTGTTTATAAACAAAATATATGCATTTCAAATAATTTTTAATGGCAAAGCTAACAAAGTATTTCATTTCAAACATACAAAACTTTGATACAATCCAGAAAATTAGATTTCCATACATTAACATTTTTTGTTCACATTTACAGAAATGATGCATGTTGATTTATGCAACAACAATGTAATGAAATAAGGTCAGAATATTAATTTTTTAGTACATCTCTTTAAACAGAAATTAACCTTAGTTACTGCCAAATTAGAGGAATCTCCATTAAGCACATAAGTTAGTGCGTCATTGTTAATGTATTCCCAATGCTGCGTTGGACTTCAAAGGTAAAAAACACTGTCATTACATGCAGCTGTCAACTGAACTTGCATCGGGGATAAAAAAGAATATTTGTGTTTTCGCCATACACCGATGTGTTTTAAGCACCGTAAGAGTACCCAGCTTGACTCGACAGCGAAAGGCCTAGAGGCCTCAAGCTGCTGGGCCAGCTCTGTGGTCTAGTGGAAATTAATCTAATCAGGAAATTACGGAGTAGGATGAAATCCCTTCATACCCTGTACTGAGATGCGTGCGTGAGACACTTGAATCATTCTATGTGCAAACAGAAGGTAATTTGTCAGAATGAAAATGTTATTATGTGGAGAGGACACCCAGCGTCCAATGTGAACGCAGCTCTGAAACACAAGTAAGCAAAAGAAAATCGGTTAAGCGGCTAGGAAGTAGCAAGCTTACTTCAGAACCAGGATTTGCTCTTGACTTTTTTTAAGCAACTGGCCAGCAGGACCAGTTAGCTTTTTTTTTGTGGTAGTAGTCGGTATTTCATAAATGATAGGGATGCTTTTCAACATTGACCTAGCCAGCCGGACAACCCAGAATGATCGGCCCCTCAGTTGTCCAGCAGACCACTGTTAAGGGAGAACGCTGAAGACAGTTCCTGTTTCATTTCAAACCACCTTCCTGTTCTGACGTAACCTCAGTTGAAGGGTGTGCACAACATTGGTAAAAAACGAATGTTCACAGATTTGCAAATAACTAATACACGGTACAAAAATGTTCATGGTGGAAAACTTCAAATTCAAAAATTACTTTTCCCTGAAATGCTGCAGTTTTTTTTTTAGAAATGAGCAAAACAATATGTTTTGATTTTGCGATACCAAAATTCTATGTTTGAAAATAGTAGGAACATACAAGGTTTTTTACACACTATTTTCTTGTGACTCTGACAACTGATTGGGCTCAAATTTTCACAAGTTTGTTATTTCATGCATATTTTTGGTCGCACACAGTGCGGATTCTGGTCTTCGACACTTATCAATGTTGTCCATGTGCTTAAAAAAAACACAACCTTCTCCAACTTTGGTTCTTTGTTTAAGTGAGACGTTTGGAAGGATCCGTCATATGACAACATCTGGATTGTGGTTGCGTTGACTGGTGGGTTGACTGATTCTGTTGGAGTGATCGTTGACTTCGGCATTCTCCTCAACTTCTTGGTAAACTGCAGGAATAATAAACAGAAACTAATGATTACCTGACCAAGGTTCATGGTTCATGGTTCTGCTCACAGCGTAGTTGCTTTATTGGTCATTTCCATTGGGGGAGGGGGAGGGGGGGGGGGTTATAGTTTTGATGTATCAGTTCATTCATTTATACATTTTTTCAATCTCAATTGACACTCTACCGTCCCTCTGCTGGTTAAGCTACTGGCATCTTGGCATGCCACACCTATCGTCAGCATTCCCTGCTAACTCTTCCTCAATATTTGTGACTCAACAGTAGAATGTGAATTATTTAGGAATGAAAGAGTAGTCGCCGAGGCCTTCGGCCCGATCCTTTACCACACAGCCGTGACCCTGCCGATTTTATACCGCCGTTAAAGACCCGAGTCACCCCTTTTGGAAAAACAATCTGTAAAACTTCTCCAATGTTGTCGTCGCAGCCAGCGGCTGTAGCACAAGTCGCTTCATTCGGACGTAGCCTTACTTGCATTTAAACTAAGGCTGAATCTAAAACCAGTTAATTTTTTTTTCTATTGAATTGGATTGGGGGGTGAAGGGGCGAAGGGGGTTGGGGGGTGTGGGGGCGGGCAGCCTCTAAATGAATCTATTTCAATGAAGCAAAAATCACACAGAATGAAATCCTCGACGCTTACATCTCAGTGTATCCTGCATCTTCTGTTTGTCTCCTTCGACGAAAAGACTCGATGCCAGGAAGAATCCTCCTCCGATCACGGCGATGAAGGTGGTGATCAAGACGGAGTAAGAAAGACTGGTGAAATGAGACATGACAGTGTCTGGGTTCACCATACCCCCTCTGATCTGATCAGAGACCTTTTGGGAACAAAATAACAGTCTATATTAAAAAAAGGAAAACTCTCAGTAACATGGTGGAGGTTGAATGAAGTGGAGAGAGGGGGGGGGGGTGGATAAAAAAAAAAATGCCAACCATAATTATCTAGTCACACTTAGATTCAAAATATTATGTACAATTGTAATCATGACATAATGATGACAATGAAAATTATGTTCCGAAGAGTGCATTTTAATAAAAACACATTATTACATCATTAGCAGGGAGAGTATAATGATAATAATGAAGGGAACCCAAGTGCGCCCTCAGTGTTCAACTGTCTAATTCAACTTCGTGATTAGAAAATTGACAATAAAAATGTTAAGTTTGGGGTCGCGACCTTTAGACTCGCTCTCTTTTCCATTTTTAGCTTGAGCAAGAGAGAGCACATTTAGTCTCTACAATAATAACAATACTCAGTTCTTATAAAGCACTTTTCACACCTAAAGGGCATTCCAAAGTTATCACTATTATTTTGACATGTAAGCAGAGCTAGGTTTGCAGTTATACTACCCATTTTACATGTGCTATACACATGTATTGTGGCACCTTGTAACGGTTTACAAAGTGCTGTGGCGCAAACTTAATGCAGCCTACAACTCCAGAAATGTCGCGGCAAACCCCTTCTCTTGAATACAAGCAAACTGGGTTGTTTTACGAGATCAGCAGATATACGTCCCATCTGGAGGACAGTCAAGTGTCTTGCCTAATGGTTAAGTGTCTTGCTTTAAGGACACAAGTGTCAAAACCAGGACTCCACACTCTGCTGGGCCCAATTTCATAGACCTGCTTAAGCAGAAAATAATGCTTAACAACTTCCTGCTAAGCAGAAATGAGCAGGATACCAGTCACAAATTGTACACATGACATGGTAGTTTGGCTGGTAACCTTATTCTGGTAAGCAAAATGTTGTTGTGCTTAGCAAATTTTTGTGCTTAAGCAGCTCTATGAAATTGGGCCCTGATCATAAACACCAGCGCTTTTGAGTCAAGTGCGCTTGACTGCTCGGACACGCCAACCCATCGTCATTTTTTCCCCCACCCTCTAGTTTTTAAGAAACACACCCATCTTACCGACCTGTGAAAATGTCATCAGAGTTAAAGTGATCCAGTGAGATTGTTAGGGTTCACAAAGTGCTTATTTCGCTTGCAACAATTGAAATAAAGCAATAGTGATTTGAGGAAGGTCGTCGACTGCTATTCTCTCGGCTTTTATTTCAGCGGTGAATCCTTGACATGTTTTGAAGAATTTGTCTGTGATTTAGAAAACAATAACATGGCTCCCTAGTGTGTGTAAGATGGCCCTTCCTTTCTTTTGTAGAGAGCGTTGGAAAGACAAGGACAGTATTGACCCCCTTGCACAGATGTCACACACGCGGATAGTGTCTGCTGCGCTCGTCGTTCTTTGGGTCAAACTGCACGTAAAAATGACGGAAAGTGTGTCCTGGCCGCCTAAAATGCACACTACACTGTACAACACCGAGGGACACTTGAATCCCCCAAATGGTGCAGTCAATGGCAGTCAATATTATTGTGATGATGATGTCAGGTGAATTAGGCGGTATCTGAATTGGCTGTTTTGGCTGCGACTGTTGATAAGGATGTTGCTAAGGGTGTCCTATTCTTCAATGCATGATGACGCGGAGAGCCGTAGCCGTAGCTGTAGCCGCTAGTTCAGACAAGGCCTACGGTCAATAAAGCTTTGAATACTCACAGCTCCTATGATCAGCGGGCTTAGTGCATCTCCAAGTAAATGACTGGACAGCATCTGCATCCCATTGCCGGATGACCGGCGTACTGGTATCAATACGTACTGCAATAAATCATACACATGGCATTACACACTCCATCTTGATTCTCGTACACACGAGTCTATGAAGACGATAGTGAGGCAGGCTTTGCCTTTATCAGTGACTGGCCAGCAGGGCCAACAGACCTTTATCATTGCTGCCACCATCTTGGTCATGTTCCCAGTATCCAACAGCAGTAATTGATGCTAATATTCATCGCACAAACAGGAACCAGACTATTGACCTTTCCAGCCTCGGTTTGGTTGCACTGATTTGAATGGGAGAAAATCAAGATGGCCGCAACATGAAAACGGTCTATTGGCTTGTTACTTCACTAGTCTGTCAGCTTTTGCACCTGTCCATACTGTATATTAAATAGGGATGCTTTTCAACACTGACAACTAGCCAGTACCAGAAAGTAAAAAGACACTTTTCTTTCTCATCTGAAACTATTGGAATTCCAAATTCACACTGAAAGCTCACAAAAAGAAAATGATATCAAGTAATAAACCACAAGGGAAACTGACTAGGTACATTTTTAAATGATTTGGGGTTGAACAAAGAAAACTTACTAGAGCGGGATTTGAACCAAGGACCTCTGGTTTAATGTGCCAGCATTCTACAACTCATCTAGCCCTATATCGGCGGTCTCCCTATTTCGTCGATATCTTTGTTCAGGGTGGCTTCTGACTGGCACCCCCGAACAAAGATACTGACAAAATCGGCAAACCGCAAATATATAGGGCTAGATAGCTCATATGGTAGAGCGCCGGCAAGGTTGTCGGTTCAAACCCCACTCTGATAAATTTGTCTTTGTTCAGCAACAAATTCAGCCCCAAATCATAAGGAAAACTAGTTATTTTCTGTTCTTTCTATTTTTTTTTTCTGTAACTTTTTCTTCTGTAGACATTTTTTGTTAAAACTTTTTGATTAAAAAAAACAAAACAAAAACAAAAATCAGTTGTTGCAAACTGCTTACCAGCCAAAATGAGCAATGGTTTAAGACCAATGGTATAAAATTGTAAATGGGCTCACATTTTGATCCTACATGTAGCAGAGTCGTTATATTAAATACTACATACAACCCTAGTGCAACAGAAGCAGCCAAGCATAAAGAAGTGACCAAAAAGAGAGAGGCAGTCAGAAAAAAAAGCACAAAAGATGAACACTTCATGTAGTATCATTATTACCATTAAAATGTCTGGTACAAGTGCCCAGTTGAGGAACAAGCACATCTCACCAAGGAAGACACAAACCTGTTGATAAATTGGGGAGAAAATATTAGATTTTACAAGAAATATTAAACTATTACAAAATAAATCTTTTCTGTTGATGAAACCAAGGGACCCTGAATAGCAATTAGCACTGTGACTCGTAGGCCTGAAGATACCTGTGAAGAGAAGATGATGAAGACATGTTTATGGCACAGTTTGGCAACCCTGGCCTGAGCTTCAGAAAGTGGTATTAAATTTGTTTTTGCAATTTTCAGTTTATCAGTTCAATATCAGATTTTGGACTGAAGGGAAGTTTTCTACCATGACCATTTTATCAAGATATATATATGTGAACATTTATATTTTCAATCTCAACAATGTCAAGCTCATGCTAAATGCCACAAAAAAAGAAAAGAAAAACAAATGCATTACACGTTTGTGATTTCCATCCGTTGAGTCAGCTTACCCAAGTAATTGTGACATAATTTGAGGCCAAGATAAGACCGAAGAAGAGGAAGGGAGCAGCTAGCAGATTCCCCAAGGCACATACTAAGGTGTCAGCCTTAGAGTTGAAACGCCTGTAAAACTGCGCTCCCATCGTTCCGACTGTCACGCCGCAGAAGCCAGCCGCACAGGTCACAGCACCAAAGATGAAGCTGACACTGAAATGATATATTGCAAATCGCACGCACAGAAAAACAGAGATCAAAATATGACAATGATAGATAAAATCGAGCCTCAAATTATTTAGTTGTGAAATTCAGGCCGGACGCTTCCAAAGCCATTGGAGGCACGTTTCCCTTTGAAATGTCCCAATAGAAAATGCCTTGGTGCCCTCGCCCTTCCTAAAAAAACGAAAACATCAGGCCTGGAAATTACATGATGTATTATTGATTACAGACTTCAGGGTTCTCGGTTTACTATGATTTCTAGGGTTTCCTTTTTAGCTACTGCTGCATTCCATTTCATTTTTGTGCATGCATGATTTTGTTCTCCTTCTTCAGGTATGGGGCAAGGGGGGGGGGGTAAAGTTCTGTCATTTTAGAATAAATTTTCACCATTCTTCAGTTGAATTTCTACTAATCTATTTACACTTGATGAAACTGAATATGGTTGACCAGCATCTTGCTGTTGACTTTTGCGAAGAACGAATGATCTTTGTGACCTAATGAATTTGACTGATCTTTTCCACAATGACTAAAGTATTGTCGTCAAGTTACTGAATCACAATTTGTCGATTGTTCGTGATTCATAATCATGGACGGTAAACCAATGTTCATGTGAGAGAGATTGGTTGTTGCCACCTTGGTATTTATGTCCCCTTTTGGGAACTGTGCCGACTTCCCTAGATGGGAAGATCATCCAAACAAACAAACAAACACCCCAACACCCCAACAAACAACCCAACACCCCAACAAACAACCCAACACCCCAACAAACAAACAAACACCCCAACACCCCAACAAACAACCCAACACCCCAACAAACAAACAAACACCCCAACACCCCAACAAACAACCCAACACCCCAACAAACAAACAAACAAACAAACAAACAAACAAAAACAACTCGACAATGAGGAAAATAACTTGGAGTAAGGAGCTTAATACTACATGTACTTGGGACAAGAATGTGTGTACTTACTTCTCACTAGGCTTGTCGTTGATTTGATAAACAAGCTCCATGAGTTTGACCATCCACAGGGCTAGTGCGCCGACCACCCACGCTATGGATGTAAAACCTAGGGTTATACACATGTATGTCTTGCTGCAAAAAACAACCACAAACAAAAAAACAACCAATTAGAAAGGCCATCAAAATTCTAACTACCAAAACGGTGCTGTTTGTGAAGGTAACTGCGATTCCTACAGACCTGATACTATAGTCTTGTAGAATGCAAGGGGCAAGACACTGGTGCTTTCCTTTGAACTTCCACAGCAGGGGTTGCGTATAGTGGCTCAAGTGTACACAGAACCAACTGTGTATCATCGATTGGTGTGTACATGTGTGGGTTAGCACACACACCGTTGTGGGGACTTTTACACAATGGAACAAAGGTCCCCACAACGTTTTTCTTTGTTAAACCGGGTCCCCACAAGGTAATTCTTTAGAAAAGGGAATAATAGAACAACAATAGCAAGTCCCCACAACTCTGCGTGCAAAAGACTGTGTGTACCGTGTATGTACGTACGCATTCCTCACATAATACCATTATGCAGGCCAGCATATTATATATTTCTATCATCCATAAAAACCTGTGACAATTTATCCATTCTGATTGGTCGAGAGGAGATCAAGTGGCGATGTTTAAACATGCGGTATAAACACAGTTATTTTATACACCTGGATGAAGAGAAGCATTTGATGGTTAAGTGTCTTACTCGTCAATACACACATAAATTTATTGCTATCTATGTGAGGACTTTCCTTTGTCCCTCTAACTTAACACTCTCCATAGACTAAGCGCATGAAAAAATGTGAGGACACAAAAATACAAAAGGATTCCAATGTGAGGACAGCATTGTTCCTTTTGTATTCCTTTGTTCTACTGTCCCCACTCTTATGGTATTACCATTACAACAAGTGTGGTGGCATTTACATCATAATAATAGATTTCTACTTTTCTTTTTCTTCTTCTTCACCCTTTCCCTTGCAGCTCCCACCTTTGGTTGTCATTACTGGTCAGCCCTCCTATTTTTGTCGTTACAAATGACTTCACTTACTTTTTAAGGAGAGCCCTGAGATCTTCAACGTAACTCTGGCTTGATATGGCGTGGTTTCCAGTTTCCGCTTGGCCTCTGCTTGGCTCCTTGATGACAACCATGATTGCTATCACACTCAAAACGCCAAGACCTGGTGTGATCTGACAGGTGTGACAAAACAGGAAAACAAATGTCATAAACTCAAACTATTCAAAGTTGCCAAGAATTAGTTTTACCTGGCGTGTCGTGGACGAGCAGTCTAGTCCCACAACCCAAAGTTCTGAAGGCTGTATCATCGGAGTCAGGAGTGTGGGTTTGATTCCCACTTACGATGCCTACATGTATGTCCCTGAACAAGGCAATCACCATAATTGCTTCTCTTAACCCAGGTGTATAAATGGGAACCTGGGAGGGCTGAGACAGTATTTTGTTGGACTAACCACTTATAGTGCTCATTTAAGCAGCTTGGTGCAATCTGCAGCCGACCATGAGAAACACTGGGGTAGACCCCTTCTCTTAATGATAAGTGCACTGGGTTCTTTAATCAGGCATGTGAGTGGGTAGTGAAAAAAACATTGAAAAAAAAAGCCCCAGAGAAATCTTTTGGTTGTGTAGCTGGTGTGGAGTGTGTAGAGCGTAGGGCCAACTTGGTACATGTATCTTGGCTGGGCCCCATTTTTTGCTGCAGATTTGAGGTCTAACATATCTAATGTTGAGCCCAAGTCCACAAATTTCCAATCCCTGGTTGCCTACAGTTTACACTGACTTCTGTTTCACTTTAACTTAATGTAAATGCCCGCAACGGCAAAGGATTGGGATTGACAGCAGAAAATTTTCCACTCATAAAACGTGCTGCATGCCAAAAAATTACCCAGACCTTCCAAATGACCAACTCAACTTGCAACAACTCCACCGCTGGAGCATGTGGAGACGCAGCACAGGGACTCCATTCAAGCCTTATACATCAGCATTTTTCAAATTGCACCCTTGCCAAAAACAAGAGGTAACATTTAAACAAATTGCTGATGGAGTCAAAGCCAGAAATGAGGCCACGGTTGTGAAAGACCGCAAGTATACTCACCCTAAGAGCCCATCTCCAGTCATTAAACGCGTCGGCTACTCCTTTTCCAGCAATATAACCAAGGCCACTGCGAACAAAATCACAGACACATAATGGAGACTCTTAGTTACCACATTGTCATTCGATTGGTGGAACATGTGTCAACCTTTTGCCATGTATACTGCCGCGACACTCCCCCATCGTTTGTCCAAACAAGGAAAGTTCTTGTCAGAATGAAAAAGGCGGTGGGGGTGAAAGACTTTCCATGTCAACATGTACGTTGTGTTTATTGTTTTTGCTTTGTTGTCTCTGTTTTGGTTCTATAGTTCTTTGAGTCGCTTTGTTCTATACTTTTTGTTCTTCTATTGTTGAGGACAAACAAATAATAATAATGATCAAACAGTGCCACAGATTGCCACTGCAGAAACTGGCCAAGGTTGAGAACCTTATCTCTTCCAACAGTAGCCCAAATTCCATTGCAATTGAGCACAGCCTAGTGGCTTACTCCAGTTTACCACTCTCATTGAAGCACTTTGGGCAATGGCTCTACTCTCTACATACGCATGTGTGTGTCTCATAATGCCAGTGTTGTGACATAGTGAGGTATTAGTTGGTCGTAGTTAATCAAGGGTTTCTAATGATGGGAAACAAAACAATGAGAATCGCGTGACTACTGCAACATGAATACTTGAGAGTTATAAAATTCACCTTCCAACTGGGATAGCAAAATAAAATAACATCAACATTTGAGTGCGTCGGTTACCAATGAACAGATCGCCGATGATGGTGCATGCAATGGTCGAGTAACTCGCCTCCCCTACTCCGACAAGGCCTCGTATCGCGACAAAAAATCCAAATTTCTGTGGGAATAAAAACAAAGACACATGTATGCGGGCATGTCGAGTAAAGGAATGCGACATGTCCATGTACTCACTGATCCGTCGCATTAATACTGCAAGGGCCTGATTTCATAAAGCTGGGGATTGGCGTATCATGGCCGAGCACTTTACATTAAGGATTCCAAGATCTGGTGTTGTCAGCAGCAGAGTGTGGGTTTGAATCTCGGTCATGATACTTGTGCCCTTGAGCAAGGCACCTAAGCATAATTGCCTCATAAAAAGTTGGGAAGGTAGTGCATTCTGCTCTACCAGCCAGGCTTCCAGTGGATGATACCCATGCCTACACATGTACATCCTTTAGGACTGTGAAGGGGGTAACCCTGTTCCAGTCCAGGGAGTAGGTTGCAACGTGCCCCTGGTGACAGCTGGTTTTGGGTTGTAATTATTTTCACTACCCCTAAGACACAATGTCTTGTTTGCACAACAAAGGATGAGGGTCTGGAATTGAGGATTACAAAATAATCTCTGGAAAAAGGAAGATTTGGAGCATGATTTCCAGTACCCTTTGTCCCTCTTTATGAGGAGAGAAAGGAAGTGTTACCACAGTGAGAATTTGCTTAGTGCACTCTTCACAATGGAATGTTCGGGCGTAATTATACGTCAACCGGTTGATGTCCCAACCAAAAGAGGACAACTCACAAAACTATTCAGACAAAACTGTCCAGCGTTTCTCAGTTTTTACAAGTTTTACGTCATCCCGCGTCAAGTGGTTGAAAAAATTGCTTGACGATTCAAACAGTGAGAATGTACTAATTTGTCTTCAGGAGTATTTTGAGTGTATAATCGGTTTGCGGTTAAACACCATGTGTATATCTACTTTGCTGTGTAGATGTGTTCTTTGGGCAGTTGGGAAGTGGAAACTAGGTCTTGCTTTTCATTCTACTGCCACGGAGTAGATATCGGAACTGTCCTGCTTATTAACTACTACCTGGGCTGAAGGTAGGAAATCGGCTGGGACTGCTACTTTCGCTTAGTGGATCGAGAGGACTTCTCGTTATTAACTTCACTGCCGCTGAGTGAGTTCTTAGTTGGTCTCAACAATTCCACTAGCCTGCTCTAGTCATCGTCAGGAGTATTTTGAGGTTTTTTTTAACCAAGTCGGCTAAATTAGCTTACTGAACTACAATCGGTGTAATAATATTACTCACATCTGCCGGAATGAATGAACCACAGAGTGTCATGGCCGCCCAAAACAGTATCCCGACTGACATGATGATTTTGCGCGGGTAACGGTCGCCAAGGTAGCCGAATACTGGTGACGTCAACATGTAACCGACGATGAATATCGTCTGGACTAACCCAGCTAAACTGTTGTTGTCCAATATATGGTAGGCTTTTTGTATCGCTTGGAGATTAGCTGCAGATGAAACAACAATGGGAATTAAAGTGTTATTATTATTGTTACATATTTCTGGTAATGAAACCAAGGACGCCTCATGAGGAAACCTGTTAACATGGTTAACAACGGTGCTTGTTACACGTGTGCATGTATGCGAAACAGAAACACTGGGGTTCACCCCAACTCTTCCAGGAAAAGTTTTGTGTTCCATACTGAAAGTGGTTCGGTAATAATCTGGCATCAATCACGTGGTTCTTACCGCACTGCCAACATGAAATAAGTGGATATCTTTACACATAATAACACTTCCACACATGCCAGAGTATACTTTTAATAACCGTAAGTATACAGTACTGCTGGCTGCTCTTAAGACAGGAAGGAAATTCATTTTCCAATTAATAGAGTCCTCATGCAAGGGGGGAAAAAATTACAAGTCTCTAACCTTCCTTGTTAAAATGGTGTAAAATGCCATTATATTCGATAACATTCCGGGGCAAAAGTTGACAACATCCAAAACATCTGAGAAAAAATGGGTCTGAACATTTTTTGTGCGGGGGTGATTTGGCTTATTCCTGACTTTCAATGATATTCATTCTAAACGGTCTTGAATCTGACATTGTGACTGAAAAGTCAGGAATGAACCAAATGTAGAGACCCATTTTCCTCAGAATGATGTCATTGGATGTTTTGGATGTTGTCAACTTCTGCCCCGGAAGGTTGTTGAAAACAATGGCAATTGACACCATTTTAATGGAGGTTACAGACTGACAGACCTCAAATGAGGACTTCATTTAACATGTTTAAAATGGAAAATAAGTACATCAGAAAATCCAATGTGACATTTCCCATCCTCTTAAAAATAAAATAGTGTCAAAACGTAACATATTTTTGGCATAGATTATTGTTATTGAGAAGAGCTTGGCCACGACACACAATGGCTTTGAACATTGTCATGATTGTTTGGCTTTACATTAGATACAACGTAATACACTTAATTTTTGAATTAGAAGTGGAAAACGTGGCGTGTAGTGGCCGAGCGGATAAGAGCACCGGACTCAAGCTCTGGTGTTTTCGACTCAGCAGAGTGTGGGTTCGAGTCCCGGTCGTGACACTTGTGTCCTTAAGCAAGACACTTAACCATTATTGCTTCGTCCTTCGGATGGGACATACATGTAAAGCCGTTGGCGTCGTGTCTTGTGTAACACAAGTAAAAGCACCAAGTGGACTTATCGAAAAGTGAAGGGGTTCGCCTCGGTGTTCCTGGTTTGATTGGCAGCATATCATATTGTGCCACAGCCAGACAGCACCTTGTAAACCATTACATGGTGCTATGTAAAGGAGTAGGTCTCACACTTTAAACGAAGCCCCACATACCTTGCAGGAAAATACTGAATGTTGAAGCGCCTTGAGCGTCACTGAGTGACGGATATGAGCGCTATATAAGAAGCCATTATTATTATTATTATTATTATTGTTAAAACAACTTTCTTGGGACTCACCAGCAATTGTAAATCGATCCACATAGTTGAGCAGGTTGACCAAGAAGAGGATAATGGTGGCCGCATACGCTCTTGCCCCGGGTGCTACTATTGGCTGCTGGCTGTTGCTGCCCGGCAGTGTGGAGTTGGCTATCTCTCGTGGGATTACAGATATAACGTTGGGGTCAACGATCGGGGTGGGAGACGGAGGCTCTAACAATGGCTCTGTCTCGTTGTCTTTCCTGAGGGGCATGTTGACCCGGAGGATACCGGCCAAGCGGTGGAATAACGGCACAAAATCAAAACCTGTCACATGAAATAAAGAGTAACTCAATAAAAACTGGGGTGGTGGTTAGTGCATTTTTCTTTTGGGATGCAGGGCACATTTCTGCCCCTAGATCACCATGTAACCCTTTCAAGGCGTTACAAATGACATTGGTTACAATGAGTTGGATTGGAAAAAAAAGTTGAGATGGCATTGGCCACACCATGGTCAAGGTCTATAGGCATTCAAAGATGGCCCAACCAAAATCACTCATGCTTTGCACTCAACAGTGAGGTAAACCTGGATTCCACACTTTCCTGTCACTGTATTACAAGTGTGATCAATCAGTGCCACAGATTGCCACTGCAGAAATTGACTAAGGTTGAGAACCTTACATGTACATGTAAATCTCTTCCTGCTATTGAGCACAGCACAGGTGGCTTCCCAAGTTGACCAAGTCATTGAAGCACCTTGGACTATACATGTAGAGCATTCTGAAGTGCCTCAAAATGCCACTGTTGTGGCATCATGAGGTACATTTCATTTCACTTTCTCTCTTCTTCGCTCCCTGTCTTCCTATTCCTATTCCTAATGTTTTCATTCCTTTAAAGCGCTTAGAGACTTAAATTTATTTTTTGTGATTATGCGCTATATAAAAATTGTTTATTATTATTATTATTATTACATTGTACACTGGTTGTTGGTTTTCTTGAGAACCACTGATACAACCTGTAGGAGGGTTAAAATGTTGAGAAGAAATTCTTCAACAAAATTTGCATAAAAATGTTAACACTATGGTCCATCCAAGGTCAAATTAAGGGACATGATCAAGAGCTGCATGTTGCAAAATGAGAAAGAAAAACATCAAAGTTCTCCAAACAATTTGTAATCTTTTGTTTTTGTTTTTGTTACTCTCTCTGTTTTTTGTTTGGTTTTTATGCGCCTCGGAATAAGTTTAGTCTTAGATAGATGGCGCTTTACAAGTTTTTATTATTATTATTATTATTATTATGATACTGGGCCCCTTCTTTGTACATGTATTTTACAAAATGGCAAATCAGGGAGACGAAGTCCACGCAATAGTCCTCAAAGTGGAATTTCCCATCTTGGTTAGGCTACCATGTACTTTTCACAATTGGTGAACTTCATTTCCTTTTCCCTTGTGTGTAACAACTGGTTTTGTATTCAATCTGTTTGTTTGAAATGAAAGCTGCCATGAAAGCTGCTACATGTATTTCCTTGTTGTCATCCTGTCTGAATAAATAACATTGTCAGTCTCGAGACTGGTCTTGAGACCAATTTGATCTGTCTTTGGTCTTGGTTCTCGGGTGTCGGTCTTGGTCTCGGTACCCTGTGGTCTCGGTCTTGGTCTTGGTCTACATTGGTCTAGGTCTCATACAAACCATTACTTTTTTAGATGTACATTTTACAATGTACACATGACCAATGATTTGCTTGAAGAATTTTTTTTATTTTGGTGTAACTTCCTGATTTTGGGGATTTTATTTATTTTCATATCTCCCCTTTTTAGGATATAATTATACAAACTTTCCATCCAAGAAATTACAGTAGTTGGTCATGTTGGTATAGAATTATTGCTTAAAAGCCATTTTCTTAATATTTAGTAAACATTTTAATGACAGTAAAAAAAAAAGCAAAACAAAAAAGATGCTGGTCAGCCTTACATATTAATTGTCAAATTTTAGGCCTATACTCTTTAGTTCTTTTGTTGGCTTCAGAACCTCTGCGAACGCGCTTTATACCCAAGATTGGTCCAATGGTGGAGGATCTTGTAGTTTGATGGGGGCAACTTTGCTTCAGGGCAAAATTGTCCGGGCAAGTTGAAGGTTGTTACTTGCCAGGACGAGCTTGTTTGGTGGCGACATTGTTTATTTTTGGTTTATTTATTTTTTTTATGAGAGATCGTCTAACACGACAAGGTCTATCGGCCACTTTAGGGTTCACTGATTTGGACTATCGACCCAAATCAGCTGCCACCAGGGGAACGTTGGGACCTACTCCTGGGGCTGAAACAAGGTAATCACCCCCTTAGGCATGTAGGGGCATGTGTATCATTCACTATGAGCCTGGTTGGTCCCAGCAGAATGCACTACCTACCCAACTTTTTACAAAGCAATTATGATTAAGCAACTTGCTCAAGAGCACAAGTGCCATGACCGGGTATTGAACGCACACTCTGCTGCTGACAACACCAGAGCTTGGGTCCGGTGAACTAGACAGCTCGGCCACGACACGCCACATGACTTTGTTAGGGGCAAGCTTACTCTGACTGAAGGGGCGAAATGAGCGGCTTCAATAATATGGGAAGGGCATTCTACTCTAGCACGAGTAATGGATTTATACATCATACATGTGCCTGCTTCCATCATATTTTGCCACACATACAACAAATGTATATATACATGATGCATTATGTGACCAAATTAAAATAATGTGATGTATGTACATGTACTTGACACGTGTTCTACCACCATTCCCCATGGAGGAAGGAATATTTCCTTCCTCCATGCATTCCTAATCAATGACAAAAGAAAACATTACAAATTACATTGTACATTTAAAAGTATAACTAATACAGTCATTTGACCAGTTCGGGATCACTTTTTGAATTCACATTGTTTTTGGTTGCAATCTCTTTGACATTTTAAACAAAAAAGTTTATCAGTTTACCTAAACATGTTATAAAACTCACCAAGTATCCACTGACAAAAAAAGATTAGTACTTTTGAAGAGGCTTTGAGAAAAGTATTGTCACCTGTTTGACCAGTTCAGGATCAGTTGATTCTATTCTGAATCAGTAGCTTGCCCTCTATTGCAAACCAATACTCCCATTCATAAAACTGTCTCTCAAGGACACAGACTTCACAAGTGTGTTGGCATGGACATGGACTTCCTTTCTCCAGAGAATTTCATGCAAGTGTATTCAACAGCAGCGCAAAAATCCAGCAACGAAAACACAAAACAACAGCAAAGGCAAATGAAAAGGTGAAGCACGCCTAAAAGCAACATTGACCCAAATATCTATTCTTACAGTCGCAATTTCCTCCTCCAAGTTTCATTTTCTCACAAAAAAACAATATTCCTACAAGAATTTGTTGAAGAAATGTATCTTAAAAGCAACAAATAAACTTTCGACTGCAGCAGTAAGATTTTACCTCACTGAGTGCGGCACCATTTGACGCAATGAGAGATGCTGAGTAGTGAGTGATCCCGAACTGGTCAAGGGTACGATGCCCCCCAAAAGACGATTTCGGTAATTTCGTCTCCTCAAAAAAACAAGACGACTGCTCAGTATTTACCTGAAATATTTTAAACATATTCTAAGCATTTAACATAAATTGTATTCGCCCTGGCGTTCATATTTTAAAGGTGAGAAGTTTTAACAGCGTTTTTCAACCAACATTTTTTTTTATAATAATGATCAAAATCGCAGACAAACTTCAAGAAAATGGCTATAATTTATTTGTTGATGAAGTTTGGAACCTTATTTTGGGTTTGTTGGTTTATATTACATGTTATTCTTCACATGTATCAACAGAAATTGGTAATGTGAGAAGTAACTTAATTATGGGGTTGTTGCAAAGTTGAAGTGATCCCGAACTGGTCAATGATCCCGAACTGGTCAAATAACTGTATTTATAACCTTTACCTTTTAATTATTAATAGGCGGGCTAATAGTATTATATTTGAATGTTATTATAATTTATATTATTATTTTAAAATAAAATAACAACTAAAAAAACAAATTCTTTTGACATTTTGACTTGAGTAATTCAGACATGTCAGACTTGTGTGTATAAAATTAAAAAACCAATGTAAATCATTACCCCAGTACTAAAAAGGTAAACCAATAAATCATAACTTTGTTTCCTACAATTTATACAAAGTCTGCACATGGGGGAGGAAGGAAATGCCCCAAGGTTCCCATTTCTTCCCCACTCACTTCCGTGGTGGACTTCACTTACCGATTTGTTATTGACAATTGTCAAGTCAATCTTACTCCCCTGCCGCGCAGTCACACTCACAGTCGCACACAGTCAGACAGTTACGGTGCACCGTTCTTAAAAACAATCATCAAAAGTGCACTGCTAAGCGAGTAAAATACTTCACTCATGAATCTGTGAATCCTAAGCAATGACGTGAAACTGAAAACATGGACATTCCATTGCAGTAAAAACGACGTAAAAACACACTGTCTATTTTCGGAGCAGTGTAAATAAAAACATTATGATAAATATCTCACAAACATGCACGTGACATGTGATTAAAACGATCAACTGGGAATGAGCTAGCACAGTATTGGGCCCGAAATAGCCAGCCGCGTATTCGCGGAACGGCCAGCCGCGTATTCACGAAATTAGAACACATGAAGTACAGGGAGGTGACAAATTGGCTCATTTGGCTCATTTCTGTCGGCGAATCCGTAACTTTATCCGAACGAATACTAAAATTCTAGCCATAACTTGCAGATTTTCATTATATAATATTGAAATGTTGTAGCTATTAATCATTAAAAAGCAATAAACAAAAACAAGTCGCTAAATAACAAAAAAATTAGCCGCAAACACGGAGACAATGTGCGTGTGTTATGTCAACGTTTTTTTATGCAGTTTAAATACTATAACATAGTTTGAAAAGAGTTTGTACCCTTCGTTATGAATAAAAGTGGAAGTTTTAGCCCAAAATCTTGAAGACTGATACACTGGGCATACCACATTTTTGAGCTGGCTAATTTGGTCCACCAATTAGTTCTTAATTAACCACAGTTAAACAGACGCCATTTTCTATATATAACAGGCACAAATGCATATGCGGTTGAGACAACTACCTCTTGTAAAGAATTTGTACCCTTCATTATGATTAAAAGTGGAAGTTTTAGTTCAGAATCTTGAACACTGATACACTGGGCACACCAAATTTTTGAGCTGGCTAATTTGGTCCACAAATTAGTTCTTAATTAACCACAGCTAAACAGACGCCATTTTCTAAATATAACAGGCATATTTGCATTTGCCGTTGAGTAAGCTACCTCTTTAAATTAAAATTACAATTCACCATAAACAAAATAACTCCCTTATTGCCTCCCAATCAAAACTACGAAAAGGTTAATGTTCAACTTATAGAACAACGCATACAAAGGACAAGTAATCAATAAGATTAACCCTTTAATCTCATGAATTTTATTAAATTTCTGAACATTAAGTAAGCATCAAAATAAATAATAACATGTTATAAAATTATCTGCAAAAATTACTATTGTTCCATATATATATTTATTTCCAATTTTATCTTGTTACCGGGAGGACAGTCAGAGCAACTAAATACGAAGAGTAGGTCGTGGTAGTGCTTAGTACAAGACCCCGGTTCGAAGCGCAGCATTTAAACAATTTTTTGTTACTGTTGTGTAACAAACTATTTATAACGTAAATATACAGCACAATTTATGAGCTGGCCAGTTAGCGCAAGTGGATAAATTAGGGTAGTGCAAGTCGCAAGACCCTGGTTCGAGCCCCCGGCGGATATCCGTTTTTTTTTATCTTACTATAAAAGGTAAGAAATATTTATATCTAAAATAAAGCAAACTCTAGTAGATCAGTCAGTTAGCAAAACTGGTTAAGTGATGGTCTTACATATCGCAAGACCCGAGTTCGAGCCCAGGTAGGCTCAAACCAATGAACTGATTTCTTTTTACCTTCATAAAAAGTTAAGTTGACACTATATATTGGAACAAACCAGAGGGTGGTGGTGGGCAGTAACTTAGCGCAGAGGTAGGACGAGCGACTACAAGAGAGAAGGTGAGAGGTTCGAGTCACGGTGCTGCAACTGCAACTGGGCACCCAGGTGCTGCAACTGCAACTGGGCACCCAGGTGCTGCAACTGCAACTGGGCACCCAGGTGCTGCAACTGCAACTGGGCACCCAGGTGCTGCAACTGCAACTGGGCACCCAGGTGCTGCAACTGCAACTGGGCACCCAGGTGCTGCAACTGCAACTGGGCACCCAGGTGCTGCAACTGCAACTGGGCACCCAGGTGCTGCAACTGCAACTGGGCACCCAGGTGCTGCAACTGCAACTGGGCACCCAGGTGCTGCAACTGCAACTGGGCACCCAGGTGCTGCAACTGCAACTGGGCACCCAGGTGCTGCAACTGCAACTGGGCACCCAGGTGCTGCAACTGCAACTGGGCACCCAGGTGCTGCAACTGCAACTGGGCACCCAGGTGCTGCAACTGCAACTGGGCACCCAGGTGCTGCAACTGCAACTGGGCACCCAGGTGCTGCAACTGCAACTGGGCACCCAGGTGCTGCAACTGCAACTGGGCACCCAGGTGCTGCAACTGCAACTGGGCACCCAGGTGCTGCAACTGCAACTGGGCACCCAGGTGCTGCAACTGCAACTGGGCACCCAGGTGCTGCAACTGCAACTGGGCACCCAGGTGCTGCAACTGCAACTGGGCACCCAGGTGCTGCAACTGCAACTGGGCACCCAGGTGCTGCAACTGCAACTGGGCACCCAGGTGCTGCAACTGCAACTGGGCACCCAGGTGCTGCAACTGCAACTGGGCACCCAGGTGCTGCAACTGCAACTGGGCACCCAGGTGCTGCAACTGCAACTGGGCACCCAGGTGCTGCAACTGCAACTGGGCACCCAGGTGCTGCAACTGCAACTGGGCACCCAGGTGCTGCAACTGCAACTGGGCACCCAGGTGCTGCAACTGCAACTGGGCACCCAGGTGCTGCAACTGCAACTGGGCACCCAGGTGCTGCAACTGCAACTGGGCACCCAGGTGCTGCAACTGCAACTGGGCACCCAGGTGCTGCAACTGCAACTGGGCACCCAGGTGCTGCAACTGCAACTGGGCACCCAGGTGCTGCAACTGCAACTGGGCACCCAGGTGCTGCAACTGCAACTGGGCACCCAGGTGCTGCAACTGCAACTGGGCACCCAGGTGCTGCAACTGCAACTGGGCACCCAGGTGCTGCAACTGCAACTGGGCACCCAGGTGCTGCAACTGCAACTGGGCACCCAGGTGCTGCAACTGCAACTGGGCACCCAGGTGCTGCAACTGCAACTGGGCACCCAGGTGCTGCAACTGCAACTGGGCACCCAGGTGCTGCAACTGCAACTGGGCACCCAGGTGCTGCAACTGCAACTGGGCACCCAGGTGCTGCAACTGCAACTGGGCACCCAGGTGCTGCAACTGCAACTGGGCACCCAGGTGCTGCAACTGCAACTGGGCACCCAGGTGCTGCAACTGCAACTGGGCACCCAGGTGCTGCAACTGCAACTGGGCACCCAGGTGCTGCAACTGCAACTGGGCACCCAGGTGCTGCAACTGCAACTGGGCACCCAGGTGCTGCAACTGCAACTGGGCACCCAGGTGCTGCAACTGCAACTGGGCACCCAGGTGCTGCAACTGCAACTGGGCACCCAGGTGCTGCAACTGCAACTGGGCACCCAGGTGCTGCAACTGCAACTGGGCACCCAGGTGCTGCAACTGCAACTGGGCACCCAGGTGCTGCAACTGCAACTGGGCACCCAGGTGCTGCAACTGCAACTGGGCACCCAGGTGCTGCAACTGCAACTGGGCACCCAGGTGCTGCAACTGCAACTGGGCACCCAGGTGCTGCAACTGCAACTGGGCACCCAGGTGCTGCAACTGCAACTGGGCACCCAGGTGCTGCAACTGCAACTGGGCACCCAGGTGCTGCAACTGCAACTGGGCACCCAGGTGCTGCAACTGCAACTGGGCACCCAGGTGCTGCAACTGCAACTGGGCACCCAGGTGCTGCAACTGCAACTGGGCACCCAGGTGCTGCAACTGCAACTGGGCACCCAGGTGCTGCAACTGCAACTGGGCACCCAGGTGCTGCAACTGCAACTGGGCACCCAGGTGCTGCAACTGCAACTGGGCACCCAGGTGCTGCAACTGCAACTGGGCACCCAGGTGCTGCAACTGCAACTGGGCACCCAGGTGCTGCAACTGCAACTGGGCACCCAGGTGCTGCAACTGCAACTGGGCACCCAGGTGCTGCAACTGCAACTGGGCACCCAGGTGCTGCAACTGCAACTGGGCACCCAGGTGCTGCAACTGCAACTGGGCACCCAGGTGCTGCAACTGCAACTGGGCACCCAGGTGCTGCAACTGCAACTGGGCACCCAGGTGCTGCAACTGCAACTGGGCACCCAGGTGCTGCAACTGCAACTGGGCACCCAGGTGCTGCAACTGCAACTGGGCACCCAGGTGCTGCAACTGCAACTGGGCACCCAGGTGCTGCAACTGCAACTGGGCACCCAGGTGCTGCAACTGCAACTGGGCACCCAGGTGCTGCAACTGCAACTGGGCACCCAGGTGCTGCAACTGCAACTGGGCACCCAGGTGCTGCAACTGCAACTGGGCACCCAGGTGCTGCAACTGCAACTGGGCACCCAGGTGCTGCAACTGCAACTGGGCACCCAGGTGCTGCAACTGCAACTGGGCACCCAGGTGCTGCAACTGCAACTGGGCACCCAGGTGCTGCAACTGCAACTGGGCACCCAGGTGCTGCAACTGCAACTGGGCACCCAGGTGCTGCAACTGCAACTGGGCACCCAGGTGCTGCAACTGCAACTGGGCACCCAGGTGCTGCAACTGCAACTGGGCACCCAGGTGCTGCAACTGCAACTGGGCACCCAGGTGCTGCAACTGCAACTGGGCACCCAGGTGCTGCAACTGCAACTGGGCACCCAGGTGCTGCAACTGCAACTGGGCACCCAGGTGCTGCAACTGCAACTGGGCACCCAGGTGCTGCAACTGCAACTGGGCACCCAGGTGCTGCAACTGCAACTGGGCACCCAGGTGCTGCAACTGCAACTGGGCACCCAGGTGCTGCAACTGCAACTGGGCACCCAGGTGCTGCAACTGCAACTGGGCACCCAGGTGCTGCAACTGCAACTGGGCACCCAGGTGCTGCAACTGCAACTGGGCACCCAGGTGCTGCAACTGCAACTGGGCACCCAGGTGCTGCAACTGCAACTGGGCACCCAGGTGCTGCAACTGCAACTGGGCACCCAGGTGCTGCAACTGCAACTGGGCACCCAGGTGCTGCAACTGCAACTGGGCACCCAGGTGCTGCAACTGCAACTGGGCACCCAGGTGCTGCAACTGCAACTGGGCACCCAGGTGCTGCAACTGCAACTGGGCACCCAGGTGCTGCAACTGCAACTGGGCACCCAGGTGCTGCAACTGCAACTGGGCACCCAGGTGCTGCAACTGCAACTGGGCACCCAGGTGCTGCAACTGCAACTGGGCACCCAGGTGCTGCAACTGCAACTGGGCACCCAGGTGCTGCAACTGCAACTGGGCACCCAGGTGCTGCAACTGCAACTGGGCACCCAGGTGCTGCAACTGCAACTGGGCACCCAGGTGCTGCAACTGCAACTGGGCACCCAGGTGCTGCAACTGCAACTGGGCACCCAGGTGCTGCAACTGCAACTGGGCACCCAGGTGCTGCAACTGCAACTGGGCACCCAGGTGCTGCAACTGCAACTGGGCACCCAGGTGCTGCAACTGCAACTGGGCACCCAGGTGCTGCAACTGCAACTGGGCACCCAGGTGCTGCAACTGCAACTGGGCACCCAGGTGCTGCAACTGCAACTGGGCACCCAGGTGCTGCAACTGCAACTGGGCACCCAGGTGCTGCAACTGCAACTGGGCACCCAGGTGCTGCAACTGCAACTGGGCACCCAGGTGCTGCAACTGCAACTGGGCACCCAGGTGCTGCAACTGCAACTGGGCACCCAGGTGCTGCAACTGCAACTGGGCACCCAGGTGCTGCAACTGCAACTGGGCACCCAGGTGCTGCAACTGCAACTGGGCACCCAGGTGCTGCAACTGCAACTGGGCACCCAGGTGCTGCAACTGCAACTGGGCACCCAGGTGCTGCAACTGCAACTGGGCACCCAGGTGCTGCAACTGCAACTGGGCACCCAGGTGCTGCAACTGCAACTGGGCACCCAGGTGCTGCAACTGCAACTGGGCACCCAGGTGCTGCAACTGCAACTGGGCACCCAGGTGCTGCAACTGCAACTGGGCACCCAGGTGCTGCAACTGCAACTGGGCACCCAGGTGCTGCAACTGCAACTGGGCACCCAGGTGCTGCAACTGCAACTGGGCACCCAGGTGCTGCAACTGCAACTGGGCACCCAGGTGCTGCAACTGCAACTGGGCACCCAGGTGCTGCAACTGCAACTGGGCACCCAGGTGCTGCAACTGCAACTGGGCACCCAGGTGCTGCAACTGCAACTGGGCACCCAGGTGCTGCAACTGCAACTGGGCACCCAGGTGCTGCAACTGCAACTGGGCACCCAGGTGCTGCAACTGCAACTGGGCACCCAGGTGCTGCAACTGCAACTGGGCACCCAGGTGCTGCAACTGCAACTGGGCACCCAGGTGCTGCAACTGCAACTGGGCACCCAGGTGCTGCAACTGCAACTGGGCACCCAGGTGCTGCAACTGCAACTGGGCACCCAGGTGCTGCAACTGCAACTGGGCACCCAGGTGCTGCAACTGCAACTGGGCACCCAGGTGCTGCAACTGCAACTGGGCACCCAGGTGCTGCAACTGCAACTGGGCACCCAGGTGCTGCAACTGCAACTGGGCACCCAGGTGCTGCAACTGCAACTGGGCACCCAGGTGCTGCAACTGCAACTGGGCACCCAGGTGCTGCAACTGCAACTGGGCACCCAGGTGCTGCAACTGCAACTGGGCACCCAGGTGCTGCAACTGCAACTGGGCACCCAGGTGCTGCAACTGCAACTGGGCACCCAGGTGCTGCAACTGCAACTGGGCACCCAGGTGCTGCAACTGCAACTGGGCACCCAGGTGCTGCAACTGCAACTGGGCACCCAGGTGCTGCAACTGCAACTGGGCACCCAGGTGCTGCAACTGCAACTGGGCACCCAGGTGCTGCAACTGCAACTGGGCACCCAGGTGCTGCAACTGCAACTGGGCACCCAGGTGCTGCAACTGCAACTGGGCACCCAGGTGCTGCAACTGCAACTGGGCACCCAGGTGCTGCAACTGCAACTGGGCACCCAGGTGCTGCAACTGCAACTGGGCACCCAGGTGCTGCAACTGCAACTGGGCACCCAGGTGCTGCAACTGCAACTGGGCACCCAGGTGCTGCAACTGCAACTGGGCACCCAGGTGCTGCAACTGCAACTGGGCACCCAGGTGCTGCAACTGCAACTGGGCACCCAGGTGCTGCAACTGCAACTGGGCACCCAGGTGCTGCAACTGCAACTGGGCACCCAGGTGCTGCAACTGCAACTGGGCACCCAGGTGCTGCAACTGCAACTGGGCACCCAGGTGCTGCAACTGCAACTGGGCACCCAGGTGCTGCAACTGCAACTGGGCACCCAGGTGCTGCAACTGCAACTGGGCACCCAGGTGCTGCAACTGCAACTGGGCACCCAGGTGCTGCAACTGCAACTGGGCACCCAGGTGCTGCAACTGCAACTGGGCACCCAGGTGCTGCAACTGCAACTGGGCACCCAGGTGCTGCAACTGCAACTGGGCACCCAGGTGCTGCAACTGCAACTGGGCACCCAGGTGCTGCAACTGCAACTGGGCACCCAGGTGCTGCAACTGCAACTGGGCACCCAGGTGCTGCAACTGCAACTGGGCACCCAGGTGCTGCAACTGCAACTGGGCACCCAGGTGCTGCAACTGCAACTGGGCACCCAGGTGCTGCAACTGCAACTGGGCACCCAGGTGCTGCAACTGCAACTGGGCACCCAGGTGCTGCAACTGCAACTGGGCACCCAGGTGCTGCAACTGCAACTGGGCACCCAGGTGCTGCAACTGCAACTGGGCACCCAGGTGCTGCAACTGCAACTGGGCACCCAGGTGCTGCAACTGCAACTGGGCACCCAGGTGCTGCAACTGCAACTGGGCACCCAGGTGCTGCAACTGCAACTGGGCACCCAGGTGCTGCAACTGCAACTGGGCACCCAGGTGCTGCAACTGCAACTGGGCACCCAGGTGCTGCAACTGCAACTGGGCACCCAGGTGCTGCAACTGCAACTGGGCACCCAGGTGCTGCAACTGCAACTGGGCACCCAGGTGCTGCAACTGCAACTGGGCACCCAGGTGCTGCAACTGCAACTGGGCACCCAGGTGCTGCAACTGCAACTGGGCACCCAGGTGCTGCAACTGCAACTGGGCACCCAGGTGCTGCAACTGCAACTGGGCACCCAGGTGCTGCAACTGCAACTGGGCACCCAGGTGCTGCAACTGCAACTGGGCACCCAGGTGCTGCAACTGCAACTGGGCACCCAGGTGCTGCAACTGCAACTGGGCACCCAGGTGCTGCAACTGCAACTGGGCACCCAGGTGCTGCAACTGCAACTGGGCACCCAGGTGCTGCAACTGCAACTGGGCACCCAGGTGCTGCAACTGCAACTGGGCACCCAGGTGCTGCAACTGCAACTGGGCACCCAGGTGCTGCAACTGCAACTGGGCACCCAGGTGCTGCAACTGCAACTGGGCACCCAGGTGCTGCAACTGCAACTGGGCACCCAGGTGCTGCAACTGCAACTGGGCACCCAGGTGCTGCAACTGCAACTGGGCACCCAGGTGCTGCAACTGCAACTGGGCACCCAGGTGCTGCAACTGCAACTGGGCACCCAGGTGCTGCAACTGCAACTGGGCACCCAGGTGCTGCAACTGCAACTGGGCACCCAGGTGCTGCAACTGCAACTGGGCACCCAGGTGCTGCAACTGCAACTGGGCACCCAGGTGCTGCAACTGCAACTGGGCACCCAGGTGCTGCAACTGCAACTGGGCACCCAGGTGCTGCAACTGCAACTGGGCACCCAGGTGCTGCAACTGCAACTGGGCACCCAGGTGCTGCAACTGCAACTGGGCACCCAGGTGCTGCAACTGCAACTGGGCACCCAGGTGCTGCAACTGCAACTGGGCACCCAGGTGCTGCAACTGCAACTGGGCACCCAGGTGCTGCAACTGCAACTGGCACCCAGGTGCTGCAACTGCAACTGGGCACCCAGGTGCTGCAACTGCAACTGGGCACCCAGGTGCTGCAACTGCAACTGGGCACCCAGGTGCTGCAACTGCAACTGGGCACCCAGGTGCTGCAACTGCAACTGGGCACCCAGGTGCTGCAACTGCAACTGGGCACCCAGGTGCTGCAACTGCAACTGGGCACCCAGGTGCTGCAACTGCAACTGGGCACCCGTGCTGCAACTGCAACTGGGCACCCAGGTGCTGCAACTGCAACTGGGCACCCAGGTGCTGCAACTGCAACTGGGCACCCTGGTGCTGCAACTGCAACTACTGGGCACCCAGGTGCTGCAACTGCAACTGGGCACCCAGGTGCTGCAACTGCAACTGGGCACCCAGGTGCTGCAACTGCAACTGGGCACCCAGGTGCTGCAACTGCAACTGGGCACCCAGGTGCTGCAACTGCAACTGGGCACCCAGGTGCTGCAACTGCAACTGGGCACCCAGGTGCTGCAACTGCAACTGGGCACCCAGGTGCTGCAACTGCAACTGGGCACCCAGGTGCTGCAACTGCAACTGGGCACCCAGGTGCTGCAACTGCAACTGGGCACCCAGGTGCTGCAACTGCAACTGGGCACCCAGGTGCTGCAACTGCAACTGGGCACCCAGGTGCTGCAACTGCAACTGGGCACCCAGGTGCTGCAACTGCAACTGGGCACCCAGGTGCTGCAACTGCAACTGGGCACCCA
The DNA here is from genome assembly GCA_023634235.1 of Pisaster brevispinus. Taxonomy (NCBI): domain Eukaryota; kingdom Metazoa; phylum Echinodermata; class Asteroidea; order Forcipulatida; family Asteriidae; genus Pisaster; species Pisaster brevispinus. The sequence goes on along the minus strand of JAMKCF010000003.1, from coordinate 22,915,428 downwards.
GGTGCTGCAACTGCAACTGGGCACCCAGGTGCTGCAACTGCAACTGGGCACCCAGGTGCTGCAACTGCAACTGGGCACCCAGGTGCTGCAACTGCAACTGGGCACCCAGGTGCTGCAACTGCAACTGGGCACCCAGGTGCTGCAACTGCAACTGGGCACCCAGGTGCTGCAACTGCAACTGGGCACCCAGGTGCTGCAACTGCAACTGGGCACCCAGGTGCTGCAACTGCAACTGGGCACCCAGGTGCTGCAACTGCAACTGGGCACCCAGGTGCTGCAACTGCAACTGGGCACCCAGGTGCTGCAACTGCAACTGGGCACCCAGGTGCTGCAACTGCAACTGGGCACCCAGGTGCTGCAACTGCAACTGGGCACCCAGGTGCTGCAACTGCAACTGGGCACCCAGGTGCTGCAACTGCAACTGGGCACCCAGGTGCTGCAACTGCAACTGGGCACCCAGGTGCTGCAACTGCAACTGGGCACCCAGGTGCTGCAACTGCAACTGGGCACCCAGGTGCTGCAACTGCAACTGGGCACCCAGGTGCTGCAACTGCAACTGGGCACCCAGGTGCTGCAACTGCAACTGGGCACCCAGGTGCTGCAACTGCAACTGGGCACCCAGGTGCTGCAACTGCAACTGGGCACCCAGGTGCTGCAACTGCAACTGGGCACCCAGGTGCTGCAACTGCAACTGGGCACCCAGGTGCTGCAACTGCAACTGGGCACCCAGGTGCTGCAACTGCAACTGGGCACCCAGGTGCTGCAACTGCAACTGGGCACCCAGGTGCTGCAACTGCAACTGGGCACCCAGGTGCTGCAACTGCAACTGGGCACCCAGGTGCTGCAACTGCAACTGGGCACCCAGGTGCTGCAACTGCAACTGGGCACCCAGGTGCTGCAACTGCAACTGGGCACCCAGGTGCTGCAACTGCAACTGGGCACCCAGGTGCTGCAACTGCAACTGGGCACCCAGGTGCTGCAACTGCAACTGGGCACCCAGGTGCTGCAACTGCAACTGGGCACCCAGGTGCTGCAACTGCAACTGGGCACCCAGGTGCTGCAACTGCAACTGGGCACCCAGGTGCTGCAACTGCAACTGGGCACCCAGGTGCTGCAACTGCAACTGGGCACCCAGGTGCTGCAACTGCAACTGGGCACCCAGGTGCTGCAACTGCAACTGGGCACCCAGGTGCTGCAACTGCAACTGGGCACCCAGGTGCTGCAACTGCAACTGGGCACCCAGGTGCTGCAACTGCAACTGGGCACCCAGGTGCTGCAACTGCAACTGGGCACCCAGGTGCTGCAACTGCAACTGGGCACCCAGGTGCTGCAACTGCAACTGGGCACCCAGGTGCTGCAACTGCAACTGGGCACCCAGGTGCTGCAACTGCAACTGGGCACCCAGGTGCTGCAACTGCAACTGGGCACCCAGGTGCTGCAACTGCAACTGGGCACCCAGGTGCTGCAACTGCAACTGGGCACCCAGGTGCTGCAACTGCAACTGGGCACCCAGGTGCTGCAACTGCAACTGGGCACCCAGGTGCTGCAACTGCAACTGGGCACCCAGGTGCTGCAACTGCAACTGGGCACCCAGGTGCTGCAACTGCAACTGGGCACCCAGGTGCTGCAACTGCAACTGGGCACCCAGGTGCTGCAACTGCAACTGGGCACCCAGGTGCTGCAACTGCAACTGGGCACCCAGGTGCTGCAACTGCAACTGGGCACCCAGGTGCTGCAACTGCAACTGGGCACCCAGGTGCTGCAACTGCAACTGGGCACCCAGGTGCTGCAACTGCAACTGGGCACCCAGGTGCTGCAACTGCAACTGGGCACCCAGGTGCTGCAACTGCAACTGGGCACCCAGGTGCTGCAACTGCAACTGGGCACCCAGGTGCTGCAACTGCAACTGGGCACCCAGGTGCTGCAACTGCAACTGCAACTGGGCACCCAGGTGCTGCAACTGATTAGTGGACCAAATTAGGCTCATAAATTTGGTGTGCCCAGTGAATCAGTCTTTAAGAATCTGGACTAAAACTTCCACTTTTATTCATAATGAAGGGGACAAATTCTTTACAAGAGGTAGTTGCCTCCTCAACCGCATATGCATTTGTGCGTGTTTTAGATGGAAAATGGCGTCTAGATAATTTGGATGTATTAACCACTAATTAGCGGACCAAATTAGCCAGCTCAAAAATTGTGTTTGCCCAGTGTATCAGTCTTCAAGATTCTGGGCTAAAACTTCCACTTTTATTCATAACGAAGGCTACACACTCTTTTCAAACTATGTTATAGTATTTAAACTTCATAAAAAACGATGACATAACACACGCACATTGTCTCCGTGTTTGCGGCTATTTTTCTGTTATTTAGCGACTTATTTTTGTTTGTTTATTGCTTTTTAATGATTAATAGCTATAAAGTTTCAATATTATCTAATGAAAATCTGCAAGTTATGGCTAGAATTTCAGTATTCGTTCGGATAATGTAACGGATTCGCCGACAGAAATGAGCCAAATGAGCCATTTTGTCACCTCCCTGTACTGCATGTGTTCTAATTTCGTGAATACGCGGCAGGCTATTTTGGGCCCAATACTGTGTGCTAGCGCCAGCTTCAGCTCTGTGAGGGAGGTGCTTGGTAAGAGAATACCGTTGTTCGATCTGAGCTTTAAAGGACAAGCCTTTATTTACAAAATGTCTCCGAATTTACACGCACTTGAATTGTGATTTTCAAATAAAACACTTGAATTATTTAATAATTTAATGGGAAAACAAAAATTCCTTTCTGATTTCCTTTTGAAAAAATTGACTCTTTTCTGGTTAATTTATTACATACGTACATGTATGTTACTTTAAATTAAAGCTTTGTTATAGTCTGGCTCCCCCGGTGGTTGCCAAATAGGCCAGAATGCTTTTAAGACGTCTTGGAGCAAAACTATTGTGCGGTTGCGCATTTTAGCTGCGGGAAATTTGATTTGTTACATTTTCTTGTATGATCAACTCAAACAAAGACGTGTTTTTAAACATTAACTGTGTCTGGCTTCGACTTCACGCTTTTCCCACCGATGCTAAGTTATATGCAGAAACCCGGGTACGTTTTGTATCACTCAAATAAATAGTCGAATTGAACATTTAAAAAAATGTAATTTGTTGGGCGTTGTCGTCATTCAAAGAGAATAACAACATTTTTGTTTACATGATTTCTTTTAATGAGATGAGTTGATTTGTTGATTGTTGTTCTGTTGATTACATCAAATGTTTATGCAGCATTAGCTGTTTTTATATGGGTCTGCATGTGTGACATCATTGATTGGATGGAGGTGGGCAGCCCCATACCATCCATCATCCCTACCAAAAATTCAAATTCAAATTTCCAATTGTTTACTACTGTAGCTCATACTTAAAAGTTCTATGCCTTTTTTGTCGATTTTAAAATGTATATTGGAGGTGTTGTTGGTGTGTTGACGTTAGTAAATGTTACAGTTTGCGTTGACGGTGTGTTGATGGTAATCAGTAGGACCCATGAAGACGATAGCGGAACGAACCGCATAGTTCCAGGAGTAGGTCAGACATAGCCCAACGCAGGGCTTGAATTTGGGGGGAAAATCCACAAGACTGCAGGGCTTGTAGCTCAAAACTTTTACTGGACCAGAAAATTTGTTACAAGACCGGAATCAAAATGAGAAGAACACTATCTAGGACAGTTGAACTGTATTTGAACAAGTACTAAATAGAAGATCTCATTTGTCTCATGGGTAATACTTCAATACTCAACAGAAGTGAAAGATATTTGTATTTATCAGCGTAAATTAAATATGCAGTGAGGTTTTATTATTCAAAAACACAAGACCGTCGGACTTGTACGGTCGTAAGTTTACTGGCCCAATGCTACTATCACTGGCCTCAGGCCTGCGGTCCAGTGTAAATTTCGAGCCCTGCAACGGGAGCCCAGCTGCAGTGTATTGGCACTTTTTATTGGGCTAGGTCAGACATGTCAGACATTGCATTATTCTTTTATTGCTAAGAGTCCTGCTTGTCAATGTTGATTTCCTTCTGCTTTTTGTTGCTTTTTAAATAAATTGTTGTTGTATATAGGAGTTGTTAATTGTCAATATTGTATTTGGTTGACCAATGCAATGTGTACATGTACAGTGTAGGTCAGCTTTCTTTAACACGTTTTTTTTTGTCTCTTTAAAAAAACAATCTACTAACATTACCTTAAATTATAAATAAATATATATTAGAGTCCTGTTTGTCAATGTTGATTTCCTTCCGCTTTTTGTTGCTTTAAATAAATTCTTGTTGTATATTATTATTATAGGAGTTGTTAATTGTCAATATTGTATTCGGTTGACCAATGTGTAGGTCAGCTTTCTTTAACACATTTTTTTTGTCTCTTTAAAAAAACATTCTACTAACATTACCTTAAATTATAAATAAATATATATTATTTAATTAAATTGAAAATTAATGTCTGTTTTTTTTAGGTGCTAAAATTGTATATAAAATTATAACAATTTGTTCATTGTCTTGATGTTGGTATTATTGTCAATGTTTTTTTAGGCCTACGTCATAAATTTTACTTTAAAGAATAACTGTATATCATTGAATAACAATAACATTTTAGTTTTAAAGTATAAGACTAAGTAAAGTAAATTACAAATAACCAGTTTGATTTATTTTTAATTTTTTTTATAGCTTTTTATTCATAACTGATTGTTATCAAGTTGACGCCTTTCAGATTTCATCTCTTTCAGGCAACAGACTCTGAAAACCACCAATAAGATCGATACATATGGCTAGATCACAAAGACGTCGTCGTCTCTATTTTAAGAAACATCGAAGGCATAGGCATCACCCGTATCATCCAAGAAACCGCCATCTTGAAAGACAGCAACAGCTGAACTCTTCAGGGTAATAAATACTTTCATGATAGTGCCATATTGTTCACGGGGCAGATTTGTTTACTTTACAAACACTGGTTGCCATCTGAAACTTGGCACTCAAACTTCTATAATGCACCTTTCAGACACATGCACAGGCCTTGAACTTCGCTCTTGAAGGGGCACAGCAATTTTCCTCCGTTAAGGGGCACTCTATGAGGAAAATGTAAATATGTATTGGAAATTTGCAGAGGGCACCACAGCAAAAGCACAGGGCACCACGGCAATCGCTGTGGGTGCCGTGGGTTATTTCGAGGCCTGCATGCATGAAGTTCAAGCGCTGAGTCACAGATGGCATCTAGTGTTTGAAATAACCAAATCTGCCCCCTTGGACAAGAGGATGCACAATAACAGCAGACCTCAAGACACGAGTGCTAGGCTAATCTTCCAGATGCCAAAACACAACCCCCACACGACCTCACCTTCTCTCCTAAATTACACTGGCTACCAATAGCCAAAATGGATTTCAATGGTTTTTTTTTTAATGGTTTTAAAACGGTTAACCGGTTAAACAGCCCAATCCTAATGCCAACAAGCCAGTGACTGACGGAGCCTTTCCCATTGCTGCCTCCTGCTATTGTACGGTCTTCCTGTCCCCGTCAGCAATGCAACGAGACTGTTTGTCCTTCAAAAAAAGGTCTCAAGACCCACCCGTTCTTCAACTAGCTGTTTTTCCCTCAAACTTTTGTCTTTTTTCCAAAGTCACAGTTTGTACAATCCTACCCCTGCTGTATTGTTTCCCCTGGCTAACATGCTAATGCACTGAGCAAGGTGGGCGAAAACTCAATTTGATGATTGAAGCAAAATTCACCAAGTCCGCAAACTGACAAGAATGCAGCGCTTACACATATGCCACACGAAGGCACCATGATTCCAACTACACATGTACACATCCAAATTGTAAGCTCTTGATATACATTTGTGTAGAAGTCATAGGAACACAAACTCATATCATAAATGATACAAAATGAACACGCTTCTGTAAGTATTTTGTTAGATGCAGGGTTGTCCCCATGTACAAGCTAGCATATCGGGCCAATACGCGCAAACTGTGTGCCAATACATGCACATTTCGACCGATACGCAAAGTTTTGTTTATTTATTTTTTCTCAAAAAAAAAAAATCAAGAGAAAACCATAAAGAATGCTCCACATTGCACAGTAGGGCTTCTAAAAACCAAGATAAACACCGAGCATGTGTGCCAAGTAGAAAACATTCCGAAGATGTTTCAATTTAGCGTGCCTCGGCCAAACATTAAAAAAAAAGTTGGGTCCAGAATGCCCTGAAGTTTTGAAAAAACCTAGGGAGAAACCCTGAGATGTTAAGTGCTATTGGCAGGCATGATACTCCTTCCCAATTTAAATTGATTTTCTAATTATTGTTTTACCTTCAGAAAAATCAGCAAAACGGTTACCTAGTAGCCTGACATCAATATAAAAGCCTGTACATGTATTAGGCCTACCCCCAATGTATACTGTATCAGGGCTCGAATTTGACACTGGACCGCAGGCCCGAGGCCAGTGATTTTAGTGTCGGGCCAGTAAACTTATGACCGTAAAAGTCCGGCAGTCTTGTGTTTTTGAATAATAATACCTCACTGTATTTTTTAATTAAACTGATCAATTGAGTATTGAAGTATCACCCACCAGAAAAACTTGATAAATCTTCTCTTAGTGCTTGGTGCAAAAACAGCTCAAATGTGAAACTGTGTAGATAGTGTTCTTCTCATTTTGATTCTGGTCTTGTAACAAATTTTCTGGTCCAGTAAAAGTTTTTAGCTACAAGCCCTGCAGTCTTAAAGTGGATTGTTTCCCCAAATTCGAGCCCTGTGTATGTAGGTCAGCCCTTGTACTTGACATAATTTTCCCGCGTGTTTCCGAGGAGAAAGTATCATGCCTGTATTGGCCAAAATGAGCGAGGTGGTCACTGACGTAAAAGTGATGAATGAGGTGGGCAACCTCATGTTTGAATGGGCGGGAAAACATTTTTCCTTTTATTTTTTAACTGATTGGTCTAATTTTAGAACACTTCCTTTACCAATGATCTACTACAGTGACGACATGGATTGTACGTCTGAACATGACGATGAGACAACTCTGTCCCCACTGCCTCTGCTGAGCATCGACATTACAGCGTGGCTTCCTCTGCCGGAAGTCTCGCTACTTCGGCCTTTAAGATGGTGCACCGATAGAGTCAACCAAGTAAGTGTGTACTAACAGGGGCCAGCTGAGGCATAGCTGGCAAACATTGACTGGCTACTACTACTGACTTATTGGCAACATTTTCAACATTTCACAAACAAAGACTGAGTATTTTCTGTAATACAGAGAGTACTCTTTTTTATGATGCCCCCCCCCCCACTCACCCCCAAACGTAAGCCCCAATCAACTGGGGGTCAATTTGGGGATGTGTGTAGACTATGGCTCTTCTACAAGGTTTTATTAAGGTGTTGCACGAAAAAATAACTGCCAAGCTAAGTGGTAGTTCATTAAAAACTAAAAAAAGAAGGGTTATTGTCTGAATCTCAACAATATATCTTGTCCATCAGCCATGTAAAACATGTTTTGCATGTTACCATGTATTTTGTGCGTTGTCCATGGCATATGCAAAATCTTTTTCATTTTGAAACAGTATCGTCTGTCAAAGTCCGTTCTAAAAACAAAATGACCGAAGAAAAGAATTCTTTTTAGGGAAACTGCCTGGGCAAAAAATCGGGCCCTGAAACATTGTGTGCCTCTCTCTGATCAGACACTGACATGACTGAATATTTTCTTTTGTTCAGAGTCTTGCCTGGGTGAGAGATACAATATTCCCATCCAGAGTATACCGCAGAGAACTCCAAGAGACAAAAGAGCAGCTGCTGCTGTTACAACAGCAGATAAAACAACTCAAAGCACGTACAACCAAGGTACGGTATCACAAACTAAGTACTTCACGATTCTAAGGCCGGAAATTCATGTGCCCGCCAGGCATTGTGCGTAATGCATAGTGCCAAAATCCTTTAAAATCAAAATACGCTCCGAGCATTGCCCGTAATTTTTTACAGATAATACAGTTTGTAGTATCGATACATAGAATTCTGTGCGTCGGTGTGTACAGTACTTTCATTTGTACGCACGACGCAGCCTTCTAAACGGGCAATGATTACCATTTTTTGAATGCACCATTTTTAGTAAATGCAGGTTGCATAACTACTTGCTTGCAGCATGTTGGAGTTCTATCAACTCCTTGCATGATTGGTGACAGTCGTATCACTCGGCCGCATAAAAAAAATATTAGAACGCTTGAAGCGGCTCAGAGCCAAAACCCAACGCTGCTCGTAAAGACGGAGTCTACCTGGAACTGTAGGGAAGTAGGAAGAATTTATACAAAGAAGTAAAAAGTAGACTGTTTCATATCACAAGACTCAGTGCAGGATTTACCGAGTTTGCACTGAGTATTTTGAATCTCAATCATGAATTGCTTCTTAACTTCAGGGATGAGAAGTTTCAGACTTTTATCTGAATTCAGATTTTTAGTTAGCCCGGTAAAGAAAAAAATCAGCCGTTATTTTTTTCCAGATAAAGAAATCCTGCTCTTTGATGTACTTCTCTAGTGCTGATTGGGACACTGTTCCTAAAAGCTCTGTGAAATCTAAACCCTAAACGTGGTCATGGTGCAACACTTTCCCATGACATATTTTTGCCTCATGTAATAGTTTTTGAGAAATGAGTAAAAAAAAAGAAGCTAGTTTTGATCTTGCGAGTCCAAAGCCTGATGTTCAAAAAACAGTGAAAATATATTGGATTTTTGTTCACTTAATAATTTTCAAGACTCTGACGACCGATTAGCCTTACACTTCACAGGTTTGTTATTTCGTGTGTGTTTTGGGTCACATAAAATGCAGATACTGGTCTTTAAAAAAAATGTTGGCAATAATACTCACATTTTAAAATTCCATAGGTCAGGAAAGATGGTCCGACTGTTATAGTGAACTGTAACTGCCAACAGTCCTTAGCAGCATCCAGCGCTACACCAGGCCCAATGCAGCACTCTGAAAGTCTCATCGCCGAGCAATCGCCAGTGCCGATTAGTAACAACATGAAGGCAGCGAGGGTGACCAGCAACTGTCTTCCGGTTGTGCCCCCTCTTCCTCTCCCTCCAGCTCCGCCTCCTCCTCCACCCCCACCACTGCCACCCATAGCACAGCCACAGAAGCAGCTTGTATTCAAGAGAAAAAAGACAGACAAGGTAAAATAGACTTTATGCCATGTATGCACGTAACGTTATTTGAGTAGGGCGCCCTCAGCTAGAGGTCATGAGAAGGTTACTCATTGGCCCATCCTGTGCATCGTGCAGATGTTTGTTTTCCATTGTGCCATCACTGCTTACTTCTAAGATGGCGGCAAGATGACTTCAATGCGTAAGGGCTATTAATGATGGGGCATAATTGAGACATTAGGACCTTTATTTTTAAAAATTGTTTGGGGGGTGCCGGTCAGAAGCCGTTCAACCTGTAACTGCCGTATAATCCGGGATCACACCCAAGTTTACGAAACAACCTGGGACGTGGGAGCAGAGGGAACACCTTAAAAGGATTTGACCTTTTATTTCAAATACATAACCACATGGGAAACTGACTGTGTAATTTTTTTTTCTTAATTTGGGTTTAAACAAAGAGAAAATTGACAAGAGCAGGATTTGAACCTGCCACCTCCGTATTAACGTGCCGGCCATCTAGTCCTAATGTTGGCGGTCTCCCCTTTTGATTGTGTACAGATTCTGGATAAAGGAAACAAGAGTAAGGAACGAGCTATGGTGACATTATCCGATATCATGAATGTCAAACTGAAGAAAGTCTCCCAAGACAATCCCATGGTAAATGATCTACTCCTGCTGTTGTTTGTCTCTCTCTCTCTCTTTCTCTCTTTCACAAAGGGTGTTATTTCTCAGTTTTTTCCTTCTGATTTCAGGATGTTCTTTAAAGATCTCCTGGAGCCTTTAAATTTTCTAGAAAAAGTAAAGCAGTCACCAAAAGGGAGGAAGAAATAGACCTCGTTGTGTCAAAACTTGTAGTTTTTTGTGTTTCTGCTGATGCACAGAGTCTGTTAAACCTCCTGAATTGTAACATCTGAGAGGTTCTGCGTCTAGAACACGTAGAATAAGGGGAAACCTAGGCCGGCATAGCCATTTTCACAGGAATTTTCACATTGGGCAAATCTCATCCCTAAAAACAAATGCTGTGAAACTTTGAGCTGTGGAAGGAAAGTAAACAAATAAAAATTTAAATAGTTAAAAAACAGATTATAAAACTTGATCTTGAGTGGTTAATGCACCAGTATGGTTGGCAGTTCGAATCCCACCTGATCTCCTTCGGAGTATTCCCAAAGTCAAATTGTTTTTTTCAATTCCTACTTTAGAAAACATTTGTTGGGGAAAATGCCTTAAGTTTGTTTACATTACCCTAGAAGTCGGCATCACTTTGTTAGTCTTTTTTTTACTATGTCCCCTTTCTAGCCAAAATCGGGCTCGGCTGAGCCGACTGTCATCAAACTGGCAGACATCAAGAACGTGCAACTCAAAAAGACGTTCAGAGAGAAAAAGGTAAGTCTATGATTTGAATCATATATCTAAAGTCATTGTTATATTTTGAAGGTGCAGTATGAAGGTGCAAAACTCCTTTTATGGCATTGTTGTTATTCCTACCTTCGTTTTAGTTTTAACCACATTATTATTATTAGTTTCGTTCAACGTTATCCTCTTTGAGTGAAATTGTTAATTTTTGTTTGTCTGTTTCTTTTGTTTTTGCTGTAAATTGTTTCGTCTTGTATTTGTCAGTGGGCATTTCAACACAAGCCTCCTTTTGGCTTCTGAAAATGCCCCCATATTGGTTTGCTCCGTATTCATTACATTATATTATTTTCATTCCATTACTTATTTATTTTTCCAAAATCATTTATTGATTGTCTTTGATTTAAATCCTTGTTCTAAATTTGCTTATTATATCCTCCCTTGTTTTACCAATGTGGAAATAAATGTTGATTTGAATTGAATTGAATTGAACTGACACAGTGAATTCTTAAACAACTTGTATTGTGCATCAATGTACATCAGTTGTAAATAAGTTCTTGTCGCACAAAAGGACAACAACCAGACTGTACTTTTAGCAGGGGTGTGGTTTGTCAGGACTTCTCGGTGTTAGGATTTTCTCAAAATCTCCGTGTGCATTACAATGTTCTTGAAGGAAGTTGAGCCATCACCAAAGGGAGAGACTAGAAATAGCCCCACATTGTGTCCAAACAAGGTGTTGTATTTCTGGTGATGCACTGAGTCAGTAAACCTGTAAACATCTGGGAGGTTCTCGGTCGGAAACAAGAGGGGACCCAGGGCCAGGAGCCATTTGCAGGAATTTTAGAAGCCAATTTCAGGAAGTGGAATGACATAAAGTTTCATTTATTGTTTTTTCCTACTTGGAGATGGTTTCAGGGGGTCGGTGTGTAGTCAGCACTGATGACCTGAAGGCTGTCAAACTAAGGACACGGCACGTCTCTCAGCTCCTGAATAATGAGAATGCTAACCCAATGGTACTAAGAAGCAGGTTGGTGGTGTTTTTCTTTTTAAAATATCGATTTAAAGCAAAATAGTAAACTTAACACCCCCCCTAAAAAGATCCTTGTCATTTGATTGGAGGGTCGAAGGTCACGTGGCATAAGTGGCATTCGTTAACCAAATTAAAACAACATGGCTTATGTTATAAAGCATGCATTTTGGTTGTACACTTTTTGACCACTGGCTGTGCTCCTTGGTCATGTACAGGTGGATGTGGCTGGCCGCCAAAGAAACATTACAAGTACATGCCTGTGGCTCCAATTCAATGTACATGTAGCCGCTTTATTTTGCAATTCAGTTTCTCAGCTGCAAGTAAGGATGATTAGGATATTCAGATATTATACTTTCTTTGTTTGTCATTCTTGTTAATTTGTTTTGTTTTTTAGGATTTCCCAAGAGGCGGTGCAGTTCCGAAAAAGTCTGCGCAAAGTGAGCGTCTCGCGTAGCCCGGGAGGAACGCCGATGAAGAGGGCACCGGTTGTGAGTCACGGGGCGGGACTCACACCACTCATGACTACTGCACTACAAAGGAAATTCAAGGTGATGTATGATTTGTAAAGAAATACGGTATTACTCAAGATTTGAATTTTACAAACCACAGAGTATCTATGGGGTTTCCGACTTGTTTCACATATGTATGACTTGTTTTGTATTTCCTCCTTTGGATCTATAGATGAAATATCAACATTTTAAACACCTTCTGAAGTCATACACAGCCTCTCCTGAGTCCCGACCCTTCCTTCCGTCGTCGTACTCTTTGTACGATCATGAAAATTTCAAAATATGATTCCTGAGGAAGTATACATTTGTTTTCCTTTATATTTTCAGATGGTCAGATCACCTTCTCTGTCCCCGAAGGCTTTGTCAGCTTTCAGTCCCAACTAAATGACTTCGCTCGGGGTACTCTCTTCTGCTTGGATCCCACTGCAGAATGCTTGGGCCCAATGTCACAGCGCTGCTTACTGCTGGAATTCTGCGCTTGCTGTGGGTTAACGGTTTATTTCTGTGCAAGTTTGTTCAGTTGTACATTTTAATACTTTGAAATCAACTATGTCAATCTAAATTGGAACGGACAGTAGAAGTCTTGTGTACATTGCTTTAACGTGTGACAGAAACAAAATAGTGTCTTTGAACGAGTACCAGCAATGGAATACATGCGAGACTTGCACAGTCTTTTGGGCAATTCCACTGTTTAATCACGTTACATTATTAGCCAGAAATTTGAGCAATCTGGTTCTCATTGAAAAAAGATATTATGACTTGTTCAAAACAAATTTAAGTGTATCAAGTTCTCAAAAATTATTTAGAAAACAGATTTTAGATATTTTTACTCAATGTTAATCATTATTCATACATACCCTGGACGGTGAACCCTAAAAAATCTTTATCATGCTGCCGCCATCTTGGTCATGTTCCTTGTATCCAATAACAGTAATGGATGCTAATAGTCATTGTTTAAAAAGGAACCAGACTATTTGCTCTTCCAGCCTCGGTTTGGTTACATTGATTTGAATGGGAGAAAATCAAGATGGCCGCACCATGATAAAGGTCTATTGGCTGAAAGGTGGTCACATGACTGTTTCAGACCGGTTTTAGATGGCTCATGAAGACAAAACTAGAGCTGTGATTGCATGTTCGGCACTCATAGCCATACGTGTGTTGGCGCACTAGCTTAAGCACAACTCTACTCATACTTGGCCTTAGCCGGGAATCGAACCAGGGCCACACAGCTTTGAATGATTCAAGAGATGGGTCCTGACAAATTTGTAGAGAGGGATTGTTCCATAATGTGGGTGCACCAACTGTAAACTCTCGCTTATCATACTGGGTATAGGTGCAGTGGAAAAGTACATGTACGCATGGGGAGTGGAGGAAGATTGTAGATTGCAAGAGTTCCTGGGCTGTTTTAGAACCAAGGTTCTGAAGGAAATTAGGCGCTAGACAATGTTACGCGAGTAGGAAATTGCCGCAGTAATTTTTAATGTTTACTGGTTGAATACAATGGTTTTAATGGGTAATTTTCCTTTTTTTTTTTAAATTTGCAAATGTGTAAATAAGCTCCTACAAAGCCAGTTGCTGTATTCTTATAGGGTTGGTAATTTTCTGAGGTAAATAATGCAATATTATCGTGTATGGTTTTGATGTTTAAGTCATGGAGCCATGATGCCGTTATGCAAAATGGCAATTGTCGATTATTATTTTAATCTTTTAGTTTACTTTTTTTGTGTTTCTTTACTATATTCTTTATTATATACCACACCCATAGACCCTTGTCATTTGATTGGTTAGGCAGGTGTCACGTGTCATCCATATTTTGCCATATGTTTACTGTTGGGATGTTCCAAAATTTAATATTGGACAGGTGCTTGTCTAATATGGATATTTATTGGACTCTTTGCAGTGTCGTCTCCAAAGTAGTTGTTTCTGTCCATTTGTCTCAACAAGGCAAGTTCGTATTACAGGGGACAAAGTTGGTGTCCACATAAATCCATGTTGTTTACTTATTTATTTTTTTAATTTTCAGAGTTTGGGATTGACGACTTTCCGGTTTTTATTTTGTGTTTATTGAGAAAATGTTTCAAATGACAAGGATCTATGTGTGTATTGAACAAATTTTTTTGTATATAAAACAAATATTGAATGCATTACCTTCGTGTAATGTTGCAGAATGTAATCACTTGGTAAAATCTGGCTTTTCCAATTCACTCAGCTCTGCCTCATGAAATGGAATACATGTAGTGTAGTCTAGATTTCGCCCTGTCATTTATATTCCGCAACGATACACTCACGCGCATCCAATTTTGCTAAATATAAAGGCATTTTATATGACTGAATTTTATTTGTTAAATAGATTAGTCAGCATATAGACTCTGTACAAGAGCTTTGGTAACGATCTGGGGATATTAAAAGTGGCAGTATTGCTAACCCTATCGGGACCAGGCTTTTTTGGGGACTATCGACAAGGAAGGAGGGTGGGGGGTGGAGCACCATAGTGCAATAATGAGGAGGCAGGCATATGGGATTCCCATAATGCTTTTAAACACATCTCATGACAGATCACTACCACTTTTTAAGCAACAGCCACATCACCAATTCGTACGCAGCCATACTTAGGAAATACCGCAAATAAAGTTAACTTCATTTCAAGAGAAATAATAACATACTTAATACCAAGAATGAATTTTTTTATGAAAAAGGCTGGTTTAAAAATTGTTTCCTGTACTCCTCTTGCTGGACATTTTTTTCTGGTGCTATCCCAAACAACTTTTTGATTATCAGATTATACTTTAAACCAATGGTTCAATTCCTTAAAAAATTCAGAGCTGATGACAAATGACACAAAGTTTCCATGGTCAGTTTTTGAAATGTTTATTTTTTGACGCCATTTTATTATTGATTTAATGACAATACATTAAATACTTGCTATTAAAAGTACTTGTGTGAACCTCGTTAATTATCTGCGATCTTTTGATCGTGAGTTGGGTCTTAAAGCTTGAAGGCTCCAATAACAGCCTTGCTACATGAGTGTTAGACATGACCTAACGTTGGGAATCTTCTGCTTTCGTTAAAAAAACCTGTTTTATTAGTCCATTGTTAATAAAATACAAATCCATATTAATTTTATCTATGTTTTACATGATACATGTACATCAAAATATATAATACATTCATTTGCATTTAGTTTCAAGTATAGATGTGAAATTAATCTTCTGTGATGGGCATAATTTTACTTTAATTTAGTCAACATTGATTCAATTTCAAAAAGTACCAAACCTTTATTTTTTAAAAATTAGTTTTAAATGTAACATGTACTTATACACTTACTGCTGTAACCAACTGCTAGTATCGCCCTTAAAAGTAAAGTCTTCCAACGAATCTTCTGTTTGTACTTTTCTACTTTTCTAGTATGATATGCACGAAGGTATATCAGTGGTCCTCAATTACATTTTGGGCCTTAACCCCGACAGGAAAGTAAAAACAACACACAGGACCAACAGCTTTACGTCCTATCCGAAGGATGAAGCAATAACTGCTTTCTCTTGTTTAAGAACACAAGTGTCAAGACCGGGACTCGAACCCATACTCTGCTGATCAGAAACACGAAAGCTTGAGTCCAGTGCGCTTAACCGCTCTCCCACAACAGGCCTAACTGTCCTGGTGGGTGGGTGAGGGGGGAGGTGGGGGTTTTGCGCTTTCTTTTCCAACACGATCCTATCAAAGAAATTGGACGGAAACACCCGACTACAGTGACGGTAAAAGTCAAAAGTGCTTCAAGCTTATTTGAAGACAAAATCATCTTGACTAGAAAAGAAAAAAATGTCGTTGCTAATTTTCAATGCAAGCCTAAATCTAGGATTGTGAACAATTTCTACATTTAACCGAGAACCATTTGATATTTTCCTTTTTTACTGAAAGCAAAGCAATCATTATAACTTCAAGAAACCATACATTCCACGTTTATCCACAAGACTGTGAAAGTTTGACAAATTTCTTTGGAAAATAAGTTGACATCATTGATTCATTAATCATTGAGAATGTTCAGCAGGCTGGCAAAGTGCCTGTATTTAACAAAAGCAATTCAATGATGCAGGAGACTAAGTTGGGCCAGTAGATGGAAGCAGAAATACCTGATAAATTTCCTTCAAAGAGGTGCTCCAGGGTCAAAATAAGTTTTGTGATGCACTCGTTTTGCAATACATAGAGTCCTTATGAAAGTGGAGACAAACTAACCTCACATTATGGTGTAACAATTAAAAAAAAAAAATACTCTTTCAAATTTGAAACTTGAAACATGACTCTGGATGTCAGCAAAAAATGGATTTATGCATGTACATTTCAAGGAGGACTTTTTGTGTCAGTCAATATGTCAAATTCAACGCTCCTCCTCAAATGATGGAACACCATCAAAATACAGCAATGAACTGAATATTTCCTGTACAAAATTGTACAGACCCACATATTTGAAATGTGACGTCATTGGATGTTTTAGCAATATATGTTGACATACATTCGCACTGGAAACTAGATATTAAATTCAATGGTATTTTACACTGTTTTACAGTGAGATGTAATTTTTTTTCTCCACTTGCATAAATACTATAGCTACTAGAAAATGAGTACATCACAAAACTGAATCAGACCTTGGAGCCCACTTTAAATGGAATTCTGCCATGCCTTTGTGGCAGGACATTCTGTCCCCCTTATGACAAAATTGAGTAGAAATTTCATTTGATAGCGCCCTCATTTGAATCAACTTCCTTTAGCCTGGTTGATTTACCGTGTGGGATACACACACACACACACCGGGGGGCGGAATCCCCTATGACACCCACATTTATAAGATTTTATCCTCTTAGTCTGCTGCCACCTAGCCAAACGTCAGTCTCCGTTGCACTGCACTGAAGGAGTCCACCCTGCCCTAGCTGCCACCGAGTTGTCCGAGTATTTGGTCATATCAAGACTACAGATTATTTCAGTGACTTCTTCAGTTCCATTCTAGCGACTGCCCTTCTGTGCACCTCATCCGGTCCATCGGCCAACCTCAAGATCCTTGCCCATGAATAGTAATAAGCCAACGGCCAATCATCACTCAGTCCCGCCGCTCCGAACGCCTGGATGGCCCTGTCCACGACCCGCTGAGCCATGTTGGGAGCCACTACTTTTATCATCGCGATCTCTGGCGCGGCAACCTGCGCACAAACACAACCAACAAGGTCACAGTGTTAGTACCACACACACAATCAGACTTATTGTTTGCTGCTATTGAAAGTAATTACAATTATCATTTTGTATTTCTGGTGATGAAACCAAGGATGCCTCATCAGCGAACTTAATCACTGTAGCTAGCAAGCCTGAGGAAACCTGTAAACAAGGGTGCTTACTATGTGAACCAGAAACACAGTCCAATAGGAATAATGATTGGATGCCTTGCAGAGTTGTTCCCCAAATTATTGTTCCTGCTTGTTTTGGCCAAACAAGGCAAGGTCCTGTCATGGAAGACATGCTTGGTGTCTATATGGAATAGTCCACATTGTTTGGAAGAGGTTCTTAGAATTTTCAGAGTGTTGAGTGGAAAAGTTTCCATGTCTTATTTGTGATTATTGTGAATACATTTCAAATGATAAGGATCAATCTGCAACTTATATGAAACAAACATTGAATGCATTGTATTCATGCATTGTGGCAGAATATAATCACTCGGTGAAACCTGGCTTTTCCTTGTCACTCAGCTTGGATGGAATAGTCCAAATTTCACCTGGTGATTATACTCTATGACAATACAGTCACATTATATCCACTATTTGTTTAATATTTAAACCTTACCTTGTTCCCCACTGTATCCATCATGTGGGCTGCCTTCAGGGTGAGTAACCTAGCCTGTTCTATCTCCATTCTAGATTCAGCAATAGCTTCTTGTATGGTCCCTTGTTGAGCCAGAGGCTTGCCAAAGGCTATCCTTTCTTGAACTCTGGTCACCATGAGGTGTAGACATCTCTCCGCCATTCCAATCAGTCGCATGCAGTGATGGATCCTACCTGGCCCCAAACGACCCTAGAAAAGACAGTACATGAGGTCAAATGTCATAACCTTTATTCATACTTTAGGGGCCATACAGCATAATGTTTGAAAGTTATAAAATTGTGGGTAGTGGGTCATAAGAAATAACTGAATATAAAAAACCTAAACCATCAGCCTCTTTGAGATCATCTGTGCCATTCCGTTATCATCGGTCGACCTTGTCCTAAAAGTCTAACACAGCCAAACGGTAGATGGAAAAACTTTGTACAAAGTATTGTGTGCCATCAATTTCCTCTTTGTCCCCAAGTCTGAGTACTCCATCAAAGCTGTAGCTCTAATAAATTTGTCTTTCTTCAAACCAAAGTTGAAATTAAAATTTACTCAGTCAGTTTTCCTTGTGGTTTACTACTTGCCGTCTGCAAATTGTGACCCTTATCTCCAAATTGCTTGTCAAAAAAAAAATGTGTTTCTTTGCACTGAACCACTATTTTATTTCACTTGTTTCAACAAACTCCAATCTTCGAATACTCACCTGAGCAATTTCGAACCCTCTTCCCTCTCCAAGTATGATATTCTCCACCGGTACTCGCACATCCTCAAACACAAGCTCTGCGTGACCAGACGGCGGGTCCTCGTACCCAAAGACCGACAGCGGGCGTATGATCTTGACCCCCGGGGTATCCATGGGGACCAGGACCATACTCTGCTGTCTGTGGGTGTCTGCTCCGGGGTCCGTCTTCCCCATGAAGATGCAGATCTTACAGCGGGGGTCCATGGCACCGGAGATCCACCACTTGCGGCCGGAGATTATGAAGTCGTCTCCGTCTTGGAGGATTTGGGATTGGATGTTGGTAGCGTCTGAGGAGGCGACCTGAAAAGGAAAAAAAAAATATATATATATATATAGTTTAACTTGTTCTCTCTACAGGTCTTTAAGTAACCCGTTCTTTTTTCCACAGGCTCTGTTAACTTTTTCTCTTTTCAGGTTTTGAAATAACCCGTTTTTCTACAGGTTTCTTAACTTTTTCTCTCCACAGGTTTCTAAATAACCCGTTCTTTTTTCCACAGGTTTGTAACTTTTTCTCTTTTCAGGTTTTGAAATAACCCGTTTTTCCACAGGTTTCTTAACTTTTTCTCTCTACATGTTTCTAAATAACCCGTTCTTTTTTCCACAGGTTTTGTAACTTTTTCTCTATTCAGGTTTTGAAATAACCCGTTTTTCCACAGGTTTTCTTAACTATCCCTCTTTACAGGTTTCTAAATAACCCGTTTTTCCACAGGTTTCTTAACTTGTTCTCTCTACAGGTCTTTAAGTAACCCGTTCTTTTTTCCACAGGCTCTGTTAACTTTTTCTCTTTTCAGGTTTTGAAATAACCCGTTTTTCTACAGGTTTCTTAACTTTTTCTCTCCACAGGTTTCTAAATAACCCGTTCTTTTTTCCACAGGTTTTGTAACTTTTTCTCTTTTCAGGTTTTGAAATAACCCGTTTTTCCACAGGTTTCTTAACTTTTTCTCTCTACATGTTTCTAAATAACCCGTTCTTTTTTCCACAGGTTTTGTAACTTTTTCTCTATTCAGGTTTTGAAATAACCCGTTTTTCCACAGGTTTTCTTAACTATCCCTCTTTACAGGTTTCTAAATAACCCGTTTTTCCACAGGTTTCTTAACTTGTTCTCTCTACAGGTCTTTAAGTAACCCGTTCTTTTTCCACAGGTTCTGTTAACTTTTTCTCTTTTCAGATTTCTAAATAACCCGTTTTTCCACAGGTTTCCTAACTTGTTCTCTCTACAGGTGTTTAAGTAACCCGTTCCTTTTTCCACAGGTTTTGTATCTTTTCCTCTTTTCAGGTTTCTAAATAACCCGTTTTTCCACAGGTTTCTTAACTTGTCCTCTCCACAGGTCTTTAAATAACCCGTTCTTTCTTCCACAGGTTTTGTTAACTTTTTCTCTTTTCAAGTTTTGAAATAACCCGTTTTTCCACAGGTCTCCTAACTTGTTCTCTCTACAGGTCTCTTATTAACCCGTTCTTTTTCCACAGGTTTCATAACTTTTTCTCTTTGCAGGTTTTCAAATAACCCCTTTTTCCCACAGGTTTATTTACTCGTCCCTTTTTGTTACCCATACTTTCCACAGGAATTTTTTATTACAACTTCTCTCTCGATATTCCTAGCTTTCTATGACATAACTCATGGCACTCCCTACTGACACAAAGTGCATTTTCCGTAAGCTACGTAAGCTTAAAGAAAAGAACATTCGTTACTCGTCACATCTTGACAACTACCGCTTTTATCGTTTGTCTCGTATTCTGCCTAAAGGACTACAGATCAAGTGTGCCCCTTCCTTTGGGGACCTTGATCCCTCCTTTCTTAAGAAATGGAACAAGACACTCACTAACACGTCTTTCCAATTGCTTACACTGCTAGAAAATCAATGTCAACAATACGTTGATAACCAGTTACTTGAGATAACAGACACTGAATCTCAACTCAAAGAGTCATGCTCTAATCAAGAGTTTGAACATTTACAAGATATCATTCTGTCTAACGTCAATCACCTACGGTCCACCCTATTGGACAAACAGAACAAGAAACGCATGAATGTCCAAGCTAACCATAAGAAATACATTCATAGGCGTTTCCACAGTAAGAGGCCAACTATTGTTCCTGATACTGACAGGTCACTAGTTGCACCACGTACAGTAGTTAACCTATCTGACAAAGTTCTAACCGACCCACAGGTTAAACTCCTCTCAAGGGGTCTTAAATTTTGCCCCACACCCAGAGAACCGGACCAACTGTCTTTTCAACAAGACATGGCCCAATTCAACCGTAGGTTAACGCCTACGTGAATATTTTCATGTACAGCCCTCCACAGAGGACGAGTCATCTGTTGACGTCCAACCCAACACCCGCAACCGCTTCAGGGAGAAAAGTCGTTGGGTACCCCCTAAGAACCGAGATGTGGCTCTTGATACCTACATCAATTCAGTCAGCTCCGAGGTTCTTAAGGTCCCTAACACCTTGGCACCAAACAACCTCCCCCAAGATGAACGTCATGCTCTAACACAGCTCCGCCAATCACCAGACATAGTGATTAAACGTGCTGACAAGGGGTCCGCAGTTGTAGTCATGAACACACATGACTACATAGCTGAGGGCCTCAGACAACTCAGCAACACTGATCATTATATTGAATGTGACACTGACCCTACTCAATTATTTTCCAAACAAATCAGTGACACCTTGGTAAGAATGCACAATGCCAACGGTATCGACAAAGATACCTTCAACTATCTCCTTCCACAGGACCCCCGTACAGCACGCTTCTACCTTCTACCTAAGATACACAAGCCCAACAACCCAGGCCGACCCATTGTATCTGGTAACGGTAGCCCTACAGAGCGCATTTCTGAGTTTGTAGATAGCTTTCTCAACCCCCTACTCTCCGGCATCCCTTCCTTCATAAAGGACACCACAGACTTCATCCATAAGCTAGAGGATGTCAAACATCAAATACCTGACTCTGCTTTTTTGGTTACTTTAGATGTCTCATCACTGTATACTAACATTCCCCATAATGAAGGCATAAGTGCATGTGTCTCTGCCCTCAGGGGTAACAAACAATCCCGCCCCTCAGTGATACATGTTAAGGAACTCATCAGCCATATTCTCACTAAGAACAACTTTTCATTCACTGACAGGCATTTTCTACAGATACAGGGTACCGCCATGGGTACAAAAATGGCGCCCTCATATGCCAACATTTTCATGTCTGACTTAGAGGAAAAACTTCTGTCCTCTGCCCCCAGCCGCCCACTAGTTTGGTGGAGATTTATTGATGATATTTTCTCTATCTGGTGTGGTAGTCAAGACAGCTTGGTTGAGTTTATCGACCATATAAACTCATTCCACCCAACCATAAAGTTCACTACTGAATACTCTCTAACAAGTGTTAACTTTCTAGATGTAACTATCAGTAAATCCCCTAGCGGCATTGCTACGGATGTATACAGCAAACCCACTGACACCCACCAGTACCTTCTCTCTAACAGTTGCCACCCCAGTCACTGTAAGAAGGCAATAGCTTACAGTCAGGCCTTGCGCATAAGACGTATCTGCTCCACAGATACCCTATACAAAAGGCGCTCATCGGACCTCAGGAAACACCTTGTTTCTAGAGGTCACAGCGAACGCAGGGTTCAACTTGCCATCAACAAGGCCCTCAGTTAACCACGCCATACTCTTTTGGCCAACAAGGGGTCCAGAAAAGTCCCGACCAATAGAGTTGCCCTGGTCACCACCTACCACCCTAACCTACCCAAACTCTCCTCAATCCTCAATGGTAGAATGGATATTCTCCATTCATCTAAGAGGATGCGCTCAGCAATCCCTGATAACCCCATGGTTGCTTTCCGCCGCCCTAAAAATCTGGGAGACATTCTAGTCAGGGCCAAACTCCCCCCAGGCACAGGCCAAACACCACCACTAACAGAGATACAGGGTTGTCACAAGTGTACCCGCTCTAAATGTAGAACCTGTCTCTACATCAAACCTGCACTTAAAGTGAAGAGTCATAGCACTGGCTCTTCTTACAATATCAAGACCGACTCCCTATGTAGCACACCCAATGTGGTCTATGTTATATCTTGTAAAAGATGTGGACTACAGTATGTGGGAGAGACTAAGACCAAACTCAGTCTTCGCTTTGCAAACCATGTCTCTTCCATAAAGACCAAGAAACTGTACCCCGTCTCCATCCACTTCAACAGCCGTAATCACAGCGTCAAAGATGTTGAACTCATCGTGATTGAGGCTTGCAATGGTGACGACACACACCGCAAACTCAGAGAATCACACTGGATTCACCAACTCAAGACAGTCCAACCCTTTGGACTCAACGTAAACACTGGTGTTAAATAAATTCCCATCACACTCCTTCCACCTTTGCTTGTTTTTTTTCTTCGATATAAAATAAATACAATAACTGTAAACAACAAGTTCTCTCCACTAGTCTATTTTTACGCTTTCTCTCTCGCTTACTTCATTGATACAAAATAGATACAGTTATTGTCATTTACATGTTCCCTACACTTCTTCTTTTTTCTCTCTCTCAAAAAGTTTTGAAAAAAATCAACCTGTCAATAACCCATTCCCTCTGCAGAGGAATTAACAACCTGCTCTCTCTGCAGGTTCCTCTTGCTTAGTTTTAACTTCTTACACTGATTCTTTTATTCTATAATTACTTTGATCTTGCCTCCTATTGTTAGTTGCATTTTCTTATGTGGCTTGCCCTCTAATCCTACCCTTTCATGCTTCCCGCATTGTAATACCTACAATGCAGTACCACCTTTATGGTCCAGCGATCCAGCCTTTGACACTGACCATCCTTTGTTCTCACCTCTTCACTCTTATTGGTTCTTAGCCAGTAAATTTACAACTCTGATTGGCTATATTTTCCCGCTTTTTTCTGGATACTCTCCCTTAATCCTTTGCTCCTCTTTTTGCTATAAATGGATATGTTTGTGTTTGTTCTTGTTTATGCCTCTGACGAAGGTCCGGATTGGATCGAAAGCTAAGGCCATCTCCCCTACTAATTTTATATATAGTTTAAACTCACAATTATCTCCATATCGGGCTAGCTCAGTGGTCTAGTGGAAAGACATCTTCTCTAGCAATGCAAAGGTCGAGGGTTTGAATCCCACCTGAGTAATTTGCGTGTGGATTATTTTCACAGAGCTCGGGAAAGTACTGAGTACACAGTGCTTAATACACATTGATTTAAGGATAAAACCAAATTATATTATCTTCCTATCAAAAGGATAAATTGTAAAAATGCAAGACAGTGAAAGATAAATAAACCAACAATAGAATATACAAGAAAGCGAACAAATCGTCAGTTGCACCACAAACTGACAGTTGGGTTAAAAACACACAATTTTGCAAATTGTTTTTGGTACAAGTTATTGATATACATACACTCATTACTTGTAACAATTTCAGCAAGTTTCAGGACAAGACACGCAACAGTTTTTTGAATTACACTAAATAGCATGACCCACATATCACTAGATTTGCCATTTTGCATTTTGACAAAGTGAAAAATGGTTTTATTCTGAAATTCATAATCAGTAAGCTTTCAGACTAAACTTAGAGAATGCTGTTTTTTATCTTTACCAATCCTGTATAATACCTTTCAAAGACAGGAGCTCACGGCTAGATGTCTAAGCAACAAACAAACACAAAACAGGAATAATACCAAGAACAAATGAACAGTTAAAACCCAAACAGGAAAACAATACTGAGATCGACAAGAATCATGTGTACCTGAGGTTCAGTCATGGCAAAGCATGACCTGATGGTACCATCCAGTAATGGCTTCAGCCATTTTTCCTTCTGACTTGCGTTCCCGTACTTCACCAAGACCTCCATGTTACCAGTATCCGGCGCTGAACAGTTGAAAACCTACTCACACAAAACACAAACAGAGGTACTGATGGATTTAATAATTGAAGGAATTAAAGCATGTTATATTATTTGAGTTTCTGTGCAATTTCCTATTTTAAATATAAAGCGGTGTTTACTGAATGCTTTCAAATTAAGGCACGCAGACAATAATAATAATAGGCATTTATAATGTGCCAAATCAATCTAAAAGATGTTCGAGGCGCAGAGAAGCAGACAATTTAAACAAAACAATACATAAATAAGTACAACATCTGTAAACTGCCAAAAGACAGTATCTGCACTTCATGAGATCCAACATATACACAAAATAACAAACCTGTGAAAGTTTAAGCTTAATTGGTCATTAGATTCATAAGAAAAAAAAACCAAACCTGACAAATTTTCACTGTTTTCAAACATTGGGTTTTGTACTTGTGAGGTCAGAACTAAATGTTTGACTAATTTCTCAAAAACTAAGTGTCATACTCATTTCTCCAAAACTACAGCATTTCAAGCCACCCATGCCCCCGCCAGGCATGTCTGGTTACGTGACTGGCAAAGTGTGCTTTCAAATAAATAGAATTATTATGTTTATGAACAAATTTATAAGAAATTTTCTCACAAATTACGCTGAATGTAGTTACAGAGGATTTTGTTAAAAAACCTACCTCCGGTGCATAGAGAGACTTTCCCATCAACTCACACAGATGAGCGTATTCCATATTGGTAAGACCGGCACCGTACTCAGACTCGGGGTCGGCCTCTACAGGCAAGAAGAGATTCCATAATCCCTTGCTTTTGGCTTTATCCTATCAAAATCAAAATAGTATCTGGTGTTTAGTTGTGCAGCTAGTCTAGAAAATCAGAAGTCAGACTGTTTTAAATCATTCATATCGTTGCCCTTTTTACGAAGTGACAACAATTTAAAAAAATTTGCAATTTTGTTTTCTTTTTCTTTTGTTCTTTTTTTGTTTGTTTACTTATTGATGTACTCAATGATGTTAACATATCCACCAGAACCCAGAACCTCCCCGTTATTCTAGACCCAGAACCATCCAGATGTTACGATTCAGGAGGTTTACAGCCTCTGTGAATCACCAGGTATACAGAATTACAGGTTTGGACACAATGTGGACTATTGCTTTCTTCCTTTGGTGACTGCATCATTTCTTTCAAGAAAATTTGAAGCCTCAATGAGGTTGAAAAAAAAATTCTGGATTCATAAAAAAATCCTGATGAATCTCGTCTCCAGTACAGGATTTAAAATTCTAAAACTTTTATTTCTTTTAGTCATCCAATAATCTTAAAAGAAATAAATGGGCGCGGCTTACCTTCAGTTGCTCTGTAAGTGGGTGTGGTTTCCATTTGTCCGGTGATGATTGATGGGTGGACAGCTCCTTCTCTGCTGTGAATACATCGTTAACTATGAGCTCTTCAACGTCTGCATGCAAGGACTGAGCATGCTCAGACAATGCTGAGACGGATATGGCAAGAAGGCCTGAAAGAAAGCAGAAAATCAGTTCATTCCTTAAACCATCTCAGCTCACTTGGGAGTACACAGCCTGTGCTGCCTAATATGTAGCGCACTAAGCTAAATCAATCACAAGAACTATCTCTGCCCTCACAGGTACCCAATTACCCCTAGGTGAAGAGAAGCAATTATAGTTGAGTGTCTTGCACAAGTGTCATGACCAGGATTGGAACCCCACACCCGGATGTCTTAGCCATCTGAACTTGAGTCTGGCACGCTAGACCGCTCTATTCCAAACTATTCTAAACTATACGCCACACTAATCTAAACTATATGTACCTGGTGCCTGTGTGGAATAACCTCTTCTTTGAGATGTCCACAGAGAGTAATTCCTCTTTTGTTGGGTTGCACCACTGGTCTTTGGGGGTGGACCCCCTGAGGAGGAGGATGATGATGATGAGGGTGAGCCATTGCCAGTGAAGGACCATCCCGTGTCTGCCATTTTCTCAGCCAGCATACCAACAACCTCTGCATCTTTAGAACTCGCTTGGCCTTCAATCAAAATAAATAATTGTAATGAAAATTTTAACTCGACAAAATTGTTGTTAATTGCCTCACATTTGGACCCTCGCAAAGTCTTTCTCAAAGGCTAAATATATAAACTGAGATAGAGAGATTGTTGATAGAATATTATCTCTTTTAAACTGCAAAATCAAAGCGTATAAAAAAAATTAAAACTAGACATAATTTTTTGTTCCATAACAAAAACAAGGTGTTCGGTATAGACATTTTCGAGTTAGCAGAGGTAGTGTTTTCAAAGCAAAAACCGAAAAAACTTAGTACGACAAATTGATACGTAAAGTGAATGATAGAAGATTTCATATTTGAAATAAAAAACTTTGATAAATTAAAAAACTGATTAAATCATTCCGTTTTCATAGCTCATTTTATTATCAAAACATTGAGATTCATAGTTATTGTTTTGCTGGAATTGACAGTCCTATGGGTAAAACTGTATTCGATATAGAGGGACCATCTGATTTCAAGATCATATTGTTTGCAGGCCTCAAAACGAAGACCGGGAGTGATTATTTTCACTTAAGCTCTCAGTTTTGACCAGAATTGAAGCTCACAGGGAGACACAGTTTGTGTAATCATTGGGGATGGTGCAAGTTATGTATATACAAATTTGGTTCTCCGGATAAAGGTTAATTTAATGTAAGGACGCCATCGAGTCGTCATCATCCCGAAAATAACTGCAGTTTCATCTACACACTCGGGTCTAAGTATGTAAAGTTGTAGGTCTCAACCCTTTTTTGGTTAATGGGATATGAAGTTTTTAAGTATGGAATAAGCATCTTTCAGTTTCGACCAGAAGTAAAGGTCACAGAGCTGCATAGGGTCACACTTTGTGTAAAATTAAAAAAATACACTCCATGGTCTTTCACATGGACCAAAGATCTGGTATGTAGCAGTTATAGTTTTCCAGATATGTTTTTTTGTAAAAATTAAACATTGATTCAATGTTATGACGTCATTGGTGACGTAATCATGCCGAAAACCTATGTGGTTTCATTGACACACTAAGGTCTAAGTACATGGTTAGCATAAAGTCAAAACCCTTTTTGGTTCAAGAGTTATGTTTTTTTCCATACACAGTACATATACATAATATACCTGAGCGGGGATTAGCATCAATTCAATCCGATAGTTGAAAATTAAACCATGACAAAAATAATGATTTTTGAAAGTAAAAAAACAAAATAAAAAACACTAGGCAAGTTCATGGATATCAACATTATTGTAGACAAAAAAGGAATGCCCCCTCTTTTTAACGGTGATTTTGAAATAAAGCTTACCATTTTAATCACCGTGTCTGAAGGGCATACTCAGAGGGCCTAGAGCGCCTTTGGCAGGCATGGTCACGTCGATCAACGTGACGTGGGTCTCGGTGTTTGATGAGAAACAAACCAATGTCGTTCTTTTTCAGTTGAAGTTTTTGTCATTTAGTCAAAGTCATACAAATCCCTAAAGCAGGTGGACATCTCAGTAAAACCTCCTCTTTTATTCCTTGTTTTCCATTAAGCCATCAGACGAGCACAGCGGAACTAAATTCACACTGAACTTTGAATGAGTTTGAGTTTTTTATGTGCGGGACACGTGTTGTTACAACGTACAAGAATAAGCAACGCAATGATACATTTCCGTTGTGTGGGACTGTGTGCACAGGCTTCGTGGACTTTGAACCTTATGAATAATGGAGCGGCAGTCAGTTACAGCGCTTTTCTCCATACACACATAAACTGCGGTTAATACTAATTTTGGCTGTAACACCCATTTAGGACCAGAAGTTAAGGTGATATTGGCATCATTTCTGTGCAAAAGTTTCGGAAGGATCATAGATCTACAATCTGATGTGAAAATTGTGACGAAACGATCAGTAGTTTTTGAGATATGAATTTTTTAAATATTCAACTTCCGGTTTGAACCGGAAGTCAAGGTCAAATGAGGTCGCGTTCAGTGTAGCGTTTTTAGAGTCATACCAGGCCTATCCGATGATGTATAGATTGTGAAAATCCATTGTGTAGTTTTGGAGTTATGATTTTTTCAAATATTAAACTTTGATTTAACGTAACTCGACACCTGATGACGTCATCATGACGTAACTGAAGCGGTTTCATCTCCTAATAAATATCTAACTAAATATGAAGTTTCAAGTTCATATGAGCTTGGAAAGGGTGCTTTTGTTAGCGGACAAGGGACGCTGAGAAGAAGAAGAAGAAGAAGAAGAAGAAGAAGAAGTATTAAGAAAAAAAAAAAAAAAAACGAACAATAATAAGAGGTGTTCCGGGCTGAATGCCCGAACACCTAAAAATGAGTAGCTTTACACTTCAGCTGAACGAGGACAATGACAAGTTCTAATGAAACATCAATACTTCTCTTTGCTGACCTTGCTGTGATCTTTTGTAGACGCCCTGCAAGATGGCCGCCACTCGGAAGAAAGAGAAGGCCATGTAGAAGTCGAGATTCTCAACCAGTGGAATTCCTCTCTGCTTGCAGTACTGGGCCACAAACTCATCCATTGTGGGAATTCCAAGCTCAGAGAGGTCTAGGCCAGCAAAACCTGTAGGTTAAAGAAAGTCTAAAAGTTTTATAGAACCATCAAAGGTAGATCATACTTTGGTAGTTACTTCAAAAATTAATGACCACAAAAACTTACCTAATGAAAAGCAATGCAGCTGTTGATAGTATAAACTATTTTGAGACAGGATTCCCTTTGAAGTATTACGATTTGGAAAAATTTTCACCCAAAAACCTTTGAACTAGAGAAACAATTAATGCATGAATCGTTTCTAAAGATTTCTGAGGGATGTTGGTCCGTTCGCGAATGCTGTGGCCAGAGATGCTGTTGGCACCCGCTGTCACCTTGCTAAATGTGATGGTTGGATTTGACGCCCTTGTGAAAATACTGTGACAGCTTCTCAGCAAGTAGACGCTGTATTCAGCTGAAACTTTCACAAGTGACTTTTATTGTATCTTTCATTATAATTTTGCCTATAAATCAGCATCACGATGAAAAAAAACCCAACCTATGACCCTACCTCTAAGGTAGCACCGTGCTTGTAACCTGTTTGGAACTTACAGTGTCTAACCAATAATCTGTGCAAGTCTTATGCATATTTGAACTTTCGCGCCCAAGTTGGTGCCAACACTATTGCGTTTTGAGTGTGTGTGACTCTGTTTCTTCAAACATTATTTAAACGTAGTTTATGGCTATAAAAAAATGCATCATATTGGTGTGATAGTAACAATTTAGCCATGAAATATATGAAAGTTTAACAAATCAATAAAGAAAACCTGAGAATAAGACTTGACCTCCGACCCAGACCCAGGGTGGACCAACCTTTAAGAAGAGGGAACTTGGGAGAGAGGTAGTACGGCAGACAACAGTAGGCGAGGTCTGACAGTGGGTCACCAATGGTCGATAACTCCCAGTCTAAGACACTCACAACCTCCGCTGAGTCGGGACGGAGAATGAAATTATCCAGTCTAAGAGAAAAACAGTCGTCATCAATCAATCAATCAATCAATCAACCAATCGTGTGGGTTCGAGTACCAGTCATGGCACTTGTGTCCTTCAGCAAGATATTTTACCATAATTGCTTTGTCTTTCGGATGGGACATTACGCCGTAGGTCCCATGTACTAGAATTGGTAGTGCACATAAAAAAAAACAGAACCCAGATCGTGGAAGAGTAGGGGTTAACCCCTGTGTTTCTGGTTCACATAGCAAGCACCCTTGTGTTTTTGAGATCCAAGACAATAAGAATACCTGAAGTCTCCATGAACAACGGAGACCATCTCACTCTGAGGTAGATGCTGTGGAAGCCACTCCATGAGTTTGGTCATACTAGGGATATCGTGTGTCTCGCTGGCCTTGTACTGCTTACTCCATATTGCAATCTGACGAGACACGTACTGACCTGGGGACAGACAGATAATGAAGCTTTGATTGTTTTGCGTTCATGCAATGGAGAGAATGTTTTCAATCATTTAAAGGTAGAGTCATAGATTGGTTAATACTCCAAAAAATTAATGACCAAAAAAACTTACTTGGTGAGAAGCACTGAAGCTGTTGATTGTATAAACTATTTTTTAGAAAAGATTCCCTTCGAAGTAATAGGGTAATGAGGTAATTTTCACCAAAAAACATTTGAATCAGAGAAACAATTCATGCAGCAGTTGTTTCTAAGATTGCAAAATTGTTTGCAAACTGTAAATCAAGCTTTTATTTATTTAAAAACCATAATCAATGGATAAAATTGCAGCTACACATGCTGTAGCCGATATGCTAAAAGCCTAGAAGTAAAATGACTTGCAAAAATTTGTAGGCTCTCAAGGTCAACATACACAGTCATCATACAGTATGTCATCACACGGCTTTTCTATTGTCATACCTTGTTTTCCAAAGCTCTCTAGCCCAGCCTTCTTGATATCTACATCATGAATACGGCACAGCACGTCACACATTGCATCGTAGATTGCCCGGCGCTCTGTAGCAGGTAAACCAGGGAGAGAGGGCTCCTTGAAGATACGACCTTTGACATGGTCCATCAGGTAAAACGGTGTACCAACAACGCTGCAGAGTGAAATTCAGTTCAAAGGGTAGATGGTGAGTTTTGAAGTCGGACTCCGACTTGAGCCACATTTTTGTCACAACGATCAATGACTTGGACTTCGAACTTGATGGACTCAATATATGTGACTCGGGACTCAACAGCAAGAGTTGGTAACATTTCAATCAACCATCTCAGGGGGGTTTATAGTCAGTCTCTCAACGATAATTGTCAAACACTGACCATCGTCTTCAGAAAATAGTTACTGATGCCTAAGCGATAACTATAAACTTCATATTTCTAAAATCGTACATCAAGTTTTCAGTCCCACGAACATTACGAAAACCAACTATAAATTGACCTTTAGAATTGTCCAACAAAATCAAGTGGGGAAGGGAGCTCATAAATATACCAATGACATCGATTTATTTATTGCCCAACAGAGTGGGTTAGAGAGAGGAATGGTGGGGCTCAATAGAACAGTAGATTGGTCCAAACCCATTTGTGTGTTTCCCGCACTTACCTCTCGTCCTCACAGAGTGCTAATAGATGTGGGACTGGTACCCCGGCTCCTCCAAGAGCCTTCATGACCTGATACTCTCTCTCCACAGCATGGGCCGATGGGAGGAGTTTACCCGGCGGCTTCTTACGCAGCACCATGTCGCGATCTGCGTAGCGGACGAAATACGTTGGGTTGGATTGTCCATGTTTGAACTGACGAATGTTTAATGCTCCGTCAGAGCTAGATCTGGAAAAGAATCAGATATTGATGGAAAAAGCATAATTTTATTTCATTAATTGATATCTGAAATAAAAAGTCACATCCACTTAAGGTGATCCCGTGGCTGCCGCTTCCCAGGTTGTATTGCACAAACTTGAATGTGATCCCTGGCTACACGGCAGCTTACAGTTGTATGGCTTCTGACCAGCACCCCCGAACAAAGATATTGACAAAATAGGCAGACCGCTAACATAGGACTAAAGCTCAGTTGGTAGAGCGCCGGTACATTAACCATGAGGTCGATAGTTCAAATCCCGCTCCGTAAATTTTTCTTTGTTCAACCCCAAGTTATATATATTTGTATTACAATTTAAAACGACTCAGGGTCCTCTCTGAGTTATTAGTTGATGTCTTAGGAAATACCTTTGAAATTAATTCCTGTGATTGTTTCCCTTTGTCAATTTTTATCAATCTTTCATGTTTTAAATTGTTTATGGCCTCATATTTCAACCCCGTCAAGAGTCTTTCTCAAAGGTATATATTCCTTTTGAGAAAGAAGACTCTGCTAGGTTCAAAAATATCATATTTCGGTTGGTTAGCAGTTTGCAGCAGCTAAGTTTCTTTTTCTCTGTGTTTCAAGAACATTTAAAAATAACAATTGTTTGCATTTATATCATATTTCGGTTGGTTAGCAGTTTGCAACAGCTACTTGTCTTTTTCTCTGTGATTCAAGAACATTTACCCAATGTTGATGGTGTCCATGTACACTCTGAGAGAGTCTACCGGCAGCTCAAGACCTTTGCGGACGGCTGTCGTCCCGTCCATATGACCTTGAACAGGGAAACTCAGCAGGCCTTCCAACTCTTGAAGAGCTTGCTGTGTGTTATCTACCTATGCAAGAACACAATAATAGGCAGTTCTTACACCACATTTCATCTACACCCGATGAGCGTCTCAGAGCGCTGTTATTTTAATGACAGGTACAGAACTATTATTATTATTATTTTCCATTATTTTTTTTAATGAGAGATTGCCTAACATCACACCGCCGGACGGCCACTTCAAGGTAAGGGCTAAACTTAACTGATTTGGTCTACCGACCCAAATCAACTGCCACCAGGGGCACGTTGCCACCTACTTCTGGGGCTGAAACAGGGTTAACCCCCTTCCCACTAGGAGCCTGGCTGGTAGACCAGAATGCACTAACTTCCCAACTTTTTACGAAGTAATTATGGTTAAGTGCCTTGCTCAAGGGCACAAGTGTCATGACTGGGATTCAAACCCACACTCTGCTGCTGACAACACCAGAGCTTGGGTCCAGTGAACTAGCCAACCGGTCACGCCACGCCACATTTGATATCAAGTGTTATTTAAACAGGGTAGCCACATCAGTGTGGAAACACTGTTCTCCCTAAAGGTCCTGTAATAAAGATATAAAAAAATTAAAACAATAAAAATTAATGAAAACAAAGTATGTTTTGCCGAAGTCTTTCCTTACTAAATCACTTGTACAAGATTTATCAGCCCATCCCACTGGTCTTGAATGAGACAGGTCTCATTCGGATGAGACCGGTCTTGGATGAGAACGGTCTCATCTGGATGAGACCGGTCTTGGACGAGACCGGTCTTGGATGAGGCCGAGCGAACAGTAACCCTTGTTTCAGTCTCACCTTAATGGTATCGATCCCCAGGTCCCTGGACGCCTTGACGTTGGGTACCAGGTCATCCAGGAAGATGCTGTCCTCTGGTGTCACCTTGAGTTCATCCAGACACAACTTGTAGATGGCAGGGTCTGGCTTAGCCACACCCACCTTACACGACTCTACAACCTGAACATGATAAAAAAGAGGCAAGGACGGACAAACTTTACTTCAAGAAAACATTTCTGAGACAAACATTTCCATGGGACGTCCTCTGAACAGTAGAGCACAAGACCCCTCAATATAATCGGTACTCATGGGTACTAATTGTGTATAGCTCGTACCATGGCCAAAACTGGTATGCAAATTCTACCGTCACATTCTTCAAGTCCAATTAACATGGTTAACATCAACAGTTTTAGCTCTGTGACCTCATTGCATCAAAATCAGCGCGCCATGATGGTTGAGGTGTTGCTTGGACTCAGCGATTTCACTCAGAATCCTTTGTGCACCAATGATGCATATTGGGACATGCGTGTGGGGTATACTTCATGCTCAGTTAATAAACATCAATAGAGTCGTCGTATGAGGTCATATGTCAAAGGTTATTTTTGTCTGATGTCCTCCACATTGCAAGAAACCTAACATCATCTTACCACGTCAAAAAAACCTGTATCGACTGCCAAGAGTGTTTTCTTAGATTGTTCATGCTTCCAATTGTTTGTGAGTAGTGCCGTCTTGAGGCCTTCTGCTTTGATGCACTTGAGGGCGTCGATCATCTCTGGGAAGGGCGTGGCCGCCTTGGCTGCGTATTCATCAAGGAGACCAGAGAGGGAGACCTTGTATCCCAGCTGTAGTGGATATATAGGTAATATGGGGGGGGGGATCACAAAACAGGGTAACAATGTGGCGAATGCATCTTCATGTACACAGCCCAGACGCACATGTAGACATTTAGTTCTGTGCAGAGCTGTGCCACCATACACAGCCAGTGCAGTCCAAAGGTTTTCCTTCCTGCCAGCCTGCTCTTAACGACTTTTTGTTTCTACGTAAAAAGTGTTTTTTTCCCCCCATTTTTAAACTTGACACTTGTGCCATCATATCATACTAGCCCCATTTCTCACTACAGACCTAAAAACTTTTCTTGCCCGCTTGCGACAGACCCAAAATCTAAATGTTTTAGGGGGCTTTTATTGGGACCTCTTCCTGGTTAAAATTTGTGGATCTGCACCCAGTAGGCAGGTAGGAGGGTGCTCTATGGGCATGTAAGAAACACTGGGTGAGTTGGATTAGCTTGCCCAGGTCGATCTGGATTTGTTCAGGTGAGCTCCTGACAGGAGCCATTTGAACACCAATTTCCCCAAGCATTCATACCAATGCATCTTGGGACAGCCAACAGGAACTGCTTTCATTGTGTGCTTTATGTCTGAAACTCTTTGTGGATTCACAAAAAAGATCGTACAATAATTAGTATCTTGGTAAAACAGTACTGTTAAAATATTTCACAAGCTCAGGTTTACAGAAAAGTACAAGCCTTCTGATGATCACAAAGTTGCTGTTTTAGGGTGAAAATGTGCATCATCAAACTTCCTGAAAGAGTCTCGATGAATAACTTAAACTAGCAGACATTGGGAAGTTTGTTTCCATCATGACATATTGCACATGGGTCAGACCTAATACTCCATGAGCAGGTTACTTGGGTCTGACCCGGGTGAGCCACGACCATGGCATCCAAGCTACTCAGACCCACTGAGGTCAGATCTGGGTCGACCAGGGGAACCAAATCAAATGCACCCAATGATATTAATGTTTGTATGTGAGCCTTAGAAACACTTTCTTTTAATGCAAAACAAAAATTTCAGTGTATTGTGAATCTTCATATCAAGTCTTTCTTGAAAAACACATCTTTATCGCACACTCATATTTTTTTATATTGCTTTGTGAATCCCCCAAATTGATATCATCCCACTGGTAGGGCAAAACATATGTCTACATTTACTCATAAGTCACATGCTGATACTTTTCATTTTAATATTAATTATCCTACCTCCTGAGAGCATTCTTCGCTGAATGCTGGATGAAACTGCTCGTTGGTCATTTCTCCTCGAGTGAGTTTATTCCACGATCCAGTTTCTCCCGATTCTCTTATCACCTTGACAACCAAACCCTCTGGCAGCCCTCGTTGTGCCTCGAAATCTGCAATCAGCGAATTATTGTTATTATAATGAAAATTTGAAATTAGTTTTGCTTTGGGAAATTTTTTTTATTAATAGTTTGCTTCAACAAGCTTCCCATCCTTCAACAAGTTTCCTATCCTTCAACAAGTTTCCCAACCCTCAACAAGTTTCTCAAAACTTCAACAAGTTTCGCATCCAAACTATTTGGTGCTCTTTGTAGTATGTAGCTCCAATGAAAGTCAATAAACTTCAAGGTTCAATGAAAGGAATACAACATAATTTGGCTTTTGTATGATAGTTGATTCCCATCCTCCTAGTTTTCAATAAACCAACCTTTTGAATAACTTCATGAATTTGGTGAACACTTTCAGGGTTTGCCCTTAATTTTTTGCAGTGACTAGCTAAAAGGACCAGTTAGCTAATTGTCAATTCACTAAACTAAGACACACCTTTAAATATTGGGCCTGGCTTGGCTATCAGAACCCCGCCCATGTCAAAAATGACGGCCCGCTTCTTATCGGAGACTGCCGATACTCTCAGACCGCGGCTTAGCCATGTCTGAGAGGTCAGTCTGGCCACATGACAGGGTGACTGGCCAATGGATCTACGGCCGAGGAGATGGCAGGTGGATGCCGCCTTAAGGAGCCTCATCGTTGATTGCCTTTATCTTCTGATCCTGTTTAGTGACATCACCAGTCTGTGAGAGAAGTTTAAGCATTTTATTAAAAAAACATTCAATTCTCTTATAATTGTTCAAGTTAAAACTTTCAAAAATTGGTCAGCAGCCAATCAAAATTTGATTTTGTACACTTCAGTTCCCTCCACATAACATAAAGGTGAAGTTTTGGTGGGACCATGGAGGATACTATGTTTGAGTAACTTTTGACCATGTAGATCGTTTGACATTGGCAGCGTTTTAAATTGATTCTGTAGTTTGCTTTTAGCTGTGTTATTGTTTCCTTTATCGCCATGCCTTGAGTGGTATTGCTACCAGTGTGCTATCTGCAGCCCTACTCCTAGAGCTATAATGAGGTTCGTTCCAGCTCCCTGAATCAGACAATAGCGGAAGGAACTTCATAGTTCTAGGATTACTGCAGCCATACATGTACATAATCTTTTTGACCATTTTGGGTCAGTGTCATCAGTACAAAATGTAAGATTGTTTTAAAAAGTTTGTACTTAGATTGAAAGGGCAATGGTAACCATCCCCACATTAGGCCTGGGTGCACTAGTGCAACTACTAGTACTAGTCTTAGTTCGTACAGTTAGTAGTATCGAAGTCGCCACTATATGCTATTTTAAAAAGTATTATTTGATTGCATTGCCAGTCACGACTACCACTTTTCAACTACCCGGTTTGCCACGTCACCAGTACTAGTGTACTACTACTAGTGTACGGAATTGAACTCAATTCAAAATTTGGACAAAACAAAGTACAGCGCCCCAGATTCCTGGGCCTAGACTAAAGTCCATAGACGGGATAGTATCTGACACCTTTTTTGGTACTAGTAATAATGTAGTATTTTTAGTAAGACTGAGACCTGAGTAAGTTGTACTGTCTTTACTCTACTTTTCTTTATTAATTATAGAAAGTTTAGTCTTTACTCTTTGTTAGTATTTTTACTAGCCTTACCTGGATATTTTTCCTTACATAACTTTACCTACTTTAAAATAAATATCGTTATTGATATGTCTCTTGTCTTGACATTATTTTAAACCAAGCCCAGCCGGTCCAACCACCCCCCAACCTCCCACATCCCCGCCCCTATACAGGGAGTCCAGTCCTTTTTCAGTGCACCCACCCCCACCGTCCATGCCCACCACCACCGTTTCTCTTTTTGAATTTTGGACCTTACTCATTCCCTGTATTAATTATTATATGGGCAACAGATATCTTTAGGAACAAAGAAGAGAGACTTTTTAAAGTAAAAATAGCATAAATCAGATCTAACCTTTCAACTAGAACCGCAGTCAATAAATCGCGACCCTCGACAGACGATAGATCATCAATCAAGAGAGACGGTCCAAAGTTTATAACCAGCTAAACAGTCTGCAACACATTCAACAAAAGAAGAAAACATAGACACACTACAATTTTGACTCTTCCAGACTAAAAAGTGAAAATTTTCATTGAACTTAAATATGTCTTCAAAACTAACAAAAATGTGTTCATCCGATAAAAGTTTAGTATTATACACATTTTAGTGACAATGTACTGGAATCAAAAATGTTTATTTACTTTTTTGTTTTCAAAATAAATTTGGAAAATATTACTACAAGGACTTGTTTGCGAGTTTAACTATCTACACTGCACTTCAATGTCCCGGAAGCGTATGGATTCTGATGAAAACAACAGATTTACACTCTACGTGTGGTGGTGTGGTGTGTGGGTCAAGTACGGACGACAAGCCCATTTTGCCCTCCTACCCCCTGTGTCTGGCGGCAGAGTATTTCAAATACTATTTAGATTCAGCTCTCAAAAACGAAGCAAAAATGGCCGAGGAATGTGAGAGTTTGGAGAAAATACTGGAGGACCATTTGCCAGCCGATAAGTTAGCAGAAGCTCGACGAATCATCTTTGGCCAAGATGGATCTAAATCAAGGTTTGTTATTGTTGACCAGCCATCGGAAGATTGAATATTGTCACTAGGCCTATAAAATAATCATAACTTAATACATACATGTCATACTCGAGTGGTCTTACTCGTACTATTATGACGACATGGTGAGCACAGAGCAGGCATTTTAATTCTGGCATAGTTGTTGAGTTTGACTTTGACCGCCACTTTTTCATTTTTACGCTGACTTCATTTCCGTTTTGATTTAGTATTTACTTAATTTTCGACAAATTCTCAACAAATAAAGCTTTCTGCCCCATTTTCTAAATTTTAAATTAAAAATATTAATTTTATTTTTTAATATCCTCACTTGAAATTGAGAATTGAGTAATTGTAAGTCCAAAACTCATGTTTTAAAACAGTGAAAGTGTTTAATGTGTGTTTTTTTCCCACTATTTTCTTGTGACTTTGAACAACAATTGAGCTTAAACTTTTGCATGTTTGGTATACTACTACTTTATATTACTGCATGTATGTTGGGTCATATAATTCATTTTATTGCATTTGCAATCAAAATGCTATAATAATGATAACAATAACTTTTATAAAGCGCTTTCTACGAACATCTTAATAAAGTGCTTTTCATTAATTATTTTCGGACAGGTTTTTGGAGCCAAATTGAATTATGAGACCCATTTATTCAACACCTTGTAAATGTAAGGATTTACAAGGTGCCGCGGCGCATTCAGCTGCCACTGCCAGAAACACCGGGCAAACCCCTTCTCTTAGCGACAAGTGTCACTGGATTCTTTTACTTGCATTACACAACACACGGGACCTCAGGCTTTACGCCCCTTTCGAAGGATGAAGCAATTTATGGTTAAATGTCTTGCTTAAGGAAACAAGTGTCAAGACCAGTACTCGAACCCGGTGTCACGGTCTCAGCTATCCGGCATGCTCAGCTATCCGGATGACGAATTACGGTAAAATTACGTCATGCCATGTCTGCGCACAGCATGCGAAAGTACAGTACAGTTTCAGTGCCGTGCTGAGTCGTGTTGCTGCGGTACTGGCAACGTGTTGTGAATGCCCCCTTCCTGCTGCAGCTTTCAATGTGGCATCCACGAGCACTGGCAACACCTGACTGGACGCCGAATCGTTTTTATAGGGATGTCTAAAATAATAAACTCCTATAACTCCTTCCTGCAGTGTAAAAGTTCACAGCTCGTCGAACTATTCTTCCTTCAAATAAAAACACCCCCACACTCAAAATGTAAACTCAAAATGTCCGAGCGTCAGTCTTGAAAAATT
Source organism: Pisaster brevispinus (assembly GCA_023634235.1). Lineage (NCBI taxonomy): Eukaryota > Metazoa > Echinodermata > Asteroidea > Forcipulatida > Asteriidae > Pisaster > Pisaster brevispinus. The sequence goes on along the minus strand of JAMKCF010000003.1, from coordinate 22,875,944 downwards.
GGCCCACACGCGCAAAACGTTTTGAAACGAGAAAAGAGGTTTGTTTTACAATGTGTAAATATTGGCCAAGAGAATGTGATTAAACAGAGTTGAATCAGAGATTATAAATGGGACCACACAGAACTACACGCAAGGGGGGGGGGGGAACGCGGAGGTATCCAACGACTTTGTAACCCGGATATCCGAGCACGGCCTGACTATTGTGAACGTGACTACTATGTGCTGAAATGTCCGCCTACATCACCCGGATAGTTCAGCACGCCGGATAGATCAGACCGTGACACCGGTATAGTTCTTGTCTTGACACATTATGGGTGGCGCCCTCATGTATTGCATTTTTGTCCAGGTGGGATGGCTCTTTGATGGGGACAGCTCTATGCAAAATGCAAATCATGGGCCCTCTCAGGATTGGCCCCTTCCCTTTGGTGGATTGTTGGGCGAGTAACATTCGGCCAATAAGAAATGCCCATTGGGTAAAGAACTTAAAGAGACACGCTGCCTTGGATTGGGCAGTTTGTGTTTGTTATGAAATGAATATGGTTGGAAAGATGTTTTAAAAGTAGAATCCACACAAATATGCATGAAAATTGTAAGGTTTTCATTTCACTTTGTTAACTAACACAGTCCGCCGTTTTGTGGAATAAATAATTTGGTTCCACAAAATGGCGTACCATATTTAATTCTATTGGAGCATTTCAAGGAGCACCATTGATTTGACCAGGGGTTGCCTCTGAGAAATATCAGGCCTGCTAGGGCTATGGCGGTTGGTTGAAGCAATAATCCCGATCCAGCAATAGCAAACTGCCAAATACGCCATTTCAAACAAGACCTAATTATCAGAGTCAAAATGTTTGGGTGTTGATTTACCATAGAATAGAGAATTAGAAAGAAAATTTGTTATTTGTTTTTGTCTGGCCATAATACATCAATTGGATTTAGTATTAGTGTTTGCATAGTATTACTGTAACAACCAGAGTTTTTTCAAGAAAATTTTGTTGTGTCAGTGCAAAAACGTTGTAAAATAGCACTTATGTTTATTGTTTATGGGCAAAGTTTGAAATCGTCAAAACATTGTATCTCACTTAAAATAGTGCGGATGTACACACAAACCAAGTGTGTATCGAGCCCCACAATTTATTTGCATGGAACATTTTCGTGTGAGATACGTTTCTGCAAAATCCGGATACAACGTTTTTCCACAAGGTAATGTTTTTGTTTGCTGGATTCATTGCCTTTGTAATTTTAAGAGATTAAAAATTTGTTTTGTCGAGACAACATTTTTGTTTTGCACTGAGCATGAGCACGGAGTGTGAGATACGTTTTTTGCAAAATCCAGTATACAAAGTTTTGTCCACTCATGCGGCGATGTAATGTTTTTGTTTGCAACATACTTTGGATTCATTGCCTTTATAATTTTGTACTTTTAAGAGATTGTTAAAACAAATTTGTTTTGTTTTCAGGCCCTTAGAGTTGCCGGAGGAAGCAGTTCGTCTTGCGAAGGAGGGAGATTTTGAGCTCGTCGGACATTCTATTGCAGCAAAGCCAGAAGAGCTGCGTCAACCTCGTATCGTACGAATCGGTTTGGTCCAAAATAAAATTGTTTTACCAACATCAGCGCCCATCAAGGATCAGGTAAAATTATTGGCCATGATGTTCTTCCTATTATATCTATTTTCCATTTGTTAAATTTGGTTTTTGCTTTCAGAATAATTATTGGTTTTAAAATTGTTGTTTTAACTTACATGTAGACTTTAAATGTGCACAACATTGGAACGATTGAAAATATAAGTGTTCGTAGAGTTGCACATAAATAACATAGTATAAAGATGGTCATTACTTGAATACCAGTAATTGAAATGCTTTATCTTTTTTGAGAAATGAGTACCACATTTAGTTTTGATCTCATGAGCCAAAACTTGATGGTCCACTATGTACTTGTGACTCCAGTTACCGACTTGAGCCAAATAAATTTGTAGGTGTTATTTCGTGTATATTTTGGGTCATAAAAATAAAAAATTTAGGAACTGGTCTTCGACAAGTACCAATTTTGTCTGCAACCAAAAACAAAGCACGCACTGTACATGTAGGTTGGCCAACATATTCAACAAAACCTTTCCTTTTTTCCTCATGGTTAAAATATCGTGCCTGATTTATAAATTTGTGTTTAGGTGATTGTTTGACAAAGAAAATGGTGTGATCAGATTGATGTAAAACTAAAAGCTTATTTGGCATTTGATTTATTATCTACTCTGGTTGTAAGCCAAGAATTCTCAGAAAGGCATTACTTTTTTCTATAATTGCCAAAAACCCCATGGAGAGAAGACAAGAAATTTAAAGTTTTGGATTTGGGAGGAAAACCCCGGAGAATCATTCTAAGGAATAACATATGCAATCAAGTAGGGGCTGAAAACCCAGATCCACATAGTGCCCCCAGCGGGATTTGAACCGGGGTCCTAGAGGTGGAAGGCGAGGAATGATACCACTACGCCAACCAATCTCCCTTTTTATTGCCAAGAGGAAAGTTTGGATATCCTTTAGGATAGCTCCAGACTTTAACTTTCCTACTCACGGTAACATTGGGAAATTTATAACTCGTTTTTTTGTTTAAATTGACATATTTTGTTGTTTTTGTTATTCCCTGAAATAGCGTGACGCTCTACACAAACGCATTGGTCAGATAGTAGAAGCAGCTGGGCTATGTGGAGTGAACATCATCTGTTTTCAAGAGGCATGGCGTAAGTGCACACTCATTTGGTCGCATAGTTTTGCCTGCAGTATGACAATTTCTCTGAGTGGTTCTAACATGAGCAAGGAAAAAAAAAACACGCTGTCAAACAATATTTTGATAATTTTAACAAACGAGTGTAGATTAATTGATTGCACCACAAGAAATTCAAGTTTTATTGACAATAGACTGTGCAAGATTCACGCGTATTCGAACATTGGGATCCGTTAAAGCGCGTGAGTTTGTTTCTTTAACGCGTTAAAGCAATGTACGTGGGACCACAGTGGTCCCAAAAATGTTCGAATACGCGCGAGACTTGCACGGTCTATAATAATGGACATTTGATCTAATTGCAAGTTTTGAACTGGCCTGCGCCTCTTGCCACCAGGCAGGCTCAACGGTGCTTTAGACTGCAGGAGTGAGGGGTTCGAATCCTACCCCAGTGTAGCCTGGATTTGTTTCCCCCACAGGACTTGGAAAGCACTGAGTATACAGTGCTTATCACACCTCAGTTTTTTTTGTAAAACCAAAACAATAATGGTCATTTTTAAACGTGCCTCTATATATGCAATTTTTAACAGTCATAGCGCACAAACATTACAGCTATGGTCATTGGGCTGGTTTAACTGTCTGGGAAGTATGCAACCTGTTCTACAAGAACCACCTCTGCCATCACAGGTGCCCATTTATCCGTGGGTGAAGAGAAGCAGTTGTAGTTATGAAAGTATAAACAGATCTTTAGCACTTTTTCACCATCTTGGTCATGTGCCCTCATCCCAGTAGCAGTAATGAATTTAATTGGTTGTCTTTTGAAATTGGATCAGACTATTTTGGACTGAAGCCTCATTTTGGTTTTATTGCTTCATACGAAACCAAAACAAGGTGGCTGCTATAAGCCTACTTGATTAAGATCAAGAAATACATTTTCTTTTCAAAGATTTAGTACATTTTTATTATCTTTAACAACATTTTCATGAACCGAAATTTGTTTCCCCAAACAACAGCTTGGTAGTTGTTTTTGAAGTGTATTTCTAAACTTCATGTTTCTCGCTCCATTTCCGTCATAACAGATATGCCGTTTGCATTCTGCACTCGAGAAAAGGAACCTTGGTGTGAGTTTGCTGAGTCAGCGGAGGATGGACCAACGACTCTATACTGTCAAGGGGTAAGCTTTACCCCAAAATCAACCCCTTTAGAGACTGTAGCGATGAATTGAAATCAAAATCAGAAATCAAAATTGAAATGTATTTTGACTATTCTGAATGGCCCCTTACTAATAATTGCTAGAATTCTCTCTCTTACCACATCTGCAACATCCACTCACTCAATACCTTTCAAGTGGTAAATAAAAAAATAAAAATCTGCTCTCTTTAGACTTGCAAATATTATGTCTACCCTGTCTCTCTGGAGCAGTCAAACTGATTGTTATTCTTGTTTTAATTTTGTGTGTGTCCTGTATCAACTCTCCTCAGCTTGCGAAGCGCTACAACATGGTGGTTCTGTCATCTATACTGGAGAGAGATTCTACTCATAGTGACACTATCTGGAATACAACCGGTAAGAGAGCCAACAGTCCCAAATCAACGTCGTTTCATGGCCTTTCTTAATAGTTTAATGCTGATAGTTCAGGAGACGGCATGTTATGGTTTTTTTAACCCTCCGACTCTTGGTAACATTTTCAAGCAAGTTGAGCGATTCGTTTGAAACCATTCAACTGCACAGGTTGTGTATGGATGGAGGCGTACTTTGCACAACAGATGTATATGTGCGACTGTAACGGTGCATGCTGGGTCCAATTTCATGGGTCTGCTTACCGGTGAATTCTGCGCTTAGTGCCCATAGAATTATCAGCTTTACAGGCATCGTGAGCGAAGAATTCTGCACCATGAGTTTGGACCCTTATCAGTCACTTATAATGTAAACCTTACTAGATTATATTATCTCCAACCCAACACGCACTGTTTCAAATTCTACTCATGTACATGTACATGGTGTCACCGTATTCCTTACTAGATTGTATCTCCACTATGCAAAGTTTCAAATCCTACTCATGTACATGGTGTTACTGCAAACCTTACTAGATTGTATCTCCACCATGCAAAGTTTCAAATCCTACTCATGTACATGGTGTTACTGCAAACCTTACTAGATTGTATCTCCACCATGCAAAGTTTCAAATCCTACTCATGTACATGGTTTTACTGCAAACCTTACAAGATTGTTTTTCCAGCATGCAAAGTTTCAAATCCTACTCTTGTAAATGGTGTGACTGAAAATCTTACTAGATTGTATCCCCACCATGCAAAGTTTCAAATCCTACTCATGTACATGGTATTACTGAAAATCTTACTAAATTGTATCTCCACCATGCAAAGTTTCAACTCCTACCATGCCTACTCATGTACATGGTGTTACTGCAAACCTTACTAGATTGTTTTTCAAGCATGCAAAGTTTCAAATCCTACTCTTTTAAATGGTGTTACTGCAAATCTTACTAAATTGTATCTCCACCATGCAAAGTTTCAAATCCTACTCATGTACACGGTGTTACTGAAAATCTTACTAGATTGTATCTCCACCATGCAAAGTTTCAAATCCTACTCATGTACATGGTGTGACTGAAAATCTTACTAGATTGTATCTCCACCATGCAAAGTTACAAATCCTTCTCATGTACATGGTGTTACTGAAAATCTTACTAGATTGTATCTTTGCAGCCGTAGTACAACCTTAAACAATGACTTGATTTCAAAACTGTTGATTCATTCATGGGAAAGTTACTGTATGACGTGCATTACACAGTGATTTGTATAAATAATAAAAAATTCTGTGAGTTTAGACATCAAATACTTGCATGATTACAAATTGACAAAATCAAAAATTTCTCTGTATTTTAGGAAGCGTACATGGGCTGCAGACCCCCTCGCCCTGAGCTTTCTGTTTTCATGCTCATGAAAATCTTGATAATTGTGAACAGCCCCTAATTACCCGCCAGTAATCAATCATCACAATTTGTCTTCTGTTTTTAATTTTTGTTTACACCCAGTTGTGATTTCCAACACTGGCACTGTAATTGGCAAGAGTCGCAAGAACCACATTCCGAGAGTTGGTGACTTCAACGAGGTACTTTTGAAATAAGCTCTATACTTTAGAAAGTGTTGTATGTTAACCCTAACTCCCTTGAGTAATTTACTAGGAGCCGTCCTCGCTCTAACAAAATCCAACACTGTAAGGTAACTCAACACCCAAACTGTTGGACTCTGATTATGGCGGTATCCCATGTAAAGCATAATCAGTTTACTAGTGCAGTCTTCAGTCCAACACCATTCAGTCACTCAACACCCAAACTGTTGGACTCTGATTATGGTGGTATGCCTGAACCAATGTAAAGCATAATCAGTTTACTAGTGCAGTCTTCAGTCCAACACCATTCAGTCACTCAACACCCAAACTGTTGGACTCTGATTATGGTGGTATGCCTGAACCAATGTAAAGCATAATCAGTTTACTAGTGCAGTCCTCAGTCTAACACCATTCAGTCACTCAACACCCAAACTGTTGGACTTTGATTATGGTGGTATGCCTGATCCCATGTAAAGCATAATCAGTTCACTAGTGCAGTCCTCAGTCTAACACCATTCAGTCACTCAACACCCAAACTGTTGGACTCTGATTATGGTGGTATGCCTGATCCCATGTAAAAGCATAATCAGTTTACTAGTGCATTCCTCAGTCCAACACCATTCAGTAACTCTACAGTAACCCTGTTTCAGCCCCATATGAGTAGGTGGCAATGTGCCACTGGTGTTAGTTGATCTGGGTCGACAGCCCAAATCAGTTAAGTGTAGCCCTCACATTGAAGTGGCCGTCCGGCATGTGATGTCAGGTAATCTCTCATAAAAAACTAAATAAATAAAAATCAGATTAATCAGTTATGTTTATCTTTTGTAATATTGACAGTCCACTTACTACCTGGAAGGGAACACTGGACACAGAGTGTTTGACACACAGTTTGGTAAGTCCACCTCATTCCACCTTGCGTCACAGCAGATGGTCTCATTCAGAAATCAGCCTCGTACATGTAGCCTCGTACCAATGGGTCATCAACACAAGCCCTGTGGGTTTTCTGGATGGCCCCCAGTCACAATGAACTTCCATCACCTGCTATGTAGGCCTAGTTATAGGTTTTCCTGGTCAATTTCAGCTAACAACAATGAGTTTCATTAACTTGCATTCAAATTTACACAATGTTTCTCTAGTTCATTCAAACTAGGGTTTCTTTTTAGCTTCTACTGCATGCAATTTCTTTTTCGTGCACACATGATTTCGTTCTTGTCGTTCAGGCTCAGTTCAGTCATTCTATTTCAGTTGTCACCATTCTTCAGGTGAATTTCTACTACCTATTTACAACTGATGAAATTGAATGGCTGACCAGCCTCTTGCTGTTGGCTTTTATGAAATTTAATGATCTTTGCATTGTAATGAATTTGAATGATGTTATTTGACCAGTGAATGGTAAACTGTTGAAGAATGAATTATTCATTTTGACTGTTGAATGCTGATGCAACAGAGAATTAGTTTTCAAGCGAAACTTACTGAGTCAGGTTGTAAGTTTGATGAATTTTTGTTGAAGTTGGCTGAAAAAAAACCCCTATATTATTTGTCAAATAGTCAAATACAAAAGTACTTACAACCCCATTGACTCTGAAAACCAACGTTTACATTTTTGTTGTGTATAGTGGCACAGCTGTGCAAAGTAAACAGTGCATGGTAAAACCAAGTCATTATTTGTTATCCCCGATGCAAATATTACATCTATTCAGTTTAACTGTGTACTGTGTAGATGTAGTCACAGAATGATATCATACTGTAGGCTGGTATAAATGTAGTTTAAAATTAATTAATTATTTTATCGATCACTTAAAACCACAAAGTGATATGAGAAAGGTAACTTATCAAGTATTTGTTTGCTTTTTGGTGGAGATCCTTTGGTTATGGTTATGGTTATGGTTATTTTTATGTTAACTAGCATAATAAACTGGTTGACTGATTCATAAACAGGTCGCATTGGAGTTAATATCTGCTTTGGACGTCATCACCCCCTGAACTGGATGATGTATGGACTGAACGGGGCAGAGATCGTCTTCAATCCATCCGCTACCGTCGGAGCATTGAGGTAAAACTTGCCAATCACAGAGCAAGACTAACAGCAACCTGGATTCAATATCGTAGAGCTCCTTAAGAAGCTAAAATTGCTTAGAAATTATCGGCTTAGCGAAAATAAGAAGGATACAGCCACAAATGTTGGAATGTTCTTTTGGCTGGTAACCTTCTTCTGGTAAGCATGGTTTTACTATTCCTGGCTCCTTTTTGTGCTTAAGCAGCTCTATGAAATCAGGTTTGCTGGATACCAGACTGGTTTATGAATATGCAACATTTTGTAGGCAGGATCTGGGAGTATGGTGTTGATATTTGCTGTCAATTAAAAAATAGGGTTTGCAAAAAGTTCTTTCAGATGTGCGTGATGGCAATTTATCACAGCTGTTTGGTGTATCAAACTGCTCTTTATTTTTATGACAGTAATTCAGAGCTATTTTCAGAGCTTACGGTGTGCCGTGTTCGAGTGGTCAAGTGCACTGGACTCAAGCTTTGGTGTCTCTGATCAGCCGAGTGTCAGTTCTGCATCCAACCATAATGAAAAAAAACCAGGGCAAACCCCACTGCAGGGCCATTGCTTTTTGATCCATAAGCTGAAAGAGAATCAAGTATTCAAACAACTATTACTGGGACCAGAAGTTGGACATTGAAAATGTCTTCCTAGGCCCAATTTTATAGCGCAGCTTAACAGTAAGCAAATTTTTGTGCTAACTATAGCAGAAAAATTTGCTTAAGCATTAGCATATTTCACAGGTTAGCAAGAAAATTAGGCAGCCATCTTGGGCGTGCATCATAGATTTGCATTGATACGTCATTCATTTTCATACAGTAAGCACCGGAAGGTTAGCATGCCTTTTCATTTGCTTACGGTTAGCAGTGCTATGAAATGGAAATTGCACAGTAAGCACAAAATCGGCCGTTAAGCAGCTCTATGAAATTGGGCCCAGTTTGGAAAGTCAAGTTGTCCTGGAATAGTTATGAGAAGTTGCCTTTCTTTGTGTGCTTTCACAAATGAATTGACAACAATCTTTTCCACCAGAAATTCCCTCGCAAAATGATAGCACCCTGAAGACTATTGTTTTAAAAATTTACAAGAAGATTTCTGCCTTGATCTCATTAAATCTTTAGTGACCAAAGTGGCCGCAAGCAGCTTTTACTTGAATGCTGATACATAGCTGCCACAAACAGTCGCAAGATTTGACCTACTTCCACTCAGCCAAAAAGGTCAAAGTTCAAAGTTCATGTCCTGAACCTACATTTTCTGATGTTTCCAATGTGAAAATATTTCCTACATTTCTAAAACAAAACCAAAGTTCTGTTTCCAATTAGTTTTAAAATCAAGTAGTAAATCTCAGGGGAAACTGACTCGGTAAATGTTTTTGAATAATATTGGGCTGTAGACAGAAAAATTGACTAGAGCGGGACTTGAACCTGCGACCTCCTAATTAACCCGCCGGCTCATATATGATCTTTCCAGAATTTTGTTTTTATACTGAAAGAAGTTGAATCAAAATGAACAATATCAGTTGTGTCGGGGCATACGGTGATCTTTATAATGCAATGATTGGTCTCAGGAAGAGGATAGAATTTTTACCGATTCATCTCTGTATTTTATTTCTTGCCAGTGAACCAATGTGGTCCATCGAGGCTCGTAATGCAGCCATCGCGAACACCTACTTCACTGCTGCTATCAACAGAGTGGGAACAGTAAGTATGTCTGTTGTAGACCCAGGTGGTGGGAGTGGTGTGGGGGGGGGCTTGGAGGGAGGACAAATGTTCTTGATCCACTTGTAATGATAATTTGGGCGGCTAATCATCCTTACTTGCAGCTGAGGTGCTGAATTGCAACGCATCTACATCATGGTGGAGCAGCAGGCATATTTATGGCACTTTTGGCAGCCAGCCACATTAATAATAATAATAATAATAATAATAAGCATTTATATAGCGCCATCTATCTAGAACACTATTCCGAGGCGCTGGAGAGGAAAAGAAATCAAAAAAGTTGATACAAAGATAAGGATCAAAAGAGTGCCTAATTAAAGTAAATTTGGAAACAAATAGGTCTTCAGTTGCAATTTAAATGTGTCTAAGGATGAAGCTGTGCGAATGCCTATTGGTAGAGTATTCCAGAGGGCTGGTGCTGCTGATGAAAAAGCCCTATTCCCATAAGAGGTGTGTGTCCTTGGTGTCACAAGAAGACACTTGTTTGATGATCTCAGGCTGCGTTGAGGAATGTATGGTGTGATAAGTTCATCGAGATAGCCCATACATGACCATGAAGCACAACCCGATGATAAAAGTGTTTGTTTTTCCTGGAGGGAGGAAAACTGCAGGGCCCGGAGAGAAACCCTCCTGGCGTAGGAGAGAACCAATGCACAACTCCGCTCACATATGGCACTAGCCGGGGAGTCGAACCTGGGCCCCAGCGATGAGAGGCGAGCACTTTACACACTAGCCACCCATGCAACTCTGACTAGCAGATACTAAATCAAAGGTCCCCCCTCCACCTTCCCCGATCCCCTTTAGTAAAAACACTTCTTATTCCCCGTTGTAAGTGACACTATGGCAGGCCTGGAGTTTCATCTTTGAGAGGGCAAGGCATTTTTCATATTGCGAAGGGCACTTCCATTGGAAAATCTTCAAGTCTATGGGAAACTTTTAAAGGGGCACCAAGGCCAAGACCAGGGGCAACAGAGGCCATGGCCTCCTCAGCCTCCATGCAGGCCTGCTATGGATCCCCTCCTCTGTAGTGACATCAAAGAGAACTTGGGTATCCGAGTTTGAGCGTCTTGTCCTTCATAAAAGTCGGGCACTCTTTCCTTCATCTCTAAGCTCAAACATGGCATGAAGTTTTGGTCTGTCATCATTTCAAATTTCTTCTCGTTTACAAACCTCGGCAGATAGACCTGACGAAACTTCCGTGGTTCTAGTTTTGAAGTTAATTCACAAGTCTTTAGATAACATTTCAATTTTTGTTATTGTCATACAGGAAGTGTTTCAATCCGAGTTCACTTCAGGTGATGGGAAAAAAGGTAGGTTTGCAGAACTGAGTCTGTGTAAAATGTACACGCTTGTGGAGATTGCACAGTCTGATTTATTTCAACTTTTGATAGGATGAAAGGGGGCCATCTCAAAACTTGTTCAAGTTTTATAACTCTTGAATTTATGTGACAGAAAAATTGACAATTTTCCTGTATGACCAGTGTAGTATCTTGTCCCCAGGAAATGCCCTTGAACGTACAAGGTAAACAAAGGTCACTTGGTCTATACACAGTGCTTGATAACAACAAATTACATTGGACAGCACAATAACAATGACTCTCTATTCTTCATAAATACAATCATTCCCCAATGGCGTGGTAGAAACCCAAAGGATACTCACTGGAGGGCGCTATAACATTATCCCTCCCAGTTGACAATTTGTAGAAGCATGGCAAAAGCACATTTCCACTGGGACCTCGGCGATGGAGGCCAATGCAAGGGCAATTATTGCAAAATGTTTCACTTATGCTGTAATACATAAAACAGAGACCGTTAACAAAGTGAATACATTTAAACAAAAATAGAAGTAAATTAAAACCTGAGAAATGATTTATTTATTTTTTTTTCCTCAACAACAAAAATAATATTAACAATTAATAATAATATTAATTTTGGTTTTACCCTACACCGATGTGTGTTAGCACTGTATACTCAGTACTTTCCCGAGTTCTGTGAAAAAAAATCACAGGCATATTACTCGGGTGGGATTCGAACCCACGACCTTTGCAATTCTAGAGCAGTGTCTTACCAACTAGACCACCGAGATTGCCCGGTAGCTAGAGGCAGTTCGAATCCTATATTTTAGCAGCGGGTTCCGCAACGATTTAATAGATGTTAATTTTGCATAGGGGATAAAGAATATTAATTTTGATTTTACCCTACACCGATGTGTGTTAGCACTGTATACTCGGTACTTTCTCGAGTTCTGTGTTAAATAATAATAATAATGCTTAAAAAGATTTTATAAATATGAATTTGTCTACAGCTATACATATACTGTGTTTTGGGCCAGTATGTAGAAAAACAAAATACACAGTCTACCCATCTGCCCATTGGCAGGATTAGAAACAACAATCCTTTCATTCTAATAATAGTGGCTTCTTATATAGCGCTCATATCCGTCACTCAGTGACGCTCAAGGCGCTTCAACATTAAGTGTTTTCCTGCAAGGTATGTGGGGCTACGTTTGAAGTATGAGACCTACTCCTTTACATAGCACCATGTAATGGTTTACAAGATGCTGTGGCGCAATATGCAGCCAATCAAACCAGGAACACCGGGGCGAACCCCTTGTCTTTTTGATAAGTGCACTGGATTATTTTACTTGCGATACACAACACACGGGGCCGACGGCTTTACGCCTCATCCGAAGGACGAAGCAATCATGGTTAAGTGTCTTGCTTAAGGACACAAATGTCACAGCCGGGACTCGAACCCACACTCTGCTGGGTCGGAAACACCAGAGCTTGAGTCCGGTGCTCTTATCCGCTCGGCCGCGACACGCCTTCTAGAGCAGACTCCTTAACCAGTACCCCACCAAGAATAAAAAAGAGGCAAGATTGCCAAGCTGTAATAATTCATTACATTAGGATAAAGTTTGTTTTCTTTAGATAACTTACTCTCTGTAATGAAAAAGTAGAATTAGCTGCCTGCAATTGCTTATCAACCAAAAGAACCCATGGCATAAATTTGAAAATAGTTAATGGCCTGACATTTGGACCCTAGCCGACTCTTGACATTTTTACTGAGGCCATATCAGATTTGTAGGTTACAGCTACGGCTACGTCTGTTGCTAAGGGTGTTGCTAAGGACATCCTATACTTCATCACATGATGTCGTGGAAATCGAGCCGTAGCCATAGCTGTAGTCAACACTTCGGATACAGCCTAACAAATTTAGAAGGCTGGCTCGGAGGGACTGTACAAGTCTAGGAATCTGAATCAAAATGATTTGAGCCAGATGTTTGTGTGTTACAGATATCTCTTCTCCAGTAATTCATGTTGCAATATCGGCGACTACATAAATAAACTGAACGACGCAGATCAAAACTACCTAAACAACTGTTCCCTCCAGAAGTCCGTCAGTCTGACTCAATCATGAAATTCAAAAAAATGTTGAAGACCGAACTGTTCAGAGCTCATTAATTTGTTTATTGCTGACTGTTTTTTGTTCAGCACCTTGATCTAGTGTCTAGGATATGTGCGCTTTATAAGAACTCTGTATTATTATTATTATTTTGTCCTTTACAGCTCACAATGACTTTGGTCATTTCTATGGATCCAGTTACGTAGCAGCTCCGGATGGAAGCCGAACAAGGGTAAGAAATTTAATCATACACATGTGTCGTAATTTAGGAATTCAGTCAAGCGAAGAAGAAATTTGTAAAAACTGCTTGCGTTTTGTTCATACAAATTCAGGTGTGCTTTTGTTTTATAACAAACAATCTTTCTGAAATTTTATATTGCCTATTTGTTTTTATTGTTATATATTTGAAGTGTTCAATTTTGTTTCAGTTTGTATTAATTTTTTTGTACTTTAAACCATGTTTAGAGGGTGTCCAATCCAGCAGGCTTGGAATTTTGTCATTGAGAGGGCAATGCCTTTTTCATTTTTCAAAGGGTTTCCGGTGGAAAATCTCAAAGTCTATTGAAATGTTTGAAGGGGCACCAAGGCCGAGACCAGGGCAACTGAGGCTATGGCCTCAGTGTAATTCCAGGCCTGCGTGCGCATTATATAAAAAATACATCAAAGATAAAATCCATTGACGAGACTTTGGCAGAAAGGGCACTGACCAAAAAATTAGTTAATCAAATATCAGTCAATCAAAATGGTTAATTTACATGGACGACATTGCACCCCTGTTACACAATTAACAATGTGAGAAAACAGTGAACAACCAAGTGCAATGTTCAGCATGTAAACACATTGTCCTTAAATTTTGTTGTTACAACCAAAATCAGCTGTTATTTTATTATTATGGTTTTGTATAGGTTTTCAGATACAGTCTCCTTGAACATGACTTCGTTTCAGAGGGAAATATTTCACAGAAAAAAATGGTTCCAATATGACTTTCATAATCAAGAAGCTTTCAGGATAAAATTAAACAATGATGTTTTTTTTGTCCTTACCAATATAACACCTTTAAAGGAAACCTGAGAAATTAATCAATGAAAGTCTGAAAAAAATATGCAACCCGAACGACTCAATGTAACAAGCTGCAAATGCATGTTGAACATTTATTGCCAGAAACAATTAAAAACCATCACATTGATGCCACCCAAAGTACAAACAAACAGATACAATCAGTAGAACCAGCTGTGCATAGTTAACAAACAAACAAACAAACAAACAAAACAGCACCGAGTGATTTGTTCACACTTCTTGCAATTCAGAATTTCTCGAGCGCAGTAAAGTTTCCGATATTAATTTTGGATTACAGTAAAAGAAAAAAGAAAACAAAAACGAAATTGCTGTCGTCTCAGTTTTCCCACCGGCCTGTAAGTTTATTATTTTTTGCCAGCACTCCTAACACCTTCATCAGAAACATGATGCTTTCTCTCCACTTATGAAATTCCCCTAAGTTGGAGTTAACCTCATATTACTGAGACGAATTCCTTGAGACAGGTTTTGTATACAGTATATTTTTTTATATCAAAGAATGGAAGTTTCTGTGACAGCTTTGATGTCACCGTGGCTGATGGCCGCAGTGTGAGTCTTCCCTCATTGCATCTAATATTGAAGCCATATTACTAGTTTCTATTATTCCCGTGGTATTTTTGTCTCTTCACTGGGCTCTGAACGCCTCTTTGCAGCTCGCAGTCTTTTCAGATTTCAGACAGCTAGATGTGCCACAGAGTCAGCTAGCCATGCATTTTTTAATTCCTTTTTTAAACCCCCTGTGGTTCGGGAATGCTCTGTTGTCGATTTGAATAGATGTGTGGCGCATGAGTTTTAGTATTTTGAAATATTATTAGTATTTTTTTTACTTCATGTTTTTTGCAGGTGATGCATCTTAGTATAGTTTTTTTTAGTCCCATGTGATTATAAAAAGTGGCTGGCTTACACAGCACGGCAGTAACTGCATGTAACTTTTTTGATTAGTGTTCAAGTTTAAAAATGTACTTGAAGTAAGTGATGTTTGAAGTTTTGCATAGTGTGGATAACAGGAGAGTAACTACTTGTAGTACGTTGCGGGTACGACCATGTGTCCTTAGGAGGTATAAATAGTTACTTCATACTTAAAGTGTCGGCTATCGATGCATTTTTATTGATCTAGAGAAAAAACAAAATAATCTGAACACCCCTTGGAGTTGTTTCAAACTATAGCCCAAAAGTCTGTTTGGTCAGTTGCTCAGCCTTGGGTGATTAAGCCACCCCTTCCCCATCCCCCCCCCCCCAAAAAAAAAAGTGGGGGAAGAAGAAGAAGAATAAAAATAAAAAGAGAGTTAATTTTAAGGGACAAAAGTAAGAGACAAAAATGTTGTGGATTTGTGCGTGAGTTGTTATAGTTTACATTGTCAGGAAAATAGTTTTTCTGACTTTTGGATGGTGAAAGCTTCTGTATCAGGCTTATTTTGGTTGGGGCAATAGAAATAAGCTACATGAATTGATGGTATTATCTGCAGGCGACTTGTTTGTGGTTCAAATTTCCTCAAAGATTGAATTCAATGCAAGCACGAGGGGCTTTCAGTATATCGAACAAAGTTAGGAGTCAAAGTTTTCTTTGGTGGGTTAAATTTTGCTGAGATTTTTTATTATAGAGTTACTTTCTTTCACTTCATTTGCGTCATGTCTCGTGCTTATTGATGCATTTAATGTTTAATGAATGGAACCATGAACTTGAATAGGAAAATTCATAGACGACTTTTACTGCCTGTCTTGAATGCATATTATTGCGCAGTGGCGCACACCAATTATGTATTTAACAACTCAACCTTCCCGCTAACAATTTTCATTCGTTTTTCCTGGCATTGCTTGGCAGGATTTATTGAATCATTCATAAATTGAATGAATCATTAATAAATTAAAAAATGTCTAAAAATAAGGTGTAAATTTAATATGTATTGCTGCAGGGACCAATTTGTGGATGCATTTGTATGAAAGCAAGAATTCTTTATGAATTTCATCAAATTTGTTTGCCATAATTTAAGTGTGCATAACATTGGTCAGATAAATGTAAGTGTTTGCAGTATTACAACATAACGTCAATGTATGAAGATGGTCACGGTGAAAAACTTCCCTGAAATATTCTTGCTTGAAATGCTTAGAGATTTTGAGAAATGAGTAAAACGGTGTTGATCTCGTGAGACTTAAATCTGGTAAAAAACAGTCACTAAATAAGTTCATCTGGATTGTAAATAAATCATGGAGTATGAGGTTCGTTTTGTTTTTTCCGAATCCCAAAAAGGATGTAATGTAGATGTTACTTGCTTATAATTTTAGTTTTAGTTACATCTCACTCCTAAGCTAGGCGCTTCTTCAGACTGGTAACCATGTCCAATGCTCAACTGCCTTTTGTACCTTTTTCTTGGGCGTCATAGAGGGGCGTTCAAGAAAGGGTACAAAAGGCAGTTCAACACTTTCGTTAAAAACCTTTCGATCATGTTGGCTGCTTACGCTTTTTTTTAATCATCAATAGACTGTGCAAGTCTCGCGCGTATTCGTTTGTTATACCCATCCATGTTGAGTTTTATGTTTGCGCGATTCTGTTTCTTCAAATACTTTAGTTTAACATAGTATCAATAAACCTATGTAAAAGTTGCACAAATTAGGGCGTAATTTGCAATGGGATTTCTAAAAAAATAAGCATGTCCCATGTTAAAATTTTGTTTAATTTTGTTACATTTATGATGCTATTTGTTTTATATAAAAATTGAAATTGCATTTATAACACATTTCTATGGATATTTTGATTTGCACGAATTTTTGTAAATAGGATGTGGAAAGAAGAGTTGTTTTCATAAAAAAAAGTCTTTGGTTGACTTGTTTTTTTCGTTTTTGATTCACGTAAGACTTGCACCTAGTCTATTGAAAACAAAAACATGTAAAAAAAAAAAATCAAGATTTCTCTGCGCGCTAATGCATTGACCAGTTATGAAATTAACAACACTCACCATTTGCATTTAAAAAATTCTCATTGAAATTCTTTCATTCATGAAGCTTGCATCGCCTCTCACACTTTATTTTATCATTAATTATAAATGATCAGGTATCTAAAAATAAATCATAGGCTCGTCGCGCATTATTGCATTGACCAATTATGCTGTTAATATTCAACATTTTTATTAGAATTCATACCTTCATTTTGCTTGCATCACCCCTCATCCATTATGCAGTAATATGACGCGATTAGTTGTATATAAAATAACATCAAAACATTTTTTTAAAATTCATTCATGACCTTCACTGTATTCTTCAGTGCACGTTATAACAAAGACTAATGTTTTAACAGTCAATAAAATAACATCTGAAATAGGGGCTCTTAGGTAAAACTCAAGTTTTGGGATCCACCCATTTTCCAACAGATAGAGTCAAGTCTCTAGCCTTGGGTTGAGAAGGTGTAAAATACCTCTGTGTATGAAGCACTTCAACTGCTATTTTTGTCAAAATAAAATAAATGCTCAATGAAGTCACATTTCAAATATATGGTCTGTACATGTTTGTACAGAAAACAGTTTTAGCTCATTCCTGAATGTTGTTTGGTGCAAAATTCCTCTTTAGAATGTACAGATTGTTTCGTTTTTGATGTCCCATGACGTCATACTTCAAATTTCGCTGTGAAAGAGTGGTATCAAATAAATGGCATCTTCCGCCATTTTAAATTGAGGTAAAAGACTTCTCCCCTTTCTTGAGGACTCTATTTATTTGAAAATGAGTTCATCACAAAACTGAATTCGACCTTGGGGCCCCTCTATTGAAGTAAATCCTTAATTCCCTCATGACTTTTACTGTACTACTCTTACATAAGTGCATAGTATGATACAAAGACTAATTCTCCTTTGACAGCTCAATAAATATCCTGTCCATGCCTATCATCTCATGCTAAAAATAGCTAATCCTCATGGTAAACTTGATCCCTGGCTTTACGGCAGTTACTTACAAACTAAACAAGCATGCAGGACATAGAAATACAAATTAAACTATGTAGGCAAATACATATGGAAATTTAAAACAAATTCAGAAACAAAAACATAAAATACAAAATAAAAGTAAAACAAGCATGCAAGACATAGAAGAAAAAAAGTAAAGATATGTAGGCAAATACATATGGAAATTTAAAACAAATTCAGAAACAAAAACATAAAATACAAAATAAAAGTAAAACAAGCATGCAAGACATAGAAAAAAAAATAAAGATATGTAGGGAAATACATATGGAAATTTAAAACAAATTTAGAAACAAAAGCATAAAATACAAAATGAAAGTAAAACAAGCATGCAAGACATAGAAAAACAAACTAAAACATATACGCATATACATAAATGGAAATTAAAAACAAGTTCAGAAACAAAAACATAAAACAAAAAATTAAAGTAAAATCTTATTGCTCTTTCGGCAACACTTTCCGTTGCTGCATCAGGTACATGGAAACTCATTACCTTATACACATCAGAAACTCACAAATCATTCAGTCTTTCACAAAAGCTCTCAAAACACACCTCATGTCAAAAGCGAATTCTTAATAGAGTGTGTTTACATGCTGAAATTTGTGCATGGTTTTTCACTATTTTCTCCTGACTCACACAACAGATTAAGCCAAGAGTTTCACATGCATACAAGACATAGAAAAACAAATTAAGATATGTAGGGAAATACATATGGAAATTTTTAACAAATTGAGAAACAAAAACATAAAATACAAAATGAAAGTAAAACAAGCATGCAAGACATAGAAAAACAAACTAAAACATATACACATATACATAAATGGAAATTCAAAACAAGTTCAGAAACAAAAACTCGTTACCTTATACACATCAGAAACTCACAAATCATTCAGTCGTTCACCAAAGCTCTCAAAACACACCTCATGTCAAAAGCGAATTCTTAATAGAGTGTGTTTACATGCTGAAATTTGTGCATGGTTTTTCACTATTTTCTCCTGACTCACACAACAGATTAAGCCAAGAGTTTCACATGCTTTTACTGCATGTATATGGTGGATCACACAAAAACATGAACACTGTCTGCAACTGTTTTATCAGCTCTACCAATTCTGTATAACACCTTGAAACATTTCCAAAAGAATGAATAACTTCAAATATGGACAATGTTTGCACTTTATGAAACCATTGTGCCTCATTTCCTTGAAATCTATAATCTTCAGGTGAGCCAAAATGGAAAGTCACTTTGGGTATTTATCTCAATCAATCACAGCTCACACCCTCTCACTGAACATGATTAAAACTTCAATAATGACACAGATGAACAGGAGTTGGGGGTATGATTGGTGTGTTAACCACTTAACCTTCAGCTGAAGCGTCAGGTTTATTTATTTCATTTTGGGTTCAACAATGAAAAAATTGAGCGAGACTTGAACCTCTTGATTAACGTGCCGGCGCTCTACCATCTGAGCTGTTAAAGCAACAATGACTTACAAATAACAGTTCATCAAATAAAGAATTTAAAACACAGAAGTTACAATAGGATAAGGTAGATATAGCGCATAAAAATAATAATCACAAGAAAATTGTATACTGAAATGAGATTATACAGAGGCTGTTCTGATGATTTGAGGGTTCTTTGAGTAAATTGTTTGTAAGTATGGTATCTGGAACTAAGCAATCTACACTATAATAAAGTAATAAAGCATTGTTTTCTGATTCTTGTAGGGGTTATCTCGTACAAGTGATGGACTTCTTGTTGCTGAGGTGGATCTGAACCTGGTACGCCAAATCAGAGACAAGTGGAGCTTCCAGGTAAACATTATGTTTGTTCTTTAGTTCACTTGTTTTCTGGCTTAATTTTTTCTCCTCAAATGTTTTACTTTTCAAAACACTATTTAAAATTGTGTTGTTTTTTATGCATTGTATATCTGTTTATTTATTCGTTTGTTTGTTATTTCATGGGGTGAAAAAAAAATCACAAGAATGGGATTTGAACCTGTGACCTCCAGATTAACGTTCCAGAACTTCACTAACATGACTAACCGAGTACTACATGTATGATGGCAGTCTTCCTACTTTATCAATATCTTTGTTCGGGGTTGCCAGTCAGAAGACTATAACTGCCGTATAACCACAGATCACACCCAAAATGTACGACACAACCTGGGAAGCGGTAGCAGAGGGATCACCTTACTGGGATGCGACTTGAAAAAACAAAACAAGAAATAAGCCATAAGGGAAACAGACTCAATAAATTGAACGAAAAACTTTTTAATTAAACAAACGCAGTCAGATTGGTTGGGTTTAATACTTGATTGATTTTTCCCCATTTATTTATTTTAAATTATATTTGTTTAGTTCTATTTGTTTTATTCTTTTATTTTGTATTTAGTTATTTATTTATATTTTTTTACAATTTCTTTATTTTTATTTTTATTATTATTTTAATTTGTTTTATTTTAATTTTTATTTGAAATCTTAAAAGACTCAAAATAGATGGTCCTCTTGCGGCCGAAGGGACATGGGTCAGGATAGTTATGAAATGTGACATTAACAGTCACAGAGGTTGCAAACTTGGAACAATAAGGAACCTTCATGCAGCCATGGTTTGGTTTTACTAACATTTAAAAATTTGTTTTTTGAATATTTTTTTTCTTTCTTCATTTCAATCAGCATATCCAGACAGAGCCTGGAGGGAAGCAAAATCCCCTTTTAATATAATTTAATGGAGTGCAATTTATTGCTCTAGGGGCAACATGATATGGGCAGGATGAAAAAAAAAAAGCTCTAGACATAATGAAGGGGGAAAAAATGAAAGGGCCCTTTTGTCCTGGTTCAGAAATCAATATAGATGACTATCTATACCCTGAAGGGCCCATAAATTCAAACTAGTGTGCCCCAATGGGAGTAATCATAATAATTTAATAAACAAAAAGGAGCCAGGTGTTGCAAACTGCTTACCAACTACATGTATTGCTTGTGGTATTCATGCAGATACGTTGGAACAACTCCATGTTTTGACCCTAGCAAAGTGTTTGTCAAAAACTAGCCTTTTAACCTTTGAGAAAAAGGTTTGAAATTTACTATACATATCTGGTAATGAAACCGAGGATGCCTCTTAAGTGAACTTAATCACTGGAGCTCATAAGCCTGAGGAAACCTGTTAACAATAGTGCTTGCTATGTGAACCAGAAACACCAGGGTTAACCCCTACTCTTCCATGCTTGTGGGTAATCTAGGTTCTTTTGTGTGCACTACCAATCCTAGCACACAGAACCTATGCCTTTACATCCCATCCAAAGGACAAAGCAGTTATTGACAAAGCATTTATTTTGAAGACACTTTTAAATCAAGTATCAGAGGACCTTACACTATTTCAAGGGCCTTAAGCATTCCTGAGCATTGCCTGTCTGTGATGAGTAGTAATTCATCACAGACATTCAAATAGGCGCACATGTTGCTAATCATTCACATTAGCTTTCTGTACCCCCACAGGTACCCATTTACTACTGGGTGACGAGAAGCAATGATACTAACCCAGGGGCACAATTGACTTGACCAGGATTCGAACCAACAATCTGATGACCCAGACGCCAGAACTTGAGGCTGTCTCAGTCACTAGATGCAACAATTTAAGCTGTTCTTGTCTTACCCAGGAGCACAATTGGCTTGACCAGGATTCGAAGCTACAATCTGATGGCTCAGATGCCCAAACTTGAGGCTGTTTTGGTCCCTACATCCTTCCTACTCACTTAATAAATTGCATTTTATTGTTTTGAATACAGATGACTGGACGCTATGACATGTATGCCAAGTCATTGACTGACGCAGCATCCCTGGACTTCAAACCCAACATCATCAAGGAGTAAAATGGATGCGCCTTCCATCTGTTGCGAGACTTTGGAACTCTAGGTGGCAGCAAACATACCAGGTAATAACCCAATATTTGCATAATTCTGGGCGTGCACACTATTCCAAGAAGAATGGATTCACCTGGTAGGTCTGCTGCCGCCTAGTGCCCAAAAAACAAATAAGCCTGAAGTATGATGGACTTGAAAAATTGACTAAAGCGGGACTTGAACCAACTACCTCCAGGTTAACGTACTGGTGCTCTACCAACTGAGCTATCCAGCCCTATGTTGGCGATCTTCCTCTTAAAATGTATTAAGTTATCAATCATTTATTATCACGAACATGGTTACCATGGTTGTATTTCTCAGTCCAGTAACAACAAAGCTATAAAAAAAAATTCATTTTATGTTTCTGGTGTATAACCAGAAATAAATTCAAACTTAATCACGGTAGCTTGGGAGCCCTATGGACGATGTAAACCTTTGATCTAATAACACTGATCTTTTTCCTGCAAACATCTGTCATGAAGGAATTAGTGAATAGTGTGTCATAACATAACCTTTTTTATCTTTGACCCTTGAAGATGTGAAATGTTGATTGATTCCATTGAGTACTAAGACAAACTTGAATAAATTAGTTTTTTGTTATGTGAAAGAGCACAGTGGCTTGATGGGTAATTTGAACGCTAATGTTTGGGTGTGGTTCACATTCACAAGGGAAGGGCTTAGCGTTGTCACTTCACGCTACCTACTAGTACCTACAACACCTTCCCTCTTACTGCATCTTGTAGCTTGGGGGAAGTGTCATGGACTAGCAGTTGACAATGTAGTAATCTGTATTCAAGGTCTGTCTTTCACAGTGTATGGGTTCGAAACCTGACCAGGGCCCAATTTCATGCTTACTGCCGAATTCTGCGCTTACGATCACCATTCTCCGCTTATTTTGCAAGCGCTGAGTTTCTGCGCTAGCTGTGTAAGTAAAGAATGCCTAGTAATGTGTTGTATGCACGCGCACAAGCAAAAATTCCCTGCTAACCCGTGAAACATGCTTGACGAAAGCGCGGAATTCCCTGCTTCCTTAAGCGCCGATTCTTTGCTTACAGTAAGCAGAGCCATGAAATTGGGCTCTAGTTGTTTGAGGTGCTTGTGTCCTTTAGTAACATGAACAGTGCTTGTCCGCCTCTCAGCTGTCCTCTTGTGCTCATGCTTTTTAAGTGCGACAGAAAACTGAAAAGCAGCTGTTTCCTCTCTTGTTTTGCATAAAACAATGATTCACGCCTGTGATTGGTCGCCTGTCGGTAATGGATAGTGGCTAAATGCACATTGTTAAGGCTCTTGAATACAAGTACTTTGCCAGTTCCTGTGAGGCATAATTCTGGTTTGAAAGCAGCAATTCTTTGGGACCTGATTCAGCTCATTGCCCAGAGGGGAAACACCGGGCACAGGTTACCATGACGAAATCCACTGTTTACTCCTATTCCTAATTGCTTGATTAATCTTAAAATTCTGAAATATTTTGAGTGTAATATAATGGACATTTGAGGTTGCTCGGGTAGCTGGTGCGTAAAGTGCTTTCCACCTCTGTGGTTGGGGTTCAATTCCTGGCTCTGGCCATTATTACGTGAGTAGAGTTATGCGGTGGTTTTCTGCTGTGCCACAAGGGATTTTTTTTTTCCGGGCCCTCCGGTTTTCCTCTCCTTAGAAAAAAAAAAACACTTTTGAACTCTGGCTGTGGTTCAGTGTGGCTGATTGCCAAAGGTATCCTTGCATACTTGCAGCTTGATTGGGTCGTAGGCACGCCCTTCACAATTCAGCTGATCAGCTGCAAGTAAGGATGTTTGGCCTCCCAAATTATTACTTTCTACTCTTTCGTGTAATTTGTTTTGTTAAGAAGTGGACCAGCGATCGGTTGATTGAAGATAACCCAAACTATCTTGTTTTACATCATTCTTTTATCTCAAGTTAAATTGATTCGGGTTCTTCCCAGCCACACAAGCCATACTGGGCATGGGGAAAGGCTATCAGTCTTCAGAAGCGACCAATTAAAGCTTAAATGTCGAGTCATTCTAATGTGCCTTATAGTTCTGGTTTGGGGGAAAATCCTGTGTCAAAAATCTCAAGGTAATGGAAGGGGGGGCAGGTGTAGAGCTCAAGTTAATCATAAATAACTGAACCACATGAAGATGATGTTTTTTTAGCCAATCTTCTCCTTATTTGTATTTTTAACAAATATGATAGATGATGTATTTTAAAGATTTTGTCACTAAGAGTGGTATACACTTAATAACTTTATAGTGTATGAAATACAAAACTATTTTTTGAGCAATCTTTTTGTAGTAATCCATAAGTCGTAGTATTGGTACAATAATTAAAACAAGGAGCTGGGTTTCAATTAGTATAGTATTTTTCAAATTATGGGCATTTTTTTTATTACTTAAAAAAAATATATATATATTTCACCGTGTAAACAATTGCACAATATTTTAAGTTAAAGATTTTTCAGCCCAGCTTCTATTGAAATTGTATGACCAAAATTGTTATTTACATTCCGTTTTCATTTTTTAAAATTCAAATTGTTGTGGATGTTTAAATAGAGTCTATTTTAATAACTTATTGAAACTCACTTTTAAATTGCCTTTTCCCCTTTGCATTTAAACCTCTTTATATTGTACTTTGTACACTGTGCCATGTACATGTACCTTGTACCTCTACATACATTCTAACATTGCTATCTATGTGAGGACTTTCCTTAGTTCCTCTAACTTAACACTCTCCATAGACTAAGCGCATGACAAAATGTGAAGACACAAAAATGCAAAGGATTCCAATGTGAGGACAGCATTGTGCCTTTTGTATTCCTTTGTTCTACTGTCCCCACTCTTCTGATAATACCATGCCTTTGTACCTTATACCTTGTTAGTTGTACCTTGTACCTTGCGTACTGTATCGTGTTTTTGACCTTTCACTTTGTACATTGTACCTTGTACATTGTGCCTTGTACCCTGTACCCTGGACTTTGTGCCTTGTACGTTGTACTTTGTGCTTTGTATGTTGTACTGGGTACAGTCGACTCCCGTTATAACAAGATTACCCCCTTTATAACAGGAACTTGTTATAAGAGGGCAGAAAAACACAGAAACACAAAGCAGAAATGAGATTCGGGACTTCAGAATGTACTCTTTATAAGCAGAACCTCTTTATTATGTGCTCTCTTCATAACGAGTGTTGACTGTACATGTACCTTGTATTTTGCACAATGTGTCCTGTGCTTGTATCTTGTGCCTTGCACCTTGTACCCAGGAAACTTCCATTCACTAAAGCATGTAACCTTCTGTAAGAACCAAGCCAATCATTTTGTAATTATAACATTTGAAATTGCAGAAATAAGGAGGATCCACTCGTTTTTTTCTCAAGATGAGCTAAAAATAACATTAATGATACAACAGTGTCAAACAATAAGACATTAGAAATGTCTATAGTATTTTTATTATATTTTTTCAATCATTAATTATAACTATAACTAGAGTTAGTTCATATAATAATAATATGTTATTCCTTTAGTGTGTTTTTTATTTACTGAAATTTATAAAACACATTCAAATTAAAAATACACCGTTAAAATTGTTTTCTTGCTGTGAGAATAAAACTTTATTTGATGTGGTTTGTGATATCATCATGTTTACCACACATCAATTCATCGGGTAATTTTGGTTGTCGAACTCTAGCAATAGTGTTTTTATACACCAAGTGAAGTCGTATGTTAAAGATGTCGGTCACCCGGACATTTTGAAAACCTTCACAAAAACATGGTAATTGTCAAAGACCAGTGTCAGCATTTTATGTCACCCAACATATACATGAAATAACAAACCTGTGAATGTTTAAGTTCAATCGGTCAGTGGAATCACACCCAAAAAGACAAGAAAAAAGGGGCGGACAACTTTGGTATTTCATGCTCCTTCGCTGCGCTCATACGCATGAAAAACAGTTTCACCCTAATGACTGACAATAACACAAATTACAATATTATTAATTGTTTTGTTTAATCAAGTTTATTAAAAAAAAAAAAAAAAAAAAAAAAAAACAAGAGCAGGAGCAAATGGAAAACAATTTGATACATGTACATGAAAGAAATCAAAATATTTCTTTGTGAAACTTGATAAGATTTGCGTGTATAAGATGCAAACACTCGGCGGCGTAACCAGGCCTGACTAATTGGAATTGTTGTAACAACGCTATTTATACCCAGTCATGCTTGGATGCATTGGTTTGATTGGTTACGCTCACGTGACAAGTGCAGCGGGTGCAGTCACGTGACAAATCCAGCGGGAGGCTGTGCGTCTATTGTTATACGTCAATCATTTGATTAAAACCCAATATTGTCAAAGACCAGTATCCACACTTGATTTGACCCAACATTATACATGAAATGACAAACCTGTATAAGGTTTAGCCCAATCGGTTTTCGGAGTCACAAGAAAAAAGTGGGGGGGGGATCATTATGTTTTCACTGTTTTCAAGACCAGAACTAATTGCTTTTTACTCATTTCTTAGACACATAGCATTTCAAGTATTAAACAAACTATTTTTAAGGGAAGTTTTCCACCACGATCATCTTTATGCAAAGTAAGATGTTTTCAAACCTGTAAAAAAAATGACTATTTTCAATCTGACCAATGTTTGTAACCATCTATTACAGGGAAATACATAATTGTTCTTTAATTAAATCTCACCCGTTTCAATGTTACAACATACATCCAACCTGCAAACATGTTTGATCTTAGTCGGTGGTGGAATTGAGTAGAAACAAAGAAACACGGTTCATTCTTCGCCAGGGAATTTGTTTTAACGCTACAAAATGAAATGTGGACCTGTTACAAAACAGGTCCACATAACGTAGGGACTTGGAACACTACACACGTCCACACAGTGTTATTTACAGTGTTGAGGAATAGGATTTTCTTTAATAAGGGTACAGAACAAAGGAATGTCCACAGATTGACTCCAACACAGAGCTGTGTGTAGGCCTTTTGGCACGACGGGCTTGTTTTGGCATCAAAATGGTACTTGCGTCGAGTTCGTAGAAGACAGTTACTTCCCATCCGGGCGAAGTTTTTAATACGTTTTAGGAACATATAATATATATCTTGACACTTTTGTAGTGCCGGCTTTAAGACGCCCTCTGAGCATGGAAAGTTTACGAGAGAGGGATTTGAACCTGCGACCTCTAGGTTGACGTGCCTGTGCTCAACCAACTGGGCTATGACTATAGCCCTTTGGGGGCGGTCTTCCCGTGTTGTCAATACCTGTGTTCAAAGTTCTTTGTTCAAATTCAGTCAGAAGTCATAGAACCTTGTATACTGCAGTAAAGTTATATTTTAGAGTTTAAACACGTTGTAATATTTCGGATTATAATTGGATAATCGTCAAGCTGTATTATTTTCAGATTCAACAAATCATTTAATTATACCTTTAACAGTGTTATAGTCAAGAGAGCGAGGCCTCCCCGTCCGATGAGGAGACCGGTCTCAAGACCTACAACACATACCTTTAAAGTACAATTATCCTGTGCAGTTCCAAAATCTTATGTAGCCGTTATTTTTGAAATGTGCAGTGTCTTGTGAAAATGTCATTGGAAATTTCAGATGATATTTCTGGTACGTCTGTCTTCAGATTGCACCTCGGCGCCCCTGTTATAGTAGTTCGATGTGGATATCTCTCCACCCGAAACAACTCTCACCTGTTGAAGAGAAGTTCAAGTGCCTTCAGGCCGACCCTTCACAAATGTCCCGATGTTATTATTATCTTTCTAAAATATAAACTTATTGAAAGCTTCGTCTGGAATGGGAATGTCTGTAGACACTACGTCATTCAGGCTTTTCTTACGTTTTTAAAAAACTGTTTAAAACTGATAATGATTGTTCGTTCGTTTGCGTTAATTTTTTATCTTTTAAACATATTTGTTTTTAAGCTACATGCAGTGCCTTGGAATAAAAGAGGAAACCATATTCGTTTTTATTTATTTATTGTATTTATTTATTTGGTTTATTTCTTTTTTTATCTGTTTATTTATTTATTTATTTATTTATTTATTTTAAATTTGTGTGTTTATTTATTTACTTTGTTATGGTCACAATTTGTACCATCTGATTTCTTTTGGAATTCCTTTCAGCCACATTTTTTGCCGAGATAAACATTCCTAGTTTAGCTGTTCCTTTCTGCTGGATTGTTCTCGGCTGGTTGAATTCCTAAGTTCCTTCATTACTTTAGCAAGTGGTCGCATTTGATTTAATTCTATTGTGCGTATACAATGCATTGTATGCCCACGCTGCGGCCTTCTTCGACTCAGAGTTCGGGATTGGATGCTGACCGGCCACACCACGGGAATTGACGGCGCTACTACCACTGAAGGACGACTCTGGGGCGTGGTTGCAGGCTTCATGCTGTGCTCTGGCTGAGGGGCTTGGTCTGACGAGATGTCCCGCTGTGAAGGCTATACCCACTATACCCCGCTCCGTGTGACTGCGTGGTTGGCGCCGGACTCCCCATTCCCGAGTCCTGAGTTGGTTGAGCAGGCGGCATTTATTCACGGTATTTTCCAATCATTAATTTGGCCACGTATTAATATTCATGTATGTATACCAAGTCGCTTTAATTCATGCTTTTCATTATTTACTGATTGTAAGTTTCCTTGATCCGCCTTTGCTGTTTGTAAATAAATTCATATTATTTGTTATTTGTGACTATTTACAACGTCTGGACATGTACCCGTACCTTCATCATCATTTAGTTATTCTCACTTTTTGTAACTTCGCTGCCGTGCGAACCGCCTCAGTTGGTAAAACTCCAAATGAGTTGGTCGTACGTAACAATTTATTTATTTTTGGGGGTGTTGGTATAGAACTCGATGTTTCCCACGTCCCCACTTTCGTAAAGAGGGTCTGTTTTTTGCTTATTTGTTGGGGTGTTCGTTATTTTGTTTTTGTATTTTTTATTATGTTTTCTTCTTTTATACTTGCTTTTTTATCTCTTTTGTTTTCTTTCTAAGGATTTTTTTGTCACCAATTGACAACCACATTTTAAAAAACAAATTCAGTTTAATAATTTATATGAAAAGGAGCGATTCAAGCCGTGCTCCAAACACATTTTCTCCCTCGGCTTGCCAGCTGACACGACGCCCATAAATTGATCTCCTATATTTCTGTGAATTCAGTCGTCACACTCCCAGGCATAATCCAATGGGGGCATTTCTGCTCTAGATAAACTACTCGTTTCATAAAGACATGGTACAGATCGGCCACTCATCGGAAGCATGTCATTAAAGGGACATCACACTTGTGTTTATTGTGGAAAAATACGTTCAAATTACAATGATCTATGTGTGAGTTATATCATACAGCTCTATGGTTGTATAAAACAAAATATTAAATGCACTTCGTTCGTGCTTGAAGACGCAAAAGAACGGAGGCTGTAGTTCGGCGTATGCCACCCGATATCTGGGTCCAATTTTATGGCTCTGCTTACCGTAAGCAAAAAATCGGCGCTTACGGAAGCGTATTTCACGGGTTAGCGGATAATTGTTTACTTGTGCGCGTGCGTACTCTACGTTACTAGGCATTCTTCGCTTACACAGCTAGCACAGAAATTCGGTGCTTGCAGAGTAAGTGGAGAATGGTGACCGTGAGCGCAGAATTCGGCGGTAGGCAGAGACATGTATTCACTCGATGAAGTTTGACTTGGCAAACTCTATGTATGTGTGAATTGAATGTTGCAGAAATGTATTCACTCGATGAAATTTGGCTTTTCCATTTGACTTGGCTTTCGCCTCGTGAAATAGTATAGTTCAGATTGTATATTCTACGACACTGACTCAACTATTCCCAGTATTTGTATGATAATTGCCGCAAAACAGCCTCAGAGTGCTACGTATACAGTGGCACTTAATAGTAAAAACAATAGCAGAAAATGATTTGAAAAAGTGCAAAAGGTTGTACATGAGTAGGATATGAAACTTTGCCTGGTGGAGATACAATCAGTAAGGTTTACAGTAACACCATATGCATGAGTAGGATTTGAAGCTTTACATAGGGCCTAGTAGCGATACAGTCTAGTAAGGTTTGCAGTAACACCATGTACATGAGTAGGATTTGAAGCTTTACATAGTGGAGATACAGTCTAGTAAGGTTTGCAGTAACACCATGTACATGAGTAGGATTTGAGACTTTACATAGTGGAGATACAGTTTAGTAAGGTTTGCAGTAACACCATGTACATGAGTAGGATTTGAAACTTTGCATGGTGGAGATACAATCTAGTAAGGTTTACAGTAACACCATATACATGAGTAGGATTTGAAGCTTTACATAGGGCCTAGTAGAGATACAGTCTAGTAAGGTTTGCAGTAGCACCATATACATGAGTAGGATTTGAAGCTTTACATAGGGCCTAGTAGAGATACAGTCTAGTAAGGTTTGCAGTAGCACCATGCACATGAGTAGGATTTGAAGCTTTACATAGTGGAGATACAGTCTAGTAAGGTTTGCAGTAACACCATGTACATTAGTAGGATTTGAAACTTTACATAGTGGAGAAACAATCTAGTAAGGTTTGCAGTAACACCATGTACATTAGTAGGAT
This sequence comes from Pisaster brevispinus, assembly GCA_023634235.1. Classification (NCBI taxonomy): domain Eukaryota; kingdom Metazoa; phylum Echinodermata; class Asteroidea; order Forcipulatida; family Asteriidae; genus Pisaster; species Pisaster brevispinus. Next base: position 22,845,422 of record JAMKCF010000003.1, on the reverse strand, counting down.
TTGAAACTTTGCACGTTGAAGATACGATCTAGTAAAGTTTGCAGCAGCACCATGTACACGAAATCTCTACTATTAGTTGTGGGGGCTCTATCTTAAAAGAACATGATGTAACAAAACGTTTCGATCAGTATCATGCTCATCTTCAGGAAAAAGGCTAAACAAAAACCAAAAGTGAATGCAACAATGAGAACAAAAACAATTAAACCCGTAGGTTTTTTTTCTAAACAGCGCCCTCTCTCGTTCAAGTTCAGATCTCCCATTCAGCTTCTTTAATTAGCATACAGTTTATCGAGCTGACGGCGGAAATACTCTATACAGGAAACGATGACAAAGGAATATATATATCATAATGTTTCCAGGCGACCTAGATGCGCCGTTTGGTAAAGCATCGGGCACTCAAGAGGAATAACATCTTCTGTCAGATGTCGGCCTGATTTGAACGCCTAAAATTAAAGGGAATCTTTGTCTCTCTCTCTCTCTCTCTCTCTAGGATTTCGAGGAAAAAACATTAAACATATCTGTTGCGATTTCAATGAGATGAAATGCCCACAGTTCCGGGGGGGGGGGCGGGATACCAGGTGAACACTGTTTTTCTGTTTTTGTTTTTTCTTGTTATATTTATTTATTTGAATATTATTATTGTACATTTTTTTTTCATAATTTTTTTTAATGATAAATTTGCAAATAATATAGACCTACACTTATTTTCATCAGTTTTAACCAGAAGACAGATCGATCTGCGGTGGTCCTATTGTCAGATATCTTTCTTATAATATACTCTGACCGTGTGCCAAATTCCGTGCTTGTACAATCAAACGCACAATCGCTTCACCTACTTACCGCACTAAAGTACGTTTGGGGACAAGACGATACGGATGTGTTACACGTCGTGATGATGGACTCACCATTAGCTGAAACCCCCTCGTGGTATGCTTATAGGCTGTTCCTGTTACCAGACGATTCAAAACTGGCAAATAATAAATCAATTGCATGCACGGTAATCTAAAAGTTAACCTCAAACACTGCATAACAGCTCTGTCTTTAGGTGTTGAGTGCCCCCCCCCGTTTTAAAATGGGGAAACAAGTTTTTGTTTCTTATTCATTACTTCCGTTCATTGTTTGCAACACACGAAATAAATAAATATAGGTTTTCCTGGTCAAATTTAACATAAACTCGTTTAGTTCAACACCCGTGCCGGCTCATTCAATTTCAACTGAGAATGACTGCTCAGTTACATCAGCATTCACCAGTCAAAAGGAGTAAACCAATTTCACCAGTTTAGCATTCACTGTCAAATTAGATCATTCAAATTCATTGGGTCGCAAAGGTCCTTTGAACGTTTGCAAAAAGCCACCAGCAAAAGAGGCTAATCAACCATAGAATTTATTCTGTTGTTAACAGTTTTTACAATCATCAGCGGTGAAAATGTAGTCTTGAATGTCTATAAATGAAATAGAATGACTAAAAACGAAACTGAATAAGAAGAACGAAACCATGTGTGCACGAAAACGAAATTATGATAACAGCTTAAAAGAAACCCTATAGTTCGAATGAGTTAGAGAAACGTGTGAATTTGAATTCGTGTTAATGAAACTGGATGAATGTTTGCTGAAACTGACCGGGAAAACCTATTAGTTACATAGCAGGTGATGGAAGAACAATAAACATGACCGGGGGCCATCCAGGAACCCACGTTGATGACGCCTCGTATGCGTCAATGGTATGATGTAAATACTGGTCCAGAAGGATTGAAACTAGAACAAACCTTTTGGATATAGAAGAGCCAAACAAACGGAATACAGATTGAACATGGATTTTATAAGCGACATTTCTGACCCTACCTTCGGCAACTACCAACAGTATTCCAACCAGGGTCCAATTTCAAGGATGCTTAATAAAGCACAACAAATTATGCTGACCATAATTAGGTTACCAGCCAAAATAACTGGTCACCATCTGTTTCTGGCAACATGCTCAATTATTATGCAATGTTTTCTGTAGCAGCTTTATGAAATTGGGCCCAGTTTCTGTCCGTGTGTTCTCGTTCTTGTTTTTTGATGTGTTTCTGTCCGTCAATCTTCAGACATCTCGGTAAGAGACTCGGTTCAAGAAGATGCGTCCATAATCATTTCCCATCTAGTGTATGTTTTCCCCACTGACTTGTTCATATTTGAATGGAGCGTATATACACCTTTGGCAGTTATAGCAGTTATAGCATTAATGACAATAAACGCAGCATTATACAAAACTCTTAATCGAACAACAGCAAGCCCATTCTGTTGAGGAGTTCAGCACAAACATGTGACCTTCTTAGAAATGATTTGGCGTTTTCAGTGATCTTTACATCTCTTTTAAGTCTCCTACTATTGAGAGCAAGAGAGTTCATTTTCGTGCCGAATAAAATCAAACCGTAGTTGCCTCAAGGGAACTCATCAGCTGATGAAGCAGACAAGCATGGGAAAAACCTGGTAAAAGACAGCTAAGTGTTAATGAATGAATGCCGACGGTGGGTACAGAAGAAAGTCAAAGAAAACAGTTGGCAGTATTTCAAGGCGACTTAATAAGAGTGACCAGTACTGATTGATTGCACGGTTATTAACCTTCCACAGTGAGAAATGAGTATCAAGTGTCCTCAAGTATTGGGCGAAATTAAAAAACAAGGAGGACAGAACCTTTCCTTGTGTGATAGAATTCCGAGTACGACCGTGCCTGCCCATCATTAGTTGGGGAGTCACATCAGTGCCACGAAAAGGAAATGCCGACACGAGACTGACTGCAAAGGGAACAGCTGGAAGCTTCAGAAGGAGTGTAAAATATCAATAAAGCCCACTTGGAAGAGTGCGTCCAATCTCATCTACAGCTACAAAACCGATGTATTGGCCTTTAAAATTTCACCTGAAAATTTAATTACAATTTAACTCGCCACTTGGACAAGGCACTATGATCAGCACCAAAGAAACACCTACCATAACCCTTACCCTAAACAGTAAGAATACCCCTTAACCTAATCCTATTTCTAAAGCCAACCTTAACCTAACAATCGTCGAGAATGCCTTTTCATCGCCTGAAAGTACATTTTTACTGTAACTCACTGCTTCAAAATAACCCATAACTTAACATTTACCTTATATCTTACCCTTTTCCAAAACCTAAACCCAACACTTGATGCAAAACCCTTACAAATTTTTCCTGAAAGTCTAATTAACCCATACCCTAAACCCTAACCCTAATCCGAAGGCTCTTATCCTAATCGTAATACTTACGCTGGCTAACTCTAACACTAACCCTAAACCTAATGCTAAACCTAAACTTAACACTAATTAAAAATACCTGTAAGATTTCGCCTGAAAGACTAATTGCAACGTAGCTCATAATTTGGGGAGGTCTCTGAGGTCTACTTAAGACAACCTTAACCTAACCCACACCCTAAACCCTAACCCTAATCTTAAGGCTAAACCATAATCCTAATATCGCTTATTGACCGAAAGTTGAACAAATTGCTGGACTGGCAAATTCCTGGCAAATTTTTAAATTTTTGACCTAAAACTGATAAAAGTGCTAAACCTACCCCTTGGTATTTTTTCAATTTTTGGCCCAAAACTTATAAAAATGCTGAACTAACCCCTTGTCATTTTTGCAATTTTTGACCTAAAACTGATAAAAATGCTGGACTTACCCCTTGCTATTTTCAATTTTTGGCCCAAAATTGATAAAAATGCTGGACTTACCCCTTGCCATTTTTTCAATTTTTGGCCAAAAATTGATAGAAATGCTGAACTTACACCTTGCAATTTTTTCAATTTGTGACCAAAAATTGAAAGAAATGCTGAACTTACCCCTTGCCATTTTTTTCAATTTTTGACCTAAAACTGATAAAAATGCTGGACTTACCCCTTGCTATTTTCAATTTTTGGCCCAAAACTGATAAAAATGCTGGACTTACCCCTTGCCATTTTTTCAATTTTTGGCCAAAAATTGAAAGAAATGCTGAACTTACACCTTGCAATTTTTTCAATTTGTGACCAAAAACTGACAAAGGTGATGGACTTACCCCTTGCTATTTTCAATTTTTGACCTAAAACTGATAAAAATGCTGGACTTACCCCTTGCTATTTTCAATTTTTGGCCCAAAATTGATAAAAATGCTGGACTTACCCCTTGCCAATTTTTTCAATTTTTGGCCAAAAATTGATAGAAATGCTGAACTTACCCCTTGCAATTTTTTCAATTTGTGACCAAAAACTGACAAATGTGATGGACTTACCCCTTGCCATTTTTTCAATTTTTGACCTAAAACTGATAAAAATGCTGGACTTACCCCTTTCCCCCCCAATTTTTGACCTAAATTTAATAAAAATGCTGAACTTACCCCTTGCCATTTTTTCAATTTTTGACCTAAAACTGATAAAAATGATAAACCTACCCCTTGGTATTTTTTCAATTTTTGGCCCAAAATTGATAAAATGCTGGACTTACCCGTTGACATTTTTTCAATTTTTGACCTAAAACTTATAAAAGTGCTAGACTAACCCCTTGCAATTTTTTTCAAATTTTGACCCAATACTGATAAAAATGCTGAACTTACCCCTTGCCCATTTTTTCAATTTTTTACCTAAAACTGATAAAAATGCTGGACTTTCCCCTTGCCATTTTTTTCAATTTTTGACCTAAAACTTATAAAAGTGCTGGACTTACCCCTTGACATTTTTTCAATTTTTGACCCAATACTGATAAAAATGCTAAACTTACCCCTTGGAATTTTTTTTTAATTTTTGGCTTAAAACTTAAAAAATGCTGAACTTACCCCTTGCCATTTTTTAAATTTTTGACCTAAAACTGATAAAAATGCTGGACTTACCCCTTGCCATTTTTTCAATTTTTAGCCAAAAATTGATAGAAATGCTGAACTTACCCCTTGCAATTTTTTCAATTTGTGACCAAAAACTGACAAAGGTGATGGACTTACCCCTTGCCATTTTTTCAATTTTTGACCTAAAACTGATAAAAATGCTGGACTTACCCCTTGCAATTTTTTCAATTTTTGACCCAATACTGATAAAAATGCTGAACTTACAATGCTTACCCCTTGCAATTTTTTCAATTTTTGACCTAAAACTAATAAAAATGCTGGACTTACTCCTTGCCATTTTTTCAATTTTTTTACCAAAAATTGATAAAAATGCTGGACATTGCCATTTACCCCTTGCCATTTTTTCAATTTTTGACTTAAAACTGATAAAAATGCTGGACTTACCCCTTGCCTTTTTTCAATATTTGGCCCAAAATTGATAAAAATGCTGGACTTAAACCTTGCCATTTTTTCAATTTTGGCCAAAAATTGATAAAAATGCTGGACTTACCCCTTGCCATTTTTTCAATTTTTAGCCAAAAATTGATAGAAATGCTGAACTTACCCCTTGCAATTTTTTCAATTTGTGACCAAAAACTGACAAAGGTGATGGACTTACCCCTTGCCATTTTTTCAATTTTTGACCTAAAACTGATAAAAATGATAAACCTACCCGTTGGTATTTTTTCAATTTTTGGCCCAAAATTGATAAAATGCTGGACTTACCCGTTGACATTTTTTCAATTTTTGACCTAAAACTTATAAAAGTGCTAGACTAACCCCTTGCAATTTTTTTTCAAATTTTGACCCAATACTGATAAAAATGCTGAACTTACCCCTTGCCCATTTTTTCAATTTTTTACCTAAAACTGATAAAATGCTGGACTAACCCCTTGCTTTTTTCAATTTTTGGCCAAAAATTGATAAAAATGCTGGACTTACCCCTTGCCATTTTTTAAATTTTTTGCCAAAAATTGATAGAAATGCTGGACTTACCCCTTGCAATTTTTTTCAAATTTTGACCCAATACTGATAAAAATGCTGAACTTACCCCTTGCCATTTTTTTCAATTTTTTACCTAAAACTGATAAAAATGCTGGACTTACCCCTTGCTATTTTCAATTTTTGGCCCAAAACTGATAAAAATGCTGGACTTACCCCTTGCCATTTTTTCAATTTTGGCCAAAAATTGATAAAAATGCTGGACTTACCCCTGGCCATTTTTTCAATTTTTAGCCAAAAATTGATAGAAATGCTGAACTTACCCCTTGCAATTTTTTCAATTTGTGACCAAAAACTGACAAAGGTGATGGACTTACCCCTTGCCATTTTTTCAATTTTTGACCTAAAACTGATAAAAATGATAAACCTACCCCTTGGTATTTTTTCAATTTTTGGCCCAAAATTGATAAAATGCTGGACTTACCCGTTGACATTTTTTCAATTTTTGGCCCAAAACTGATAAAAATGCTGGACTAACCCCTTGCTTTTTTCAATTTTTGGCCAAAAATTGATAAAAATGCTGGACTTACCCCTTGCCATTTCTAAATTTTTTGCCAAAAATTGATAGAAATGCTGGACTTACCCCTTGCAATTTTTTTCAAATTTTAACCCAATACTGATAAAAATGCTGAACTTACCCCTTGCCATTTTTTTCAATTTTTTACCTAAAACTGATAAAAATGCTGGACTTACCCCTTGCTATTTTCAATTTTTGGCCCAAAACTGATAAAAATGCTGGACTTACCCCTTGCCATTTTTTCAATTTTGGCCAAAAATTGATAAAAATGCTGGACTTACCCCTTGCCATTTTTTCAATTTTTAGCCAAAAATTGATAGAAATGCTGAACTTACCCCTTGCAATTTTTTCAATTTGTGACCAAAAACTGACAAAGGTGATGGACTTACCCCTTGCCATTTTTTCAATTTTTGACCTAAAACTGATAAAAATGATAAACCTACCCCTTGGTATTTTTTCAATTTTTGGCCCAAAATTGATAAAATGCTGGACTTACCCGTTGACATTTTTTCAATTTTTGACCTAAAACTTATAAAAGTGCTAGACTAACCCCTTGCAATTTTTTTCAAATTTTGACCCAATACTGATAAAAATGCTGAACTTACCCCTTGCCATTTTTTTCAATTTTTGGCCCAAAACTGATAAAAATGCTGGACTTACCCCTTGCCATTTTTTCAATTTTGGCCAAAAATTGATAAAAATGCTGGACTTACCCCTTGCCATTTTTTCAATTTTTAGCCAAAAATTGATAGAAATGCTGAACTTACCCCTTGCAATTTTTTCAATTTGTGACTAAAAACTGACAAAGGTGATGGACTTACCCCTTGCCATTTTTTCAATTTTTGACCTAAAACTGATAAAAATGCTGGACTTACCCCTTGCCATTTTTTCAATTTTTGACCTAAAACTTATAAAAGTGCTGGACTTACCCCTTGCAATTTTTTCAATTTTTGACCCAATACTGATAAAAATGCAGAACTTACCACTTGCCATTTTTTCAATTTTTTACCCAAAATTGATAAAAATGCTGGACTTACCCCTTGCCATTTTTTTCAATTTTTGGTCCAAAACTTATAAAAATGCTGAACTTACTCCTTGCCATTTTTTCAATTTTTGACCTAAAACTGATAAAAATGCTGGACTTACCCCTTGCAATTTTTTCAATTTTTGACCCAATACTGATAAAAATGCTGAACTTACCCCTTGCCATTTTTTCATTTTTTTAACCCAAAGTTTAAAAGAATGCTGGACTTACCCCTTGCCATTTTTTCAATTTTTGGCCCAAAATTGATAAAATGCTGGACTTACCCCTTGACATTTTTTCAATTTTTGACCTAAAACTTATAAAAGTGCTAGACTAACCCCTTGCAATTTTTTTCAAATTTTGACCCAATACTGATAAAAATGCTGAACCTTGCCATTTTTTTCAATTTTTGACCTAAAACTGATAAAAATGCTGGACTTACCCCTTGCCATTTTTTTCAATTTTTGACCTAAAACTAATAAAAGTGCTGGACTTACCCCTTGCAATTTTTTTCAATTTTTGACCCAATACTGATAAAAATTCTGAACTTACCCCTTGCCATTTTTTCAATTTTTTACCCAAAATTGATAAAAATGCTGGACTTACCCCTTGCCATTTTTTTCAATTTTTGGCCCAAAACTTATAAAAATGCTGGACTTACCCCTTGCCATTTTTTAAATTTTTGACCTAAAACTGATAAAAATGCTGGAGATACCCCTTGCAATTTTTTCAATTTTTGACCCAATACTGATAAAAATGCTGAACTTACCCCTTGCCATTTGTTCAATTTTTTACCCAAAATTGATAAGAATGCTGGACTTACCCCTTGCCATTTTTTCAATTTTGGCCAAAAATTGATAGAAATGCTGAACTTACCCCTTGCAATTTTTTCAATTTGTGACCAAAAACTGACAAAGGTGAAGGACTTACCCCTTGCCATTTTTTTAATTTTTGACCTAAAACTGATAAAAATGCTGGACTTACCCCTTGCCATTTTATCAATTTTTGGCCAAAAATTGATAAAAATGCTGGAGTTTACCCCTTGCCATTTTTTCAATTTTTGACCTAAAACTTATAAAAGTGCTGGACTTACCCCTTGCAATTTTTTCAATTTTTGACCCAATACTGATAAAAATGCTGAACTTACCCCTTGCCTTTTTTCAAATTTTTACCCAAAATTGATAAGAATGCTGGACTTACCCCTTGCCATTTTTTCAATTTTTGGCCAAAAATTGATAAAATGCTGGACTTACCCCTTGCCATTTTATCAATTTTTGGCCAAAAATTGATAAAAATGCTGGAGTTTACCCCTTGCCATTTTTTCAATTTTTGACCTAAAACTTATAAAAGTGCTGGACTTACCCCTTGCAATTTTTTCAATTTTTGACCCAATACTGATAAAAATGCTGAACTTACCCCTTGCCTTTTTTCAATTTTTTACCCAAAATTGATAAGAATGCTGGACTTACCCCTTGCCATTTTTTCAATTTTTGGCCAAAAATTGATAAAATGCTGGACTTACCCCTTGCCATTTTTTTCAATTTTTGACCTAAAACTTATAAAAGTGCTGGACTTACCCCTTGGTATTTTTTCAATTTTTGACCCAATACTGATAAAAATACTGAACTTACCCCTTGCCATTTTTTTCAATTTTTGGCCCAAAACTTATAAAAGTGCTGGACTTACCCCTTGCAATTTTTTTCAAATTTTGACCCAATACTGATAAAAATGCTGAACTTACCCCTTGCCATTTTTTTCAATTTTTTACCTAAAACTGATAAAAAATGCTGGACTTATCTCTTGCTTTTTTCAATTTTTGGCCCAAAATTGATAAAAATGCTGGACTTACCCCTTGCCATTTTTTCAATTTTTGACCTAAAACTTATAAAAGTGCTGGACTTACCCCTTGCCATTTTTTTTCAATTTTTGACCTAAAACTGATAAAAATGCTGGACTTACCCCTTGCCATTTTTTAAATTTTTGACCTAAAACTGATAAAAATGCTGGACTTACCCCTTGCCATTTGTTTATATCTTTTTGACAAAAATTTGATAAAATTGCTGGACTAACCCCTTGCCATTTTTTCCTTTTTTAAACTAAAATTGTACAAAATTGCTGGACTTAGGCCCCCTACCCCCTTGTCCTTTTCTCAATTTATGACCAGATTTGATGAAATTGATAGACTTACCCTTTGCCATTTTTAAAAATATTTAAAAGAAAAATTGATAAAATTGCTGAAAATACCCCTTTTTTTATCAGTTTTTTTCCTTTTTTTGAAAAAACTTGCTGGACTTACCCCTTGTCATTTTAAGATATCTTTTGGAAAAAAAATTGATAAATTTGCTGGACTTACCCTTGCCATTTTTTAAAAAAGTTTTGATCTAAATTTGATAAAATTGCTGGACTTAGGCCTACCCCTTGCCATTTTGCACTCTTCTACCCAAATTTGATAAAAATGCTTGTCTAACTTAGTTCATAATTTTGAAATGTCACTGAGGTCTGCTAAAAAAAAACCTAACCTAACCCTAAACCCTATCCCTTACCCTAAGGCTAAACCCTAATCCTATTACTAACCCTAACTCTGACACTAACCCTAACCCTAACACTAAACCTAAATCAAACACTAATTTAAAAAAACCTGTAAGATTTCGCCTGAAAGTCTAATTGCAATGTAGTTCACAAATTGGAGAAGTCATTGAGGTCTTTCACACTCTAAAACCAACCCAAAGACTCACTCTAAACCCATAACCCTAAACCTAATCCAAATTTTGACACTAAAACTAACCGTAACCCTTACCCTAACTTTTTGCCTGAAAGTTTAATTACTAAAATGCTCATAAATTCGACAGGTCACAGTGGTCTGCTGAACATTCCCTAAACTGAAGTCTACTTAATAAAACAAAAACCTGACCCTAACCCTAACCCTAACCCTAAACTTAAATTAGCCCTAACCCTGATAAAATAAAAAAACAACCACAACAGTGACCCTAAATCCTAACCCTTACACTTACCCAAAACAACAAACCTTACCCTAAACCTAAACCCTAACCCCAACCTTAATCATAACCATAGCACTGACCCTAACCCTAACACTGACCCTAACCCTAACCTTAACTTTAACCTTAACCCTAGCCCTAACCTAAATCCTAACCTTAACCCTAACCCTAACACTTACCCTTACACTAACCCTTGCCCTAAAACTAACACTAAATCTAACACTCGATGTAAAGCCCTTTAAATATTCGCTTGAAAGTTTAATTACATAAAGCTCATAATTTCGGGAAGCCAGTGTGGCCGAATAAAACAAAACTTACCTTAACCCTTAAACTTAACCCCAACCCTATCACTAAACTAACCCTTAACCTAACCCTTAACTTAATCCTAACACTAAGCTAAACTCTAATCCACACTTGCTTTCAAAACTGTTGCTCAACAAATTACATTTACAACTATCAGAAGAATTCATCAAATAGTCTGACTCAGTTACTCAGGTTTAGTCAGAAACTCTATGAAGGGTAGTTGCACTTATTAGCATGACGCAGTTCTCATAGAGCTTTGTCACACCCTACGGGCGTCTCAAACTGCTCGTTATTTCTTTACGGCAGGTATGCAGAGCTATGTTCGAATTATGAGACCCGTCGGAGCTACTTGTAATTGGGTTTTCAAGGTGTTGTGGCGCAGTCAACAGCCAACCATGCCAGAAACACCGGGGTAAACCTCTTCTTTTAACGATTTCCGTGTACTGCGACTCTTTTATGTGTATTACACAGACGGGGCCAGCAGCTTTACGTCTCATCCGAAGGACGAAGCAATAGACCTTTATCATGGTGGAGCCATATTGTTTTCCTTCCATTTTGGGACAAAGTGGCCACACCAAGGCTGGAAGGACAAAAATAGTCTGGTTCAACGAGAATCAAAATATTCTTTATTGCTTATGCACACAGTGAACAAGACAATGACTCAAACACAGTATCTTTTAAAAGTAGACAACGATTTTGAAGGAAAATTCTTGAAGCGTTTGCCGAAGTGCAATCGTCACATCGGGCTCGTCTATATTTCTGCTCTGTTTGATCGTGTCCGTCGGGCACATACTGAAACAGTTGAAAACAATAGCTCTTTCTCAGTTAAAAAAAACCCCCACATGACGCATAACATCAAGTAAGGCACTAATGTTCTCCAAGATAAACGGTCTAAACCCCCAGAGATCCCTCCCATTGAAATTCATGTTTTTTAAAGAGCCACTTGTGATTCATTTTTTTCATTGAGATGTAATATTTATTAGACAGTCCTCGGTCGGTGTAATATTGCTTAGTCCGTCGAGATTTCCGGATAGTGCTTCATATTGCAGCCTGGAAATGTTTTATATTAACGTTGAGCAACGACCTGTGAGCTTCTCTTTCTGGTGTCTCGGGTCGTAAAACACTTTTATTGAAAGGTCTGCTATGGGTGGTTGTGAGAATTACGAAATGAATTTTGAATTCGTACCAGAATTCGTGCTGATTTTAGCAAAGACGCTACATGCATTTTTTCTATACTGCTCCATTAATTTAACGAAGTTTAATTTTATTTATGATGCGTTTCGTAAAAATTCTTTTGTAACGAATGTAATTTTCAACGAGTGTAGTTTTCGACCTCCAACTACGATTTTGTGTAATTTTACAAAAAATTCACAATTTCATCCTTTCAAAAGTATTTCTTAAGACAAAAACTTATAGTTATTTAGAGAAGACACGGAGTCTTTGAAGAACGTAAAGCCAAGTTTCAATAATAAACTGTTCTTGCATAAATTAGTAAAGAAAAATTTGCTAAAATGCAATTGCTGTGGGTTTCTGGAAAACACTTGGGCCAGTTTGTGTGAACTGGGCGTGGCTTACAGTGTAACTACGTCACACTCACCAACAGGACACTCAACAGACTACCGATATACTATTCTTTTGTGACCTGTTTCTTGAACTGGAATTAATTTACTCTTCCCAATACCAATCATTTATAGCATCCCTTTGATGCAAGTTTCTTGAAAACCCTACAGGATCAATCCTTCAAACTTGTTTTTTTTTCTGCTTCAATGCGTGGACCTAAAATCAACGTTCTTTCAAACTGGGGCACCTCTATTCCCCCTTCTTACATACAGAAGGTCAAAACTGTCCTGACCCACTTTATGAGGGTAAATGTATAACAACAGTGAAGCGGGATCTGGCTCCCCATACACCAGTTAAAACAGTCAATCGGGAACAAGGAACTGTTCGATTGATATAAAAAACGTAATTACAGCGATCCTTCAATCACCATCCCCGGAGCAACGAGCTAGAATGTTGCCTGATCAAATCGATCTACAATCCCTAAGCAAACTATAATATTGCCCTTAAGATTTTGTTGTGGGCATGATTTAACCAGTCTATCACTCATGTGCTGATCGAGATTCCCGTCGAAACACTCCCGGTGCATGGTGCCCGGTCTTTTTCCAGACGGTCTCACAGCTCCTCAGATGCAATCCAATCTCGTTACAGCGTTGTATATTATATCGTCAGACGTCTTCATCCTTTGGGAGATTGCCATCTTTTGTAGAAGATGCGACGGAACTGCCGTGAAAGGATGCGGGGCCTTTGTAGACCTGAACACTTAACCTTGAATAATTCTTTCAAATTGAAGTTTTCAGCAGTGTATTTCAATCTCTAAAAGGACGGTACAGAAATGGAATTATTGCACAGTACCGGATTGATCGTCATATCTGTTTTGAAAAAGAAAGCTCACTGAATGAAAAGTTTATGTTTGTATGATTTGTTAACACCATGGTAGAGTAAGAGTTTACCCTGATTAACACTATAGAAGAGTGGGGTTAACACCACGGAAGTGTATTTGAGTTTACCCTGGATAACACCATGGAAGGGTATAAGGGTTACCCTGGTTAGCGTCATGGAAAGGTATAATGGTCTACTGGTAAACACCACGGAAATTAAGAGTTTTTGGTGGTTAACACCGTGGAAAAGTATAATGGTCTACCCTGGTTAACACCAGGTTTACTCTTGACAACACCATGGTAAGGTATACAGATTACCCTGGTTAACACCAGGGAAGGGTAAAGGTTTACTCTGGTTAACACCATGGAAAGGTATAAGGGTTAACACCATGGAAGGGTAAAGGTTTACGCTGGTTAACACCATGGAAAGGTATAAGGGTTTACCCTGGTAAACACCATGGAAATGTATAATGGTTAACACCATGGAAAGGTAGAAGGGTTTACTCTGGTTAACACCATGGAAAGGTAAATGTTTTTTCTTGTCAACACCATGTATGGATATAAGGGATAACCCTTGTTAATATCATGGAACGGTATAAGGGTTTACCATGGTTATTAACACCATGGAAGTGTATGATGGTTAACCTTGGAAGGGTAATGGTTTAACCTGGTTACAGGACTGTAGGGTCTGTATTGAAAATGAAAGCTTACTGAAGTAAATACTGTTAATTGTATGTTTTGTTTTGTTTTGTTTCGCTTTGTTTTGTTTTCTTTCGCTTTGTTCTGTGTTTTCCTTTATGTGTGATTAGATCCAAAAATCAAATGAATAAGGGTGATTGCGTTTTAGGGATTTTAGTGTATGTTTTTCCGATCATTTCCGAAATCGAAAGCTCCTGAAAACCGTCAGTCATTCACTTTGACCTGGTGGGTGAGCAGTTTTTTTCCCTTTGCGTCCTGCGATGTACAAAGAGACTACCATTCACTTTAAGAATCCTCTCCATTAGCATTCAATTCACATCAGCTTTTCACAGAAATCCCCAGTTGCGCCTACTTTGCTAAATTGAATGCATATTTCGCATAGCTAAATAGAACGCCTTATAAGTTTATTATTATTATGTTTTTTTCAGCCTTCGAGAAATACTCTGCTAGGGTCGAAGTGCCAGGCCATTAACTACTTTTTAAATAAAAATGCAATATAAATTCGCATACCTCAAAGTGAAATTGAAAGACGGTTCCAACCACGAGGCAAATTGCTTTATTGCATGTAATTGAAACAGGCAGGGTTTTTTGTTGTTGCCGAAAATAACCGAGTCAACCTATATCGTTGCAATCACAGTTTGACATTTCGATTGGCTCAGTGATGATTTCGTCCCTGCCCTTCACTTCCGTGCAGCCCAGTTCGTCCGGAGCTTTGCATGAGGCTTGGTTTTTTTCAATCCCTACCTGGTTGCGTGGGTTTCCCGCCCCCCCCTCCCAAGAGTTCTCCTCACAGATCTAAAACTGACATTTCTAATCTTCCCTCTTCTCTATGAAAACGTCGTCACGCCTACAGTTCACAGTGGTAGTCACTTTTTGAGGGTCACTCCGTTTCATTGCCAGAAAGGTATATTTTTCCGTCCACAGGAATCTAGCTGGTTGTGCTCACCTTTCGATGAAAGTTCCTATACTTTTGTACTTCCTTGATAACCCCCTGTTCAACCCCATCAACCACATCATTCATGGCTGCCCTGATGCCAGGCCACCAAAAGGCGCGCAGGGACCCTCATGGACCTCGACGAGGAAGTTACCAATCTAATTACACCCAATGTTCACCTTGGTCCAGAGATCAAACGAAAGAAGAAGAAGAAGCCCCCCCCCCCCTGTTCAACTTTAAGTTATGTATGTCTTACGGTTGATAAACATTTAAGCAAATCAATGTACCAACAAGTAGGTATTGTGTTGTGTTGTCAATTCAGCCTTCGAGAGAAGACTCTGCTATATAGGGTCGAAACGTCAGGCCACTAACTATACCTTTTTGCATATATACCATCTTTCTGGCTGGTGAGCAGTTTGCAACAGCTAATTGCATTTATAACTATAATTCAACTATAATAATCATAACGATAAGATGTTATTTTCACGGGTTTGGTTCTGTCAATGTCACTTAGATTTTGATGGATAGCTTTTCAGAGCACTTTCATCCAAGGGGTTTTGTTTATATCCTTCATGAAATTACAACTAATCTGCATCCTCATCCTCATGTGGAGACATCGTGAATATTAATAACTTCTTGTATAAAGTGGGGCTACATTCTCACAATTATTTGGCGAGACTTTAATCTCAGTGGACGGTCAAAAGGAATCAGCCAGCGTGTACAATCAGGGATGTCTGCCCCGTGGCATATCAAATCAGAGCATGTACTTTGTATTTCTTTTTAAAAACAGGCTTAAACTGTCCCTTCAGGAATGACTGCATCTATTTATGAGGATCGCAATGTGGTCAAACTGGAAAATACATCAATAATTTCAAAGCAAAGAAACTGGAAATATGGTAAAATATATTTCTGCGAGCGATCACTCCCAAACAAAACACATAAAAGACAATCTTCAAAATGTTTATCGCATTAGTTTGTGGACAGTTATATTTATGTCCTCCCTCTATCTTCCAATAAACACACGAGCAATCAACCTTAGTTTGAACATTCTTTAAATTTAGCCCATTATTTTCTCACCACAGACAGATTTCCTACAAAATGTGGTTGACCTTTTCACTCTTGCATTGCTTACCCTGGCAAAGGGGCTAGCCATTTCCGGGGAATCGGATACCCCTGTTTGGAAGTGGGTTAAGGGAGACAACCCCGGGTTTCGTCTGCTGGGTGTTCATTTTTTCCCCCCAGGAAAATTGCATTGAGTGTGAAACGAACATGGGTTGAAGCTCACAGGGTTAAAACGCTCAGTTGGGTGAAAAATCCCAGGAATTTACTGAGGTTTTATTTTCGGGGAACATAAGTCATAAGTCACCAGTCTATCATCCAGTCATTGTAATTTCTGAAGTCTTCTAAATGCGATTTTCTCGACTTTGACAGTGTCTCATCACATGCAAATATTTCCTTTGATGATCGGTATTGGTCTGTACTATAATCAGTAAGCTTTCAGCCTGAAACTCATCAGATAGCTTCCTGTAATGACCACAAGGCTGTTCTCTGTCTTTAATTACATTAATCCTTTTTTTTTAAATTCCAAACTAATCTAATGATCTTTACCACCTTTCAACAACTGATTGCACAGATCGTCCTCTAATTCTGAAAGCAAAAAGATGTTTCACTTCTGTCGAGTGGGCGTTTGAAATCATTAATCAAGCACGACGCCGCGGCGCAATGTCTTTTTCATTCACGACCGTGTGTCGCACCGTCTTTTGTCACATTTTTCAATCAGTACTCAATAAGATTCCCAAATGAAATTGAAGCCATATGCTGTCTTCATTCCAAAACAAATATGGTATATAATTCGATTGAACACACGCCATTAATTTGCTGTTTGCCACCGTGCAGATCATACAAACCTTGAGTTACATTCTTGATCACATAATGGTAGATACCTAGCCCTTGAGGACCTTTGACTTCCATGTGCAGCACAAAGGACGATTTGTATATACGTTGGTTGCAAGTGGATACCTAAATCACGGTGTGTTGTAAAGGGGCCGATTTCACCACGGGCTGGAAATTGCTATCAAGGTGTGCATCAATCTTAGTTGCAAAGCAAAGTGTTGATGTTACAAACCAAGTCACGTCAGCAATTAATGACAACTCACCCTGGGCCGTAGTGCTTTGTGAAATCGAGCCACCCCGATGACACGGGAACGTTGGCAGTTCTAATTATCATTTTCACATGAAGCGACCAGACTAATTGTCCAGGTCGCGTGAGTCATAGAAACTGTGATTAAATATCCCAAGACAAAGTTAAGTGGCGAAACCCTGGTAGAACTTAACTCCCAAATTGAAAAAACAACCAAAAACACCAACAACAACAACAACACCAAGGAGGAACAATCTACCAAGACCGAGGATTGAGTAAAAACCTTAATCTTGAGTTAAAAAAAAAAAATGCTTATTAATTCTAAAACCACGTGCCAGTTCTTTAATTCAAATCACAAGTATATCGTGATGGAGTGACATCAGACACTTTGGTTCTATCTTCCTTGTAAATAATGCAAAGGTTTATAAAGTGCAGAGTGAAAACATCAACAGCAACAAACAAACAAACAAACAAACACCCCCAACACACAACGCAATTTAATATCGGTCTAGACAAGTACGTTTTAATGCTCAGTCCAAGTTTTGTTTTGCTGTTGTAGTAGTTGTTTTGGATTTGATTTTAACGTAAATGGAATACCACTCGGACCATTCTGTAGTGCTTGTGTCATTGAATATACTAAGGACAAGGTGTGATCGAAAGCAGAATACTTCACCTCGTTGAACGCCATGGAAGGGTATAAGGGCTAGTCCGGGTTTACCCCTGGAAGGCTATTAAAGGGTTTACTCTTTTCAACACTATGGAAAGGTATAAGGGTTTACCCTAGTTGGCACTACAGAAGGGTAAGGGTTTACCCTAGTTGGCACTACAGAAGGGTAAGGTTTTACCCTGGTCAAAACAGTGAAAAGGGTCGGGGTGTTTTACCCTGACTAAAACAATGGAAGGGTCGGGGTTTAACCTGGTTAAAACAATGGAAGGGTTGGGGTTTACCCTGGTTAATAAAACAGTAGAGGGGTAGGGGTTTACCTTGACTATTTTGGTTTATAGGAACAGCAAGCATCCATGGATGCAATGTTTCTGTGTTTGATTCCTATACAAAAATGTACAAAACCTAATAAAACCTAACCTACTTAACAACTAGGCCAAATACTTTTGTCATAATTGTCAATGAGAAAATAAGGCTCATGGCAACTTGCGGTAGCGACCATCTTGAACATTTCAAAAACCTTGTAGCATTGAGTCTTTCATCTCCCCATTTTTTTCCAACATGTTGGCTCATCACGCAGCACTACAACTGCACTTGCGAAAATAACACTTCAATATTCTGACACATTGATTGTCGAAGCAGGTTATTTACAAATAGTTCTGCCACAAATAAGGGGAAACGATTTTAGGTCTTTTTGGCTCTTTCTGACCTGTTGATAATGTGTAATGACTTTTAAATTGTCTTCGGTTCGGGTGACTGTAGACGTGCCTCGCTCAAATTGAAAAACCACACACTCTTTAAATTCATAGCCAGTGGGGATAAGAAACGGTTTCAACCCATCGCATCTTCTAAATGACCTGTTTTTATTTTCTCCCCTAACAAATGTAAATCGATTCTCTGTTTGTCTTTAGGGCCACGACTGTCGCATAAACTCCTTCCCTTGGATGGACTGAGGGGAAGGTTAATTGTTGCGTCGTCAGGGTTTGGGGTTCGATAAAAAAAGGGGGAACGTTCTGCTTTAGCTTCGTAATGAAGGTGACGGCCTCTCCTTGGTATCGATCGACCCCGACGGGAAGGAAAGAAAGATGTTTCTTAAGCAGGGGGGATGAAGGAGCATTTCCCACCTTAGAAGACGGGACAGGGTGTAATTGCCATAAGGGTTTCCTAATGTGAACAACTTTGGGTTGTTAAGTTTCTAACTAGGCCGAGCTTAAAAAATTTCGCACGATGCACAGTATAATGAAAGTAATTGTTAAGTTTTAAACAACGGTAGCTAGTTAATTGATTCTAATATTTGATTAATGTTATTAATAATGCCTTAGGCACTGTATGTGTGGCGTAAAACATAATAATTTATGAGGCATTCATTGGGTGCTTGCACAGTTTTACTGTCTCTGTTAATTCGATCTTAAGCATTCATGAAATCATCTCAACTCCTTCGGAGTATGCAGCACCGTCAGCCAAGTTGGCGTGCACTAGATGCTATTAAAGCATTCACATCATCAGTCTCTACCCTCGCATGTACCAAATTACTCCTGGGTGGAGAGAAGTAATTGCAGATAGGTGTCTTGCACAAGAACACAGCTGTCAAGACTGGGATTCAAACTCACCTTCTGATGAATCAATCAGCATAACTTGATTTAGACGCTCCCGACCAATTCGGTCACGCCTTGACACTGTTTATCCTCAGTTTAACGCCCAACTGAATAAAAAATGATACCCTTGACCTAAAATGGAACCCTTCTCTCGAAATAATTACACTATAGAAAACGTTTTCAAGACAACAACACCGCTGTGCCAGTACCTTACAAACTATTCAAACGTGGCTATAAACGTTAAACCCGATTTAAAACCTGTTATCCCATTAAGGATACAAATGGTTCCCGATCGAGATATAATATCATTACAGCGACCCTTTGTGCAAATAAAAAAACTATCCCGATTGGTATGGACGCTTACCGCTGAATTGAAACCATCGTCTCCCAATGAGGATACCACAATACAACAGCAAGAATAATTAACTATGTATCCTAAATTTGGATAGATGTTAAACTGGACTAGAACTATGTTCTCCCCAAGAACGATATCAACGGGTTCCCGATCAGGAACATTTTCATGGCAACGTCACTTGTGCAAAAATGCAACATAACATGTGGGAAAAAAATTACCGTGTAATACATATTCTTCTCCAAAAAGATGATCACAATAACAATCTCTATCCTCCAAGGCAACCGTTTACTTCTGGGTAATGAGAAGCAAGTAAGGGCCACGGCCAGGATTCGAACCCACACTGATTCAGCTGACGAGAACGTGGGTTCAACTAAACTCTCAAGACCGCTCGGCCGCGACGCTACAAAATGGACGCAGCCTGAAGCGCAAAGATAATTCACTTGGCTCGGAACCATCTGCTCACAAAGAGGGAAACAAATATCTATCCATCAGGAAATATTTCCGTCTCGATGGGATCCTCGTACGCAAACAAACTAACTGTGGTACACATTTTAACCGATTTGGCACCTCATCTCCCGATTGACTGTAAACGATACTTTCGGCTGCAGCATCTTTAGCGCTCCGTTCGCTGTCCCGGTTAGGGTTTCGACCGCATTATTATCTTATTCATAAGTGAATATGATGAAGAAGTTTTGACATAGCATGTGAAACAATCCTTTCACCTAAACCATGTTTTTTTTCCCTCAGAGATAAGTCGAATTCGTCAGCTATCCATCCGTGTAATTTGTATCAAACACCTCAATTAATACTAAGGGTAGCTACCTTCCCTTGAAAGTACACAATCCAGATGATATTTCATAATATAAAGCACGATCAATATAGAAATGTATAGCAAATAAAAGAAGAGTACATAATCGAGGTGACGATGCCGTCACCTGTAGGTTGCCAGTTGAAGGCGACAACGGAAGCCCCGCGGAGCTGGCACGATGTACCCAACGGTTTTAGCACCTCGCGCGATATAAGAATGCACGGCGATTAAGTTACCTGCGATCACCTAATGCCTAACTCTTTGTGCCGAGGTGGCAGAATGAAAATCCACAATTTATGAATTTCACACTTGTGTTGTTAAAATAGACCCGCGTTAGCACGAATTGGGTTTCAAACGAGGAAATCGGATGCATGTGCTGTTCTACCCTAGCCAAAGGACGGCCAGGGACGTGATGAAATCTGACTACGAAATTACTGTTAAAATATCAAACAGCTATACTTCAATACAGTTTTCGTTGACGTATATTATTATTAATATTATTATAATGGCAAGCACAGACAGAATTCATCTTGAGTCCTTCGGTTATTACAATCTTCTTCTTTTTTTCAGGGTTTCTGGAGAAAAAATTGTGCGGCACGTAATTGGTTCCGAAACGAGTGATCTAATTTCAATATTCTAGTTTCTCCATAAGAAAACAATCCATCCAACTTGTTGATTTCGCACACGTTTCCAATGCAATCCTGAATATTGGGTTGTGTTTTGATAGCGTTTTTCATGCACGCTCTATACGTGTGTGACTGTTTTGATTTGAAAAAAAACCCCGAAGAACTCAGTGTTTATGTGGAACATAATTCCGGCCTATACATGCAACTCGCCAAAAGCTAGGCTAAAAAGGTACTATTGGTACTTAGCTAAACAAAGAAAAAAAGAAGAAGATTAAAATAACTCAGGAGAGCTGCAGCTGTAGGAACTGATATTCCTCTTATCAAGGGAAACATGTACATGGTAAGGAGATCCAAAGAGCACTGTACGCCAGCTGTTGGAGTGGTTCTTTGCTCCACATCTCAGCAAAGGCGAGGGTGTATGGGTGAGAACAAGCAGAAAGCCTACAGTTTCACGCTCAAACACCCTGATAGGAGGCACCACTCAGGTCGGACACACTGTTGGCACATTTACCATGAAAATATATGTAGATATGACAGAGGCTGGCTATACAGACCTACGGTGGGAAAGAGGTTGTAATTTTGATCCCAACCCTTCACCAACAAGATTAAAAATAAACGTCTGCACTCTAGCCAATACATATTTTAATAAATATTCAAAAATACGCCATTCTTGAATCTTAGTTTCAACTTTTCTTTTTACAAGGTTTAACTCCTAATTTTGTGTTGTAATTAATAAACTTTTGTTTCATTGCTTATGTACAATGTAGTTTTGATCACTTGTTATTATTTTAATTATTATTAATTATTGTTTAATATTTATTGTTATAATTTTTTTTAATGTAGGACACTAGCAGCTTATTTGAAAACTATACATATGTATTGTTATCATTGTTATTTGGGAACCCACCATCTGCTGTTCAGAAACAATACGAGAGCTCGAGTTTAGTGCGCTTGACCACTCTGCCAGAACAGACAACAAAGCTTTCATCTTTCTAAAAGTAAGCATCAATCCAAGCCAATCGAGGTCTGAAATTGGGTGTGATTTACAATCAGTAATTAGCAATAAATATTAAAAGCAGTAAGAAAATTACGAGTAGGATTAAAAATCGTTAAAAAAGCACACCTGGAAACAGGAATGGGTGAGGATTACAGTTAATAAAATTACCAATAAACAATGACTGACTGTAAAAAACACAGCGGAATACAGTATTAAACTTGAGAGAGAGTAAAAAAACATCAAAGCACATTAGGTATTAAGGAAATTAATACAATGAAAACAGAGTATATATTTTTTTCTAATACATATGATTCTTCCCAACTGCTAGTGTTGTGCGTTTGGGGCTTGTTCCAACCCGTTAAATAAAGCAACCATGAATACTTAAATTCCCACCGCCTATACAGGACCACATCCAGCGGCAAGTTTTAATCAGTTTGTCTTCATGGCATCTTGCAAATTGTTTTTAATAAAATTTTACCAAATTTAGTTTCAATTAAGAAGGCACCAAAACAAAATTATATTCTGATCGATGAAAATCTTAGTTTGGTATGGGAGTCACCTACACATTGCATGTATAAGTACACTCTAACAATTTCCGGGTCAGAATTGACTTGGATTCCGGGTCAAGAGGAGCCTAAACTATTTCCGGGTCAGGCTGACCCGGCCCAGAAAGTGGTTAAAAGGTGAGAATTTACCTCGGATTATGCGTCATTTTGACCTATTTGGGGGTCATTTTGACACAACTTCCTTCATAGTGACCCGGAAATGGGTCAGGCACCACTGGACCCGGATCGGGGTCAATTGTGACCCGGATCGGGGTCAAGTGTGACCCGGATGTTTGTAGAGTGTAGTGTTTTTTGAAACTCAGAGACCAGGACTCATTACTGCATTTCTTCCATTTGAATTGAAGAAGCGCCCTGAAGATTATTTACCCACACACAATCAATGTTAAAGAGGTCACTATGTACATCATGTTTTGTAGATCTACGCTGGCTTTAGGGACGTGTACGACTTTAATTCTTGACTTCAATATTATTAAAGGGTTAGGGCACGGGGCAACTGAAAATATTGACAGCCATAAAAACTCACGACGCGGGAGCCGGCGTATTGACCAGTATATTGACGGGCGCACCAGTGCAAATTCGTGACGTAAATTATACTCAAGGCAATACTCACTGCAGTGGTCAGGTCAGGACTAAAGCAATAAACTCGCCCCCCCCCAAAGAAATTGCATCAAATTATATAGGTTCCAGAGCTATATCAGCCACATCCAATAGCAGACTGATCACATTCTCCAGACTGCACAATCGCCTTCATATTGGACATACTCCTTGAGATGTCTTTAATAGTAAATTGCTTGTTGCTATATTTTTGTAGGCTTGGTCGGGTAATTTCCCAGGTGACGGTGGCGTGCAGTGATAATGTTTTATCATGCATACAAGACGGAAGAAAACTGCACACGGCGATTGAATTCAAACAGAAATGGCTGGCAGTGGTCGTCCTACGTCAAGCAGTTCATTGGAAGTTCACTCCACAAAATAAAGTAATTTTGTTCCAAGACGGATTTGGGTATGGGGGAGCTTCCAGAGATTGGCAAGCTGAACAGTCTGCGGAAGAGTCCCCGTGCATATTAACACGGTGGATAATCATAGATTGCGGCACCCGAGGCGCGAATAAACTTGTACATCATTTGCACACTCATTCAAATTCAAGTACGTCCTCGTACAACTGCACCGGGGTGCAACAACAGTAACGAATATCGCTGTGTAAAAGGGAGGAGTGTCTGTCGATTCAGTGGCTGGCCCGGGGGTACCACAAAACAAAAATCTGGCTAGAAGTCACATGCAGGGTGGATAAAGGGAGACGTAACCAGACTTTTGTCTTGGGGGGGGGGTGGGGTTAGACATATTTTGGGGGTGGGGCTTTTTAACGTATCGAACCAATCATTTGTGTATTTTTCTATCTCATTTGGAGGCACTGATGGAGAAGGAGTCCCATGGGGGCAACAGACCAATTCCTCGGATCAGCAACCAGAGTTTTGGGTCAGTGACGTGTGCTTTGACGCAGATTCCGGGTCATTTTAGGAAACATGAAACCGTCCCCATCCCGTGGGGGCCCTTCAGGGTCAATTCTGAGCGGGACAATTTATGGCAGTAGCCCCTTTTCCCGGCAGCCTTCCTTCAAATGTCTAAATGATGAGGCTCACCGAGCAAGGTGCATGGAAAGCTCAGCCAAATGCCGAGGCCTTCACCCTATTCCCTCTATAGCCGTACAACCTCATTTAGGCTCGTTCCCGTTCCCCCGTATTCCGGACGATACTAGCGGCATTCACGGAGCTGTTTGTTTCTAACGGACAAGCCGTGGCGATTTTATTATTTTCAGGGCTTCCAAAATAACTACCAAGGAGAAAAGCCGACGGGACGGCATCGACTTGAGGCCGGGCCCGTGAATTACGGCGTCTGACCGGAAGAAATTCAATTGATTTAGGGATAGCTCTTTTATTGCAGGGAGGTTCTTTTTGCAACAAAGCCGAGAGTACGTCGTCTGTGTTGCATAAAACCAATTACAACTAAATACTGAGATGTATTAAAACAGTATATCTATTAAATGAAGATTTATTTACTGTGTAAAACAAGACAGAGCATCCTCGATCTGTTCGCTGGTACACCTGCTGTATTTGGTGCAGAAACCATAACATGTGTACTTAAGTCCACGTAGTGTTTCAAATCCCTGCCTTGCGCGGACCTCTTTAGTCTGGCCTACACTCTGTATATAATACTTGCCCATGCATACTACCTGATATCATTAGAAACAGTCGTTCTCAAAAGTTATATACATACATCAGATGAAGTTATACTACCTTATGCCAATTTATAGTGAGAAATAAAGAATCTTCACTTTTATTTATTCACAATCTGACATTAATTAAATGACACTCATAGTTTTGGAAGAGGATTCCAATTTTTGAACATGTGCAAATTTTGTGACAAATTCTTACACAGCATTACATCAAATTTTATAGCGTACAATATTCCTTAAGGAGGATTCCAATTTTTGAACATGTGCAAATTTTGTGACAATTTCTCACACAGCATTACATCAAATTTTATAGCGTACAATCTTCCTTAAGGGCAAAGCATACCTTTGGTTTTTGCACTGACCGTTTGCTTGGTTTAATCCTATATAATTAAAATGTAGATATATGTGTATACAATAAAACTAACCTTTGACACTTTCCTTTAAAAAGCGTTTTTGAGATATCGCCGAAAGGAGGAATAATCCCTAACAGAAATACACAACGTGAGAAATGTTACTAACAGTTACATTTCTCAGGTTCAAATTTTGGGGGATAAAAGGTAATATCTTTTTCCATAACCGCCGCACTTCGAAGTGAAATGTTTCTGAAACTGCATTCTACCTATCCAAAGCTGTTGTTACTTCTTACAAAGTCAGTTGTTAGTGCCATTAATTTTTTAAGTAATAACCAAAGGTGTACGGACCCTTAAACCTTGTGTTTTAACAACCTCCTAGCTTACATACTGAAAAAGAAGAAAAAGAAGAAGAAGAAAGGGAAGGGGGAAAAACAAGAAAACAAAAGAATCCGGTTCAGAACCGATCTGGAATCCCTGGTTCCAAGGGGGATAACCCACATCTTGGTCAGGCCGAACCAGAAACCGAAAAACAAGTTTTTACTCTGATTAGGCGTCAGTTTCAGGTGGATTTGACAAACATTCCGGGTCACCTTGACCCATTAAGTGGATCAGCGCCCCCTATAACCCCCCCCCCCCCCCGCGTAGCAGAATCCTGGTCATCTCCAATCTGGGAGTTCCCAGAGGGTAGTATTCATTCCTTAAAACTATTAATTTCGGTTCAACCGGCTGAGGTGAACTACATGTAATGTTAAATCTCCGGCCGTGCTCGTTCGTTCTTCCTGACATGTTTATCTACCATAGCCCGCGACCGACCCGAGCGTCATCGAAGCCCACCACGTCGGCTTCAGAGTGAACGCCGGAGGGAAAAATGAAACTAGCTGTCGAATTCACGAATTGGGCTGGAACGTGATTTGGATATCATCAGGTTGGCAGGGCAATATATATTTATAGACAGTAAAAGTGCAAGGGGACTCCTCATCACGCATATGGTGGAAAATACACCAATAACTCACATTCAGACATTGCAATACTAAAGCTATTGCAGCAAAAGAGAAAAACCTAATTGTATTTTTAAATTACTTTAAGAAGAACCAGTCCTGCAATGAATAAATAAATAAGTAATCAAATAAATAAATAAATAAAAAAGGTAAATAAATAAATAAATAAATAAATAAATAAATAACAATTCACGGAACAATTTAGATTATTTCAAAACATCAAATGTCAGGCGAGCCACTGACAGAATTGACCATTATTTTGTTCATTAAAACAAATTAAAATGCAGAAGGGATAGCGATTTCGTATTTTTGGAAATATTATTTTGTGGGCAGTATTGAATGCATGTGCCAGAGAAATATTATTTTGCGGTTGATACGAATATGAGGCTGACTTTCTGAAGCCACACTTTGAGGCGTACTCACTGCCAGCCTCGCTACCATGGGCAGCGGGCCGTATCGATACCATTCGTCACTGATGAGCAAGCCATTCTTGGGGGGGGGGAGGGGGAATGGCGCAGCGAGATCGATCACCCCTGGGAACAAGGTTGACTTACTGCATTCTGTGAAAATGACTTGAGCCTAATCCGAACTGGCGGCTACATTTACGGCTACGAATGTTGCCAGGGGTATTGTTAAGGAAGCATTATACACTTCAACGCATGATGACGAGGAAATGTAGCGTAGCCATAGCTTGCCCAATAATGTGACCGTTGAATCACCTTGTTCAACCCCAGCGTAAACAATATGGAACTAGACGCCGCTCTTTTATTCAATTTAATGGCCGTTTGGAAGCAAATTTGCCCCAAGATGCACAAATAGTCTGGTTACCGTAATGAGCACTGCACGCTTTAGAAGCCTTTGTCGTCAGGGGAACAAGACACAAGTTGGCTGATACGTGAATGAGGCGAATTGGCTTTTGAACGGATTCCCACAAACTTCATGCATCTTTACCCAGATGACAGACGGATGGCTATTTTTAACATCTTCTTCATCTTTTTTTCCCCCGGAATTTCTTGCCTGGAGGCACGTTTCCTTCAAGATTCCGTGTTGTCTACTGTTAAAGGATTGTGCATTACCTTTAGCTTTGCTGAGTCTTCTCTTTTGTTTTATGTATATTTTTTTTATATCGTAGCCCCGTATTGCTCGCTCATGGTGAATTTGCACTCAGAAATGATTTTAAATTAAGCCGCCAAAATCACCAGTTCTTCAATCAAAACAACCGACTTGGCCACGAGCCACGGAAGGTAATTTACATGTATAACCTTCCCACACAATTACCATAGAATGAACACAATAAATTTGTATTACTGTCACGCAGAGACAACAAATCCGGGCAATCTCCATTACCCTTCAATTTTCTTTCGGAGACAAAAAACGATGTTGGTAAAGGTCATTTTGTTTTACCAATGATTGTGGCATCACATTTTGCTTAGCAATTAGGATTGATACACATTTTATGATTAAACTCATCTCTACCCCCGGATAACACCATTTGGTGCGTGTGAACCACCACCATTTATACACCCTTCCATTTCATTTCAATTCATTTCATTCCATTTATCAATTCTGGTTGTGAAGCCAAGGACTCAAAAAGCGAACTTTAATCCATTCATTCATTCATAAATGGTTTATTAAAAACAAACTTACAAATCGCGGCATCAGCCGAATTGCAAGTAAATTTACATTAAAAATATTTAAACATTTTAAATCATTGCGCTGTTAGCCAAGAACCCAAATGGAGAGAAAACAGTTTCAGTTTGAGATGTGGGACGAAAACCCCAGAGAATTATTCTAGAGAAAACCCACGCAATCAGGTAGGGACTGAAAACCCAACCCACAAATCAGACAAGCCGTCCTCACTATTTCGGGTCTCTTCAAACCATTACTTGGTTCAAATCCTGACTAAAAACATTTTTATTTTTAAGAAGCAGTAGGCCTATTGTTCATGTTAATTAATTGGTGTCTTGCCATCGATCAGGGAACAATGTCATAAAGCTTCTTGAGCAGCAAACATTGTTTAACAAATATTGTCTGCTTAGCAAAAATAAGCAGAATACCAGCCAGAATCGGTACAGGAGGAATGGTATTAACGCTGGTAACCTTGTTCTGGTAAGCCGCAATGTTGTTCTGTGCTACGCTAATTTTGAGCTTATTGGCAAGTCCGTGGAATTGGGCACAGAAACTAGCAATTTGAAGCGACTTAGTTTGGAATTAAAGTGCATTAAATGACGATGCAGCGTCTCTCGGGGAATCGCATGATTTGTTTCTGTTCGAAGGACACCGTAAATGGCCATTTTAAATTCACGGACTGAAACATGTCCAACTTGGTATTGAAAAACGATTACACTTAATGAGAAACTGAAATTTAACTGAAAGCAATTTGTTTCATTTCGTAACGTTTATGTGGAGTTTTCCCTCGTGGTTGACTAATCCAAAGAGAGTGTAATTGTTTTCCAGGAAGCTGTTCGGCAAAACTTTAGCGTGGGGGGGGGGGGGGGGGAAGAAGAAGAAGAAAAAAAAAGCAAGAGCAATTTTTTTGCGGTACAAACATTCAATCCAACCAATCTTGATAAAAGAAAAGAAACTAATAAACAAATAAATTTCAAAACAATTTGATTTTTAAATAAATAAATGAGTTGGATATTGACAGCTTAATGGTGCTTTTAAGCAAGCCATTTGTATGTTTTGATGAACTGACATACGGTTTCCACCATATTTAGGACATTAGCTGGCCAGCCACAGTGCGTTTTGTTACCTCCGAGACTTTGGAACAACCTTCCTGTTCAACTCTGCCAATAAATTTCAGTTCATGTCTTCAAGAAAAACCCAGGGTAGAACTATTTTGATCTGGTTAAGAGCTTTTTAGTTATGTTTTTTTTTTCCCGTCAACTTCAGCAAAACTTAATTCAGTTTCTTCGCGAATGTTTCCCTAATTCACTTACTCAAGCCAGTGTCTCTTTTTAGCTACTGTTGTATTCGAGTTTGTTTTTGTGCACACACGATTTCGTTCTTCTTACTTGGGTTCGTTTTAGTCCTTTTTATTTCGTTTACATAATTTGAAGACTACGTTTTCACCATTCTTTAGTTGCAATTCTACTACCTATTTACAATTGATAACATTAAATGGTTGGCCGGCCTTTTGCAGCTGGCTTTTACCAAATTGAATGATCTTCACCTCGTGATTATACTCGGCGACAATGCACTCATATAGGCATCTACAAAATAGCAGGTTTGTCTGTACATTGGGAACCAGAATGTGGAAATTACTTTACTCTTTGAAAAAACCGATGTCACATTATTTTAAAGAGAGAAGAAAGGATCAAATCTTCGCACGGTTTAAAGGTGTCTCGATCGCATGCGTCACCATCCACTCACACAGACATGCAAACATTGATAGGACAGGACTGTAAGGGTCACGGAACGTCCATCGCCCATCATTCACCGAGTGTTTTTTTATTTTTTATTACCGAAATGCAATTAATGTAAAAAATGTAATTAAAAACTGAGCAGAACCGAGCAAAGTCGAGCTGAAATCCCACGCGATTCAAAGAGTCCTTGTGGTCGCCTTTGAATACAAAAAAACATCTCTTTGTGTTTGTACAACGTTGTTATTTGATATTCAAATCATATCTGAGATGAAGGTTGAAGTGGTGTAAAGGCGTTCAGACTAACTTATCAGTATTGCAAATGAAGAAAAAAAAATGTCGGAGTGTCAAATTATCTTAGGAAGTGTAGGGCTGTGTAGATTGTTTTTCATTTTACGCACATAACCAAAGCCAGGCTGTTTTTCTAGTTTTTTTAATTTATTTTTTTATATTTTTAGTTCCACTTTTTATCTGAAAAATGAAATGTACATCAATCTGCTATTAAGTAATATGTGATAATAAATCAGAGCTTAAGGGCTGGGTACACCTTTGGTAATTAATCCAAAAGATAATGACCCTCAAAACGTACTTGGTAAGAAACACTGCAGCTGTTGATAATGTCAAACATTTTGAGGCTTTTCCCCTTTAAAGGAATGTGGTTTTAGAGAAATGGGTTAAAAGAAATTTCAATATGAGAAACGTTTCAAGCACGAAACAAGTTATAAATATGACATATTTTAAAATGAAAGACTGCGTAAGCGCAGCGTGGCCATCTTGTTATTGTTATTGTTTAATTCAAATATGTATGTAACCAAACTGAGGCTAGCGGGCAAATTGGTCTGACACCTATTTTGTAGCCTGTACGAAAGTCAGTTTATTAATGCACATAGGGTACGCGACGGAAATGATAACCGCCTTAGTGAATTTATATTGTTTTTCTTTCAGGCAATCTACACCCTCGTGTAGCAATCAAAATTCATTATGTAAATTTAAGTGTTGAATATTCACGAGTAATGTCACACGAGGTGTTACGCTACATACACCTGAGACAGCTGATCTCCAAGCAAACGTGTTGATTATAATTATATGGCTACACCGCATGTTGTACCTTACCTAGGCGTGTTGCGCTACAGCACAAAAAGGTGTACATGAGAATTGGCGCGAAAAAGTCTCCCGCCATCTTATTGATTCTTGATCTTGATCTATACCGTTCTGGGCTGCCAGAAGTCGAGGTTTATACGTGACCTGCCTGCTGGCCGGGAATGCGAAATTCAGATGAAAAATCAACAGGTCACTGGAACATTTTAATAAGTTATTATTGATTTACAGCAGTAGATCAAGGTTTTGTAACATTAGAAATGGAGATAAGGAGGGGGCCAGCTTAAAAGAAAATGGATGTTTCAAAAATCAACACAGAGCATACACCCTCATGGTTGAAAAACCTGAGGCAAATGTAACCATGCATCCTCCGCAATATATATCAGACGTAGAGAGTTTGAAAGCAGGGGGTTCAACATTTATTTCTTTCTACTCTTGATTCGTACATAGGCCAACGAGAGAGTGTGGCGGCAGGACTTGGTGCTCCATCCATAATGACAACTTTCACTTCAATGAGTAGGGAATAAAAATCACCGCGAATTCGTAGCGTCAATTTTGCTTCACCTTCAAATAACTCAATATACAAGAAAGAGATTCCTGTATAATTTATTTCCTTTTCCTTCTTATAGATTGACAAAATAGTCCCGTCTGAAAGTACGCAACCTGAGAGGAAAAAACTTAAAGAAGGTTTCCAAGGTCAAATTTAGTTTTTTAGTGAGTGATGTTTCCAGCTCTGCATGATGTGGATTATAAGAAAAACTATAGTCGTAAACTTGCAGGTTCCACCAAGTATAAAACCTTTGGGAGAAGTGTTGCTCTGAGAAGAGCCGGCGCGGTCTCGACGTTTCGAACAGTATACACTGTTCGTCTTCATCAGCCTGCTCGGGACTGACTGCGAATGATGCTGAGGTTTAAGTAAGTTTTAGTGAAGCTCTTTTTTGTCAACAAGTTTTCTTATCTCACGTTAAAATTGTGTGATTTGTCTGTCTGTTTTTTCTGATACTCTTTCAGAGCGAAATGTTAAACATGACGTCATTGGATATCAACAACAATTGGGTTTGTACATTCCGAAAATGATTTTTTTAGGCAGCCAACAAGGTCAAATTCAATTACCTTTAATCGATAATCATGTAAATTCAGAAATGACATAAAGATTTCCTGCACAAAAAATGTACATATCCATAGTGTTGGGACGTTTTAGGATGTTGAAAAAATTCGCATTAGAAGAATATTAAAGACACCATGGCATGATACACCAATTTAACGTGGGTTATAGAGAAATGAGTGAATCACAAAACTGGATTTAACCTTGGAGCACCTCTTTAAACCTACAGCGCTGTGCAGGGTTAGAGAAAAAACGAAGCAAACTGTGATGCTTGCAGACTTGTAGATCGTAGGTTCTGATTATTTTTGCCAGTGTTTGGATGACCCACTTAACTTTGCACACAAATTGAAATCGAGAAAAAAAATCTCCCCAGTTTTGGTAAACCGAACAACACCTGGATCTCTGCCGTCAGTCTTAACGGATATAGAGCATATATGAAGTTCATGCACGCGCGTAGGTTCGACAAGTGGTGTTTTTGTTGTTGTTTTTTTTTTATACATATATATTTTTTTATAAAGAAAAGGTAACATTTTTTTCCGAAAAAGTAGGCACTTGTATCGAATGTCTTTTCCACAGACAGGTGAAAATGAAAATATTTTTCTGGCGAGCAAGATGTTTGACATACAAAAACACCCTGGACATAGACAGTTTTCTTTTAGTCCCCAAAGATGCATTCAAGCTGAAGCGAGCAAATAGTTGTGATGCTCCTCGCCGAAAAGTCAGCAGTTCTCAGAAATGGCATACAATGTCAAAAGCAACCTCAGCACCAACCTTAATATCGATGTGATGTGATGTGATGAACACACTCTATATGATGAAGAACACTTGCACGGTAGGCCTGTTATTGAGGTGTTATTTGTAAGCTCCTGGTCTCGTCTGTTTGATGGGCAACAGTTTTGAGGAATTGCTGCAGGTTTGGCATTTAGCGTAACAAATAATCATTACGATGGGTTAAAAAAAACCTAATTATATTTGTGGGGGTTTAGTGTACAATTGAAAACGTTGGTACCCCGCACATAAGGTAATTTAGCCCCAATTATGTTCCCATGCTGTTCAACACAATCTGATATACCAAGGGTAGAGCAAATGATGAACCTACACAATTTCTTTCTATTTCTTCTTTCTTTTCATTTATTATATTCTTATAGCTTTCAGTGGATTTTCTTGTAATTGTAAAATTGAAATGTTTTTTAAATATTTCAATATTTAAACTGTTAATTTTTAATAACCCTTTTAGGGATATAATACAGATTAAATGAATTGAATTAATTAAATTGATTTGAATTATGCTCTATGGTCATTTGTTCCGTGACACCCAGCACATCGACATAGGCACACTCTCCATGCATGTGGTATTAGCGCGAAGCAAACCTTCCCATGTGAAATAAAGGGGGTACAAACTTTCCGATTTCAACCAATGGCAATGAAGGCCCATCTACCTGGAGGTCACGTGGGGTGATGTGGAAGGTTAAAATCAAATCATGAATATTCATGTTGTGTGGAGATTGTTATCCCCATAGAAATGCCCGTGGGTTTAATTGCTCAGATCAGGTGCTTCTTTTTAGTGGTGTAATATTATGATTAATCAAATAATAGGATCTTGTTTTTTCATTTGTGCATAAATTAGTCACTTGGGTTATACTAGCTATCTGTTAGAACACAACGTGTTTAAATGTTGTTAAAGACAAGATCGCTTTTTTGTTGTGGTTTCTTTTTCGATATTTAAACAGGATACATACACCAGCTCAGAGTTTTTTTTTTAAACTATGGTTCTGTTAAAAATAGAAACAGCTAAAACTATCAAACAAGCAACACAAAAACAAACAAACACACAAACCAATACACAAGCAAATTATTCAAGAGAAAAAAACCCCTTGCATATTATACAAGGGAAAAGACACAATCCACGCAGTAATACTGAACAAAAATCAGAAAACTAAAAAAAAAAAAAAATAGAGAAGACGGAAGGGTGATAAAATTGTGAAAGGTTGAATACAAGTTTACCCCCATGATTTCGGCTCCCTAACTCTGCAATCAATCATCACTCTCGGCAACTTAGTGATCAGGTTTTACAAAATGAAAACAAAAAAAACCTCTAAATTCCCTTCTTTGATATTTATCCAAGTTCACGATCGAACAGAGATCCTAAACTGGCGGGAAATGTTGTCCGGGGTTCGGTTATAATCGTCTCACCATCAGACCTTAGTTTCATTTCCCAGAGGAGGTCTAGGGACAACTTCATGGTGAGGGAGTAACACGAGGGCACGACCGGTGCGAATCTCTGCCCTAGGAAGTTAACCCATCACTGGATCGTATATAGTTACACTTATTTTCCGCGAAAAAAAAGGAGAAGAAAACCCGTGAGCAATACAGCCGTTAAAGACCAACTGTGGGCACAAAAAACTCTGGTGTGTTTTGTCGCTTGTATTTATTGATAAAATACCACTCTATTTGTTTCCCTTCGGGTGCAATTTTTGTCACAATCTGAAAACGTTTCAAATGGTCAGTATACATTTTTGACAGAATATTTGCGGTTCACTCCTGAATTTGAATGATAGGGCCTAATCATTCAAAACAGCCTTGACTGGCGCAGACATTCTTCTTGAACGTACAGACCCATTTGCTTTTGTTGTCCAATGCCTTCATGTTTCAAATTCACTCTGAAACAGTATCAAATAATTGACATTTTACATCATTTTAAGTGAGGAAAGACATGTAATTTTCCCCCGACTTTCATGAGGACTCTACCTATTGGAAAATAAGTGCACCCCATCTAATAAAACCAATACAATTTTCAAGACTAAGTGTCGGTGCTAAATTCGCTGCGAGAATTTTAGGTCAGAAACTTTCTGGATCACCAAGCTCACCAAAATGCCCCAGATAATTTCACTCTTCAAAACTCAGTTTGGAGTGGAAGGGAACAGAAAAGGTGGCTGTTTCACCGTAAGGGATGAAGAAATCAGATCATCACAGGGAGCGCTTGAAAAACCAACCAACACAGGATCCAACGAAGTCGAAAATTGGATTGGCGGCCTTCATTTTGTGAAATCAGATCAACCACATCGGCCTACTTGGGTTATAAGACATCGTAATGTCAACAAAATGTTATTATGACATGGACAATCGTACAGAATACAGTTTACAATCATTTCGAAATTCAAATTGTTCATGGAGCGTTATTTGAAGAAAAAAAAGAGATACAAATATTCTTTGTCAAAAGGTATAACTTAACTCATTTCGGGCCATTTGGCTACAATTTGTTTACAGAAAAATCAATTGCAAATTACAATGGATAAAAAAAAAATACGAATGGGCTCATTGACCAGATTAAATGACGTCATCATCCCAGTTATATTGGTTGCACCTTTTGGGGAGTCAGTGTGAACACCGCCGAGACGCCGTCGATATCAAAGGGGGACGAGACCGGGACATACCCGGTGCACTTGAGACATGTTCGGGGTGTTGACTCTCGAGTGAACCCCCCCCCCCTCCTCGTGACTTGGGTTTTACTGAAGGAAGTTGTACAGTCCGACATGGAGATATGTCTTCAGTTTGCATTAATAGCGACTCGTGCTTCTCCACCGCCTAGACCTATCCCCCCGGGGAAAAAAAAGGAAATCTACCGACGACTGTTTCGGTCATATCCACTTTTAAAACCGTGCAGTGAGGGCCGCTGTCAGCACTTGCTGGCATCACTTGTTGACGTAACTATACATTTCCATTGTCTTAACCACGTCGCACACATCAGTTAGAGTATATACCATGATATCCTAAACTGGACCATGCCACACATCTGAGAAGGGGTGTCAGTCAAACGGGGTCAGTGATTTGGTCAGGAGGGGGCAGCAACAAACTCTGCCAACATGATCGGTGTATGTCATTAATTGTGAATGGTGGATGAAACCAAATTACAAACTTAATTAATTCAGCAAAAAAATCAGCTTAAACTAACCCGGGCAATAGCTGGATATGTAAAAAACACTTTTAGGTAAACACACGTTTTAAAATTAGAGTACGCATACAACATTGGTCATCGAGAAAATAGAATTGTTGCAAAGTGTTATCAAACCAAAGGGACCTATGGTGTAAATGCCAAAAATTAGTTTCGACGTTTCGACACTACCAGAGTCTTTTTCTGCTGGGGTCGAACGCCAGGCCATTTAAAAATGTTTGCAACATCGGTAATTGTCAGATACCAGTGTCAGCACTTTGTGTGACCCAACGTGAAATAACGAACTTGTGAAAGTTTGAGCTCAATTGGCCATCTGACCCACGGGTTTACAGTGAAACAAACTTAATACATGTTTTCACTGTTTCCCAACATCGGGTTTCGGACTCGAGATCAAAACTAATCGCTTTACTCATTTTCTAAAAAACTGTATTCTTTTCAAGCAAAAATATTTGAAGCGAAATTTTCCATCGTTATCTGTGAAAACCTGTGTGAACTTACTATGTTGTGCACAACTTTTATATATATAACGGTTGCTTTGGAAGTGACGTCGGAGTAAACACAAAAATGACAAAGAGAACAACATAATGGCACTGCTGTTTTTAGCTGAAACTGAGATGAAAATTCCAATGACATTAACGTGGATTTGCGGTTTCAGGCTGGCGTATTGAACACTCCTCCCTGGCACGAACGAAGTGTCCTGTTATTTGCTGTTTTCATAATTATTTTCGCTTACATTCATTCTGGATTTCCTTTTGAGCGGATGAAAATAGCTTCGGTGTTGTTACGCCCGGGAATACGGGTGTCACATTCGTTTGCCTTCGAAGAAATCGATGCTTGCCCCAACAAAATACGGCCGGGTTTTCTTTAGAATTCGATTTCGCAGGCGTTAAAGGTGTGATTTCCGTCTTGCATCGAGTGTCGCTGTACTCATCACCCCCGAGAGAGAAAGCTGCAATGTGTGCTTTGTTCGTCAAAATTGTGTTCTCCTATCAGAATCCAAGATCATCTTATTGTAGCAAGCCTTAGAGGAAAGTGAACCTTGCCCCCAACACCTTTTGGGGCTTTGTTTGGGGGTGTAATTTATACAATGTGGCCGTGATTTAAAGAGACTAGATATGATATATTTCTGGTAATGAAACCAAGGATGCCTCGTCGCTGTAGCTCGCTCCCTCTATGATACCTGTAAACAAGAGTGCTTTCTATATAAACCAGAAACACCGGAGTTTACCCCCTACTCTTCCACGATCAGTGTTTGTATTTTAATTTGTCATTATTGTATTTTAACGTAAACTACCAATCCTAATACGTTGGACCTATGTCTAAAAGGAACACATTGCCTTGGATTAGGCGCTTTGGGCTGTAAAACCGTTCGTTTTAAAAAGAGTACGATTGGAAAGGTGTTTTATGATGATCCACACAGGTATGCCTCGAAATTGTGTGGTTTTTCTTTTACTTCGTGACGAATTAACAGGGTTCGCCATTGTAAAACTAAATTGATGACTCATATAATGGTAAACTCCATTATGGTAAAAGTGACTTACTTAAAGGGACACGTTGCCTTGGATTGGGCGATTTGGGCAATAATAAGCGTTTCTTTGAAATGATGAAATGAAAATGGTTGGAAAGATGTACTTTTAAAAGTAGAACATAATGATCCACACAAATATGCCTCGAAATTGTGTGGTTATATATTTAAATATATTTCAATTATTTATTTTTAAGTAATGAAACTCGGCCTTTTTAATTAAATTAACATTATTGGATTGGTGTGTTTAAAGATTTTTCATTTTTAATACAATGTTTCGTTTGTTTGTAGTCCGCCATTGTAGTTCGCCATTTTGAAACAAAACGTCACCGAGCCAACAACTTGGTTACGGTTTGCTAGGAACAGCTGCGTCACCGCAACTGAAACGAGCACATAAATACGCGTAAACAATGACAGAATAGGAGCTGAAACATGTTTCTGGTAGTTTTTGAGTTTTTGGATGAGTAGGCCTACACTTAAACAATTGTACAAGTGTGGCAACAAAACGTAATCCTTACACTGTACCTATAATGTAACCCGAATGTAAATGTGCCCAACCATGTACGTTAACGTACCTTAGGCTACGTGTTTACAGTAGTAGTGCACACACGCCAGATACCTTAGGCCATCTTACCTACTTGACCCACTTGAATGAAAACGGCAACAAGTGATCTTTGCTGAAATTCATTCAAAATGTTTCCAATCAATAAGGAAATTGAACTCCCATCATATTAAACAGATTTTAATTGAAAACCCTTTTCCGGTGCTTTGCAGAAAGATCCGAGAAAAGCCCTGTTACGTCATCACTCATATTACGTCATATGTGGGAACTCCGTTTTGTATAGCTGCTTTGTTGCAGCATGAAGGTTTAACAAAGCAAACTCCCACACTTGACGTCAAAATATGGTCATTTTGACGCATGCCGCAACGGTAGAAGCGGTTCTTAGTTTTTCAAAAAGCTTGAGGTTAGGGCCTAATTTTTTTATCGATAATTACGAACAATGCAGAAGTTTAAAAATAGCGAACTTGAATTTGAATGAAAAACAAACACATTATGATTAAGTTTAAATAGCATTCCCGTTAAAAAATGTTCGCTCAAGTAGCTGTTTTAACGTATCTCAGTCATACTTTGACCACGTTTGTACGCTGTTGATAGGGCACCAAACACACCATATAATAAATAAATAAATAATCATCGAACTGGTATTGATAATGCACAAAATATGTATTAGGCTAAGTACTGCTGGTTTATGTGCGCCACTATATCAAAATGTAGTCATAAATATTATGCAAACGCAAACACGTCTGTTCACCCAATTACGTCTGTATACGTGTGTTTTGTATAAATACCTCGTTTTGAAGGGCAATGCAAAGGCAACTGGTACCGGCAAATATATAAACTATTTAACACAACAGCTGTGAACTAATTAACTAATTAAAAAAACATATTACAAATCAATGAGTGCTTTGAGATTGACTAATGTAACGAAAACATTGCAGTATTATTTCTTGGTCACGGCTGTGTGTGTCTTTTTGTAATGCTTTTTAAAAAGGTAAACACAAGATTGTATTTCTAGCGACTGAATTATTGTTTATGGATAAACAGTTGTGCCATACACCCAGAGAATTAACTGCTGACCTTTTCGTGATTAGCACATAATCCAAGGGCATAAAAAACATCGGTATAGGGAAAACTATTACAATGATTCTTTTTCCCACAATGCATTGCGGAACCCACTTTTGTTGTTGTTAATGTTGTTGTTGTTGTTTGTTGTTGCACGTTTCCCCCAAACAATGCTAAAGGCCACCCTTGCTAAGGGACTACAGGAAGAAAATACTCAAGATGAAAATACATCAGGGGAGCTGAAGGTAGGAATTTGTATTCCTCTTAAAACAGCCTAGATTGTAGGATGGAGGGAAACATGCACATGGCAAGGAGTTCCAAAAAGATGCAGTGCTTGGAATATAGCTATTGGAATGGCTCTTCGTTCTACATCTCATGCAAAGCAAGATATTAGTGAGAACAAGCAGAAAGCCTGGTTTCCACGCTCAAACACCCTGATAGCAGGAACCAGGTCGGACATACTGGTGGCACATTTACCATGAAAGTATAATGTAGAAAAAAACAGAGGCTGGCTACATACCTACGGTGGGGAAAAGGTTCTGGTAAAGTAGTTGAATTTTAATGGAACAGGATTTGTTTTCCTTGTAGAAAGAACCACATCCAAATTTAATTTTGGAAACTCTAGATCTGGAAAAGGGCAACAATTTGTACGCGACTATAGAGACACTGTACAACTGATGGCAAACTATATAACTATACTATTACCTGACGTCACAAAAGGTAGGTTGTTGCAGACAATATGATACAAATCGTGCTTTCATTTGAACTTACTGCAACGTTGCTACAATCTTAACCTTGGACAGATTCAGGAGTAAGTATAGCTGTAAGAGGTTTTAAAAAAATTCCTTAAAAACATCGATAAAGCAATAAATGTATCAAGTCGATACTTATTTTGTTTGATGGAGGTTATAGGAAAAGATGTAGGCCTACAGATTAAAAGAGCAATTGATGAATCCGTGAATAAACGAATAGACGAATAGATTTAATGAATAAACGAATTGTAGAATAGAATAACAGATAAGTATATGAATAGATGAATATAAGAATAGATGAAAAAAAGATGAATATATAAATACCTAAGTATTTAAATGGCCGAGTGGATTCACAATTGAATAGGTACGTAGATGAATAGATAAGTTTACGAATTATATGAATAAATTAATATAAGAGTGTATGAATAGATGAATAGATGAGTAGATGAATATAGAAAATACGTGAATAGGTGACAAAATAACTTATATAAAGGTAAAATAACTTATAAATAGAAGAACAGATTGGTCTATGAATAGACGAACAGATGAATAGATGTGTAGTAGAATAGATTTATTAATGGATTGAAGAATAGAATAATGGATGAGTATATGAATAGATGAAAAGAGGAAGAGCTGAAGAGAAGGAAAAAAAGCAAATCGAAAAAAGATGAATATATAAGTTTACAAATGTATGAACACATGAATAAATGAATGTATGAATAGATGAACAGATGTGTAGAATAGATGAATGGATTGACGAATAGAATAACGGATGAGTATATGAACAGATGAGTAGAAGAAGAGCTAATTAGAAAAAACACACAAATAGAAAAAAAGATGAATACTAGATAAATTTACGAATATATGAACACATGATTATATGAATGTATGAATTAATTAATAAATGAGTAGATGAATGTATAAAACAATTTGTTATTTAGATAAATATAATAACTTAAAAAACAGATGAGTATAGAGGAATAAAAGAAAAGAAAAGATGAATGGATGAACAAAGGAATAAAGACACATGTGACGCAAGGTCATGATTTCTGTTTTTGTTCTTGAACCTGCGGCTTTTGGAAGTATATATAAGACGAGGTGACAGAGTAGCATGATAAACTATTTCATCAACAGATAATGAAACATGAAAAAGCAATCGGGTTACCTAGTAAATAAAAGATGCAATCATGTCCCGCCACTCTTGTCAATACAAACTGACAAAAGGAGAAGACGAGTTTGCGTTACTTTCAAGGTACGGTGTCCCCGAGGCGACAAGACAATTATACACAGGACAGTTTCAAATAAAAATGTTCGGTGTTTATCTACATATCCAGCTTCGGGATATAATCTCTCAAATCTAGCGAAAAGTGCTCTCTTAAACCCGAATG
Organism: Pisaster brevispinus; assembly: GCA_023634235.1. Lineage (NCBI taxonomy): Eukaryota > Metazoa > Echinodermata > Asteroidea > Forcipulatida > Asteriidae > Pisaster > Pisaster brevispinus. The sequence goes on along the minus strand of JAMKCF010000003.1, from coordinate 22,804,515 downwards.
CGGTGGTTTCAAAAGGTTCTTGTCTCCAGCGCGAAGTTATTTTTCGTACTTGAAGTCAATCTTTATTACTCCTGTTTTATGTTTTTATATTTTTTTTAATAACGTTTACTGTGTTTTTCGTCTTCAGAACTCGGTCTGTTTCACTAATTCCTCGATTCTCCTTAAAGCGATCCGATTACCCATGAAAGACCTATTTTCATATTTGGGGTCAATTCCCGGGATTTTGTCCTTTTACATGTATACATCTTATTGCTCAACGGTTTGCATTTTGACAAATTTCAGAAAATTGGCTGGCTAATAAAACCTGTGAACAAATAATTTGTATCAGAGATTCCTCATAATACAAGATAACATACAACATGGTTTTTCTTTGTTCAAAGGTTGAGTTAAAAAAAAATCACGATTTGAGATGTTTCTTTTCGTGTGACTTAAAAATTGGTTGCCGATATAAAAAATATATATATATATTTAAAAAAAAACACCAACAACCTTGCGTTCTAAGACATACTATTGCCCGACTTCTACATTTTAAACGAAGTAAATTATTTGTTTGAAATCTTAATACGCAGTCTAAAATCTTTGTCCGGCACCATTTATTTTCAGAAATATTTACGTCTAATCAATTTGAATTTGCTTTAGTTTTTTTTCAAAGGACATGTGCTTAGGTAAGATCAAATTTGAGACAATTTATATATATATATATAATAAAAGGCCTCAGTCGCACAAAAATCTTCGAATAATTGAAATCAGTTAACATTGTATGCGAAGAAGGTTTTTATGGCACAAGTCCTCTCAAGCAACTCATCTAATTTTAATTTATTAATATTTTTAGTCATATCTTTAATATCGTATAGATTTTATGTACGAGAAACGTAATTAGATTAGACTACGGCCTCCAACTCTACGAGGAAGGCTCCCAAGAATGAGATTACTCGTCACATCTGATAATTGACATCAATTTCAGAGATTCGTGGCTTGTTCAGATCATTTTGCCAGCCTCACTAAATACTATGCCATTACCACTCATTACTAAAACCTGGTTATAATTGTTTCCTTTATGCATCTATGTATAATAAAGAGACTCTTCGCTTTCTTAGTATCGACCATGCAACCGCTGTTTATAAAGCAGACTGACCTTGTACATTCCTCTGCATATCCTGGCAGGCAAGAAACTACACACTGGTCACTACAATTTCAAATTTACTTTCGCAAGGGTTTAAACAGATTACACAGCTGAACAAGTTTTTAGACGTGCCTCACGTTCTTCATATCAAAAGTTTATAAAAATCAGACAGTGCAATTTTCATAAAATATAAGATTTTATGGGTTCTTCTACTGGGTTGTGATCTCGATTCTGATAGTAATGCAGAGTGAATATTTCGACATCAATCATAACATGCATCTTGACAGTTATCCGCTGGCCAAATGCTAACAAAGGAGAGGTTACAGTTGGCTACATGGGCTCCAGCTGGCTAGTTCAACATAGGGGAAAAACATAATTAATATAATAATAAAATTTATGGACTAGTGAGAAAGTTGACAGACAATTGAAACGACGAGCCAGCTGGTCCGGCTGGCTTGGACTGACACAGTCAAACCACGCAGAATGTCGAATTACGAAATTACGAATGCTCCTTGCGAGTTCTCTTGTTTGGGATGGTCATCAAAACAAACAAACAAACAAACAAACACCCCAACAAACACCCCAACAAACACCCCAACAAACAAACAAACAAACAAACAAACAAACAAACAAACAAACAAACAAACACCCCAACAAACAAACAAACAAACAAACAAACAAACAAACAAACAAACAAACAAACAAACAACATTTTGTCCCCCCCCCAAAAAAAAAGAGGAAAAAAGAATCGCCATCGTGTCATTGGTCATTATTTCAGTCATCGCATGGTTCAGACAATCCTGTTTTTCATCACGACCGCAGATCATTTATGGCTTTCAGAAAACGAAATGTACAAAATGCCAATTCATGTAAATGTAATTTTGATCAAAATGAAGGCTGTCTGGGAGAAATTGGCCATGGGACAGTGACTCGGTCATTCTCAAGGCCAAAACAAACGTCATTTTGACATCCTTACAGAACAAGCCTCTATTATTATGGGTGGATACAATTTCTTTTGTTATAATTGTTTTTATTTTATTGTTTACATGTTTTTTGTTCATACAGAACTTAGAAACTTCTGCACGAGAAGATTGATTTCCGATCGAATGTAAGCTACGGGATGCTGGAGGGAGTTGGCATGGGAAGGAGGCCAAATCCAGCGGTCAGGCTTGGCATTTTATTCCCGCCTCTAAAAGCACTACATTGAATCGTCAAGCAAAACCTTATTGTTTGTGTTGGCCAGCATTTTGTTTTGTTAATTCTGAACGGCTCGCAGAGCATCGGGGACGTTTGAGTCGTGTATTAAATTGTGCGACAACAGGAGTCGCACGAAGGTAAATAATGGACACTTCGTGTTTTATTCTAAACTTTTGATTCAAGAACAGGAATTGCCAAATAAGACCTCTTTTCCGACCTTGGTTGTAAGTTTCACAATACACTGGAGGACACAAATATAGCGTACAGCCAAAATAATGTACAAATTTTATAATGAATGAACTGCTCTTAAAAGGGAAAAGTCATTTAGTAAAGGATACCGCATTGTCTGTTCTGATACTTTGTCTTGCTGTTTTGTATTTTGTATTTTGTACGTGATGTTTATTGTACCATCCTAATCTAAAGAAGAAAAAAGAAAGAAAAACAATTTCCCCCCAAAAATCAGTAAAAGAAGGGGTGTGGGCTGATTATAGTTGTACAGTTATTTGGTATCACCGTTGAATTGGTGGAAAGTTTGTACATTGTTAAGTAATATTATATGTTGTCAATTTGAAATGAAGCCATGTTGTTTGAGATATTTTAGCTTGAACCTAGTTTTATTATTATTTTTCCTTTCAAAATGAGGTAAATAAAATAAATAAGCATGGTTAACGGGCATTAAAGACACATTGGAGTTTACCTCAGAAACTGGTCCAGCCAGGACCAGAAATACTTTGTGGTAATATTGAGATATAACTGATAAGAATGGGTTCAGTACAGGAATAGCTCAGCTACAGGAATAGCTCAGCTATTCCTGTACTGAAAGAATCAGCCTGATTCTTGTGATGTTGTTTTTCCCAATTCTAACATGGAATATTGTACGAGCAACCTGTTACTTATTCTGTTGCTTTTTATTTTATTTTTAAAAATTCTATAACACATCCGACAGCACAATTAACGCCAATCACAAGGTGAATAGGAAACGAGAAGAAGTGTTCAGCTTTACTTTTAAGATGTGTGGGAGGAAAGCCCCCAACGTGGAAAACCCACGCAATCATCTAGAGACTGAAAACCCAATCCACTTGCAAAGCACCGGGTCTGAGGCGGGATTCCAACCGGGGTCACAGGTGGGAGGCAGGGAAAGAAACTACAGAATTCGTCTTCTATCGATAGTTTTGAAAAACATGTACATATTTGGAAAGAAATTCCTTAAGATAATAGACAAATGCTTCCCCAAGGGACATAAGCTTCACAAAGTGCTCAACCGGAACACAGTAAAGGTATCGTACAGCTGCATGCCGAACATGAAGGCAACGATCCAGTCAATCAACAAACGGAAGGTAAAACAAGAGGACGACGTCGGTGGTAGAACATGCAGTTGCCGCCGCAATGCCGAATGGCCGCTGAACGGGGAGTGCCTCAGCAAGAACATTGTGTACCAGGCCACCGTCACGAGCGAAGGCAGGAAGGAGGCATACGTCGGGCTGACGTCCACAACCTTCAAGGCGAGACTGGCGAACCACAAGAAGTCATTCAGATCCGAGAGCATGAGGGCACAAACAGAGCTAAGTAAACATATATGGGACTTAAAGGACGAAGGGAAAGACTATGAAATTAAATGGGACATTGTTCAGAAAGCACTGCCATACTCTAACGTAAACAAGAGATGCAATTTGTGTATAGCAGAGAAGTACATAATCATATGTAGGCCAGACATAGGTACACTGAATAAGAAAAGCGAAATCGTCTCAAAGTGCCGGCATCGAGACAGATGTGTTCTTACTTCAGTGACGTAAACGCGTACTAACTTCAATGACGTAACGCGCGTCGCGCTTGCGCGCGCTTAATTCGAAATGAGGTAAGATGCTACTTGTATTCTATTTTCGTCATTCTGCTGATGAGTGCCTTATGGTACGAAACAGTCTGTCCAGAAGAGAGATATGCCAGAGTTTGTTTAACTCATATTCTGAATTTATTACATATATATATAATCTGTCTTGGGGTTTTCGTTACCACTTGACCAAAATTTAAAATAGCCTTTCAGCTTAATTTTGTTTTTATATCTTGTATAAAGATGAAATAAATGTATATATAAAAATATATAAATAAACCAGGCAACTTCCATGGGTAACTTTTAATATTGGATGGATCTAAATTACGGTATCTTCCTAAAACAAATGTGAAGCCAACTTAACCTGTTTGAATTGTTTGTAACCACGTGACCAGCATGTAAAACAGCCTTTGCTGATTGTTAATTATTATTATTATTTTTTTTAAGAGATGGAAGAAAAAAAAAATCATAACTTAAAAATCTATGCAACTTTCACTTTTAGTCATCTTCCTAAAACAACCATAATATCTTAAATCGATCCTGCGAACAGGGTAATAATAATGCTCTATTGACACTAACTCCACAGCGTTGTTTACCAATCGTCTGACCTACAAAATGCATCATTAGAGTTCTGTAAACAACAATTATGAAATGAGTCTTTACGGCACGTTCCTCTGCTTTATGATCTCCATTTACAAAGATCGTGACGAGAGGGGGAATAAGAGTAATAACAAAAGATGGCTGGTTCAAAGTCAGTGTGTGTAATCTGAAATGTCAACCCACCACCGGGAGCAAGTTCGGATATGGAACAGTCGTCGACCATTGGAACATGGCTGCGCATGCTCATTTACAATCTACAGCGAACGAGGCTGGTTCAAGTCTAGACGTTTGTCAGCGGTATTTATTTATTTATTTTTCAAAAGAAGTAAATATTATTCTCAAAATGTTCTTTTCATTCATGACCAAACTGTCGGCATTGCAGAGGAAGTTGTTGCCATTTTTCATCAACTCCTATGTTTTGTGGATCCCGTGCACTTTGTCAACCCTAACCAGTCAAAAGGCTGATTCCAAATGATTACAATAACAATGACAGTTTACAAAGCGCACAAATCCACAAAAGTACTCGTAGCGCTAATACATAACAAGCACAAACAATATACATATATATATATAAAATTAGTAGGGGAGATGGCCTTAGCTTTCGATCCAAACCGGACCTTCGTCAGAGGCATAAACAAGAACAAACACAAACATATCCATTTATAGCAAAAAGAGGAGCGAAGGATTAAGGAGTATCCAGAAAAAACGGGAAAATATAGCCAATCAGAGTTATAAATTTGCAAACAATGGGGTGGCTAAGAACCAATGTATACTAGAAAAGTACACCGGAGAGCATAGAATACAACATTCTGCAAATGCTTCACTGATTTATGAATTTTGAGGTTTTCCTTAAAATTGGATGAAAGAAAACGGATGAATTGACACAGTGCGGCATGACGTCACCCCATAAACGATTAGATTTAGGCCCAAATGAGGAAATTAGAATTGTCAGATTGGCGTTTGAGAGGAGTCAATACATGCAAGGAGCACTGTTCGTGAGAGATTTAAACACAAAGAAGAACAGTTTGTACTTAATCCTGCTACTTAACTATCCAGTGCAAGTCTTGTAAAATAGGTGTAATAAATGGGAGGACTATGTTGACAAGGTAGAGTTGACCATAACCACTATGACTAGACAGCGTTCGAGTCAAGTATAGTCCAACAATACTTGAAGACTGTCCTTGTGCTAATGTATTCCAGATTAGTAGCGTAACTTAAAGGGGGAACACCCCCACCCCGAACCCTTCCGCCCTCTTTCCCAACCCACTCCCCGTGACAATGTTTGGTTCACGCCACAGCTCCAGGTAACGACCTTTAACAAACTTTCGAACGTCATTATCCTGCTAACCTCACGCCTGACTTTTATACACGTCGGTTAACCCCCTGGCAGTCTGCGGCCAACCCCCCTGCTGCCTATTATTAAATCGATCCGCAGTTATTGGCTGTCAAAGCTGCAAAAGGTCGAATAATTTGTCATCAGCGAAAGGAAATCTTCTAAATGTCATCTGGTAACAGACGGTGCAAGTCTCGCCTGTGTTCGAACAATTATTTTGGGACCACTTCGTTCCCACGCACGTTGCTTTTACGCGTGTATACTCACGCGCTTTGTAACGGGTCCCAACCATTGATCTCATAGAGATCAATGGTCCCAAATGTTGGAATACCACAATAAGGGTCACTTTGTTTTAAGTTCTTAAGAATTATTTGCAAATAACCAATAAGTTATATAGTTAATTGTCAAAAATCATTCTCTTACATTTCGTATAAACTTTCAATGGACCTTATAGTACTGATGACGTCACAGTTTGTTTACCACTTTGCAGAACCATTGTGTCTGTGCTCAACTGTCGGAATATCATTCGAGGGATTTTTTGTGTAAATCATTACATTCTACTTTTAAACATCTTTTCAACCCTATTCATTTTATCGACAAACGCTCAAATCGGAAGGTCGTGTGCCCCTTTAAAGCCAGTCGTCCAAAAAAATTGACTCTCAGTGACGACTGATTTACTGTAAATGATTCTGTTGGTCGATGGTGTTCACATTATTGTAGGATTTGATACTTTGTGTGGTGGAGATAAGTGCTAGCCATACGTCTTAACTTTTACTAGAGTCTTTACTTGTTTGTTTTACTTGTTCATTCATTTATTGATGTATTTATTTATTTTTGACGAGACGAGACGACGGCCTTGTTTTTAGATCCACCTTCAACAACAAGATATTAGGCCTATATGGCGTAATCAAAAGCGGCCGTTTCGGCCACTGAGCTCTGAAATTGATATATTTAGTGACCAAAGCCCCCAAAACATTTCACCTTAAGCCGTCTTGTGATTGCCATCAAGTAAACTAATGTACGGAAGTAAATTAACCAGCCTTGAAAAATAAATCCTGATAGGGGGGGGGGGGGTCTCACCGCCTGAAGAAAAAAATGGTTTCATTGAAAGGAAGGTTAAATACAATCTCGAACGGATTCACGTTAAGAATCGTCGACTGCACATTTTAAAAGCATTGGAGATAATATTGATTTTTGTGATAAATCTAAAATGTCGAAAATTGGGACAGTCAAGATTAGCGCCACGGTAATGTCTTGAATGAAAAGAAAACCCAACAAAATCCAAAAGGCTTGACAGGAAGGCCACAGTCAATCATAGTATGTAACTCTATCTTTCAAATGTGGATCATAGAAAAAAAACTCTAGCTCGTGCCCTAAAAGAATGTCTGTTCGCTAAAAAAAAATCTAAAAAAAATATACAATACACTTTAAAAAGTCCAGGGTCAAAATTGACCAAGATTCCGAATTCCGTGGGCCTGACCGATTTCTGGGCCAGTATGACTCGGAATCTCTATAAAAATGACCCAGAAATTAGTCAAGTTGACGCAGAATTCCAGGTAAAGTCCAATTTTATAACCAGTTTCCGTTTCAACTTAACAAGGCCCCCTGGGATTGGGAAACCAATCAGTATTCTTACAAAAAAGTTTTATTGGGAAACCAAGATACATAGAAACATTGGGGCTGTAATAACTATATTTCGTTCATTTTCTAGAAGTGGTAGACCGAGTCTTCCTGGTAAAGGATCATGTGCACCTTTTGATCCAAGTAAATTATCCAATTAAAGAAACGCATTTTAAAAGTATAAACAATACAGTTTTTTCTTCTAAAGACAATATGACCAGAGCAATCGAAACGTCGAGTTGTTGAACCAACGATTTTAACGACCCCACTTCATTAGAATTAAATGAATTAAATTAAAATAAATTGTACTACCGAAAAGGTATGTTCTCATAACTTCTGGAAAACTAGGCGACGAACCGGGATTAAGTTCTTGCATACATAAGTAGAAATTTTTGACGTGCACGAGTTAAGCGTTGAATAATGCATCTTTATTCTAGATAAAAAACATTTATTTAAATTGCAAATATCATACATCATACTTTCTCGAAACCATTTCATTAGATAAAGGTATTATACAAAATTGGTAAGGATAAAAAACATTATTTAATTTAAGTCCGAAAGGTTACTGATTATCAAGTTCATATAGAACCACGTTTTCTGTAAAAAAAAAAAAAAAAAAAAAAAAAAAGGGCAACATTTAAGGACAATGGGGTTACATGTTTTTACATGGTTCTTCACTGTTTCTCCTGACTCACATAATGGATTAAGCCCAAATTTTCACAGGTTTGTTAATTCATGTAAACAGTTGATAACCCCAAACATGACCGCTGTCTGCGACTATTTTGTCAGCTCTACCAATCCTGTATAATACCTTTGGGACATGTAAGATGGAATACATTAATAAATATAACTGATCTATATAATAGGCTCTGTTTTGCGTGGGGACTGGCCCTAATCCAGAAAGCAGTTTATTAAACGCATACTAATGTTGTACTGAGGTCCGCTTCACCTCTAAAATAAATTAATCTGCATTAATGACCATAGATACGGTACGTCAATGGCACTCGTCCGCTAAACTGAACGCTCAACTGAGATACTGCCGAAGCTCTGGTCCAATCATGGATAAGAGAGTAAATTTATCTAGACGGGAACTCAAGGTCGGGGTTTCATGAATGTGTCCCTAGAGTCAAGGACGATCCGTTCGGTTAATTTTAGGCGAGACAGATTTGGCTCTCCATGACCATGATGGGATTGATCGTAATCAGCTTTCACCATTACTGGCACTGTGCAATGCCACCCCCCCCCCCCCGACACACACACACCGTGCCTTGATATGGAAATCGTTTCATCGTTTATCCTTCATTTGGAATGAAGAGGAAAAAATGCAATAACAACTCTAATATTGTAAGGCGAAATCACCGTGCATTTTGATGACTATAGCGGTGTAAAGTGACCGCCTTTCGAAAGTTCAAGTACGAATTTGATTCTCATTTGAAAACAGACTCCGGTTTTTTTGGTTTTTTTTGTTACCCTGGTCTTGATAGAAAAATCGACCTGTCAAAGTGGCTGCCATTGTTATAACTACTGGCGTATATTTTCTAAAATATGGATTCGTTTACGCACGGTTGATTGTAATGTTCGGATGGGTGGGCTCCAAATGCCTTCTAATGGAAAAATGGAATAAGTGCAGTCGGTGGCATTAGCCGGTGCCTTAACCTGCCAATGGGCAGAGCGGGAAGATCTTAGCGTGCCGGCAACAGTAAGACGGAGCATGCGGACGTTGGTGAGTTTGCTTAGAGACCATGGGTGTATTTTGAGGGAACCCCCTAAAGATGTTTATCTTATACGAAGAATCGGTACATTTTTAATGTTATTATCACACCCAACAGCACAGTTAGCGCCAATAACAGGATAATAGGAAGCAAGAAAACATTTTCAATTTTAGATGTGGGAGGAAAACCCCAAGGGTGGGGGGGGGGGGGGCGGGGACCCACGCAATCAGGTAGGGACTAAAAAACCAAGTCGGCGTGCAAGGATCCGGTCTGAGGTGGGATTCGAACCGGGGTCCCCAATGGTGAAAGGAAAGGACAGAAATTACTGAACCAACCTGATATTCTGTCTGTACAATCCCGCCATACATCTTTACAGAAAGAAAAACAAATCACAAATCAGTCAAATAACATACAGCTTTTGCGGAGAGAAATTGTCTTAAGAATGTGTACAACATTAACGAGCTCACACATTCTCAAAAATGCATCCTTTTGTTCTTTCCTTTGTCCCTGCAGTTTCCCATAAACTTTGTACACAAATTTCCTTGTGGAGCACCCCGGTCTTTAGAATTTCCATGTGGAATCCTTTTATTTTCCGTTTTTTGTTTTGTCTTATGGTCTCCATAAGGTACCGAAAGTGAGAGCATTGGGGAGCGTTGTTCAACGCTAATGGTATTAGTTCACGTGGAAACCTTCCTGATGTTCTGTGCATCAAATGCGCAACATGACAAGCTAATTATACACAATGATAATTCAATTTATTTTTAAAAGGTACATTTGTTTGAAAGGGTAGTTTCCAATCCGAGTAAAAAAATGACAGACGAAAACAATATTCATGGACAACAACATATTCAGAATGGAGCTTGCGTTTCTTTTGGTTTTCAGAAAACAGTTATGCTAAAGCGGTCACATCCTCTAAAATAATGTTGTTAAACAGTAAAAAAAAAAGAAAAAAAAAAGAAGAAGAAGTAAAAAACCATCAACAATTTATGCAAATAAACTTTCAGATTTACCTTAATTGTCGTTGATGTATATTTTCGTTACCAAAACGTTGCACGATGTGACCAACGATTAAGGGAAAATATGTTAGGTGGAAGATTCTTTGTGTACTTTATTTCGGTCTTGATTTCTTTCTTTATTTGTTTATTCATTTGAATTCCTTGGTAAAAACTACCAGCACAAACTTAAGAACGCGCACCAAGCAAGATGGAAAGACACTTAAGACGCTGACGGGCAACACAAGAAAAGAAGAAACAAAGACACTTGATACAGAACAAACAAATTGATAGAACGTAAGTGTTGTTTGAAGCTTTGAATGGTGTGTTTCATAAGAAGAAAAAAATAGTAGTAAACTTGCTGGTACAACCTTGTATCGAACACGTTTGGGAGAAGGTTTGATTCTGAGATAAACTGGTGTGGTCTCTTTTCCTGAAGACAAGCAGAGTGTACTGTTCGAAACGTCGAGACCACAAACACTTTTCCCCCAAAAGAGTTTAGCACATGGTTGTACCGGCAAGTTTACTATTACTGTTATAGGCACAGTTGTTCTTTTCATTGATATAATGCTCGCAATATATTCCAGTTACTTGAAGCTGGAAAAAGGGTGTACAAGTGAGGCAAACACAAACAGATGAAATAAAGTGTTTAGAAAGCTACCTACTATACTTTAATTTAAGATCCCTCATCTTATCATTTATTCCTTTGTCATAAGTAGTACTTCATGAATTTCAAAGAAGTGCACACCTTTTTTTTTGCTCCACTTTGTGCAACTAGAATATTTATACATCGTTAAAATAATATTTCGTGAACATCGATTTATTACAAAATGATACATTTAGTATAAACCCTCTCAACTCGATATACTAAAATAATGCTTTAAAAAGGTCGTAATGACGCAATCAGTATTTAGATCAAGAAGTTAGCATCAGCCTCTCTCAATGTTATTTAAAAACACAGTTTGTGAACTAAATTTTCAGGGACCACGCAGTACGTTGAACGAACATTCTGTTTACATATATAAAACAAAAGTTGGATTGTCATAATGCAACAGAGTTACTTCACATCCATATTTTGACACGACTCTAGATTTGTGCACAACGGGTGTTTGGTATATCTGGGAGGATATGAGGGAAATGGTTTGAGGTATGAGGTGTTTCGTGGTATGCCGGTATTCGGAGGGTAAGGACTTGGCGTTTTCTGGGGCTTCACACACTTTCTCACTCGATATGCAGCTGCAGGTAATAGCCCCCCATACTGCCCCGTTCATCTTGTCTCATTCCCTGTACGGTATAACGTTAAATAATACCGATGTGTTGACCAAAAGGTGACCACCAGACTATTTTGTCCTTGCTACCTCAGTTTGGATCGGCCTATATATATATTGGATTGGCGAAAAAGACAAGATGGCCGTGGTGAGAAGTCAAAAGCTCACAATTGGCATTTTCGAAACAACGGTTTTGAGCTCCGGCTCCGGCTATAAGGCACCGCCTGTCTGTTTGAAGTCCTGCACGGAAAATGTAATTTTTTTTAAAGACTAACTCAGCCGCAAGCCGGAACCTATAAGCCGAAGCCGTGGTGTCAACAAGGGCATCCACATAATCTCAACGAAGGCCAAGCCATTTACACACAAACACATCCATCCAATCTCCTCATTTCTCATGCATGGGTTTTATTTTAATTGAGGATAAAAAGTGGCAACAATTATTATTTCCAATCCAAACAGCTGGCCTGCAGTGGTTGGGGGTTTCTTCCATTACACGCCTTATTGTAATTTGGCTACGATTTGCCGGACTAGTTATTCAATCTATTCTTATTGCATTGTATCGCGTTATGATAATGTTACGTTACAGCACACAATGTGTCTTAAATCGTGAAGTGTTTTTTTACTATTTTTGTTTTGACTATTATTATTATATAAAACAATAATACGACGGCATCATTTTTGTGTTTAGTACTATGAACTGTCGTAATTGTGGAAAAGGCAATTACAATAAGTGCTACTGGTAAACCATACGTTTAATCTGCACCACACACATGTTTGTCAAGCCCGGTAAAATGAGAATTTCTTTTTCGTTGGGTCCTACTACTTGCCGTCAACTCACCGACTTGCCGTCAACTCGCCGTCAACTCATTTTCGTGCCGTCAACTCATTAAATATACATCAAAAAATTATAAATGGGGCATGGAAGTGTTAAATCTGGGCTAAACTACATATTTCTTATGGTTTTCGGTACAATTTCATTTACAAAAATGACTTTGTGTTGATAAATAAATAGTATAAACGCAGCAAATATAGCGCCCTCTGATGTCCATCCATAGCTTGATACTTGCATTTCACACCCATACCATGAATGGTACAGTCCAAGCTCCGTGAAAAGGAAAGATTGCGGCCAACGGCTAAGCGTTTATACTATTTATTTATCAACACAAAGTCATTTTTGTAAATGAAATTGTACCGAAAACCATAAGAAATATGTAGTTTAGCCCAGACTTAACACTTCCATGCCCCATTTATAATTTTTTGATGTATATTTAATGAGTTGACGGCGAGTTGACGGCAAGTCGGCGAGTTGACGGCAAGTAGTAGGACCGTTTTCGTTCCCCCAGCATTTGGATCATTTTAAAATATTTTTTTAGACGTCCCCGTTAGTTTTGTACACCCCATCGAACCCCGGGTCGTTCTCAGTCAGCCAAACCAGCCGGATCCAAGTTTCTTGAAGGTATTATAACAGGATTGGTAAGGATATAAAACATCATTGTTTAATCTTAGTCTGAAAGCTTACTGATTATTAAGCTCAAATTAGAACCATTTTTGTTTCTGTGAAACATTTCCTTCTGAAACTGTTTCTGAAAACCTACATTAAAAAAACAATAAAATAAAAAATAAAAATACGAAGGAAAACAAAACCAAGTTAAGGACAATATGTTTACATGCTAAAATTTGTGCTAGGTTTGTCATTATTTACTCCTGACTCACACAACAGATTAAACCCACATTTCCGCAATTTGTTATTTTATGTATTTACAGTTGGCCACACAAAACATGAACACTGTCTGCGTCTGCGGTATTTTTGTCAGCTCTATACCAATCATGCATACCTTTAAAGTCTTCAATTTCAACGGGCACACAAGCTCATGACATTCAGCCCCATTCAAACTTCATTTTTGCTCTCATTCCCAACTCACAAACCCATTCACAGAAAACAATCATCACATACACATGTACTCTCCCCATTTAAAGATGCACAATTTAGCGTGTTTAAAAGCAAACCTGAAAATGGTAATTGCTTTTACCGGAGTTATTGTCGTTTATAAGCAGACGGGGGGAAAAAACTACACACAAATTACCCGACGCATAGCAACTGAGTAATTAATTTTAATTCCTTATTTACGTTGTGGATGTCATTAAGTATTTTAGCGAGGCTCCTGGGCGTCAATCCCATTAGCGGCATGTACACGCCTCAAACTTTAAAACGCTCTCCCGGATGCGTTGTAGACGTTCATGAATCTACAAATTGAGTTCCACCTTCGCAGCTCTATGGTTCTACTCTAGAGAATAGATTGTGCATGTTTAAGTCACACTATGCCTCATGTTTGCCATACATTCTAAACACATCCGGGTCAGAATCGACCCGGGTTCGAGGTCACGTGGGGCCTGACCCTTTGCTATGTAAATGTGACCGTGAATCTGTGTCAAAATGACCCACAAATGCGTCAAAATTACTCAGAGTTCGACTTAAATTCAACTCTTTCCGGATCACATACAACTCAAAAATAGGTCAGTTCCCTGGAACCCGAAATCCGGATTGAACTCTGACCCGGGAGATTTTAGACAGTATACCAGTCCACTCTACGCTGTACTCTCCACAAATAACTCATTGCAGCATTAACCAGTTCAAATTTCAGGTCAGATTTTGTGAATTCAACGAGTGACTAATTACTCATGATCAATTTGATGTTTATTTTGTTCAAACCACGAGAAGAACGGAGGGGAAATCACTGGCAACATTAAAACGCTTTTCAAATCGAAAACACCTCAAATCGAAAACACCAAGGCTTGAACATTATTGTTTCGGTTGACTCTGAATGGAAATCGTTAGCGGCGGCCTCGCTTGGCTACGGGGCTCTGGAAATGCCACCCGACATTTTCAGATCCCGGGGCATTTACTGCAGGATGATGACGTCATGAACGTAGGATGACGACATCCTGAGATGATTGATCTCGAGGTAAGGTCACCCTAAAGTAAGATGTCGTCTTCTCGATGTATTTTATCTAAGCATGTCGACATCATGAAAGTATGATGTCGACCTCCTGAGACAATTAATTATCTCGGGATGTCGACATCCTGAACGTAGGATGTCGACTTCCCAAGATAATTCATCTTTGAAATGATAACATCCTGAATATGTCGAAGATCACAAGATACATTTTTTTTTGGTAAGACAACATCCTACTCTCAGGATATCGTCAACCCGAAATAAAATAAATCTTGGAAGACGACATTCTACTTTCAAGATGTCCTCACCCCGAGATGAATTACCTCGTGATGTCGTCATCTCACGTTTATCGTGTCATTATCCTGCAGTTAATTATCTCAGGATCTCAACAAGTTGGATGCCACTTCCAGAGCTCCGTACTTGACCCTTAATGAGAATGTTTTATGAAAAAAATGATAGGTATCAAGAGCGGTGTGGTCAAGCGAGGTCACGGCCACACCGTTACTCTGTAGAGTACTATACATGTATACCGATTATTTCAGAAAAAGATATAGCATGTGACGTGTAGACGAGCATGTCGCTCTAACAACAAACTGATGACTGATAGAAAAAGACCTTTCCATTGTTGATAAACAACCTGGCCTGGTTGACATGGAAAGCCGAATGTAGCAAAAACATTCAATCGTGTTAACAGTTATTTTTAAACAGTATTCGACGTTTTCTGAAAACTTTCAATAATTGGTTACTTTGTCTCCAACAAATTCAACACTATTTTTGAATTTTTGTGTGTAACTTTGCAACATCAAACTACCTGGTTTTGCTTGGCATTTATGGCTTCCCGTAGTTTTCCAACCTCGGTTGGCAAAAACTCCGGGCTGTGCCGTTGCAATAGAAAGGTCCATAAAGACAATCACTTCAGACTGAAAACAATTTCTATTCAACAATCTCCTCAAACACTGTAAGTTGAAGGCACCTTTGTATAGACTGTGCAAGTCTCGCGCGTATCGAAAACAAGTAAACAACTCGAGCAAAGACTACATTTTGTGTTGGTTTGTTGAAATCAAATCTTTTAAAATTCTTATACAGAATATCAATAACAGTTAGTTAAAAAATAAAAATGTCAAGTTTGTTACTTTAGTACTAATAAATTGTTAAAAGTAATATTGAAACAAAATTTAAACTTAAGACAAAAAAGCTTATATTTTAGAAACCCCATTTGCCCGAATTTATGAGACCATTGCATAGGTTTAATGATAACATGAACGTCAGTTGGGCAGCATTCTTAATTGGTTGCAGGTAAACGGAAACCGAGGTCAAGCCTTATTCTCAGATTTTCTTTGTTGACTTGTTTAAAAAAAAATTACTTTCATATATCTCACGGCCAAAATTTTTTACTTCCCACACAATGATGATACAATTTGTATAGCCATAAACTATGCTAAACTAAACTATTTGAAGATAAACAGAATTGCGCAGACGTAAACCTCAAAATACGGTTGGGACCAACTTGGTCTCGGAATACCCGCGAGACTTGCACAGTCTAAATATATCTATACCACGTTTCACATTTTAAATTTGTTGTACTGTATTGAAACAAAAATGTTGTAATTCATATTGCACGTGCATAACATTTGGTAAGATTAAACGACGTTTACAGATTTGGGTCTACACGTATTCCTTACATGGTAAAGAGATGGCAATGGTGGACAATTTCCCTTGACATATGTTTGCCTGGAATGCTGTACCGTAGTTTTTGAGAATTCTAGAAATGAGTGAGTATTTGGTTTTGATAATCTCGCGAGTGCAAAATCCGACTGTTCAAAGGTATTGTACAGTATTGGAAGAGCTCTGACAAAATAGTCGCTAATAGAGTATATGTTTTGTGCGATCAACCATAGGCCTATACATGAAATGACAAACTTGTGAAAATCTAGGCTTAATCCGTTGTGTGAGTCCAGAGAAAATAGTGATGGTCATGCACATTGTCTGTAACTTTGGCTGTAACACCCGAAATCAGCTGTTGCGTGTTTTTTTTTGTTAGGTGTTCAGATACAGTTTTCTTGGAGATGACTTTATTTCAGATGGAAATATTTCACAAGAAAAAAAGCTCTAGTATGAACCTCAAAATCAGTAAGCTTTAAAAAAAAAATAATAATAATAAATAAAAAATCAACGATGAGTTTTTTTATTATCATTACCTACCCTGTATAATACCTTTAAAAACAGAGAAAACATTTATGGGGTTTATCACTATTTTCTAGTGACTCTGAGTACCTATAATGAGCGAAATCTTTCACTTTATTTTAAGTGTATGATGGGTCATACAAAAGGGTGACCTCTAGTCTCTGACAATAGGCCTATTACCAATGTTCTTTGACCGCGTGCTTCAATAAAAACCAGTCTAAAAAGCAAAATGTTTATATCTCACTCTACAATTTTTGTTATAAATATTTGCAAGTGACGTGACATTGTAAATCGATGTGCTAGATTGGCCAATTAATCAGTTGCCATGGAAACAAACGGACAGTCAGCACAGTGAACTCAGACCAGACTCAGTTTAAAAACAAATCGACTCAAAAACCTCCAAACCTTCAACATGGATGGACTTATTTCAAATATTATGTTACACATCTAGTATAAAAAAAATAATAATAAATACTCCAATTATGGACATTTAAGGTCCTAGGTAATGACGTGCGGTCGGTACTAATCAAAGGCGGTGGTCACCGCCTTTAGATTCATGACTAAACTTCTTGAGAGGGAGTGGTGTCCCTTTGGGCGTGTCCTTAGAATTCACGCCATTGCGGATGTGATGGAACTGCGATCCACTCGTGTAGCCTCCGGTGAATTCGTCGATGCGATCCGGTTCACAGCTTCTGATTGACACAACACCACGTAATATGACTTTGAATATGAGGCGGTAAAAAGTACGCCTGAATTCACGGTTACTCAGCGTGTAAACGATCGGGTTCATGGCCGAATTGGAATGCGAGAGAATAATCGCTACGAGGAGAATGGAATATTCCACGTTAACTTTGTACAGGATAAGACAGTTGACAATGTGGAGGGGTAGCCAGGAGACAGCGAAGAGGATGATGACGATGGCGAGTAATTTGGCGGCTCGTCCCTCCTTGACAGCCAGTGCTGACAGCTGACGGGTCATCTCGTCATTACTGGCCACCATGGTCCGCGAAATGGCCGCCAGCTGTTTCCTGACCACACGGAAGATTCTCACATAGACAAAGAGCATGATGAGCAACGGCGGCAGAACGGAGCCCAGAAAGTTAAAATACACCATGTACTGCATGTCGATGACGTCCGTAAACACACAATCAAATGTTTTGTTGGTAGGATGGCCAAGATTCCAACCGAAGACCGGCACCATGCCGATGGTGAAAGCTAACAGCCACGTGCATACGATGACGACTATAGCCCGCCGGGCAGTAGCAACGCGCCGGTATCTCAACGGCGATACCACGGCGAAATATCGGTCCAGCGCTATGGCGAGTAAGCTGAGTATGGAACTCTGCGTCAGCGTCACCACAAAGGAATTCATAAACAGGCACAGGTGAAAACTATTCTTCGGCTCACCAGCGTTGGTTAAGAGGGCGAAGGGTATGGCTAGAAGACCTACCAATAGATCCGCAACGGCTAGAGACACTATGAAGTAATTTGTGACGTTCCGGAGACGTCTGTTATGGTGCACGGCCCAACAGACGAGCGCGTTGCCGAGCGCTGCTGCGACGGCGATAGGGATCTCTGCAGACAGGCCCACTGTAACATAGTTTGCCATTATTTCGGGGATACCCGGGATGCTTGTGTCATCCAAACGATAGGCATCCACACATTCGTATATTAAATTGCGAAAAGATCCGATGGAAAATCACCGAGCCACTGGGGAATTATGCGCTGTCAATTTCACTTACACCTCCGTTGAAGCCATGTGATGAATGGCAATAAATTCTACTTCATCAGAGAGAATCAGAAGCGGCCTGCACTTTTTTAAGCTTCGATGTTCTCATTTTCTAAACCACGTCACGTTCATCGACGAGTGATTTTCCGTTCACGTGCGCGCACCGGGAGCTGGGAATTTATGTCTTGACTTTAATTAAGCTGACTTGACGCTTTTATGAAGAGAAGTGGTTGGTAGAAATATTCAAGCCGCCGTCGTACATTATCACAGGGTATAATAATCGCTACGAATGTCGTATCCAACATGTTTCAAAGTGGACAACGTGACCAGCCCGCTCCACACCTAATAGAAAACAATTTCTTAATATCGGCGAAGTCCCTGATGGTACAGAAACGCTGTTGTTACTCCGTCACATCAATTGTAATCCAACCCTATGATGCTCATTAGCGATGCATTGTTAACGAAGGGAGTAAGCGCCCTTCTTCTATCCGTAGTGATGCCCTCCAACGTGAGCCTCGGGACAGTCGCACTTTGTCTTGAAATCGCCATACACGGTTTCCGTGATGGCTGGCCTGTCCACCGCCTCACCATCGGCAACTTAACGGTCATTTGAGAGAAATCCAGACGATTCAAATGTTCATCTTTTTTTAATATCTTTTGGATTTCGGTGCATTAGTGCTCTCTGCAAATCGCTCCTGACGTTAATTTTTCTTTTCATAACCCGCCATATCAATTTCGAAAGGAATTGAAAAAAAAAAAAAGATGTCCCCAGCTGTTGTCAAATTGCCACTGGGGGGCTGTCGTCACGTACCGGGGGTACCGGGGTCGAACACACACACATACAAAGTTATTTCACCCTTGTGTTCGTCTCCTCCAGGGTGAATGACATGACGTGTGTATTAACGAGCAGCAACCTTGGTAACAGGTGGTTTGTTAATCCTCCAATGCTTTGTTCAACTTCATTAGATGCAAACACAATTGAAATGTCAACCACAATGTTATCCGTAAGCAAGTTTTATGATGATTGCCGCACCAAAATGGCTTGTGCCGTTCACATCATCGGAAGCAACTTAAACTGAATCTCAAGAATGTTTCCGAACACCTAGTGGTAGTTGTGTTGTCTGTTGTGCACACTCGGGGTCTGGCCGAGAACGGGGTGCTTTCAAATCTGGAACGGAACAAAAACAGGACAAATATACTCTGGTTACACACAAAAATTGGTGTGGGTGAAACTACTTGAGTGTACAAAACACACGTGAAGTTTACATAATGTGGAAGCTATATTACGAGTGTCCTGTCGAGAGCGGAAACACATGTGACTGCAAGGCCTTGCATTGCACGATCGTATCAACCCATGAGGGTGTAGGGTTTATACTTTGGATTTCCTGGCACTGATGACAGGCCCCGCAAGTCAGTGTCTCATGCTACTGACATGTCATTGGGCAATGGTCTTCACTTGTCACGATGGGAGCGGACTAAAAAATATGACGACAATTATATGAAAGCATTTATAAACGTCAGTCCAAAAGTCCCCCTCGAGAACCATGAAACACACTGCAAAATGTGGGGTGTTAAAATTGACACCATGGGTGTTGTCACGTATACATACCCAAAAGTCAATCAAAATTTACACCATGGATGTGTGTTGGCGGACATTAATGTTTTAAATTTTGATTCTGTTGGGGTATCTGTGATAAACCTCATGGTTTCAATTTTAACACCACGGATTTGCAGTATAGGTGACCCCTCTGCCCCCCCCCACACACACACACCCGTGAAGATGTTATTTTTGTCTGAAGACCAGACAGTGTTCAAACAAGATGAATGTGTAGTTGTGATTCGATTTAAGTTCCCCCAGAGCATGTGACATGATCTTGACAACCGAGTGCGTTTGCAGAATCGGTTTGGGCATAGAAAATGAGACCCTTAGACGAGACAAAAGGAGCGTTTTATGCTGGAAGCTCTATCGAGTTCAAACGCCGATGCACGTATTTATTCTCAAATATATTTGAAATTTCACGTGAGAAATTGTAATATCATGTGCAAAAAGTATATACTTCATGAGCATTGAAGTAGGTTCATTAGAGTGTTACAGCAAGATCAATAGGCATATTTATACAAAGCAATTCCTTTCTTTAAAATGTATTATTTATTTTTATTATTACTGCTTTTATTATTATTTATTAGTATCATTTTTTATTTATTTTGTTTATTTGTGAATGTAGATACTATTTCTAAAAACTTTCCATTGGTGAGTTAATGGAAATTTTTAAATCAGGTTCAGCTGACGACGTAGTTTGCTTTTTAGGTAATAAGAACAACCACGTTTAAAAAATATTTAAAAATCACACCAATTATAAAAAGTCAAACTGGCTTAACAATTTACAAATTGGTCAACAAGTACCTGCCAATACGAAAACAGTTTCACCTTAAAAAAATATATATATATATTTATATTTTTACACATCATGACAGATTGTGAAAACATTAGGAAGTTGCCGGTTTGTGGTAGACCGTCACGGAGGCTCGTGTACTATGGTGAGTCAGGTTAACATTTCTATATTGAAACTGCGGGTTAGACATGAATGGTTTCTTTCCCCTGAACCGATTTTGACCTTTCCTTAAGTGCAGACAGATTGGGAAACAATTTCGAGTTCCTAAGCGCACAGGCGTTGTCCACCCCAATACTGGACTGAACAGAGTTTATTTGACCATCAGCCTTGTACAGCCTTGTACGGTGAAAGTACAACAGAAACGCAGAAACTTCCGGCATTGGCATCCAGCGTTTATTTTTGTTTCTCTAAATTTAGATTCTAGCTGGCAAGGCCTTCATGACATTAGCTCATTTCCTTGAAGGAAATGAAATTCTTGTTCTACTAAGAATAAAATAGTTATTATGAAAGTTTACTTACGGTGTAAAAAAAGCTCAATCCACGAAGCAAATGGGAGCTGCACGTCGATACACGCATATTATAGTTCCAACAGTTGATAGTAGTCCACGCGCACTAAGCTCCAACGGTTTGGCCGAACGACCGCGTTCCATCCACAAACAAAACATTAAGGCGGGAACAGCATTCGCAGATTCATACATCAGTTTGATTATTCCATGTGCATCATGATGTGCTGTCCATCAAAATGTGTACGCCGCAGCATTGCAACCTCCGTTTTTGAATCCGCACAACCCCTGTATGTGGACAGTTGGAGATCCCACTCGCATATGCTGTAGCTACCCGTGCCTCACAATTACCGCGAGCACGCCAGCTCCTCAGTGGTTGGCCGAAGTTCAATGGCGAAACACTACACACGAGGATGCGAGTGTGGAAAAATTTGCGCAGACGTGCGCAGCAACTCGCTGGCGTTTCACATGCGCGGTAGCTAACCACTCCCGGGAAAAAAATAGCACACAAGTTGTTAATCGGCTTAAATACGTTGGTGGTGTTAATATTTGCGCTGATTGAGATTGGGGAGTTGGACTATGTCCATCGTCACTCTGATCAGAGTTCTGACAAACTGAAACTGGCAGTCTTGAGATGGTATGCTCTGCTTTCTAGACAGTTTCAAACGAGACCTCGATTGGATGCGAGTAGTGGACGAACCATACACTTCACGTTGAAGGCTATATAGGGTAACTCACGCAACGGGTTGGCTGGGCGTAGATGACAAGCACAGCTGTCACGTTCAGCAGGTTCAAAAGATAACACAGTGAGATAATTTGACCATATCTAATAGGGTAAAACATGATAACTGTAGGATTACCAGATTAATTGGAAAGATCGATAATGTCCACGTTACATCATCAGCATTTCACCCCCTGCTGTCCGTTAACGGTCCCTGCACATAAGAAAACGGAGTGGCGAAAAAATGCCATGGACTCGCGCAGAAACAAAATACAGATCCGTGTAGGCCTAAACGCCATGGAAACAGAAAATGCTTTTGGAAAGAAACCCGAGTGCGCCATGCAGGTGTTTCTGTTCCATCTCTGGGCACAATCACCTATGCACTCACTGAATAAGTTGACATGTACGCACAGGTACCATTTACTCCAGGCCCCGCAAGTCTGCCATGTTTATGTTTTACAGTTTATTGTTAGCTGGTACTGGGTTTTTTGCTGTAAACAGCCGGTCCAATCCCGTCAAAATGTTCAATCAAAATCGCAAATGCCATGCCACCAATCCACTGCGGACGATTACTGAGGCCTGTTACAATGCCACCCAGTTTTACTTACTGTATCCAGTGTCGGTCACATGTGGTTGTGCTAGAGCTAAAAAATATCAGGTGCGCTGGTTGCAGAACACCCCCCCCCCCCCCCTCTGCGGTAAGGATCTTTCATGCTGTTTTAACCTTGAACTTATTATTTTTATATTGCATCCGAGGCAGTACGACATCGGATACGTTCCTCGTTTAGAATGAACTTTTTTACATTTCAGTGCGTTGGTGACTAGTGTCAAACTGCAACCGACCACGCGCTAACATCGGTCCCTTTAGGCAGCAAGCAGCAGAAGCCGGCCTGGTTACCTCACGGTTTGTCGAGCCGTTACGCTATATCGCGTCAGATCGCCTGATTTTCAACTTGTACCCTCTGCATTTATCAGCCTTTCAATTAATTCCAAAGTCGTTTTCAATAAAGTTCCCACGTGATGCGAATCCAACTGAGCAGGGTGACCCCCCCCCAACCCCCCGACCCCCCCCCCCAAAAAAAAAACAATTAAATGAACATCACGCTGTTCTAGAAATGCCGGGTCAAGAGAGCGAAACGAATTTGATCGTTTCAGTGGTATTCTGACCGTAAAAGAAAGGTCGCAAAGTGACGATAATTTGAACATAAATATTACTCGGTGTTAGGTGATGTAGCCTTCAGTGCAGTCGTCGTAGCCATTAGTGCACTACGACAAAAATGGCTCACAAAACGAGGGCGGCACTGCACCAAACACCGAATACTCAAGAAACAGCGCCACCGCACTCCGTACATCTTCTTCGAAGCAGGAGTGGTATCTCCGTTCTCCCCGACTATACTTTAATGCATTGTTAAAATCTAGCACACCTGACGGATAGGGGTGCCATACTTTTACCGTGGGCTACTATTTTGTGGGTACAATTTTGTTTCCTTTTCTTTTAATGCACAGTGTACGCAGTGTACAACTGCAAATATTACAATACTAAAACTGATTTGTAATAAAAAATATATAACATATCAAATCTGTGATTGTAGTACTCGTAAATTTTACCGTAAGTTTTTTTTACCACCCACGCTTTCATTGTATAAATTACAAGGATTACGTGTTTGCATTGTACAGGAATTGCCGTAATTATTCTTTAAACTGTGCCGTTCAAAATGAGACCATAAGAAAGCAGCTAAAAAAAAACAACAACTTTAAAAAAAAACTTTAAAAAAACCTCAGGTCCGAAGTCGTAATTACGAAATAAGAAGCCGTGTTTACGAGATAAGGAGGCGTAATTAAGAGATAAGAAGGCGTAATTACGAGATAATACGTTGAAAATATATACTTAAAATAATAATAATAATAATAAATACACTTTCAAATAAACAACCCTCTAATATATATACATTTTATGAATTCAATATTTACGGCACTATTAACGGGCTTTCGTATAAACAAAATAGTTTTGTTTATACATTCGTGAAGAAGAACTAGTTTAGTGAATTTCCTGGAATGCCCGATACGAGGCGTATCGTGGAATTACGTCACACGAACAGAATCGTCAACGTACCCTTTGCCCCTAGACACGACAGATACTCCCAGCAGGAGATATGGATCAAATCTATCTCCAAAGTTAAATTAAACATTGCTTTCATCGCTTCGTCGCTCCAGATTCACCCGCTTACCAAAGGGGGAGAATTGCTCTCACTTCGAACGGGTTTGATCGTTCTGAAGAAAAAGCGGAAATCCGGGTTGTAAATTATTAATTTGTTAAAAGGAAAAGGACACTCTGGTGAATTCCACACTGAATGCAAACACTGTGACAGCACCGCCGCCACACAATCCCTGTTCCATAAACACGAACTAGAACATTATTCAACAACATTTACGACATCAATGTCATTATGTAGGAACGGTCGGTACAGGCAGACAACATTTTAAGTACATATATAGTGTGTGTTGAAACGTGGGGCCTTCAGTGACATTAAGTACAACTAAAAAAGAACTCGCAGGTTATGTTTGCATACGGCAGTGGCTCCTGCCAGAGTACGGTTACAGTTATTTGATAGCCGAGTGACTAAGTCCCTCCCGAAGTGTTTTTGCAATCGCGGAACTCTTATTTTGTTTTAACCCTTACAAGAAAACATCCCCTCGCCTGCGCTGTTTGTTGTTTGACTGAAGACAAAAATGGTATGGCGTGGCCGTGGTGCGAAAATACAACATCGGATTGAGGGTGATGTTTCGGGTGCATTTACAATGTTGTTCTACGCTGGCAGTCGTTTGTAGGAAGCCGGTACCCGCCTTGTGGCCACCCATCACTCCGTCCCTCGACGGCAGAAATCACCGCATAGCTGGGGATCAGTTTTGATTGGACCTCCCACTCAAGCAGTTTCTTAAAGGGTCGGGGAAACTAGTGCCCTTTGTATTATTTTAATTTACAGAGCTATATGGTCCTCCGGCTACGACACAAATGTAGTTTTGCTTATCGTGACGAAATGGAGGACAGCGGCTTACAAACCAGATACTTCGTTCACTATGTGAGACTGTTATCGCGACGCCCATTTACGGATTCCTAACTCGTAAAAGAAATTCGTAATTGGGATATAATCCGTGCTGCGGTCGTAGTAGTCGCCATGAAAGAAAAAAAAGAGTGTTTGTAATTCTAGCCCAGATGTAGTTAGTTGTCCAGTTGTATGCATTTAGAGAACATAACTTTAGCTGGGCTCAGGTTTACATTTTTGGTAACTTTCCAAAGTTGTTCATGTATAGACATTGCTTTATAGATGGCCCCAGCCACGTTAAAGGATAATAATATTGCAACTTCAGACAACTCGGATCTGTTCGTGCAATACTTAACAGCATAAGAAGCAGCAGAGAAAGTAAACGGGTATACGCTATGAAAGGTTGAGCAAACACGGGTGATAATTTGAGCAGCACCAGAACAACACAGTGGATGTTTTCCCCGATCTGTTGTTGTTGTTGTTGTTGCTGTTGTTGTTTGTTGTTGTTCACATCTGTAATTTTTGTGCCGGGTACGAGGGGGTTGATTTGCCCGAAATGTCTCCAGATATAAACATAAGTACATATAAAATCGATTAAAAGTCTTTTTTTTGCTATCTGTACATTTATTTCTTCGTACTGAGCCCCAATTTTCCTAACTGTTTTTCCCGAATTTGGGATAGCGGTTTGTCCCTGCCCTCCCCCCCCCCCCCCACCCCGGGTTGTACGCCTATGTAAATACAGCCCCAGCGGGTAGAATAGTCTTTTAAACAAACTATCTGTTATTGTTGTTGTTGTTATTGTTTTTAGTTTTTACAGTTGCCCCCAAAACTTAATTTCCAAAATATTAAGACATGGCCTGAAGTTTCTAAAACAGTAGATTTAAAGTTCAGGTCGTAGTTTAAACAAAACCTTCAAGCTACAAAATGCGTAAAAAAAATTTCGTTAAAAAAATCCTTGGATTTTTTGAAAGCTAGTAGAAATTGACAACTTTCTACGCGCCCAAACAAAGGTCTCCTCAATCAATCAATCACCATGGTGATATCAGATGCGCTTTTAGGACTTGCCTGTGATCATCAAAAGACATTGGAATAACCCCGTCGTCTTAATGACGATTCTCGTGATTTATTATCCATGTATATCGCATTACAGCGAGGAGCTCAATCAGGTGGTTTAAAGGTGTTCTCTCGTCGCGGTCCCCCCCCCAAAAAAAAAAAAAAGAAAAGAAAAAAAAAATAATAATAATAATAAATAAGTAAATAAGTAAATAAATAAATAAATAAATAAATAAATAAATAAATAAATAAATAAATAAATAAATAAATAAATAAATAAATAAATAAATAAATAAATAAATAAATAAATAAATAAATAAATAAATAAATAAATAAATAAATAAATAAATAAATAAATAAATAAATAAATAAATAATTAATTGAATAAATAACCAAATAAAAAACAACAACAAAAATACAAACAAATGAAGAAAAAAAAAACCCAAAACAACCAATATAAATAACTAAATAAATAAATAAAAATAAAGTAAAAAATAAAATAAGGAAAAAAACCCCCCGATTAAATCAATGAATTCATTTCACTCTTCTACAACAATACAAACAAGTTACAAATAGTCATGAGTATTTATCTATTGTCATGGGAAGGGTACCGGAGTTTTACAATATACACCATGGGCGTTGTCACATTTATAGGCACCGAAAAAGAATTTACACCATGCCCGGTTACATTAACACTTACTTCTGTCAAAACAATAACATCTGTGTTATTTTAACACCCTTATTAGTTTTGATTTTTCTCTTCAGTATCTATTTATGACAACAACCATGGTGTCAAGTTTAACACCCGAGTTTTTGCAGTGTATAAAATATACTGTTGAACCCGGTGCTCTACAATGTCAAGCGAGATGTGTGATAACTACTTACTTCTTTAATACACGTGCGTGAGGGAGAAAGTACATCAAGCAAATGATGGGAGTAAAGAGAAAATAATGAGAAACATGAATGTGCATGGACGAACCGAACTATGGCAACAATATACATTAATCTGAAGATATAAAGATAACTACTCATGTAGGCCTACGTGTTTCACATAATTACCGTCGACGCGTTCAAACAATTACCGTCGACCTCCTCTTGCATACCAATGAGCATCACAAACAACCGCCCGTTTCCCAATTTAGAGGGAGGATAAGCACTGTCTCCTCTTTTGCATGAATATATTTTAACCAAAGGCTGGTCATAAGATTGACAATAAATTTGTGTCCGGATGTCTTTCCCCGGGAAAATATGAAAAGAGAACCTTTAAAGAGACGGTATACGCTAATTGTTTTGTGGGACAGATATCCGTTTTCTCCTCATTACATATTTTTCATTAAACTGCCTATACTTTCTTGTAGATCGGATGCTCAATTTGGGTGTTTATTTGCTATTATACCTGCACGTTTATATTTTAGTAATGTTGGTGGACGCACACGCCTGTATTTGTACATGTATTGAGGTTCTCCAGTTACGGTATAGTGTTTTGCGGCGTTCACGTTGTATTTACTTTATTTATATCATTTCAGCACCGAATACCAACTGCAACCCCCTGTAACCCTCTGTCCACCCAGGAACTGCCTCAAGAACTGCCCCTGGAACTGCCCGGGAACTGCCCCAGGAACTGCCCCAGAAACTGCCCCAGGAACTGCCCCAGGAACTGCCACAGGAACTGCCCCAGGAACTGCCCCTGGAACTGCCCCAGGAACTGCCTCAGGAACTGCCCCAGGAACTGCCCCAAGAACTACCCCAGGAACTGCCCCCGGGAACTGCCCCCGGGAACTGCCCCAAGAACTACCCCAGGAACTGCCCCCGGGAACTGCCCGAGAAACTGCCACAGGAACTGCCCCAGGAACTGCCCCAGGAACTGCCCCAGGAACTGCCACA
Organism: Pisaster brevispinus; assembly: GCA_023634235.1. Lineage (NCBI taxonomy): Eukaryota > Metazoa > Echinodermata > Asteroidea > Forcipulatida > Asteriidae > Pisaster > Pisaster brevispinus. The sequence continues at coordinate 22,776,377 of JAMKCF010000003.1, read as the reverse complement.
GGAACTGCCCCAGGAACTGCCCCAGGAACTGCCACGGGAACTGCCCCAGGAACTGCCCCAGGAACTGCCCCATGAATTGTCCCAGAAAGTTCCTGTTTCAATGTGTATTGTAAGGATGCCATTCCCGCATATGATTTGCGAGTGTAGTTCATAGACCTTTATCATGCTGGAGTCATCTTGTATTCCTTCCATTTGAACCAATGTTACCATACCGAGGCTGGAAGGACAAAAACAGTCTGGTACAATGAGAATCGGTAATCATTACTTGCTAATGCACACAGTGAACATTACAATAATGGTCTAGGCATGATAAAAGCCGTTCAATGATAGTTACTGAAAATTTGCACAGTAACAAAAGTTCGTATAAGAATTAGGTTTTGTGGTATACAGGACACCTATTGCAATAAGATTAACTCCGTATTGATGTAGATTTAATAGATTTTGTGCATTTATTCTGAATATGTTTTCCTTGGATTTAGTTGTATCTTAGAAATAATTATCTCGTTATTTCTACTTTGGTTAAATGTCTGGACATTCATTTCAGTTTCACCTATTCAATAAATCCAGTTACAATAAGTCAACCGAGGGAAGGCATCTCAACATATCATCTTCGTCATTCTTGATTCTTAGGCGTATACATTTGCGAAAAATTACTATACAACAAACGCATGACAAGATAATTAACACCGGTGAAAATATTTTCGACAAAACTCCTTGCCTAGTGGACGTTTCTGTCCATCTGATCGTCTGGTCTGTTTTGTAAGAGGAATATCAATGCCAACCTTTAGCTCCCCTGAGTTATTTTCACCTTAAGAATTTTCTTCTTGTGGCCCCTTACCGAGAGTAGCTTTTAGCCTTGTTTGGAGCGAACTTGCATTTAAAAAAAAAAAACCACTAAATTAATAAATAAAATATTGGCTTGTTTGATTTGTTCCATGCAATGTCTGTAGTTAAATATAGATATACCTTTCCTGAATAACTAGCACGAGGAACGAGGTCGTCTTTGAACAAGCTGTTCTTTGTGTTGACGGAGATACTTGGATAAATTGTGCCTTTAATGAAATACAACCATGGGATATGGAACACAGCCGAAGAATGTCATGAGAAAGATTACATTTTTTGACAAAATATTGGTCGAATAGCAAGCAATTTTACATCTATTCAAAATGGCTGCCATTGCGTGTTATACTACCTATATTGTTATACTACCTAGGACAAAATCTGTAATGGCCCTATTTATAGACAATACTTTTTCAAAATTCATGCTCAGTATGTGTGCCAAACTCCATGCTTGTATCAATAAAGGCGCAATCCCATTCTCTGCTGCCGTACTGATCTTAGTACCAAACTGTTAGAACTGTAACTATGACATAGGTCTATGGTACGGAAACATGGACAACAACAAAACACAAAGAAAACAAACTACAAACAACACAAAGGGCAATGGACATAAGAATGTTACAAATTAATATCCATCCGGGGCAAAATAAGACGCAGGAAGAAAACACGAGTAAAAGCACATAATTGTAAAAATCAGGGAGGCAACGTGGAGATGGGCTGGACACGCGGCACGCGTAAATGACGTCAGATTGACCAGAACAATTAACGAGTGGCAACCAAGATTAGGGAAAAGGAAACGAGGCAGACAGAAAAAAAGGAGGTGGAGAGACGACATTGCATCCCACCTGGGTATAGCATGGATGAGACAGGGACAGGACAGATGAAAATGGTAAGCGTACGAAGAGGGCTATATCTGACACAAAGCATGGTGAGGCAATCACCACATCAAAAGATAGGAGAATATTCTAAACGTATGAGGGATTTTGTTTTTTAGCTTCGGGACTTATGTTGACATATTTTTCTCTGTGATATATCTTTAGAATGCATGGTAAGCTTACTAGCAGGGCCCAAGTTCCTAGAGCTGCTTGAGAACAAAAAGTAGCTACGCATAACAAATACATTTAAAGCTTACTCGAATAAGGTACCCAGCTAAACTGTAAACATTTTACACGTAGACATACTATCTGAGACTGATATCTTCTGCTCATTCTTAAACGATATTTTTTGCTTATAAGCAGCTCTACGTGGAAACTAGCCACGTTGCGTTGTTCGTCGTTACTTGATGTACTGTGCATAAAACACAAATACACTCGAATGAACCTTATCGTCACGCATTTCCATGCTATTTACATTCAAAAGTGGCTGGAGAAGGCACTAATAGGCCTAACATAAAAACATGAATAACTATATATAATGCCCATATAAATGACGCTAAGGCTCAACTCAGCTACACTTTATGACTGTTGATTTGAGATACATAAAAATGTACAGTATTTTTTGCATGTTTTGTGTATAATCTTATAACAGTGACCGAAAGAGGCACTGTGACTATTGCGTCATAGCTGCAAAGTGAGACCGCGAGGATGTTTTTTTTTTTTAGATCCTCTTCTTTAGCAAGATGTTTACGAAGCTCCATTTCAAGACAAGTAGGTCCATCAAAGCGCCTTCATTAACCCTGTTCATCGGGTACTGAACACTACTTGAAACCATATCAACTCCTTCGGCAGAACCGCAGCCAAGTGGGCGTACAGGTTGCTACTCATGCACATCAACAATATTTACCCTCGCAGGTACCCCACCATCCCTTAGTGACGAGAAGCAATAGTAACAGTGTTATGACCGGGACTGGAACCCACACTCCAATGACTAAAACCTGGCACCCCAGCTTGTGGAATTAATAAGTGACATTCACCGCACCGCAGACAGGGAATTAGACGAAGATGGCTTGAACGCAGACTGATCCGTCATCATCAGTGAGATTGATGCCAATAATTAGCGACACTAACAGCGTGAAGTACAGGGTTTGTCCGCCATAAGAGCTGCCCCGATCGCACTATATGGAGATTTCTCCCATTGATAGACAAGCCACACGAGAAGTGAGTAAACTACACGAGAAGTCAGTCAAGTGTTTTGATATTATCACCCCCCGTCCAAATGCACACTCCAAACTCAAGATGCTGCCGTGGTGCGTGCTAACTCCTCTCCCCTCCCCCAACACACACAAGCAATGATGTTAAATATGCCATCTTGCAGTCAAATGGGGCATCAGAGTAGGGGGTGTATGGCTGCCTACTAATTTAACATTCACATTCTGGAGAAACCAGAACAGTGATTATGGTGTACTTTTAGTGATAGAGAAGGGCTTTGTCGGAAGAGATCTAGCCGTCAAAGGTTAACAGGGATCTGAAGAATGTTGTTTTACTGAAAGTGGTTTTTAAAATTCTTTTTTAAAGGTGAGCACAGATAACACTCTTAGTCCAGGCACATTTGATTTATTTCACCATTTTCTCCGAAGTGCAATGCCACCTTGCATACTGTGTATTCTTAAATAATTTTAGGTTGAACAAAGCCAAGTTGACTAGAGCAGGACTTGAACCTGCGACCTCCGGATTAACTGCGCAGGTGCGTTAATCCGGAGGTCGCAGGTTCAAGTCCATTTGCCATTGTTAATTTTCTCAACCCAAAATGGTTTATACACTCAATCTAACCAATGTTTCACATACCCTTTAGTACATGAATTTAAAAATAGTTTGGGGTTTACTATTAATATTAATTAATAAGGAGAAAACACATAAACCAAATGGTCGCTACGCTGAACTCTGAAGAAGTCAAGTGTGGAAAGGAAAACTGAGAAAGGTGCTGATGGTTACACTAGGCAATGTTTATAACAATATGGTAGCGAATCATATACACAGCGTATCAAGTATTCAAAAGGATATCAAGTACATCAAACCACAAGTATGGAAAAATACTGCAGGGTTCAAAAACTGTAGTGTTTCCAACTTCAATACTTCTATATTAAGTTACACCTTTGTAAATCCACGGTACTTGACCGCCATACGGGACTAAGGATCTAAGATTTGAGATGAAGTGATGTAGCAGAGGTCCCCGGCAGTTGGGATTCACCGAGACGAGTTTGGGTTACACAATCTTCCTCATCCTCTATTCAAACACACAGGGGTATTCTGGTTTCTGTACTGAGTCAAGTGTTTATAGGAGGCGCGCTAGAAGATCATATGATCTCCCAAAGTGTTCCTTTTATTATTCGAGTCTTTGTTTTGGTAAGTGAGCAAGAGTTAAAAGAGTTGCCGCGAATGATTTTGGGGAGTATGGGCCTACGTTGGTTCAAAACCTCTATAGTTTTCATGGCAACGTGAAGGGACAGTGCATCATTATGGTGTGGGGAGACTATACGTTCATACCAATCATCTGGTTTCCAGTGATGGATTTGGGAAGATACATGTGAAGAGAAAGTGTTGAAGAAATCTCAGCTTGTTCTTGTTGTGTTGTGTATGTGTGTGTGTCTTGTTGTTGTTGCTGTTTTTTTGTTTGTTTGGTTTTTTTTTTTTTTTTTTTGGGGGGGGTGTTTGTTGTTGTTTATATGTGTGTGTGAACATGTCTACGCATTAAAACCGAGGACTTTAGCAATAGGGATCCGGAAAAAAAACATATCGGGGACAGTCCTCGGATTGTCTCGTGTACAAAACCAATGGGAACGTCGCTAAAAAAACTAAGTCCACAGCATGGGATGTCCTCGGTATTATACCATTTACACACTTGTGTGTGTGTGAGTTTGTTTTCACATTCAAACCGGGGACCTATAACAAAAGAGGACAATAAGGTCCCCGGTTGGGTTAAGGTCCCCAGTTGGAAATTGTGTACAAAACCAATGGGAGCTGTTGCCAAAAAGTTAGAGTCCAAACAAAAGAGGGACAATAGGAGGTCCCCGATTGGAGGTGTTTACACACTTGTGTGCCCTTACACATGCCAACTTACGGGGTACTTTTAACAATGGAACAATGGACCCCACAAGGCAATTTCAATAGGAACAATAGGGCCCCACAAGGGAATTCTTTAGAAAAGGGAACAATAGAACAACAATAGCAGTACCCCACAAACCGGATCCGTAAGGTTGTGTGTTGGTGTGTGTGTGTGTGTTCTTCTTTTTTTTTTTTTTTTTTTTTTTTTTTTTTTTGGGGGGGGGGGGGGGAGAAAAACACAGTTGCGAGTCTTCTGATGACAGAGACGTGCACTCTCTGCCGAGAACGCCGTCAACGTCTGTTCATGCATAAACGCGAACTTGATTTTCAAAACCAAGTTCACCGAAGGCTGTATCTTTAAAACTGCAAGGGAAAGCCGCATAAATACAACAGCATGCCTGGTGAAACAACACTCGTCGACGGTATGAATATTATATGCACTTGTTTTCTACAACAACTGGAGAAGTGCTTGTACACAGACCCACACTCCACTTCTGTTTAATATCAGTATAATTCAACTTGATGAAACGGAGATTGTAAAAAGCGGCTCCTCAGTGCTGGCGAGGCCCAGAGGAATTCTAATGGGGGACTGATGCATATTTTACGGGCGAGCTAAAGGGGGGAAATTCTGCTTCAGCGTTTACACGGAACGCGGGAGCTCGATTCAATAATTCATGAACTCCTTTAATTCTCGACTGGGAAGGAAGGGGAATGATTGGCCAGCCTTTTCTACGCGCAATTCGCTCGGAACAAAAGTTTATCAATTCCAAATGACAAAGATACATCAATTGAACCCCCTCCCCCAATTATTATTTTCATCATTATTTCATATTCCTATCTTCATTCCGCCAAACAATCGGATCGCACCACGCCCCGATCTGTCGCGATGGTTTAGCATTATTTTATAGAATGTCATCGACGTTTCACTTCAAGTTATTAATTTGTATATGTTATAGAAAGATTGGAGATAAAGTAGAAAAATATAGAAGAGGAAGTAGAAGAAAAACAAGTTGGGGAAGAATGAATTTTGGAAGAAAAAAAACCTGTTTGATTGTAGATCTTTGAATTCCTAAGGAATAAACCCACAGGCCTATTCAAATATCCTTCGATCGAGTAAGACAATTTATTTCCAACGTTATAAAACTACCACTCAGCACGCTGACAGCTCTTGCTAAACATTTGCGGACCCTGTTCTCCGGCGCTTATTTCCTGACAGAACTGGTTTTATTTGAACTCACTCCCTCCAGCGACACTAATCCAAAAACTCCAAACAAACAATCTTAACTAATTTCCTGCACAAACCAGGACCTCATGTCCGATTTAGATCATATTTCATGACAAGTAAAATCGTGATTCGTGTTCAGGCAAAAATTGACTGACATTTTTTTTTTTTACGGTTAATCTATTATTTCAGTTAAATCAGAGAGTAAAAACAAAGCACGTTCGCAAAATGCTTTTAATGCCGATTTACAAATTCTAAATCAGAGCAGAGATATGATAAAACAACAGTGGGGATTTTGTTTTCTCTAAAAAGAAGGTTTATGTCCATAGACTCTACGCCTACGTTTCCCGCCCTTCTCCTCCCAAGATTGCATGGGAAATTACATTGTTATGTGTAGACGCCAACTGTGAAATGACGCTTATTAAGTCACCACAACTACAGGGGAACAAATCATTTTATTCATTCATTCATTCATCCATTGTTCGTTTCTTCAATAAAAAATACGACATGGCAGCCAGTAATTGCGGACATTTTGTACTTCAAGGCAGAAAGGTAAAAGGAAAGCTAGTCGTAAAAGCAGACATAACGCCAAAACAGTAAATGCGTACTAGGCACAAATGGCTGTAAAAAATGCATGGAAAATGAAAGGGCTTTGTAAAGACGCAACATGTGATAATTAGTTACCACATCTATAGGGTAACCAATCGTTCATTCATTCATTCATCCACTGGTGTTTCTTAATTAAAAACATCACATGGCAGCAATGGGCTGAATTACGGGCAGTTTGTAAATAAAAATTAAAAATATAAAAGGAAAGCTAGTCATGAAAGCAGACAACACAGAAAAACAGTGCACTATGGGCACAGATGGAGATATTACAAATTTAATTTGCTTATAATATAAAAAAATAAAAAAAGTAAAAGTGCTCTAAACACTAATGAAGACAATAGGCCTAATTGTATTAAAAAAGCAAAACAAGTAAAACAAAATAATAAAAAATAAACAAACGAAGCAATATAGATTGTAATTTTGTTTCCAATGGTGACCGAGATTCTGCTCTGCGAAATTAATCTTCGCTCAGCAAATTTCACTTCTTACTAAAGGTCCTATGGTGACCAAGTTGGCAGTTTGATCAGTGAGATATTTCATGAAACGCAATGGGACAATCAATTATTATAAAATGAAAGCTTTTAGTCAAAGTTCACATGTTGTTTTGAAGGTAGTTTTGGTAACCGTATGTGTAGAACTTTTCTCGTTTCACACAGCAATAGCGATATCTCTTGAACCAGCGAACTAAGTTCAGATTTCTCAAATTTAACAGAGACTTATCTCTATTAGTAACGGACAAACCTATATCTCTATTGACTCACATGTTTGTGGAGATATCTATGTTGCTTAATATATATCTCTGTTGCCTATAGACATACCCATATAATAAGAATACGGTCTATACAGATCTATCATTTGTAGAGATGTTTCTGTTACTCACAGATACCTCTACTGTTAATACAGATATCTGTTGTTAAAAGAGATATCTCTGTTACTCGCCGATATCTTTACTAATAATATACAGATATATTTTGTTAATAGATATACCTCTGTTACTCACAGATACCTCTATAAGAGATATCTCTGTTACTCGGAGATACTTCTAATAACAACACACATATATCTATTGTTAATAGATATATCTCTGCTACTAAAGATCTGCTAAATAAAGATAAATATGTTACTCACAGATACCTCTACTGTTGATACAGATATCGTTTGTTAGTTGAGACAATCTCTGTACAGTTACTGGCAGAGATACATCTAAACTGTTAATACATGTATCTTTGCTACTAGACACGTATACTCACATATTGTTTATAACAGATATCCATTGATAATAGAAATATCTCTAGAGATACCTCTACAGTGTTAACACATATATCTATTGTTAATCGAGATATCTCTGTTACTCACAAATACCTCTACTGTAAATACAGATATCTATCATTAACAAATATATGTTACTCATAGAAATATATCTTTTGTTAATACGGATAATGTACATAGAAACATTATACCTATATTAAAAACGGAAATCTCTATTAGTAAAACATATATCTCTAAAAACAATAATATATACACACACCTCGAGTGTTAACAGAGCTATCTCTGTTGCTAGTTGAAATATTAAGACCATACGCCATAGGATCGTTTAATTGCCGTTTGCGTTCAACATGGAGTGACTCCACTCCGTGATAAGAAGACTTGACGGTCGGAGTAAATGCTCGTGTAAGGTCGTAGCCCGCTCAAGTGCGCAGTTACTTCCCGGTCGTCATATTCTGTTTTTAAAGCATTTGTTTAAAGATGGTGGACTTGAGTGATGACAAGAAGGCGAATGAAAACCTTGCAGTTGTCAGTTGAGGTTCAAATTACACTCGGTTTTTTTTCTAGCGACGAGTTCCCTCATGAATGCAAACTTGAGTTGATAAATTGCTCAAATGGTGATTTCGTTGTCATTTCAACCGAGGAAAGATCTGATTAACTTGGACACTACTAAGCTAAGCTTTAAACTCGGTTGTTTCCCCCATCAGGTGCGACACTCAGTTGCACAGATCATGTATATAAGGCTGTGAAGTTTTTATTTCTGACATGAACCAAGCAATTATGCTTGAAGCATGACGGCATTGAGCGGGTTTCTTTTTTTGCTTTTGAAAAAAAAAAACATTTGAAGGGTATCAAGTACATTGGCATTTTACACCATTTGGGAAATGAGTTGATCACAAAACTCAATTTGACCTGAGGATGATTTCTCTACCGTCTTTTAAAGTCATTGCAGGGAGTACAGCCAGTATAGAAAAGAAACTTATTTCAGACCTCAAATCGAACAGGTCAGATCCAAAGAGAAATGTCCAACTTATGATATTGAAAATATGCGACAGAAGAATAAGGTAAAGAGAGAGAGAAAGAGAGAGAGAATAGAAGACAGAAATAAATCATCTTGATGTGATTCTCTCGGTTCCCCAAGTCGAATCGGAAGCAGCATCGGCAAACCCCGCTAGCTCTGACGTCTTGGATCTAATTGCAAAGACGACAACCCCCTCGTCGGATGGAGCCCTCCGTCTTCATGAGATACTACAGTCATGTCTATGGTTTGGTCTCTCTTATAAAAATGGAAGAAAGAACGACGCCTGAATCGGGAGAACGGTGACTTGAGAAGTTTTACTGATGAGAGAAGTTGCGAAAATGACAAGAGGGCTGAGGAGGGCACGCAATATCTCCCGGGTCTACCCAGGGAGATTGTTTTTTTTTGCTTTTTTTGCCAGGATGTGTAGTGTTTTCCGCCACTACTCTGGGCTAGCTTGACCGTATCTTGTACAGGCATCTTATTGGTGTAATTCACACACTCTACCCGGTCACCGACCTCTACCTGCGCGGTCATGTATAAGAATTCTCGGTGGATTTATTGAGGACAAAGTATTGTGGCTGTCGTCAACGAGTTCACGTTCGGAAGGAATAATGTGTCTACATGTGAGGGTTTGATTGCCTGGGAACATTATTAACGTACCTACTGAATAAGACATCTCGGAGGACGTTTCTGTTGTGAAGGCATAATATTTTGATGCTGCATGATTAAGGTCTCAACACAGAGGCCAATGTTTGACGTAGATTATTATCCTGACAGGTACTGGCATATCAAGCAATCCGATTGGTTTGTTTTCACGCATATTAATTGACGTAGCTGTGCGCACGTATTGTTTAGTAGAAGAACGTCTCAACGGCACATGTAACCCACAAGGACATAAAGTACCCCCTCCCTATAGGGTCGCTAAAAGTAGCCCGGGACCTAAATGTAGCCCCAAATCTGTATAAGTAGCACCCCCTCCCCGCTCCCCTCTGCTATTTTCCCCATTTTGTTTTAGATGGTGTGGGTTTGAGGTTTGTGAAGTGGGGCCCACCATGCCTCACACCCATCAGCACCAAATGATTTGAACATGGGATCCAAGTGAAACTGCGCATCAACAAGGTACTTATTTTGTATCACTTTTTATCGGTGAGCGCTTTGTCAAACCACTTCGTTACAATGGGAAGAGTGTGGCAGCCAGTCGGCCGTGGTGAAGTCTCCGTTGAAGATTAATTCTAACAGAATTCCGAGTGGCGACGAATATAAATGCTGTGGAGGATCTCGAGTGCTTCTTTGTTCGTGTCTCAATGGCACTGTGCTATAAATAATACAATTTACATCTGAGGAATGTTCTAAAGTGGAACATTTTAGTTTTTTCTGAAGAATGTCCTTTTGAGTAAAAGCAAGTTGGTTCCGTTTGGGTCATTGTGTTATAAAGAAGGGCTCCGATGTAAAATGCAGTTTTCTGACGCACTCATGAAATTTGAAGAAGACAAAAAAAGTTACAAATCTCTAACCTCGCGAAGTGGATGCAAAGATTATAGAGCGCCTGATGGGGCGCTGCGGCTGAAATGTGAAAATGTGCACTCTTTTCAGTAAGCAACTCTTTTGATGCATCAACAGATCAGTGCAGACACTGACCACTGCTATCATTGATATAACCAAACATTTGCCTACTGAAATGACACCCATGCTCACAACCACATTCCAACAATATTTAGAGCTCTAGAAAACCCATCTTGCTCCTTCGGCGCGCAATATTATCTTTGGTGGAAATAGGCAGGTCACCTAGCAGGTGGACAACATGCAAAACAACCAATATTGGACGCCAAGAATCCAAACCAGAACAAGAGAGACAGGAAAGAAGATGGAGAGATGAACTTAGAATATTACAAGGGCATTGCATGGCAGCAGACAGCCCGGGATAAAATGAAATTGAACAATTTGTGAAGAGGCTTATCTGCTGCAGTGGAGTGAAAATAATAGGATAGAAAGAAGAAGAAAAAAAAACCCGAACCTCACTTTAAGGTTATTTTATTCTAAACTAGAGTGGAATTAGTATAAACATGATGTCACTTGGGTATCCAAAATTGGGGCCTTGCATTTTCAAAGAGGAATTTGTGCGTCAGTCTATAAAATAATGTCAACTTTAATGCATTTTTTTATTGAGTAGGCTATCATACAATTTCAGGAATAAGCTAAATCATGTCCTATGCAAAATAATATATACAGACTCATATTATTTGAAATGTGACGTTACTGGATGTTTGCACTGGAAAGGTAAAAAAATACGATGGCATTTTACACCGTTTTAACGGGGTAAAGACTAAGGTCATGCCTTCCTTGACAACAGGTTTACTTAGTGGGACAGACGTTCCTCGAAATGGGGGCGTGTGTATTTGGCTGATTGAGAGTAATTATATAGAAAGCCTTGCATAAAAATACATGTGTTGCAATGTTTGCATCCATGAAATGTCATTTCGTCTGATTATCAGATTCATACTTTGTTTAAAGGTGCGTGTACATAAATCGTATTTTCTCTCAGGTGGCGAAAAGGTTTTGAGTGAGGTGAAGCGATAAACATGAGAGTTGGGTGTAGACCCATTGTGCCAAAATAGAACCGATAAAAGTGCTAACTCCTTGCACGGTCTTCCTTTAAAAACACTTTAGAATACCGAAGTTTTGGTCCTGTTAAAGAACCTGGAAGGCCCCAGTTATAAGAGGGAGTTTGAAAACCAAACAAGTCAAAGAATTCTGTAATTATATCCAAGACAATATGCAATAATGCCAATTGAGGTCTTGAGGTCTTTAATTTAAAGGGGTCTACAGTTCGAACCCTACCCGAGAAGCCCGTGGGTTTGTTTTTTCCCGAATGAAACATCGGTTTAAGGTAGCTGGCCCCACACAGCATCAAATTATCTAATAACTAACTATCTTTGTGATCAAATATTATAATTGTTGTTTAATCTGTCCTAATACCAACGCAAAAAACAGGAACTTTTCACTTATCTGAGAAACTTCGTTCAGCCTGTTCAGCTGTTTGAAAAGCGTACCACTGTGCCCTTTCTTACCAAATCTGTGGGGTCCTTATCCTACTATATACAAACATGAGAGATGAAAAGATATTTTTTCAAAAAAAAAAAAAAATTATGACTGATTCCCTAAGGAGAGGACAACTTCAAGAAGAATGTGTTTTATTGTAGTGCAAACAGCACGTTCTCCTTTTTTCTGTCGGCAACAGCTACCTTCCCGACCGATGTGTAGTGTAATTTGATAATAATACTAATTTAATAATATATTGCACCCATTCCATTTATCGTACACAAGTTCATAACAATCATGAAACAATTGAATTAAAAAAAAAACCTTTTAAAAATACAAAAATATGAGACATTTTCTGGACGAAAAAGGTTCCCATATGGCTAGCGAGTTGTAAGACTACTTTTAAAAATACAAAAATATGAGACATTTTCTGGACGAAAAAGGTTCCCATATGGCTAGCGAGTTGTAAGACTACAGCATACGAAGGTAATAATTACACATTATTGTAAACAAAAATGAAATCTGCAGCTTACTATTTTTATGATAGGATTTTTATCATTAAAGATCGCAGGTTAAGTAATTTAGTTTCAGCTTCTGGGTAAAACCACAAATACGACTTAAGAATGGGGTGTGTCTGCACAATAGCATCTTCTACGGAAGCGTTGTGCCGCCACATAAATAAACAAAATCCAGCTCTTATCGTGTACGTACACACAGCCGTACGGATCCGGTTTGTGGGGGTACTGCTATTGTTGTTCTATTATTCCCTTTTCTAAAGAATTCCCTTGTGGGGGGCCCAATTGTTCCTATTGAAATTACCTTGTGGGGTCCATTGTTCCATTGTTGTCAGGACCCCACAAATGCCCTTCCGTGTGTCCACGATAACTATCATGTACGCACACAATAACTATCATGTATGTACACGAACAATATAATTGTGCGAACAAGAGAATTTTTATCATGTTCGTACCCAATGACTATCGTGTATACACACGTTCACTCCGTACACGATACGTCTAAAGATAAACGTGTACGTACATGAAAGATATCGTGAATAACACGATAAGAGCGTGGTTTATTTGAACCATTTGGCGGCACTACGCTTCCGTAATCTTCTGCGCAGAGCGTTTTAATTTTTTCACTGCCGAGCCTCCCAGTAAATAACTAGCCGTCGTAATACTCATAAAACTACCAATTACTTAACCCAAACGCATACATTTTATAATTGCTTTGGCGGGAATTAAGTAATTAATCCTGTTTAAAGGATCCTATAAAATAGATTTCCATCCATGAAAGCTAAATTGCCCGATTCTATCATAAATAGACCATGTCCCTTAAAGGCAAAGTATGTATACCTTTGGTTTTTGGAAGCGTTTGATTGTTTTAATCCTATATAAATGTAGGTATGTACAATAAAACTAACCTGTGAAAATTTCACTACACAAAAGGTGGTCGCGTTTTTGAGATATCACCGAAAAACCGGAGCGAATATTTCCACGCAGGAAGAATATTCCCTATAGGAATAGACGATCTGAAAAGCGTTACGGACGTAACGCTTCTCAGATTCAAATTTGGGAGGATAAAAAGTGATATATTTTTCCATAACCGCAGTACTTCGAAGTGAAAAGTTTCTCAAAATGCATTATACTATCTAGAGCTGCTGTACTTCTTACCAAGTAAGTTTTTATTGCAATTAATTTTCAGACTCATTACCAAACGTATACCTTCATTTTACAGCTATCCAGCTTGGCGTTCAGGTTGGCTCAGTGGTTCCCCTGCCTTTCACCTCTGCGGGCCGAGGTTCATACCCCGGTTTAGAACATTGTGGATTGGGTTTTCAGTCCCAATGTGGGTTTTCTGTGCCCCTTTGGGGGTTTCCTCCCACATCTAAAACTAGGATTTCTTCAAAACCTTCTTTTCTCATAATCAACATGCCTAGGTATACATACAGTACAATGTACCTTTGGGAGGGCTCTCATTGTGTCACTACCAAGAAACATTATCATCCTCGCCCCTCCCCTCCCCGGGAAAAATGAGGGTGCGGTAAATTATTAATAACATCAAGACACACAATGGTGGGTGAGATGATAACAAGATGATCGCACAGTACAAATCTCGTTATTTTAAACTTCTGTTCATCTTAGATTCAGTGCCACCCAATACACGTAGAGTGGAGGCATCCGAGTGTAGCACACGTCCATTTCGGCCATGTTTTTTTTTTACTAAACCGACGGCTGTTCGAGTGGTCCACACGGACACGGGTCAGTACCCTTTGAGGCGTGAAACCTCGCGGTCGCTTAGTACGTGAACGTCATGCGGACGTCCGGGGGCAAGACATTTACATTTGTTGGGCTAGCTATACTCGCGAAAAGGCCGCCGAAGGCGGCCTTTTTCGCGAGGCTGTTAGTTTCCTGTGGTGATTGGTCGAGGTAATAATGTTTGATCGATTCAGAAAATAAAAATAGTAATGGAAATGTTGTATTTTCTATAGTACACAGAGAGATACACACACAGGCGTGTTGGCAGGAAATCATGAAATTTGGCCCAGATGTTGTCCCATTTAATATCGGCGTAGTAATTTATGCATAAATGAATGGTCCGTGTGCGAACTTGACCCAAATGGGAGAGCGGCCGGGTTTGCGGGTGGGTTGCGGGCCAGGTTTTGGTGCCGCACGTGATTCGTGCCGCATGTCAACGTTGTTTTCGTTGCGCATGTTTTCGTAAATCATCAGCCGCGCTTTCATACCTTGCGTGCGTTCATCCTCTTTCAAAAAAAAAAATATGTGAAATAAATCAAATTTTGAAACACGAAGAAAATTTAAAAAATCGTACCCCCTTAGTATGATCACCGGACCGAAAAAAGGCCGTACGAAAATTTGCAGCCCGATCTATATACAGGCACCTGGGAGTTTTTCTTACACAAACAGACACGTTACTTGCATTAGTATATGGATAGTTTTGGGTGGAGCAGATAGGTAAAATATTTCGGGGGTATTGTGCCTTTAATGATACAAGCTTGAAATTAGGCACACAGTCAGAGTATGTCACGGGAAATTAGTTAATTTACAAGAGCCATCAAGATTTGTAAAAAAAAATGTATATATATATTTATAGGTAGAAATAAAAGCACTTGTCAAAGTTTTCAAAATGGCTGCCATTGCTTGTTTGTCTACCTATAATGCTTTCCAAAGGACACATCTGCGATGGCCATTCGGCCTAGCAAAATATCTTTCTCATGTCATACTCTGACTGTGTGACAATTAATTCCATGTAACATTCTAGGCACAATCCAATCACCCCCACCTGCCGCACTAATACTGGGCATCTATAGGCAGAGAATTTGAAATATTTATGCGAATATTTCCTCAGCCATTAATTACTCATGGAAAAAGGGCATGAAGCGTCCATATTATGCGTATATTATGGCAGAACTAAACAAAATTTAACTTAAAAGTGGAATCTGATTTTGTAGACAGTTAGGCCTGTTCTCCCCCCCAAAAAATAAATAAATAAATAAATAAATAAATAAATAAATAAAAATACAAACAGGTAGTTTCACTTCGGGTCACTAACTTCTTGTAGCCAAAACGTAGTTAGTTTGATGAGTGATAATTATGATTCAGCGAGCATGCGACTCTGTTATCATTACAGTTCTATTATTTGAACAACATCTAACTGAGCACACAGTAGACCCAGGTAGACATTAAAACAAATACATTATGGATAGGAGTTTCAATTCCCGGGGTTTTACACGGGCCCTACCTCTACCTGTCTGGGGCTTAACATCTTGGCAGGTAAGTTGACTAGAGCGAGTCCTGATTGACTGCGCACACTGACAGCGTTGTCATTAGGATAATTCGATACCTTTATTTCATCTGGCACAATTTGTTAAGTGCATCTTCCCAAGGAGCCCATATGCGTGTCGTGGGAACAGTGATGGGGGAAAAAACAAAACCGAAAAATAAATGCATTGGAAGTGAAGAGATTTTAAGTAATGCTGTGTGGTGAGGAACTCCGCTACCGTGGAACTGAAATCGGTGAAGACTCAGGGAGCTGACTCATAAACCAGCGAGGTTCCTGTACATTTTCTTCATTCAAAGACAGTAAACACATAGGAAGTAGATGTTTTCAAACATTACCTGTGCCATGCCTTATAAGCCAACCGAGAAAAAGAAGTTTCCCTGATATTACAATTTGCTATCTTAATTCAAATCGAGAGTGAGTATAAAAAACAGTGGCAATTACTATTGCAGCATATCTTATCTTGATACAAATAACATTACAACATTGTGCAACTATTCGAATACCGTACACTATCTTGGCTCAAAGAAAGTAAGCAATCGTGAATCAGATTTTTTTGTATTTCCTTCTTTTTTCGAACATTTACATTATCGTGTATTATCCAGCCTTTGTTTTATTTATTTAATTTTATTCCATTACCTTTATTAATGCACAAACATCAAAATACAACGTGGTGCAAGAGGGAAACCCAGAACAGGCACGCAGGCCCACTAAATATGATCCTTGATCACACCTAAGAATAAAAACCGAAACAGACAAAGACAAAAGCAAAAATGCAAGAGGGCAAAAACAACTTTTAGAAGACATGGAATTATATACAAAGTTGATAAAACCAGGGGAAAAAACAAACAAACATGACAAGAGACAATTTAAAATACACTAACCTACCTCAAATTACAGGGCCCAATTTCATAGAGATGCCTAAGCACAAAACATAGCTAAGCACAACCAAATTATGCTTACCAGAATAAGGTTACCAGCCAAACTACCATGTCACGTGTACAATTTGTGACTGGCATCCTGCTCATTTCTGCTTAGCAGATAATTGTTAAGCAATATTTTCTGCTTAAGCAGCTGTACGAAATTGGGCCCAGGTCACTAGTGAGGTAGTGGCCACGGAGGCCAGATTTAAACTGAAAGAAGAATAGCATTAGGCCTACAGGTACAGCTTCCCTAATATTAAAAATGATGTGTCCTACGTTGACTCAAGGAGAGTAACCAATACGAATGAAGTACATTATATTGATTCAACGAGAGTAAGGATAATCAATAAAGCATGTTTGCAGTGATTACTAACACTGTACCTAACCTTGATTTATTTTGCTGCTATTACTGAATATGTACCCTACCTTGATTCGTTTTGCTACTCTTACTAAAACTGTACCCTATCTTGATTCATTTTGCTGCTCTTACTAAATCTGCACCTTACCTTGATTTATTTAGCTTTTGTTACTAAATCTGTACCCTACCTTGATTTATTTGGCTGTTATTACTTAAATAACCATACCCTACCTTGATTCATTTTGCTGTTATTATTTTGTAGGCTACATTACCTTGATTCATGATGTGTTAGTACTGGTACCAATGCATGTACCTTACTTTCATTCACAGACAGTAAAGCACGGCAGAGGCAGATGTCACTGCAGTTAATCTTTGAAATAAATTCAATTTGTTCTCAAATTTACCAATGATACCTTGTTATGGTTCAACAAGATTATTAAAGGATGATAAATAAACCAATCTGCTATTATTATTATTTTTTGTTTACCTTACCTTGAGTCAGGGCAGAAGGCACTGCAGTATATCTTTAAAACAAATTCAATTTGTTCCCCTTTTCAATTAGAGCGTAAGAGTTAACTGAATTGGGTGGATTCAGAAACGGCTTCACAAACGATACAATCCAATCAATTTCGATACCCCCCCCCCACGGAAACCCCCAACAACAAAACAACACAATTCACAAAGATCCTTAGCCATCCTTTTCGTTAAGATTATTGGATTAGGAGAATTAGGGTAACAAAGAGCAGTTCTTGATTAGGCAGTAAATCTTTTCTTGTGATTTGTTTAGTGTTCCCCGTATACACTGGCTCGGTTTATTACCGTAGATCAATTTTGTAATCGGAAAAAAGGGGGGGAGCAACTATATACGTTGATTTAATTATATGACTGGCTTACGTGCAGACGGGAACGTCTCAGCAATGTGATTTCAATTTATATCTGTTATTTGTATGGGAAAAAAACAAAAAAACGTTCACATGTTCTGATAACTATTCTTACGGTGTAGTTTCACATTGTAGTACACTGCAAGGAACCGGTTCAAGTCGGAACTATGACGTAACAACTTTAATGGACGTTGCAACAAGAGTAACCATAATAAAGCGTACAGTAGTTTCACGTAATAGTACACTGCAAGGAACCAGTTCAAGTCAGAACTATGACGTAATAATTGTAATGGACGGTACAAAAAGCATTCTTGGGAAAAAAATCACTACATTTTAAATATACTGAAATTATGAAAATGGATAGTACAACGTAGGTTTTGGGGGAACTTTAACTTCATCCAATCATTCATTTCAACATTATTGCAATTACATTTGGTTGTCGCGGTGTACTAAAGTAATACGCACAACGTGAGTATTTCGAGCAGGTGTCGGCCAAGTACCGAAGCGTTAAAATGACATTGCGAAAAAAAAAGAGCCATAATAAAGTCTCAATTTTGACTTTCTCATATCTATGAATGTTAAAGCACAAGTCATGACTAGGACTTCTAATATTGAACTATAATTACTGATATTGAAAATGTTTTTAGCAAAATTGTTGTACTTTCTATAAACAGAAACTGTATAATTCCATTTGGGGGTAACACCATGTGTATTTATATCTACTTTGCTGTGTAGATTTTTTCTTTGGGAAATTGTCTTGCGATCTATTTTACTGCAGCGGAGTAGATTTCGGAATTCGGGTTAGCGGCATGGGAATATTGCAAGAAAAGGCCTTAAAGAGCAAATCTACACACGCAGGTCTTTGTTGCAGTCACTCTGTAGACATTCCTTTGTTCTGTACACTAAAGGGAGCCCGATTCTTCAACACTTCAAAAGACACTGTGTGGACGTGTTTGGTCCACATAGTGTTTCAAATTTTTACGTTATGTGGATCTCTTTTGTTCTCAGGTCCACACTTCGTATGAGGTGATAAAACAGCAAAGTAGATTGTGTACACATGGTAAATACATTGATACTTCACCACGCAAAACCTCAAAACCCACATAGAAACTGTATACATTTTCCTGGTGACAATACGTACGCAACTTTTACGTGTTTATAGGCGTGTACAAGGCAATGACCTATAGTAACAAAATACCTTGATTTAATTCACCCTTTTTCTTCTTCTCCTTGTCAGAAAATTACAGTCTCGAGACTATAAGACTGAGAATTTGCAACTCCCGACCTTTTCAAATCAGCTCAACAATTTTGTGATCGGATGTGTTTATGAAATTGGTAACACATTTCCACATTTTAGAGATTGTTCAACTGGCAAACTGCCATTAACGGAGCAGCTGCAGAAAACCGGGGGTAGATGTGCTTTGATCTTGCAAAAATTGCAGCAAGATTGGAATTTATTGGATCTTTACACACGGTACGATGTTTCAAATAATATTGCCTGAAGACAGGGGCTTCACATGTGCGAGGTAGACGATGTTTTCTGCTAAATAATGAACTTTTACGATGAACTTTGCCCTGTAAAAATGTTTACCTCATTCAGGATACTTATTTTGAAAAAAAATCTACAATAAAATATAGGCTTTTGACTTCATTGTCCAATTATTTATTTACACATTTGTTTCTTTATTTATTTATCACTTCGTTATTCTTTAAAAATATCTTTTGTTGTGTATATACTTATTTTTCCGTGAACTGACACGGTGCGCCATTTTGTTGAAACAAACTTTTGACTCCACAAAATTACCCACCGTTCTCAAAGTAAAAAAGGAAATCACACAATTTCGAAAGACATTTGTATGAATCATCGTATTCTACTTTTAAATCATCTTTTCAGCTATGTTCAATTAAAAGCAAACGCTTTTTTGTAGCCAAAAAGCGCAAAATTCAAAGGCAAGGTGTTTCTTTAAGCGGTCACACAAGCGAAAAAGGTGGGGGAAAGGGATGGACCTAATAGGATGGGAATGAAGACATCGTTCTGCAGCAGGTGGGTGTGCATTCAGCCAAATGGAATAAAAAAACCTGACAAACTATGTTCTGTAACGCAAGATTAATAAACCCAAGTTGCTTTACGAGTATAGAGCGTCCATGAGCAGATTCAATTGTCACCTCATTGTTTAGCCAAGTAATGCATTTTTTCCCAAATGGCAAAGATTTGAAATATTGCCTTTCTGCAGGGGCAGACAAGCTCTCAGAAATATCAGTGACTTCAGTTGATTGATGCTGTTATCGGATTTAATAACCTCTTCCCACGTGGTCGTCACAGCGACACTCGCGACCCCATCAGTCTTGAATGTAGCAATTCATCAGCACATTCGTTGATTCCTCGTAACACTACTGTGTCCACGAATGTCTCCTCCTAATGTTACAAATCCCTCTTTGTATGTTTGAGGATCACCGAGAAACTGCAATTTATACGAGAAATTGAGATACTTCCTTTTCATTATTGTGGATGAAAATGAGTATAGCTCTCTAAAATTATTGTGGATGAAAATGAGTATAGCTCTCTAAAATTTTCCGGGTCAGAATGAACCCGGATTTCGGTTACCAGGGAACCTGACCCATTACCGGGTCAGTCTGACCCGGAATAGAGTTAAAAGATGGGATTCTTAACTCGGAATCTGCGTATGATTTCTGGGTCATTTTTGACACAGATTCCTGGTCATTTTGACCCAGAAATTGGTCCATGTTGACCCGGAAGTACTTATGGCGTAGGGATGTGGTGATAATGGGGACCTCGTTTGCCAACACTCCTTCTCTTTATGGCAACTGATCATCTTTACACCCCAACAATGATATCGATATATCCGACGAATGTATTCACAACGATCAAGACTTTTCAATTATTTGAAACTCTGTAACGAGTGCCGTCCACCGAAAATCACACCAATGCGGTACAGTGTCCTCTGAATACAGTGACCTTGGGTTGGTGGGGTGTGTTGGGGTAGGGTGTCGTTCGGTGGGGTTGGGTGGGGTGTTGGTGTGGGGGGGGGCTGCTGGAAGCCACAGAGTAGCTCAGAGTGCCTGTCAGATATCAACTGCATCACCTGATGATACAATAAACGGATGGCTGGATTGGTTCCTCTTTTACAGAGGGTTGGATGTGTGTGGGTTGTGTTGATCCTGATGCTTTTAGACATGTAGCAGATTTTGTACACTGGGTATGGTTGAAGTTTTTTCACAGCCCCTAAAAAACTCCGAAAATTTACCCCCCCCCCCCCCCTTCCTTAGATATGTGGAATGGTCTTGTCTAGGATATCAAGGACGTTAATTCATCTCGATCTGGGCATGCAACTCTGAAAAACAATGAAATACATAACTTATAACACCTGTATGGGGATACGGGACGCGTATAAGAGTTCTTAAGTATTATTTCTTTTGCATGGACTTGAGTCAACTTCGAGGTGACCACCCTAGCCTTAAGGAAGAAATCTCATGCCTTCCCACTTGACGTTTCGTCCGCCTTGCCGATGCCTTGCCAACACCGCCAATGGCTGATAACAACAACAACACAAACCTTGAATCTTAACATGACATTAAATGCCGATACACAACAACAACAATTAGATTAGATTGTGTTTCCTAAAGGTCAGCTGAGGCGACGATGTCTTCTCCTCCAAGATTTGATTAAATTCACCTCACGGAACTAAGTGACCGGAGAAGAAAAAAAAGATGTGATGGCGATCGGCCTACGTCAACACAATGCCCGACAGGATAATTAGCATCGCTACCATCGTCCCCAAGGATCATCTCAGTACTTAGTCACGTTGTCTCTTTCACACGATGTACGGGGGGGGGGTCCTTCGTATTGTCACGTGCACGCTCTGGTCATCCATAAGTAAGACAATCATTTTGATTGAGTAGGGGTTAATCCGTAAACATGGAGTCGAAGCTTGTTATGAATGCTACTGCAGCAGTTGGTCATATATAAGAGAAATGCACGAGGAATGGTCTAGGAATGTTGTAGGTGCGCTCAACCCTGTCACATTATCTCGCTGGTAATCACTGTTCGGGCCTGTTTTCACCAGTCCACCGACATGTAAATTTTAACCTTTCTTGACGGGAAGTGACAGTTGTCTTTACCGTCCAATTTATATGCAAAGCAAGTGAAAAGCAATCTTTCATTTTAAGCTCGACAGTTCCTTGATATACAATGACAAACCAATCACAAAACTGAATCTTGAATAGGTTGATTAAACACTCCCGCATTATAAGCGGAGCTTTTTAAGTGAGTTTGCAACAACAAATGAGATAATTAATCAAATAGACCTCTGTTTAAAGAGGATATGCAATGTTTGTTTGGGGCGAACATACAAGTTACATTACAAACCCTCAATTGTCACGAAATTACAGAATCTATCCAGTTGTTACAACCCTTCCTACCGCCACTGCCTGAAATTATCAACTTATGCTGTTCTTTCTCTTTATCGCCCCTCTCTCGCCACCGCAACTATGGGTAAATGTAGCCAAGACATTGTTCCAGACCCCAACCCTGCATCGATGTAGCCCCAAAACCTAAGTATAACCTGAACCTAAATATAGCCTCAACCCTAAACTTAAACATATCACAAACCCCAACCTCAATTGTGTACTAAAATCATGGCCTTAGACCTAAATAAAGTCCTGGAACCTCAAGATAAAACAGCTACCAAGTCAATAGTTTACCAAGCTTGTCAAACAGAAAAAATATTGCTGTGACCGCTTCCTGCAAAAACGACCATCTAAGGTGGCCAAAGCCGAGAATGATGCCATGATTGCCGACTGTCAAAGGTAAAAGTCGATGACTGTGCCCACACACAAAGTCTATTTCATGCTTTACCAAGCCCCCGTTGTCCGTTTTAGTACACGTTACCTCAACTGTATGCAATTCGGTCAAGAGCGTATAAATAAGGACCGTGCACACCGTCCAACATACAGCAAATCCCACCTTAGGGAAACAGACCAGCCTTTTGAATATCTGAAACTTACATGTGAGGAGAAAAAGGCAACATGAAAGCAAACAGACGGACTTTATTATAATTCTAAATCAAGCCCATGTCTTTGGTGAAGACTGGGGTACTGAGGGGAGCGGGGGGGGGGTGGCATGGGACTTGATTTTGTAACCGAGTGGGGATTTGATTTTGATTTATTTCCCCCTTATTTTTGTCTCTTTGTAATTGTGCAAGGAACGTTGGTCGTATTGTCTTTCTTCGATGTAACCTGTTTATTGGGAGTCTGTATTTGATTACTGTTATGTCGTGGGTGATTTCGCGTGTAAGAAAAATTGAGTTTGGTTTTATTTTTGTCCTCTACTCTATTTGTTTGCTAGGTTCTAAATTGTGTGAATTTTGTTGCACTTGTTGGGTTTTGTGTGCGTGTTTTTAGGTACTGAAAAATGTACACTACATTTATTAATTCATTTATTAATATTTGTATATGTTTTGTCAATTAATTAATTAGTTAATTTAAATAACATCCATTTTAACATTCGTGTGTCAATATTCTTGTAGCAGGCATTACTACCGATTCCGTTTATGCTTTAAATAAATGAAATAAAATAACACTAATAGTTGTTTTACCTGAAATGTCGAAAACAATAATATCAGAAAAGAAAAGTCAGAGATCGTGAAAACAACGAGATATAACTATTCTGCAAAAACCTGGGTGTTAAAATTGACACCAACTTGTCACATATAGATACATAAAAGGAAAACAAAATTATCACAATATGGTGTTAAAATAACACCAATGTAATTGAGTTGGCCAAAAAAGTGTTATTTTAATACCCAATGCTGTAAAAAAAATTAAAATAAAATATATATATATACATATATATATATTTTTTTTAATTGGGGGGGGGGGGGGGTAATCTATAGATTATGTCACAACACCAATGGTGTCAATTTTAACACCCCAGTAGTTGCACACTTACCCAAACCTGCTTTTGTCTTCCCACCAGTCTCCTGTTATTTTGTACCTCCATGGAGTGAGTTCGTCATAGCCATCTCACCCTCATTCGACGAGCTTAATTAGAAATCCATACACCCTTTGCTCGGTCTAGCCAAAGGGAATCAAGTTTGGTGGTCAGTGGAAGGCAAACTACCATTACGATCAAAATCAAGGCGTATTACCGGAATCCTGTCGATCCCGGACAAACCATTCTCGACACCCAGCAGTGGGTAGTCTGATCATATAGAGGTTCCGGGAGATTCGAACTCCTTCCGTGGTCCTTTTTCTATGGTCAGCCCACCAGAAAAATGTTCTTGAATGTCCGGCAATAGTTCTTTCCCCATAGCGATGCAATGAAAGTTCCTTTTAGTAACCCTTTGAGACACCCATAACCGATAATGACCTGGTAATAATTGCTGGAATGTGTTAGCTATTTTCCACAACAAGGTATTTCAAGAAAGTTAATCCACGCAATTCAGGAACTAGTGTTCACTGGACCGTGAATTACTTTTGACTGCTTTGTTTACACTTTTCGCAGATGACTGAATTGGGTATTTGAAGCGCAGCTACCGAAGATTGTAATACATTACCATTGTGTCTACTTCATTCTCTTTGTAACATTTGTCGGGGTTTCATCTCTGTCCACGGGACTCAGGCTCTGGTGTTTTCAGAATGTGGGTTTGGGTTTCGGTTACGTGTACTTATGCAAGACACATGGCCATTTGCCTTATTCGTCCTTCGGATGGGAGGTTAAATATCAAATTCAGTTTGGTAATCCACTCATTTTCCAATAGATAGAGATTTTACGAAAATGGGGAAAAACTTAGAATTCTCTACCCTCACCTTTTAATTGGTGTAAAATGCCACCTTGTTTGAAATCCTTCAAGTGCAACTTTTTTTTTCAAAATTCAAAACGGCCGGTGACGTCACACTTCAGATATACGGTCTGTACGTTTATGTACGGAGAATCTTTAGTTCATTCCTGAACTTTGATGATTTTCAATCAAAACAGCATTGGATTTGACCTTATGACTGGCACCCAAACATTTTCTTTGTATCGTACAGACCCATTTGTTTCTGATGTTCAATGATGACATGTTTCAAATTCCGCTGCGCAACAGTATCAAACGAAGTTACACTTTATTACCCTTTTAATGTGAGGTAAGAGAGTTGTACTCTTTTCCTAACTTTCATGAGGACTCTATCTATTGAAAAATGAATTCATCACAAAAATGAATTTGACATCGAGACCCCTCTTTAAAGGAAAGGGGGCTCACCCCGGTGTTCCTGGTATGGTTGGCTGCAAATTGCATTGCATCACCTTGTTAAATCCTACAAAGTGCTTTGTTAATGAGTCTCTGTAATTCAAACACCCATTGTGGCACAAAGAAAAATGCGATCTTTCTTTTAGCATGGTGTAATAAAATGAAATGATAATAACGGGCACTTTGAGAAGCCCGTCGGATGTGATAAAGCACTAAATATGAACAGCGTTTTGGTGTTATTATTGATTATGAGTGGTGGCTATAGACCCTTTACATATTAACGGATTAGTACTATTTATGATATAAACCCGGGCCGCGATTCTAAGTTTTTGAACAGCGTTCCAAAACTTCTCTTGAAATACTTTATGCCGTGTACGTCATGCACGGCGGCTTTTATAAGCAGTTACAACAACATCAAAGACAAATAAAACACGACAAATAGACTGGACAGGAGTACCATACAAGCCGTCTGAAATCCGGCAACTTTTGGAAGTGAAAATGTCCAAAGGTCACAAAATTCTTCGATATTTCTCGAAAACCAGACAACTGGACTGATTTTGTTTTCTTCGAAATAATATTGTGGAGCCACTTTGAGGTAAACGTGCGTTCCATCTCGCAATGATTTACCCTCATCAAGGACCTTTTATGATATCATCAAGGTAAGCTGTTGAAACAGCCTTATTGAATGAAACGAACTGTGACGTCTCTGTACAAACAATGAACTCCCCCTTCGTTTGTTTCAACGACCCTTAGATCAAGGTGGTCATACGATGTCTGGGCATGATACAGTGAATTGGAAGCACGAATCCCACGGTTATGATAGATGAGCAAAAAGGGGTCACCATCGCAAACAGATTCGGAGGTCGATTTAATACCACTTTTTGTTTTTGTCTGAAAATCGCCAGTCGATTGGTTGGTTTGTTGTTGTTTGGTGTCAACAAGGTGTATTTGTTGTTGTTGCTGCTGATTCTATTGATGTTGTTGCTGATGTTGTTGTTGCCGGCACTGCTGCTGCTGCTGCTTTTGTTGCTGTTGATGTGTTTACTGTTACTGTTGCTGATGTTGCTGTAGTTGTTGCTGCTGCTGTTTTTTGTTGCGGCTGCTGCTGTCTGTTGTTGACGTTGTTGTTGCTGCTGCCGCTGCTGCTGCTATTGTTGTTACTGCTGCAGTGGCTGCTGGTGTGGTGGCTGCTGCTGTTGATGGTGATGGTTTTTACCGTTTTTGCTTTTGCTAATGTTGTTGTTGCTATTGTTGTTGTTGCTGTTGTCGATATTATTGTTGTTGTTGTTGTTGCTGCTGCTGCTGCTGCTGCTGCTGCTGCTGGTGCTGCTGGTACTGGTGCTGCTGCTGCTGGTGCTAGTGCTGCTGTTAATCTTTGCTAATCAACCCTTGAGCAGGACATCTGTAGTACCAATATATGTTGTTTTGAATTCTTCAGTCTGGTGACCCGTAGCTACCAAGCAGGCTCTTTCCGTCGTTACCAACTTGTTTTGATTAAACCAGCTTAATGTGTTGCCCCTTAATGAGATTTTCCTGTACATTAGCGTTGCCTTACATTCATAAGGTGACTGGCTGCGACAAAACCCTTTAGTTTGACCCAATATAAAAACAAACAAACAAACAAACGATATATTTATCATCGTGAAACTGTTAAGGTTCCCAACAACGTTTCAGGGTTTTCCTTTTCCATGACTGAGAGAAAGTTCTTTAAGGTGACATGAACATTTCAAATTAGTCCCTTGGGTCAGTTTTTATCTTTTCATGGCTGTTATGCGTTTTTGTAAATGTTGATATAAAAATTTAAAAAATGTTTTACTTATTATTATTTTTTTCAGAGCAAGTCTCAGCCACAAACGTACCGAAGATTCCACAGTGCCAGAATAAAACCCATGAAATAGAACAGCTTGAAGTAACAGAGTGTACGGTAAACGAAGATTTGCTAAAATGTTTAATCGTAATGAAAAACAGGTAGATTTAGAGCCATTCTCGAGTCCTGTTTTACGGTTGACCTGAACACGTCTGTTTGATTTGTTCGCATGGCGTATCGAAGCGAAATGGTTGGACGTGACCCCAATACCTAGAAGCTTTACCCTTAAAGAAGGCCATACACATTACGTGCTCTACAGTCAGGTTTTTTTACAAAAAGAAAAACGAAATATCACAATTTTTTTTATAAAATCTGCTGTAACGTTTTGTATGCACGGACACGTATTGTGGTACCCTTGAGCCACTTTAAGTGGTGAATTCCCGTTAGTCATAACACACGGCTTCTCGGTTAAACAACTCCCAATTTGGAGTTTCTTTGAATTTGTTCGTGGTACCGTTTTCCGATAGAGATGAAATCCTTCCTGACCGAGCAATTAAAGGTAGGGTCATAGATGGGATTTTGTCAACAACAAAATATGTTGATTTATAGGCATAATTATAAAGAAAGGTACAATGAAAATCGCAAGTGAAAGTCTCAGCTGAAGACAATGTGTAATTGCTGAGAGACCCCCCCCCCCCAAAAAAAAAAAAAAAAAAAAAAAAAAAAAAAAAGACAGAAAGAAGGTCACGGTATTTTCACGTGCAGGAACGTCTAGTCCATCCGCGTAAAGCGAGGCGACAGCGGATACCAACCGCATCTCTGGCCGCACCTTTCGCGAACGGAAACCATCCCTCAGAAGTCACAGGAAAACACTTCATGCACGATTCGTTTATCCTTTTTCAAATTGTTTTGGGGGTGAAAAATTATCAAAACCATATAAAATCGAAGGGAATCCTTTCACAAAACAGTCTTTACTTACTAGCAGTATCAACAGCTGCAGTGCTTCTCAGCTAGTACGGTTTTTTTTTTTATGGTCATTTAATTTTTGGAGTATTTACCAACCTAATGACCCTACACCTTTAACACTCGGTAGCAAGTTGGTAGCAAGTTGGTAGCGGGAGCAATCATTCTGAAAGGGAGACATGATTCCGACCGAGATGTGGTAATATTGTTCCGAACCCAAGTGACATTTGAATCCAATCTCTTTCCCCTTGACGTTCGTGGCTGTATTCACGGTGGAAGTCTGCAATCAAACATCTTCCTATAGTTGGACCCAGAAGGAAGGGGGAAGAAGGAGGGGGGGGGGGTAGCTTGTATCTTCGGATCGTGATTGAGGACCTTCTTAGGCAATAATGACATCAACCCAAAGGACACACACACACATGCCATTGGCCATTGTCTCTAGATTAACCATGAATTCTCGACTGCATACCCGTTGTTGTAATGTAAAAGGTTACCTAGTCTAACTGGGTATCAATCTAGTTCGCTAAAAACGTGAAGATGATGAGAAACGGGTCAATTATTTCTTAATTTCTACGGGACTTTTCTTCGCCTAAAAGCATTTCAATTGCTGTTGGAGAGGGTGGTGCTAGGCTGAATATGTCCCAATGCATGCGCGCAAGTTGAATAGGAAAAAAGGTAGAAATGATGATGGGCAGAAGACTGAACCTTGTTAAGACGAAAGAGTCAACAGACGAGAGTTGTATTGATAAGATGCGCCTATGCTTGGACGTTTTGTTTTTAAAATACATAAATCAGCAAGTGTTCCATATTTTTTGAGAGCTTTGTTGTCTCGTCAACGAAAAAGACGCGCAAATATGAATTAAACCAGCACAAAACAGCTAATTTAATACATACATATACATAATATTTAAACGAGCTTATTTCACTGAAATTTCATTTGGGCGTTTAGCTGTCTTTCTTAAATCATAACGGCATGAAGTTAGAGGAAAGACGCACTTTCAAAAAAGAAAGCAGAAAAACATGTTTTGTTTCTTTTTTGAAAAGGAAACAATTCAATTTTAGAAATTTTTTGTAACTTTCCCGCCTGCTGCTTTTAAACATTTATAATAGGTCTACGTATATGAATGAAATAGTTTATACAAAATCGTGATAAATAAATAAACAAATAACATAACAAAATAAAACAATAAACATGAATAAAATAAAATACATAATTGCATAATTAACAATTGATACAACAAACACAAACAAAAACGAATATACAAACAAACAAACAAAAAATACAGACAAACGCCACATTATAAAACAAAAACAACAAACAAACGCTCTAACAGAAAAGAAACACACATTGCTGGATTTTGCCAGTCTATGAAGCAATCATGTTAGTAGCAAGCGTTGAAGACTCATCCATGAGGACAAAGGTAAAAATCCCTCTAAAAACAGGAAAAGTCCGACTGCAAGACCAAAGCTCGAACAGACAGTGTGGTTCTCATGTTAGGAAATTCCGTCAGTACGAACAATATCTGAAAGTGGTACCCTCAAATCAACGGAGCGGATAATGGTATTACTGGGGACTTGAAATTAATCGTTTACATTCCCCTCCAATTCAATAATAGCAATAAAATAAATCAGGGATTTGGTAAATCCGAAGCCAATGTTCATTCGATCGTCGTCGAAAGTTTAAAATGTCCCCTTTTCCCCTTTGCGTTTTAGACGAAGGATTAAGTTTAGAAATAGTATTAAATGCGATTAATACGCATAGTACGGGAAGGAAATGCACTCAGGGATTTTTTTCCAATGAATTTTTGTAGATAGATATATATAAATATATATCTATCAGAGTTTGTTTAACTCATATTCTGAATTTATTACATGTTATAGCTCTACAGAGATGTATCGAGCACTGTGAATTGTGATAGAAGACGATTTCATTGGATATAAATATATCTATATATTTTTAAAATAAAATACTTAGGTGAGCAGTAACCCACAGAGTATGACAATGACGTATCGATACAGGCAGAAGGGTACTTTAAGTTACGCCTACGTGTACCAATCAGCAGTTCGGGGTACCAAGGAACAACGGACCGAGTCATCTTCTCACTTCCCCAATGCTTAAGAAGCTTCATTGGCTCCTATCTAAGAGAAAGGCATCATATACAAAACAGTAACCCCTAAATCATCTACAGAATACATTTCAAGCTCACTGGACCTCACAAAACCGACACGATGAATGTTACGCTCCCACACTGCAAAAACTGTGGTGTTAAAATTGACACCATGGGTGTTGCCACATAAAGATACCCAAGAGAGAATCAAAATTAACACCATAGGGTGTTAAAATAACACAAATGTAATTGGGGTTTTTTTTGGTGCAGAAATTGATGCTATTTTAACACCCTATGGTGTAACTTTTGATTCCCCATTGTTTGTATCGATATTAAGGGACAGCACCCATGGTGTCAATTTTAACACCCCAGTTGTTGCAGTGTAGGGCAACCATACGTATTCCCCACACTGTAAAGAAAGCAGGAGATAACGGCTCTCTCTGCAGCAGGTCCAGAAACTCTATCCCACACTCCGATGCTCCACTTCAGTGCACACGTTTAAAACCCTCTCTTATAGACTCACTTTTTCCCTCAATTCGTGCATAATGTTCATTCTTGTTTTAATTGTTTTCCTTCTTCTGACTATCAGAGTGAAGTCTTGATCCGCTTTGTAACCTTTTGGGAAATGCGCGTTATAAATGTTATTATAATTATTTATTTCATTTAAGAAGCTGACTACACATCAATGCGACGACTGAAGATGCTGATTCAACTTACTTTTGAAAGAGAATCCACCATTGTCTTTGCCATTCGCAACGCCGTGTGCGTTTAAATATCATATCCCACTACATATAAAACAAAGTTTATCTTAAATTGAATCTTAACGCTCGGTAAAATCGAGCCGTAAACACACGACTCTTGCAATAACAATCTGACGAAAAACAAACCCCAAAATACTTTAGATGCAGTTTTTTTTACTCGGTTTTTATTAAAGAATATTTACAATAGAATACTAACTTACTTTACATTGAATAATTATGAAATTAAGGAAAAGATACAGAATTGGGGAGGCAGAATCATTTTTATATAAGACGAGTCACTGTATCAACACACACACACACACAAACAAACAACAAAACCGTCTGCTGAACGGACTGAAAGGGCGTTCAATTCATACGGAAGTCTCCGCCCAATGCAAACAAATGTGCCAATAATAACCAACGAGCCAAACATGTTCTGGAAATTCGGTTTCAATATCGGAGACTAGCCACATTTTACACACAACATGGTAGTTTTTTGACTGCTAAACAGGGCTGACGTTTTCTGAACTCAGTGGTTAGATGGACCAACGAAAACATAATCATGCAAATGGTATCTTAATGTTTAAATCCTAAATTTAGGCCACGTTCGAATTGGCTGCTGCGAGAGGGAAAAACAACGTTAGCAACACTCTTAGCAGCAGTCGCAGCAGTGGCCGTAGCCACCGATTGGCAAACCAACTTGCTGTCATCGTTACACTGTACTGGTGGCGTATTGATTCAATCTACGCTGTATACTTGTAGTTCAATATTTATTTCAAAGGCGAGTTATAGACAACTTGGCCATGACACTTTGACTGCATTCGTTTTAATATTAAGCGACTGGTGAGTTTTAAAGGTTGCCAAAAAAGAAGGTCAACTGTCCAGGAAAAAGGTGCATTGAAGAAATTAATAAGGCCGTGTTTAAATCGAGAACACGGGCACGGATGCAGTCTCACCTGAACCACTGACAGTATGTGTATTTTTTTATTGCCGATGTCGACTGCACACAGTGACTGGCCATCACCGCAGTTGCTAGACTCGAGTCTATTGATCTTGCAGTTTGCAGTGTATTTGATTTTTTTTTGCCAACCTGTTGTAGGAAAATTTTTGGCTGCCATGTATTCTGCATAAATAATCCCCCCCCCCCCAAAAAAGAGAGAACATTGTGCAACAGTAAATGAAGCACATGCATTCCTATTTCACATTCCTAAGGAAGTTCAATCAACCGAGAGGAAAAAAGAAACAACAAAACTTCCACGGGTTAGAAAAAAGAAAAGAAAAAAAGAAAAGTAAACGAGTTACAATTTCATTTTTTTAAATTTGCAAAACACATAACTTAGGGCTAATAATACACACAAATGAATGTGCATAATGTAAAAAAAAAACCACCAACGTTGTCTTTCCATCATGTTTGAACAGACTTTATTAACGGGTGCTCGTTTTAAAGAAGGAGACAAATCTCAACCATGAGAAAATTATCAGCCAATCGTTGTTTTTAGCTCTCACGTTAAAGTAAGAAACCCACTTGAACATTGTTTGATTTTTTAAAATATATATTTGTTAAGCATACATGGAATAATAATATTAATAACAAATAGTATAAACAACCTGTATCATAAATTCATCGCTTAAATTAATACTTTTAATTAATACTTGATACCTTAATTACTGTTGGAAATCATCACCCCTGGTTTGTTGGGGGGGGGCGGGGCAACTCTAAATAGGTGGTTTCTTTTATCAGGTAAACTTCAAAAAAGAAATAAACATAACTGAGGTTTGAAAACATTAACGATAAAAAACCGACTGAAGTGCAGTTAATTAGAGCTGCTCTATTGAATAGGACTATAGGGAAATTGATAATAATGCCGTTTTAGTGCCACACGGTTTATTTACATGAAAGAGTGGGTTTGGGATACCACGGTATATGATGTAAGCGTCCCCACAGCTATGCAAGGTGTTGCTTGTTATTTT
This sequence comes from Pisaster brevispinus, assembly GCA_023634235.1. NCBI lineage: Eukaryota > Metazoa > Echinodermata > Asteroidea > Forcipulatida > Asteriidae > Pisaster > Pisaster brevispinus. The sequence continues at coordinate 22,743,598 of JAMKCF010000003.1, read as the reverse complement.
TTTTTTACACCAATCATTTTTGTGTGTAGTTCATTCACGGACATAAGTCACTTGAATATGCTCTAGGGTTTGTAACCAAATTAGTTTCTAGCGGTCACACAATAAAGCATGAACGGCGAGTTGACAAATTTAATTTCTCTTTATGCGTTAGCTATGTAGTAGGAGAATTTGGTTATTAAACACGCACGTATCTCGCACATGCATGGTTTTTTTTTAAGTTTTTTTTTTTTAGCTTTGCAGTGTTTTCATGCTGAGGGGAAGTTGGTGTCTTCAATTGGCGAAGATGGTTACAATCAGGGTATAGATGTGTTTCCCCATTGGGAGAGTTTGGATGATAACAACCAGGAGCTTTACTAACAGGCTGGGTTACTCTCATTCAAAGATCTCCCAATTGGTTACCACTAATACCCCTACAGAAGAACACAGTGTTATTTTCGGGGTAAATGTATACCCGAACTGGGATAGTTCAGGTGATAACAATCCTGTATGCCACACTCTAGCTAATCGGGGGTCACCCTCGCCCAAAGATCTCCCGAATGGCAACGATATCCCTCATTGGAGGAATAAGGTTCCACTCAGGGTACATATATACCCTGATTGGAATTGTATGGGTGATAACAATCTGCTGCGCCTTAAGGGTAAGCCTTTCAATATTATAATAACTCTTATTTAACTTTCATCAATTAACTTCCAAAGATTACACAATATCAGTTCATTGATCATGCATAGATTTACCTCCACACCTACTAAACTTACACTTTACAATATTTACATCAAAGTATTTACACCAATATAGCAATCATTTTGATATTTGTAATATTTTTTTTTTAAATACAAACTGTTCAGCAATATTTTGATGCAAAGGAAAAATGGTCCGACGTCAAGATTTCTCTTTTACTTCAAAATCCTACAAAAAGAGGAGCTCATATTAACAGATATTTAACAGACTGTAGATAAAGTGTATGTGTACATGTCCATAAAATGTGTTAACAATACATCACAATTTGCGTTACCACCAATTTTCCGACAATCCTACGTTCCGACACCCCTTTGTTCCAAAGCCCATATGTTCTGACACCCCTATGTTCCGATATCCCTATGTTTCGACACTCTGCGTTTACGACACACCTATGTTCGAAACCCTTACGTTTCGACACCCCTTTGTTCCAAAGCCCCTATGTTCTGACACCCCTACGTTTCAAAACCCCTATGTTCTGACACCCCTATGTTCCGATATCCCTATGTTTCGACACCCTGCGTTTACGACACACCTATGTTCGACACCCTTACGTTCCGACACCCATGTTTCGACACCCACATGTTCCGACACCCTATACGTGTATTTCTAATTCCAATCCTATTCCCGACCCTCACCCTAACTCTAGAGTGTAGATCACGAAAGGTTACCGGAACTGTCGGAACATAGGTTTGGCTAAACAAAGAGCAGTCACCCTAGTATGACACGAGCAACTGTATGTGACAGTCATTGTTCGTTACTGTACAAGATATACCTGTAACTATAACATAAAAAAAACCCACACACACACCTTCTTTCCCTTAAAACTAATTAGAAAAAAAGAAGAAAAACAAACAAGTCCAATTGAGTGAAGGGGGGGGGGGAGGTGGGGTTGATGGATTATCATGAAGCAATGCGTAAGTGATTTCCTTTTTGATCACCGCCATCCGACTCCCACTTCTGAACTCCTACAAGCCAGGGAACAGACGTCTGGGTTTGTTACATCTTTTGGTAGGCTGGAATGTCTCTTGCAAACTAAAGAAGTAACAGTCGCCTAAACGCACCCCAACCCATTACGTGCTACTTGTGTGAATAAAGGGATAAATGCGGGTCGGGCGTGGGTCAGTGAGCGACGCTAGGTGGCAGCAGACACTGTTGACGTTATTATGAGCATGCGTACATATCTGAGGACAATTAATTTACCAAGTATAAAAAGAAACCAGTTTCACATCAACAACACTATTTGACCCCACATGCTAATACGGTCATAGGTGAGCAATGTCACCCGCCGTATATGCCATGATGGGCAAGGTAGTTGATCTACAGTCAAAGTTAGTATTAAAGAAAATTATTCCCCAACTCATACTAATCTGTCACCAAGTTGCAAGCCTGGATCCGAAAACAGGTCGCCCAAATTTGCAGAAAATGTTCAACATAAATTCCACTCTGTTCACTTCCAACACTTTTACATGTCAATATACAGGTTGTTTTAATTTGACCAGAAACAGTGTATCCATCACCTAAAACACCCAGACACCCCACTGACTATCGCTATGAGTCTTCCAGTGTATAACAAGAGCACCAGCCTTATCAAGTGCTTTAAGTCTACAAGGTTATGCTGTTCTTCATTGATCTAAGGTACATGTATAATACACAACACTAGTGTGAGGTATGATCTTAAGCTAAACCACTCCAATGTGGCATGTGCTAAAGATACCATGTCATACACAACCGACCTACGCCCTTGTACCAACATCCGGGCTATGAGTTTTGACACTGAGTCCGGTATCCATCACACATTGATGTATACAAATGAGCAGAAACACAATTTACCCGACGAAGAAAATAATGCTGTATGGTATTGGGATCAAACATCATCCATTTAAAGCGAGGATGATTTATTTTATTTACCCAGCACTCTCCCCGTCCCACTCATCACTTTCAATAAAAAAATCAAAAAAAAAAAATCAAATTATAATACTGACAACGGTTCCGTATGTAACAGGTGCGTCAAATCCTTGCTCCATGGTCAAACCTAGCACTAATTATCTTGAGAGTTTTTTTGTCTGCGTAGAATGCATTACCGGGCAAAAAAGCAAAAAAGGCAAAGACTCTCGAATCGGACTTTGCTCAGTGACTGGGGATAACGTGATTACAGCCACGATGTAAGTGCTTATTAGAATCATCACAACTATCGTAAGCTGGAGAGTGTTTCGCTCATAACTCCACACCGAAAAAACATTATCAGACGGCGGGAAAAAAAAAGAAGAGGAAAAAAAAGAAAGATCTGGAAAGCAAAAAGGCATGTGATGAATGTTATTGTAGAGAGACAGGGGGTTCCAGTGTTAATAGCAATCAAGCTAATAAGCTTCTTGTTTTGACAGGTAATTGAAGAGGATTTCCAGCGAAGTCACTTTTTTTGTTTGATAACTGTGAAGCGCTGTAAGAGAACATGACTTCATGACTTCATTAAGACTGACGTCATGTCACACCCTCAACGAGCTGATATCACCCAGTGTTCACATACATACACCCCGTGTCTCCCGAATGTCATGTCGTTAATGCATACTGAATGTAGTTATATGAAAGTAGATACCAGACTATTTTGAACCTGTCCAGCCACGATTGGGTTTAATACATTGGTGCGAAGAAACAAAATGGCCAGACCAAGATATGTCTATAGCCCATAAAGTGTGGGTATCTTCTTATTTTTCATATACGCCTGAAGTGATTTTCCCTCCTAAGAGTAACCCACGGATGGAACTTGAAGAATGTGAACATTCCTGATCAATGGCTCATGGCATTCGAGAGCTTGCACCGACCAGAAGCTAGAGGTTTACAGACTCTACACATCACCAAAGATACAAAACTGCAGGTTTGTACACAATGTGGACTATCTCTTTTATCCCTATGGTGACTGTTCGATGTTGTACTGCTTTCAAGAGAAATTAAAGGGTCGAGGAGATTTTGAAAAAAATCCTGAGATCAGAAAAAAATCCTTAGAAATCACATGCCTGGTATCCAATGTTTTTTCCCCCAACAGATCTCAGAAAGCACTGAGTTATACTTTTTTCATTTATTCATTTATTGTATAAAAAAAAAAAAAAAATAAATAAATTATAGACCTGTCTCCCCCATGGTTCCTTGGGTCTTGAATCAGATACTAAAATCAAAGGAAATTACAAAACCATTTGTAATAACTTCATTGCAGTGTTTGACAGTGTCTAACCGTACATGTCATATAATTTGTCAAGCTTTTCATTTTAAAATCCTCGATTAAAAATTGTAATCTTATCAAAAAATAAATTGACGACACCAACCTAGCAAATGATTACATCAATCAAACAATGCACGCACAAAAACCCACACAGTTTCAAGATGATCAGACACAAAAGTTGTTTTTAATTTTGTGGTTGATGAAGACATGGTACTGTGAGTTCAGCCAAACACTTGTAATAAACGACGATGAGGTTGAGTGAGGAAGCAGTGTAAAATGAAGGCCCTTGATTGATCTGTATGCCACGGTAGTCAGTGAACTTCCTGTAGTTCAACACTTTGGGTTCATTCAGACCAGACAAGACCATCTGTCATTATGTAATTACCCCAGAAGTAATTATAAACGCTCCGATTTAGAGTGGCTGTGCATTGTGTAACAGTGGTGAGCAGTAAAAGGTAAACAGCCATTTCAATTTTCCCACATACAATTCCAAAGTTTCATCCAAAATGTTTGCCTCTTTTTGAAAACAGGAATTAACATTCTCACGCGAAGAAACCATTCCAAGAAAGTTCGACCAATATATCAAACTGTTCAACCGCACACTTATAGGCCAAAATTTATAAAGGCTGTTAAGCAGAAAATTCCGCTTAGCAAATTTCTTCACTTAGCAAGAAATGAGCGGGGTACCAGTGGCAACAATGTAAACTTGATGGAATGTTGGTTGGTAACCTGTTTCTGCTGAGCAAGATTTGTCTGTGCTCAGCAAGTTTTTGTGCTTACTGGCTTTATGAAATTGGGCCTTGGCCAAAGAGACACAGACAATAGTGCTTTAGAATTATTTCCTTCGAAGCAAAAGAATAAGCAGGATACCAGTCACAACATGTCAAATAATAATCTTATTCTGGTAAGCATGATTGTTTTGTGCTAAGCTGCTTGTTAAGCTTAAGAAGCGCTGTGAAATTGCGCCCTGGCTGCTCATAGTGAGTGGCTCACCTATGCACGGAACTGTGTTATATTATGTAGATGCTTACACCACACCTTGCAGGCGGGCATATTTTAGTTTATCATTCAAAGCCACAGTGGATGGTGTTGACTGTTTTCTGTGTAGATGCATTTGACACATAATTTACTGCAGGCTGGATAGTATATCTATCAATCAAAAACCAGTGTATGATATTGAATGGTCAGACAGTAGGAGGGTTGACTGTGTACTGTGTAGATGCAGTTATCACATGGTATCATATTGCACTGCACTCGGCCATCTGGTCTAATATTAACAATCTTTATTTTTCGATGTTTCTCAACATTTGGAAAAAAAACTGCTATCTGTCTTGTTTTCACCTGTCGAGGTCAAAGCAATGGATCCAAACTGGGGTAGAAGGCAATGTCGTCTGGTACCTTTGTCTTGGTATGTTTCATAAATTGACTTTGCACGCAGGGCACATGACAGCGATGGTTGAGGCACGAACGAAAAGAGCACAGTCAGTTCACTGCACTTGGCCATCTGGTCTGATATAAAGCAAAACCAAACAGATGCTGATAGCTTTAACATGACATCTGAATCCGATCTTGCTGGGAAAATCTCCAAACTCATATCGCGATTAGACTTTAATCTCCGGCGAGACAAAAATGGACATGCATTCAAGTAAGGAGTGTGGCTAATTATTCACCCTCAATTAATCTATAATTGGAAATCTCCTGAAACCATTAAGTGTGATGTCCTCAGCGACATTTCCCACTCGCCGGGGCAAATGCCTGTGTATATACTCGTAGATAAAGACCCAACTCTCGGTGCAAGTAACAGGGTTTGGCACGGAGTTAAACATGCCAAGCACGTACCCTGTATGCACCGAGATGTATCACGCAAACGGCTAGCTGCTATGGGTCTACGAACTTAAATCATGCACAGTTACACACCCATTGCCATCAGAGTTTAAAGTTACAGTCAGAAAAAAACATTCGGCTGCAAGGATTCCTTGATGAATAAATCATGTGACGCTCCATGCCAAAATAGGCACTTCCTGACAAAACTCAAAACTGGGTTTATTTGCTGATCGAATGCATGAGAAGAATGGCTTTCAGATATCAGTTGACTTAGGCCAACGGGCAAGTGTCTCTACACGTATAGAATAGTTAAGACATCACATCACATTGATATCACAGCTGATGTTTTAATGGCATTTTAGTATTTCCGAGAAGTACCTTATTTAGCATTGGGCGCCACAGACCTCCTTTCTTTTGCGTTACGTCTTATGGGAATTCCGCACTTGAGGAACCTAAAATACTCGAGAATACTGAAGCTGTTCATATGACTGTTCAATTGTGAGGTTCTGCAAATTCTGAATAGCCGAAAGGAACATATTCAACCACAATATAATGTATCCTTGACCTTGACCTTAGAGTGAATAAGAGGTGCGTAAAACCCATCAACTATAAAAGTAAAAATACAAAAACGCATTCTTTGTCAATAGAGCAGCCAAATATATAAATTATATTGCTTTGAATATATAAGACAAAGAGCTTATTTATTTCTTCTCACAAGTAGTCCGGATTGACGACAAAGCCTTTCTTCTTGGTTCCGGTGTGGGTAGTAAGTGTGGAGTCTTTCTCCTCCCCGGGTGGTGAGGAGCAAGCGAGGAGGTCACCGGAGTCTTTGCTCCCCTTGCTGTCCTCACTGTACATGCTGCTAGGGCGAGACGTACTCTTCGGCTCAAAATCCTCCTCATCTGAACTTGCATGATTGACTGTGTACTTGGCTTTCCTGTCGGGGATTGAGGACAAGGTGGTTGATTAATGTGGGTTGATTGGCTGATCGATGGCCTTGCATGGTTGGTGAAGTGCTTGGTGGGCTGAGTCATATATATATAATTATTCCAGACTGATTGATTAGTCATGGGTGATAGTTTGGTTTAGGTTGATTAATTAATTGATGCATGATCACCAATCCAGGTAAGAATTGATCTATCGACAAATTGATTAAGTGGTAATCGAAGTATCTTCGTTGGATGAGTCTTGAATTCACCTTTTGGTCAATTAAAAGTCAGATGGGTAAATTAACAACCAATAAATAGTTCTTATTAGACGCCACACGGTGTGAAGTCGGCCATCTTTACGGACAATTTTATCATTGTTTGAACGCACAACTATGCATGCATACCGAGTGCGGCAGGCGGGAGTTTGTATCAAATTCCTTGCATGATTGGTCAATGAATCACTTGGCTGCAAAGATAATTAGCCCTTCCAACGAAAAATGCACACTATAAAATTCACACATGCGTACAGACACTATTGGTTGGCAAACCCAATAGAAATGTGCACTAAATGGACGCACAGACACGTATGCGTCACGCCAACATGAGGCCCATACTACAAGGCGCAATGTTCCAGCATTTTGCCAACCAATAGTGTTAGTGCGCACGCGCGATGTGCAGTTTAAATATTTCATGGGAGGGTCTATTAGAACGCTTGACGCGCCTGAAAACCAAAACCCAGGTTGCCCGTAAAAATGGCGTCTATCAGGAACTATATATTAATGCCTAAATCTTAATGTTTAGTTTCATTGACAGATGATATCTAGTGATAGTATTAACCAGAACGAACTCCAACACTCAGAATCTCTTCCGAAGATCTTTTAAACAAGAGTTTTACAATCGGTCATGCAAATCAACCTCAGCCGTACTTAGCTTACAGCCAGACATACAAGTCGCTAAAAAAAAAAAAAAAAAACAGCTGAAAGACTCGGGTGTTGGAGCTACCAAAAAGTGGAAAATTTTGATGAGTTAACAACACTTCTAGGGGTAGGGTTAAACTATAACGAGTGATTAAGTACGAGTAGCTTAAAATTCCCGGATGCTGCATTAAAACAAAACAAAAAATATCATCAACGATGAACAAACAGCCGCTGCGCACTGCACACAACTTAAATGGTCACATCAACACGTGCTTTTCTGAAACTTGCCACTTGATTGCTTTACAATGATGGAAACCGCATTCGGGCTGTATAAAACTTAAACACATTCACATTACATACTGTATCTGCAAAACGTAACATGTAAAGGTTTTGTAGGTAAGATTCTAGGGTCTGCATGGGGGCGGGGGTAGTCAATAAGGAATAGGTCTGTGGTGACACATTGAGTCATCTCTCCTTGGAGTATAAGTGGTGCTGAGACGAATGGATACCTAACGTTTTGATCAGTGTGCATCACTCAGCATTGAGAGTCCGTTCTTTGAAAAACCACGCGTGTTCAAAAGGGGTTTATTCCACATGGGATCTCCGCAAAGCTATTTCTCAAGGCTAAATTAACTTGGATACCATAGACCGCAGGAGGTACTATACAAAAACAATTTGTTTCGGGCCCCAACATTGGCCACGATGAAGGGTCATGTTCCCTTCGCATAGGATTTTTTTCCCCTGCCTGACAACAAACTCAAAACCAATATCCATGTCCCAATGCGCATGAGCAGAAATGACCAGCGCGCCAATGATTCTGGGTAAGAAATTCGGCGAGGGCAAACAACATCGGCACCCACCATGCCGTACTGGTTTTGAAGCTTTGCGGAACACAAGAGAAACTTTGCAGAGATTGTACTCGTAAACTGTACGGGCGTCCATCTTGACAACATGACACGGGCCAAGTTTGCACAAGGACTTTTTGTCGACTGGTGGCTGATCTTAACTGGAACTGACTGATATTAACGGGGACCAGGCAATATCGACTCCAAGTCAACAAATGTTCCCTGTGCAATGACTTGGATCTAGTTACTGCAGTCGGTTTCCCAGGATGCACTGCGGTATGACATTTTCAAGATGTCGCTTTTCAAGATGGCTTCTGCTTTCTGTCATTAGTACAACTTATTTTACAATTACGCCAAGTTCAAATCAGGTATGGTGACAACCTCAGAAACATACCACACTTTTACTCCGATTTCTTACCCTCTCAGCAATCCATTCCCCTGGGAGTCTGTAGTTAATGATATCATTAGCAAAAGGGCACAGAACACCAAATGCGAGTCTTGTGCACACCCAATGTTTGATTAAGATCACACCAAGAACGAGCGAAAGGCCCTTAACGCCAACTCTCTCGGTGCTCACCGAAGCAAAACAAACTTCCCGAGTAGACACTGGATGAAGAGATAGAAGCAGTCAAGCGTGCCGAACGATAGAAAACGCAGACTCCCTGAGGAAATCAGACTGCGACATGTGCATTAACAGATTAACCAGCCCCCCCCCCCCAACACCAACATTACACAAACGAAAGAAGACGGACGACTTGGTTGATAGGTCTTTCGTCCAAGACAATTAATTATTCAGTTCACATTCTTTAAAAATAACCATCTAACTATAAAGAAATATGAAGTTTCTGAGAATTCTATAATTAACCCGATTAAATGGACAGTATTGATTTATGTGTTGATTTTCCCCACACCGTTACATTAATACTTGCCCAAGGTAGATACAGTTATGAGGGATCGCCGAGAAGCAAGTTTCAGCAACGTGTTTAAACACTCCATCAATTTACACCATTTGGTATCGCCCTTCAATTTCAAAATGTTATAACCGACCTGGTATGGGGGAGGAGTGCATTAATTGGCTTTTGAAAGACCAAACTCCTGTTCAATTTCTCGTTTTCATTGAACACGCACCCCGCAGCCAGTCTGTGAAAATGTCATCAACATTTGATGGTCGCGTTTCCGTAAAAACAACGAACATCTGTTTGTTTTGCACTTGAATGGTATCAGGCTTAATTTGTGGGGGTCCGTAAAGTGCTATTTTCCTTGACTTTGGCAGTCTTTTAGATGGAAATATTTCTCTTGAGAATTGGTATACCGTCATGAACGTTGTAACCAGTGGGCTTTCATGCTACAATTAGTAAAGTTTTCCTGCTTTTTAAATATTAATTCATGTATTTATCCTATTTATCTACACATTCAACAGCGCAAGCGCCAATAACATGATTGGGTGAGTAGGAAACAAGAAGAAAGGTTCGGTTTTAGATGCGGGAGAAAAAACCCATACATGGAAAACTCAGCACGCAATCTGGTAGGGACTGAAAACAAAAAGAAATACAAGGGGGGGATCTCAGAGTAAATAAGAGGTGCGTAAAACCCATCAACTATAAAAGTAAATTATCATGGGCAGCCCGCATAGTGTAAGGGGATTATCTGCCCAAAACAGGGATAGAGTTCTTCATATGCGATTGAATGTATGTATTGAATCCCATAGGTGCTGTTGCTGCAATCCGTCCTAGATTGACAAATTTCCAGCGAAGCCACCCCCCCCCCCAAAAAAAATGCTTATGATCAAGTTTGTATCCAATGTCCGAAAATAAACCAGAACACGAATAAAGAAATAGACCCAAGATTCTCACTGGCAGATTCTAATCATTTCCAAGTCGGCATTTCATTAAAAAAACAAACAAGAAGAGGAGAAGAACAAAAATGACTTAAAGAACTGTCGGGACGGTATCGCCGTTCTCCTGATAAATATTCAAGACCCGTTTGTCAAGAGTACCACCGACCTGCCACGGAGATGAGAAGGATAATTCCTGTACAACAGTAAAAGAAGAAGAAGAAGAAGAAGAAGAAGAACCCCCAATTGGGTTATATAATTGAACTGGCGCCGTGGAACTCAGACCTGTAGCTGAACCTGGGCACCCTGAGAACCCTAAAAGCCGTTATTAGGGTAATTGCGTCGCCTGTTGTTGTTAACGATGGCAAGACTCGGTGACGAATCGTGTGTTTGGGAATTTTGCAATTCTATGAAACCTCAAAAGAAAGCGGGCCACAAACCTATTGCTGCAGCACTTAGGACATCTTCTTTTAATAAATCTATTCCCACGGCAATAATTTGTCAGGAAGCAATCTGAATCAATTGACAGCAGATGTCGTTTGAGCAGGTTAGTTGCAATTGCGAAGGAAAACATTTTTAGCGATTGTTAAAAGGTGTTTACAAAAAATAATAAAATCACTCCTAGAGCGTGAAATTATTAAATAAATAAATAAATAAATACATAAAGAAATAAAGAAAGAAAGAAACAAATAAATACATAAATAAATAAATAAATACATAAATAAAGAAACAAATAATTAAAGAAACAAATAAATAAATAAATAAATAAATAAATAATAAATAAATAAATAAATAAATAAACAAACAAACACATAAATAAATAAATAAATAATAACAATCAGTTCGGATACACAACTTTATCTACGGGTGTCTTAAAGCGCTTATGTAGATGTTTCGAAGACAGGTTTGCCAAGTTTTCAAATCATTGGACATCAAGGCACCTTGTAAACGGATTTAACATGGTCATGTGGCACAATCTGCAGCCAAGAATGCCAGATAACATAAGGCATACCCCCTTCTGTTAACGATGAGTTTCATTGCACAACACGAAGGACGAACCGATGATGGTTAAGCGTCGTGCTTTAAAAGGATACAAGTGTTACGACCGGGACTCGAACCCACACTCTGCTAAACAGAAACGCCAGAGCTATAGAGACTATGACCGCTCGGCCACGACACGCCACAACGGACAGGATCTGCTGCCCCTCGTCTGCGTCTCGGTGCCCCTTCAAAATCCCCCCTTTAAGAATGTCTCATGTAGGTGCCCTTTCCGAAATGATAATAGCCTCGCCAATTCAAAGATGAAATTCCAGGCTTGTTAAAATATCCATCTCGACCATGCAAAGCCTCAAATCCTCCATTAAAATTTAACACATTTTGTCCCAATGCCTGCTACTGCCAGCAGGTGCAAAAAAATTATTTCAGTCATATCAATCTCCCCACACGGAAACCACGAAACCATGTAATTTGAAATGCTTTTTAAAGTTCTTAGTAGCGTAAAAAAGCTTTCAGCCGAAGTCGCAATATATTCCACAAATTGCTCCAAGATGATGATGCATTGACAGGTAGGTCTTCAGACATGAAGTGTATGAACTGAATCGTTAAACTGAAGGGACGATTTTTATTTTCTCAAGAAGGATGCAGTGTATAAACTAACATGTTTTATACCTTTTGTAAGGAACATAGCATAATCCGCAATTCTTGAAATTCTGTATGTGAACCATCAAGATTCATGTTACATTAAACTCAGTTGGTCGAGCTCCGACAATCCGGAGGTAGCGGGTTCAAGTCCAGTTCAAGTCAAATTTTCATTGGCAGCCTAAAATTATTTTAAAATTTACCCTGTCAGTTGCCTTTGCGGTTAATTACCTGATATTTAACTAGAGATATACAATTTGGACAGCACTAAAAAGTTCTTTAAAAAAAGTTAAGTACAAAAAACCAAAAAAAAAAAAAAACCAAAAGTTTCAGTGCAAGTAACAAATAAAAACAGGTTGGTATTTTGTGCACCTCGTATAGGACTTACTTTGGTTACGGCAATCAAAATAAGGAGCACAAATTCGAGATTCTACTTCCTTGCCATTTAATAGTGTTTCTCTTGGGGAACAAAACTGGAAAAACAACAAAAACCCACCACTTTATAAGTAGCGAGCTTTCAGATTGAATCTCATTCATACTTTTTTGGAGAACTGTCATGTACTCTGAATTTAATATTGATGTTGCACATTAGCGGAGAGTCTGCAATCCCTTGAAACCCCCATTTTGTATGGATGGAAAGTGATCAAACCACGCTGTTCCTTATTGAATTCTACCATTGATTCTTTTTGTCCAGATCCACGATGTACTGATGCAGTCGTAGGTAAAAAAAAAACCAATAACAATTTGCAGACATTTGAACTCATTTGAGAGACTTCCCCTTAACACAATCTAAAACTTGCGGCCAAAAAAAAAACATCAGTGGGCGTCCCCAATTAAATTAGACGACTCCGGAGCTTAAACACGGCAAGCAGCAGGGTATCAGTAACAAACAAGACAATAATGGAACATCTCAAAGGAACCTGGGAAAGGACTTTCCAAGGGGAAAAGACTTGAAGTCTGTCGATTAAAAATAGTTTCATCTCGAGACAACATGAATCAAATTACATCCTAAGTCGCTCTTGCAAATTGGAGATACAATTCTGGAAGAAGAAAAAATAAATAAATCAAAGCATAGGGGCCTATATGGAGATTCACTATTGGGGCGGCACATGGGAATTCAAGTCGCGCTGTGGGAAAAAAAAAAAAAAAAAAAAAAGTAATGACGATAAATCTATTTGGACAATTCTCAAGTTTAAAAAAAGTTGGCGTGTTTTTCGGGTCCCCGCCGAAAAAAACCATCTGGAATTTGAGACACAAACACGGCCAGCTAAAGCTACAATTACACGTTCTCTCTTCCTGAAAATCCAGAATTGGGTGATAATGTTAGAGGTAAGCTATTATCGCCGGATTCTTTTTTAGAGCCGAGAACCAGGTGGGCTTTCGTCACCTGTCGCTGTGCAGTGTTTGAGTTTCCTATACCGGATAGGTTCAGCAGGATGTTACAATTGATCGAGATGCAGACGGAGGAGCTTGTTAAAGTGATGGGTTACCTGAGACGGCAGGCAAGCTGGGGTTGTGTTTATGACTCAATGATAGAGTTTCACGGTAATGTCAATAAAACTTTTTCATAAAAAAATAATAATAATACAATAAAAAACAAAACAAAAAAAAACCCATAACAGAAATTGAAAAAGGGCGAGTGCAAAAACGAAAAAAGAAGAAGTTGTAAAGCAAAGTGTTGTTGGTTTTCATAAACAATCAAATGACTGAACAAGGAATTTAAACAACAAGTTAATTTGATTAGTAGTTCTCGAAATTGGAGCTTCCAACACCACTGATAAGAAAACATATATCATTTTAAATGTTTTGTCATTACTTTTTTTTTTTTTTTTTTGCTTTGTTTAGATGATCTTCCCATAAAGGGAACTCGACAAAGCTCCAACAAGGGGACATAAATGCCAAGCTGGCAGCAGCCAATCTCTCTCATATAAACAGTGGTTTAAAGTTTATGACTATGAGCTGCACAATCAATTAATTGTGATTCACTAACTAGACGACAATACTTATTCTATTGTAAAATCAACGGTTAGCTTGGCCGGATTCGAACCCACAACCTTGTGATAGCAAGTCCTGCAGTCTAACCACCTGACCACGGTCACATCCAATTGGTTGTTTATTTTTTTACTTCGTTTTTAAACTAACAGATGTTTACAAACTTCTCCAGGAGATACAGTTTAAATCGTTGCGGTAACCGCTTCTACGATTCAAACTGCGCCTAGATAGTTATACACTGTATCGGGGCAAGCTTTGCGCTCCAGTGTCAGGACATCTGCTCTAGAATTGCAAAGGTCGTGGGTTCAAATCCCACCCAATAATTTGTACAGCGCTTTAACATACATCGGTGTACGCGTAAAAACACAAATACAATGGAAATAACAAAGCGATTTCGTGGTCCACGATATCGCTTCGTGGATTTGTTTTTCTTCGGTAATACAAACTGAGGAAAGAGGGAAACGGTGACAGGTTTTTTCTTCTTCTGATTGCTATTGATTGGAAACTGTCTGCTTGTTTCAATTTCCCGTCTTTCGTTGATTCGGTTTCATCGGGGAAATTTCTGAGTGTTCCCCACCCTTTCAAAAGTTCCCCTATTCCCGTACTCAGCAAACATTGCAACGGCTGCGTGAATGCATGTATTACACACAAACTCGTTCTGTTACCTTCACCGGAGATGTCAGAGTAAATAGAATTTTAATATCTGCCCATTGTATGCTTTGTGATGTTACTGTTCATAGTTATAGCGTTTCATCGCCCAATATTCTGGTGTTTTGTTAATTTGGGTATTTTGTTATTGTTCGAAGTAAATTAATCTGAAGTCGTTTACGCATGAAACATCAACAATGAGCACGAGTGGATACAGGTCCCCAATGGAAACCAGTTTCAGGGTAAAAAGGGTAATAACACAAATAAATGAATACCTTTTGTTTTTGTTTTTTTGTGCGCAAATCTGACAATTGTTTGAAACTCATTCAATGTCCCTGTTGACATGGGGGTATCAAATTATTACAATAACTCCGCCAGTTTTCTATCTTCAATTTCCAGGGCTTTGACTTCAAATGATCCCATTTTTTCCCCCCTCAGAGATTTTGTTCTACTCCTTTTCAATCAATACACTGTGAAAACAAATTCAAAACAAACTGTGACTGTTTATTTTGCTTTAATCCTAAAACTCTTATCGCTGTTATGACAAGATTTCATGTTACATGTATCATCGCTATCGCTACGCCACCATCACTCTTGGTGCAATATCCGTTTTTCCACGTACGGGACTACCGAGTTTCAGGTTGATGAATTCCTCTGCAAAAACAAAATACGAAGCTATGATACGTCATTGGATTTTTTTGCAAGTTAGTCCTCAACACCTTTCGAAAACCGTGCCACACACAAGCTACCTGTGAAAATCACATAACGGTGTTGTCAAGAGAGCGCAAGCAATTGGTTGATGTTTTCGGGTCTCATAATTTAAACAGAGCACTGCCTTCAAGTCCCTACCTGTTGGGAGAAATAATGAGCGCTTTGAGACACCCCGTCGGCTGTGATAAAGTGCCGTTTAAGAATAGATTGATGCGTGCTTATGCTGAGTGGGAAAATCAAATTAGGAAACTGAGGGCTTGGGGAACAGTTTTATCACACAGGGCAAGATAGGCCTACTTTCCAGAGCAATTCTTAGTATCATGTTAAAAGAAGAAGAAGAGGAAGAAAAAGAAAAAGAAGAAGAAGAAAAAGAAAAAAAAACGTTCAAAGCGAAAACAACTCTAAAGCAAGTTATTACTTCATCGGGGATATGTGATGTTGTTTTTATCTCCACACTCTAAAACTTCCGGGTCAGAATGAACCCAGTGTATACACAGATGAGTGTTAAGCAATGCACATCAGTCCTTCCCGAGTCCTTTGAGATGGGGGGGGGGGGCGCATCAAGTACTCGGGTGGGATTCGAGTCCACGCCCCCGCCGTTTCTAGAGTAGATATCTAAACAACTAGAGCACTGAGAGTGGCCGGTGACTTGAGGACGATCCGAATCGTGCAATTAGCAGTGGGTATCACAGCATCTTAATAGATGCTATAATTGTATCGTGGACGAAGCATAACTATTATTACAGAGTCAAAGTAATAAACAAAACGCTGTCCACGGCCACTCATACTATACATTAAAGATGCCAGATCCGGTTTTTAGCCGAATTGACCCCAGAATTAAATTTTAATTATGAATGTCTACTGTTTATATATTCAAGAAAGTTATGAGTCTATTCGTTCATTTTGATGGTACGGCACGCACCAATGACAAAGTGGTAGTAAATTAAAAACCCAAAATGTATTATTTGTCGTGATCTCGGAACACATTAACGTCAATCCTGTACGTACAAACAATGTTGCATGATGTTCTTTGTGCATTGTCCGTTGCATAGGAATGCTGTGGCTGTGAGAACATTTGGTTTGTTTGTTTTTTTTGGGGGGCCATGCTTTTCTTTTTTGAAACAGCATCATCTGTCACAAATCGTTCACAGAAAAAAATTAGAAATAAAAATCGGGTAAATCGGGCAATGGAAAATAAAGTAGTAGGTCTGTCTATACAATGTAACAAATTATTTCGTATTTAGTACAGAACCGGTGCCTTTCCAGTTGCCAATTTAAAGATTACAGTTGCAGTCGAAATGCCCTTCGTTTTCACAATAAGCTACGCGCTAAATTAGAGTGAATCATGTGTGGAAAATGGCCTTAAAAAAAAAAAAAAAAAAAAAAAAAAAAAAAAAAAAAAAAAACAGAATAAGAAAAAGAAAAAAAAGTAAGATAATCAAGGTGAGTATAGGGCCTACAAATAGGCCTACAAATAATGAAAAATCCATGACAAAAAAGAAGGGACAAAAAAGTTTCTGTTTCCTTGGAGACATTAAAGAGTGTTTGAATCGCCTTCCAGACAGTCCTTCAGAACCATTCGTGTTCAAGAAGGTTACTTCAGAAATTCTTTTTCACCAATGAAGGATTAATTGCAGACTTCAATCGCTGATTTTTTCCTTTTATCACATTACATACTACAGGTAGTCCCCCCCCCCCCCCCCCCCCCCCTTCACACATTCGAAGTCGTCTTCCAGCACCATGGATGAATGGCACACACAGTAATCATCCCCGGGCATCAGAATTACAAACAGGGACAATGACAAAATGACAACGGCAAGATGTGGTTTGAGTCGACAGTTCTGGGTAAATTGGCGAGTCTGGGGATCTAAAAGAAGACAACAAAACACACACAAACACATCGTAGAGTGGTCTGCGTGTATGGCAGTCTGTTCAAGGACTCGAACGGCAGTTGGGGTATGGGGGTTGTTTCTTCGATGATACCAGAATGGAATTTGGCACACAGTCAGAGTACGTCATTAAAAAGATTTTTGGTTTATCAAAAGGCACTTTACCACCACATCTCTCAGACGGACTCCAACCTTATATTTCCTACCGCGAGTCTATGAGATCGAATAACAAACAACTCTTCAGGAAACCCCTGGCTAAAAACATCATGGGGTGAAAGATTGTTTAACATTCCTCTCTACTGATGTGTCGCTGCGCCAAGAGCATCTCAAAGATGGATACCGGCGCATTATAAATGCCCATTATTATTATTATTATTTATTATTATTATAGGGCCATCGTAGATTTGTCCCTTGAAAAATACATAGTGTAACAAGCAATGGCTGCCATATTGAAAATTGCTTGTTATTTATTCCACAATAGTTTTTTTCAAAGGTCAAACCTGCGATGGCCGTAGAGCCAACAAGCTTTCTCGTGACATACTCTGACCGAATGACAAATTCCATTCCCGTATCATTGCAGGCACAATTCTCCCAAATAGTCCCCATCTGCCCTATGAGAGTCCCAGCATACTGCAAAACTAGCTTTGACAACCCTATTTCCGTTTCCACCAACCGCCGCGATAACCGTATAGTTAAAACACACGTACAACATTTGGTAAGTTGTCAAAGACAATGAAATACAAAGCCTGTGAAAAATTCAAGCAAACCAGTCGACGGAGTTACGCGAAATTAGGGATAGCTCCTTACTATTTTGTTGTCGATGTTTTAGAACATCAAGATTAGGTCTTGCGAGATCAAAACTAATTGTTTTAAATTTCTCAAAAACTAAAGCACTTCTAGCAAAAATAATAATACAAATAAATAAATAAATTAGGGACATTTTCGACCATGACCATCTTTTAACCATGTAAGTTACGTGCAAGTCTGTAAAACTTCAATCCTTTTTTCAATTTTACCAATGATAGTGCAAACCTTTTAAGACCAACCTCTTCATAGATTTTGTTCCAATATTTATTACCTCAACACAGTATACCAACTTTAACATTTCTTGACCTCAACAGAATCTCCTAGTCATTGCCAACAAAATGACACTGCATAGAGATTTTAAAACAGGGGTTAATGGCCAAGTGATAGACTGGCTAGACCCAGTGGTCCAGCGGGTATTTCCAGTCCTCAATATTCTCGTTAATTCAGCGAATCCTTGCAAATCCTTTTACGAATGGGATTCCATTCTGATCACACTTAAACTTTAACGATACCAATAAATATTAATTGCCTTTGAGAGGTCAGACACCGTCCCACTTCTCTCCCTCAATTTATTGTGTTCCACCAGAAGACAATCTGAGAAAGCTGATCGATGGTTCAGTTCAACCCCCCCCCCCCCACAGCTTCATGACAGAGACTTCTTTAAATGATATCACAGGAAACATTAGTGTTACCTTTATTTTATTTAAAAGTAGTAATTTGTCTATCAAACTTTTATTTTTTTTTTCTGGTGGGATTTCAGCAAACTGGCTGAATCTAATTAAGACGCATTATTTCTTTCAATGATTGGCACTAAAACATAAATATCACTGCCGAAAAGAATTTCTCACTTAGGAATACTATTCTTGAAACTAGAATAAAAAAGGAAAGGAAACAAGGAAGTAGAAATTCCTTAATTTTTTTTGGCAACCAAAAAACCTTTATCAGCCATACAATTTATTTATTTATTCTTATTTTTTAATTTTTTTTAATTTTATTTATTTATTTATTTATTTACTTTTTGGGGGGGGGGGTAATTATTAGCATAATTAAACAAATTAAAGAAAAACGATGAATGCTCCCAGAAACTATTCATATACGACAGGTTAAGAAACGAGGCCTTACTCTTACAACGAGAATAGGTCTGTTAGAAACATTTTGTATCTCCCCTTAGAAAAAAAAATCAATTTCTCTCAAAAATAGAGAAATTTTTGGGGGCAGTGTATCAAGTGAGGTTCCAGATCAGATATCATTCGATTGGTTATTTTATTTCATACTTGACTTGTTTTATTTAAACATAGATACATATATGCATATATATTTAAAATTGTTATCCAACTTAAACAATTTGCGTCTTTTTGTTTGGCTATTTGTTGTTGTTGTCGAGTTTAAAAAATATATTTATTGTTATTGTGTCTATTTGCTCCTTTTAACTGACGTTTTTATTCTACATAATGTTTTTTGTCTTGCTGTTTTTGTTATTCGCAGGACCACAATGTTTATGAAAGGGTGACCCTAATAAAAGATAAGAATCAATAAATTCAACTGAACCATCTAACCATAATCTCAATGACAAAGTGACGCCACTTAACTATTAAGAAACTGACAGCAAAGATGACAGAGCCGATGGAACTCGCGCATTTATTTGAAAGAGCGGCGAGCTTCAAATCCAAAGGTCACGCAGTTATCAGCCGTCTGCTTATTTGTCTTCTTAGAATCACTGACAATGAACGTCACCATCCGTCACACTGCGCTTAACGAAGACGTAATTATGCTCTCAGTTGATATACTTGCGATTTCGCTCCATTACACACAAACGAACGATCCGTTTTCCACGTCATGAAAGCGTTACTTTAGTCGGAGAACTCGTCCCAATCAGAATGGATTGGAGGAAAGCGCTACCGACCCAATGAGTTTCCCCCATACTTACAGCTTTGGATGGATGGATTTGCACATATTGTTTGTCTTTGAGGCTTTAGCCGTGGTCAACTGTCAAATAATTGCCCGCCCCGGTGAGAATCAACCCGGTCTCCGGGTCCCGTAGGGCTTGACCCATTTCTGGGTCAGTATGATAAAGCGCTTTGTCAAAGCGCTTTACAACATTATTATCCCTGTTCATCACTTAGGCTATTCCTCAAACTTTCTCTACTCCTCGTGGGAGCATACAACCCCCAAGCTGCTTAAATTAGCGCTAACATAACATAACACTGTCTCAGCCCTACCATTGTATACACCTGGGATAAGGGAAGCAATTATGGTTCAGTGCCTTGCTCAGAAACACCAAGTGTCATGAATCAAAACCCTCGCTCCGATGATACAGCCATCAGAACTTGAATCCGATGGACCAGATCCACTCGGTCCCTTCTTGGTGCAATACAGAACAAGCAGGTGGATGGTGCTGACGTCAGGGCTTTGAAAATTTCAGAGCATTGCAAAAAGCATTTTCTACTTTTTGATGCTTAACCCTCTTTAATACCTTAATCTGGCAATGAACGGCATTTTCGCACAGCTCCCCGTTTTAATTTAGAGGATTGCAATAGGTATTAAACGAAAAAAAAAGAAAGAAGGAAAGATTCGAAGCTTTACCCCGTTAAGACCCTACACTGCCTACTATAAATGAGCGGCATTTTCTCACTGCTGCTGGTCATTTAGTGTTCATTTAGAACCTATGCAAGTGTATAGACTACGGGTTGCGGTTGGTGATACACAAGCATTCTATCAATCACTGCAACACCCAAATTGAACGCGTCATTTTACGATTAGTCAGCACCCAGTATTACAAATATCACCAAATTGGCTGCCTCTTGCGCATCATTTCACAAAACACGCTGCAACAACTGAGAGTAGAAAAAAAAACTAATTCCGTGTTACAAATAATGTGCAGGCTGCGTAATTAACCCAGTGGTTATGTGGTAAACGAAACAATGGTGTGTTCGTTGGATGAAGAATTTACATCAGTGTCCAGAGACATGATGGACGAGGGAACATTTAAACAGGGGAAGTCGCCTCGGATGGTTGAGTCTCTCTCTCTCTTTCTCTCTCTTATAAATGGATGCTCCGGTATCTGGGTTCTTAAATTAAAGTCTAAAATCTTTAATTAGGTGGTCGTGGTTGAGCGGTATTGAGCATCGAACTCAAGATCTTACGATGGCTGAGTCATCAGAGTGTGGGGTTCGTACCTGGTCCCGGCGGTTGTGCTCTCGGGCAAGACACTTATTGCTTCTTAACACCCGGGAAATAAATGGGTACCTCCGAGGGTATGGAGCTGTGAGTGTGAACCTGTACAATGCGCGCCTGTTTTTTTTTGGCTGCCGGTGCTGCATACTCCAAAGGAGTTGATATGGTTGCAGATTATGCTTGAGGCCCTAATCAACAGGCGCAATGGTACCGTAGTGTGATGAGCGCTTTAACACAGTGCAAACAATGTTAACTGTTTTGCAATTTATTGTTGTACTTTCATGTAACAATGCATGCACATAGGGTTCTTTGCGCACCTGCTTGGGATGGATGTGCATCACTTAACTATATTTTTGAAGAAACTTGGGTTTTTTTTTGCAAAAGCTTAATCGTAAGAGAAGCTTGAGGTTAGGTGAACACAGTGTATTCAGATGTGATAATTTGCCTATAGGAGGATAGAGTAACATTGTTTGTGATACTCTTAGTTTTTACGTTTATCCAGTTATTTCCCCGAGTCCACCAGCGGGGAACAAACTTCCACAGGCATACTCTAGCAAGATAACTATATCGAAGTTTGTGTATACGTGTTTATTGTTTATCTACCTTTCTCTCTTTGCAACATGTTTTGAATAAACAACAACGTCTACTTTTCTCGTTTATGAAATATTAATTAAACAGTATTCTCCTATCTAAAGAAATTCGCCATTCCAAAGCAGTTTACAGTTTTTATTACCACATTAAAAACCTACAGGGAGGGACCAGTTTGGTTCGTTGTCAGAACAATAACATGCTGACGAGACTTTTCCATAGGTAAATTTATTTATTTTAATTTAACATGTTAAGTGCGTTGCTTACACGTCCAGGTATTGCCTGGGTTAAGTTAAGCTGATTTGTTTGCTTAATTAATTAAGTTATGTAATTTGGTTTCAACTATCCTTGATAACTGACATACTGATTTTGTACACAAAGGTCGCTGGTAGAGTTTGTTCTTCCCCCTTCCATCACATCGCCAACACCTGTTGATTGACACCCCCTTTATGACCTGTGGTATGGTCCAGCTTAGGATATCATGGCATACCAGCTGACCAGCGTGTAACGATGTGGTAAAGACACTGGAAATATACAAATGTCAGCATGTGCCAACGATGGCCCTCAATGCAGGGTTAAGGAACCATTTTTGAAGTGCTCTAATCTGTCCATATGTTAGATTCAGATTTGGATGCTGGGAGTCGTTTATCATTTTGCCATGTGGAGAAAGTGAAGAGGTGTTGAATAAAACTTACGGGGGTGCTTCTCACCCTTTCCGCGCGCCAATACCCTGCCACTGTGCTCAAATGTGTGTCTAGTTGTTTTGTTACGTTGTTGTTTTGTTGTTGTTGTTATTTTTCGTTAAAGCAACAGTTTGTATATTTTAAACAGAGCAAAAATCCCTGGCCAAATGAGTGGAACTATAGACAATCAAAAGGTAAACACTCCTATATAACCCCCGCCCCCTGTTGTTACCAGGAGAGCAGACCGCACAATGGGAGCCGACATTGACAGGGTCGGGGGCCAGCGAGTTTTGGCCATTACTCGAGAAAGAGACAGATAGTTGGGTCGTCTGCTGAAAACCAGCCTATGACATCAGGCGACTCTTAGTCTGATAGTATCATCTCTCCTCCACCAAGAATAGCTCTCTGTCAATCCGTGATGTCTAGACGACTGAACTCAGAGAAAGGTAAAAAAAAAGGGGGGGAGAGGGAACTTTACTTGCTGCATGCCTCTGAGACAGGGAGAAAACAGGCAATCAAAGCTTGGTTGGAATAGAAATGGGGGAGCGATTGGGTAACTTGAGATGTACATCCTGTAATAATATTTGCGAAGTGACATTCGAATCAGGAGAAGAAGAAGAAAAAAAGACAATTGAGAGAAACACAAATTTTCACAGATGGGAACTTGAGTAGGATGTTCGAGGCGGAAACAAGGGCATCGAAAAAAAAAAGAACAGAAAAGAAGAGGTACAAGTTTACTGTCTGAGCAAACAGTGCGTATCCTCTGTTTGCTTAGATCATCCAAGTTGCTAATGGTTTTGCATGTCAAATAAAAGCATTGCGGAAGTCCGGAAGACACCGATAATCCCCTCCCGCGCTAACGCTGTACACTAGATGGGCAGTGAAGAGAAAACAGAGGTGGGGGGGGTGCTGTTTTGTGAGTTGAGATTAAATCATAATGACTTCAGAGATGTGCTGAACATAAATAAATAATTAGAGAACGACTGAATAATGATATGAAAAAAGGTATTTTCAATGAAGCAATTCAGGTCGTTAGGACGTTGACTCATTCAGACATATCTCAAATATTGATGAATTCCTGCGCTCGTGAATATATTCGCAGAATGAGATTTAAAAAAATCCCCAGTGCAAGAGAATTATGCATTAGGCTATGTATTGGATTTTGTAATCCTCCCTTTGGTCTAATTACTAGCTCTTCACAAAGGAAATAAATATTCAATGAAATTGTATTTCACTTTTAGATCTTCTAAATGTATGCATTTAAAAAAATAGTAATAATAACAACTATTAGGTTTTTTCCCCCCACTTTATCCAGATGTCTCATGAAGTGTACTGTTTTTTTTACAGACAGGTATTCATTGTTTGTATTTATTTGTCGGTAGTTATGAGACTGATTTGTGTAGCACCTTATAATGGTTTACGAGGTGCTGCGGTGCAATTCAGCATCATATCACAGTGGAAGTGCCGTTGTGTTTCCTGCAGGAAGAAGCACTGTATGGGTTGAGCCTATCTCGACGACCTGGGTGGGTTTCACAAAGAGTTAAGACTAGTCTTATCTCAAGTTCGGACGAGTTACTCATCCTAACTTAGGACTAGCCTTAAGTTTTTTTAATAACTTCCTAGGACTAGTTCTAAGTTAGGACTATCTTTGTGAAATCGACCCCTGGACCTGAACCTGGACCTAGGGCCGGACACCAGAGCTTGAGCCCAGTGCCCTTGACCGCTCGACCACGACACTCCAGGATGAGATTCGTTGGGAAAAAAAACCCCACATTCAGTACAAAAATTATCAAACAGATGTAATAAAAAGAAAGAAACAAATACTTCAAGAAGTGAAACAATTATCAACACATGACTGCCTCCGTGTGTGTTACATGTTTCTAATTTGTTGGGGCGGATAATGGGGGAAAATCCTCATACAATCAGCTCCTTATAAAGTACCTAAATGCTTTATAACAAGTGCACCGGGAGGAGAAAAAAAGGTCAAAATTGAGTTGAAACTTCAGTCGCTGAGTGATGGCGACGGATGACATGGATTGATATCGATTGATCCTGCCCACACATTCATTAACACATAAAGTGCAAACGAACTCCTTGACACGTTTGAGTAGCACAAACGACACTCGATACTTGATGCTGAAGCTAGCTAGTTAAGAGTTTTCCTCTTTTCTGGTTAACAGGGACACGCTATACTTCTCACTTCGTCGTTGGATGAGACAGTAATCCTTCCGGGGTTTGATTTCATATACACAAGGAATTCTGATGAAATTTTTGCTCAATAGACCTCGCCGTATTTAAGAAAGGAAAAAAAAAAAAAAAAACCGGAGATAGAAAATTAAGGTAACCTGTGAAGCGTGGAAACTCAACTATTAAAAATGCTCCATACTACATGCAAAAAAGCAAAGTTTTATTGCACTGCTTTTTCAGGGTGTATCAGGGATTATTCCAACAATTTAAAACCATAGCGAAGCTGCCAAGCTATATGTGGTGAAAAAAACAACAACATGCATTTATGTTTAGTCTCTTTTTACAGATTTGTTTGATGCCAATCTTGATTACAAGGAAGTAAGCACACAAATAATCTTTAATAATGTACAGTTTTGTAAAAAAAACAAACACACACACATTTTGACTGCCTCCAGTTTACGGGCTAGCTCAGTGGTCTAGTGGTAAAACATCTCCTCTAGAATGGCAATGGTCGTGGGTTTGAATCCCGCCCACAAAATATGCCCGTGAATTTGATTTCCCCCCAGGCAGGACAAATACAAGACTCGTGAAAGTACCGAGTAATGCAGTGTTTGACACACATCGGTTTGTGTGTAAAAACGCAAATAAAAAAAAAATTCCACGATGCAAATATAACATCAATCAAAACAAATTCAGATTATGTGAAGTTTTTGCATACCTCTAGTTTGTGTATCATGGATATTTAACCTAATGCAAAAAAAGCAAAGCCATGAAATTGGGCACTGCGACTCTTAACACTAGAGCAAATTGTGGCTAAGGCTAGACCATAAACCTCTATTCTACAACACAAACCCTAGAAGCCAATCAGCCATTCAGCCTCAGCCAGAGCCACGTAGTCATTCAAGCTCATCTCCTCTGCACACCCATCACAACAGTCCAACAAACTGTGGGAAAACATCATCAGCGAACAAAAAACCCAGGAGAGTTGCCTTGCTGGATATATCGACAGAATGCACACAAAGCAAAAAACAAGATCCCAATGGGAAGATGAGTTGAAAATAAATTTGACAAAAGACGCTCAGCGTCTGAAAACGTCCACGGCAAAACAAACGTAACAACAACACACAAGAACATCAGGAGAACTAATTGACAACATGGAGGAAATAAAAGCTGCCATTTTCAAAATACTTGCACCTAGGGAATTAAATACGCCGTAAGATTGAGAGAAACTTATGAAAAAATGTTTTGAAATGTTTGAAACGAAGTATGTTTTTTGCGCAAATTTCCCAGGGATTTGGCTGATCGACACAACTGAGAAACCAACAATGGTTATTTGCAAACATTGCCTTCTATAGATCTTTTTCATTTCTAGGTAGTAAACATTATCAAGAGAGATACATTTTGAAAGGTGGGGGGAAACAACATGAGCTTAAAAACCCAAGAGTAATCTACTTTTTCCAGCATTCGCTGGAGAAGTAAATGTCAAATGCGAGCAAAACAGACATTTCAAAGGGTAAAGAAGCTACATTGTAGGTCTGATTTTGGGCCAACTTGATCCAGAAATGTTGATTTATATTTAAAATAGCTATTTTCTCGCGCGAAAAAAAGAGAGAAGAAGATAAAGTTTGAAATAAATTGGTTAATTATCAAATTATTCACAGGATTTTTCAAGGTGAGCTGTGAAACCCCAAATAAAACCAACATTAAAAAACAAACAAGACAAGTTCTCGTTCATCGGTGGACTGGAGCAACTCCTAATAAGACCGGCGAGGTAAACGCAACTTTATTGAGACAGGGATGTGAAGTTGTGAAGTGTGTGTGTCCCACACCAATCAGGTAAGTATGCCCGTCTCACCCTCACCACTCATCCCGTGTTCAATAAAGAATGGCCCCTCATCACGTCTTGAGGACTGCAGGGGGAGATGCATTCCACTAACCTCCGGCAATCCCTGGTGTGACACCTCTACGAGGCACTATATGCATCCCCCACACATGATGAGGAGCGGGGGGGGGGGGGTAAAGATCAGCGTGGCTATGCTTGAGGCGCTCCCTGTCTACCGCCTTAAGGGGAGGTAGAGGTCTTCATTAATGCTGCCTCCCTCTCTAAGGAGCTTTTTTTTTTTCTCCCGAGGTTGGATTGACGAATTCCAACAGCCACTTCAAATCTAACGCTACCATAAAATGTACTTTGCAGATCCTACCTCGAACAGATGGCTCAATTGCGTTTTTTCCCCCTTCTTTTACAAGTCATTTTCCCCCCTCCATCAATATATCAAGAACACTGTTGTGTTTCTTTATACAACTCCGCACTAGGCTTTATAACTTCCGGCTGTGAAGTCCTCGCTTTGAATCCTTCCTCCATGGTGAGATTACGGTTTGTGAGGGATTAACAATGCATCTTGGATTAGCGTCTTCCATTGCACGTCATTTCCGCATAACTCCGTCCTACGCGTGTTTCTTAGGCAGCATTAAAGTTACCAACAAGCAATTAAAAGAACAAAGTACTTTATATGCACGTTTATGCATTGACGTCATCAGGGCGCCATCTTGGAGGGAAAACAACGATGAACATCTGAGTACGCGATGTGCATAGAACAGACCAATAAGCACTCTTCTTTCGAGGGCGCCCTACTTAAATGACGTAATGTGCATAAGGTCTACTGAAGGGAACACATGTTCTTCAAATATCCCTTCTCCCAATTTCCAAAACTCCCAGCAATTTCATATACAATGTATACCTACTTCAAGTTTAACAGAAAACAATTAATTTTCAGACCAATCCCCACCAAAGAAGTGTTCACGCCCTAACATGACGGTGCATTCAGATTTACCTTAAGATGAATTCTAAATAGCTGCCGAACTTTTGCTCTAACTAGAGCAAAAGTGAAGCTCTAAGTTGAATATCACCTCACTCAACAGACCTCTTGCACACGCCACCATCGCCGATGTCAAAGTGGGTAGCGCAGGGTGTGACCGCGCCGTGAACAACTATCGGTCAATGATGCGTCCACCATTGACCAAGTTGCTGTTTGAAACACGTGACGACATTCACACTTGGGTCCACATCTGAACTCCGGGTTCTGACTATCGTCAACTCGATATGGCATCACGACTTGCTTATAATAGCAAATAAAATATACATTCATACATATATCTCACTCATCTCATCACCTTATGCATCATATTAAATAACACTTACAAACACAGTTTTTTTGTTCTCAAAATGAAAATAGCACAACTTTCAAATAGATTCAAGAAGTATCTGGGCTAGACAGAAGAAATCAAATCAATGATTCGGCTGAAGAGTCATTGAGTCATCGGTGAGTAATAGAACCTTGGTGCAGACAGTCTACATGTCAATGCTGGAAGATAACTAAAATAAGTCACTACAAATAACGAACCAACTAATCACTTAGTTCACAAGTCTACTTCTCAATCTTCTTGACAGTAAGAGCTATAATGATAGGTCTATGACTCAATAGTTAATAGAAGACAAAAACAAGCAAACTCTCAGTCAAAACTCAAATGAACAAAATGTTATCCAAGAACTGCAAAATGTTGCTCGAAGGGATTCAAGTTACACAGACGACCATTACAGTAAGGTAGAGGTATTTCTGCAACATTTACTAAAGGGAAGGAAAGCTCTCCATATCAACAACAAAAAGAAAAGACACGCGCAGTTAACAATTCATTTCAAGTCAGCACCGAGTGCATGCAAAACTTTCACCAAACTGTCTAATTTTCTGATAAGGAAAACATCAACATCGGAGTTAGGTTGTAGAGGTGGATGCATTAGAGGAATGTAGGAATGGAGACATTGCGCATCGGTCGTCATTAGATTACCCGAAATGCAATTGTTTTTTGTGCGCTGATCTCTGCGTG
Source organism: Pisaster brevispinus (assembly GCA_023634235.1). Taxonomy (NCBI): domain Eukaryota; kingdom Metazoa; phylum Echinodermata; class Asteroidea; order Forcipulatida; family Asteriidae; genus Pisaster; species Pisaster brevispinus. The sequence continues at coordinate 22,715,097 of JAMKCF010000003.1, read as the reverse complement.
CACACAGTTGAGCCGCGTGTCAACAGTGCACGGTCAGAGAAGCAGGACTGAGCCGCACTGTGCAAGTGGGAAGTGAGGTTCAATTTTGCGTAATACTGAGTAAAGTTGGGCAGTACAAATTTAGGGTTGTCGCGTCATGGTAATTGCTTAGCGGCCCTTGAAATGTTTCGAGAATGAAAGTTAACCTTCCCGTGGATAAAGTGCTTCGCCCTAACACACGATTGAACTATAGGGGCGGGGAGACATTCTCTGAAGGGTATTACAAGATGTCCTATAAAGAGATACGATAATGAAGTTTCTGATCAAAACCGCGTCAATTTCACAGGTCTGCTTAATTTGAGAAGAGTTCCCAAAGCACGAAGCATCTTTGCTTACCAGATTAAAAGGTCACCAGCCAAGGTAACATGTGCAGTGCCCTGTTGTTGACTGGCTCCCTGCTTATAGTCTCCTATAGCAGAAACCCGTCGCGCAATGAGGTGATCGCGCAAAAAGGTCACATCTCATGGTCGCAATCATGGGACGCGGTGCACAATGTCTCGAGAGAGAGAGAGGGAAACGGGCAGTGCAGATTTGAGGAAAAGAGAGTAAACTGGGGAAGTTACGGCCATAGGAGTTTGTGTTTTCAAACTTGTGTCTAGGGTGTGGATTAGTCAAACTCACCGTGTCAGATCCATCAAAACCAATACGGCTCACTTTTCCCTTCACGAAAAATAATGACAAAGTTCAAATACACACGGTTGATAAATGTCACTATACACTTTTAACCTCTCCAGATGAACAAGTGTGCAGGGGGTAATATATCAAACAGAGAGGGGTCCGGGTGGGTTCAGATCTCCCTTTTTACAGAGTGGTGTTCATCTTTTCAAAATATCTTTGGATGCTTATTACAATACATTTTTATTTATTTATTTAATTTCTTTTAAATGTTTTTTTTTTCCTTTTTCACAAGGAAGATCTCAGCTCAATGTAAAATTAATTTGGTGAACTGTGATCAAGAAGAAAACAATTAATCACAATTCATGAAAAGGTCCAAGCTTCGTGAATACTCCATTCACGGACACTGAAATGTAATGCATGCACTTAGTCAACCCCAATATCCCCCAATAAATATATAAATAAATAAATACAAATACAAATGAAACAATGAATAAAAAGGTCGATTTCTGTCAGAAATCGAATAATCATCCGTCTCCTCTGAAAGAGTTTACTCGAGTGCCCTTTTCTCTCTCGAATAAAAAGGTAAAGGTTTGAGAGCGCGCGTCTTAACACTTGACGAATTCCAAGGGTGTGCCGTTCACGTCTTAATTAAACATACATTTGAAGGTCAGCATTCTCTGAGGTCCCTTGATAACTAAATCTCAAGCATCTAGCTGCTCCCTGTCACCAAGGTGCTCTGAGCTTCGTCGCTCAAAGTGCTGTACCTCCTCAAATGGGGCCATTTTATATACGGTGGGGGTCTTGAGCATACTTAATGAGTTTAAAGGGGAAACAAAACGCACACGAGCAAATATAAACATTCAAAAAATAAAATAAAATAAAATAAAAATAAAAACAACGATAATTTTTTACTTTGCTTTATAAAAAAAAAAAAAAAAAAAAAAAAAACACACAAACACAAAACGAAGTTGGTATTTAAATCGAAAAGATGTTGTTCAGAAACAACTTGTTTTGGATACCATTAAAAAGTTTCAAATGTGTACAGTTTTGGTAACGCTTTCGTTAATGGTTGTGTTCATTTTCCTTTGATCTTATAGCCTTACATGTTTGTGAGACAGAAAAATTGTGAAATTCCTATTAATATGAATTTGTATATGTAAGATGATTTGATTCAGCTTGTTTCAAAAGACCACAACATCTATGTACTTGTTATGTATGCATAGCAGAGCTTGTTTCATGTTTGAAGGAAACTAAAATCTGATTAAAGCAAAGAGCGGTTTTCTGACTTTTTCTAATAGAATCAACTACTCAGCGAAAACAGAAGTGTTCTGCAGTGCCTACTAGCTTGTACCAAAACCATTTTCTAAATTCTATGACTAGACCTTTAACAAAAGCAGCCATGTTGGTTTTGTTCAATACTATTACGGCCCATTTCCAAACCACGTTTTCGGCTTGGGCTTATGATTTAGGCTCCGGTGGTCTGTTTGAAGACACGTACCACAAGAGCACATTTTTTTTCTCAAAATGACTGAACGCGCCTCAGCCACAATTGATACCAAAACCGTGGTCTGGAAAAAAGGGCCTTGGTGTAACCAAAAACCAATGGCTATAGACTGTGCAAGTCACGCGCGTGTCGGACCCGTTAAAGCGTGTGAGTTTGTTTCCTTCACATGATAAAACAATGCACGTGGAACCAAAGTGGCCCCAACAATTTTTCAAATACGCGCGCGACTTGCACGGTATTTAGCACCAGAGTCGGTCAGATCCTTTTTCCTGTCATAGGGAACCAGACAAACATGGCCACCAGTGAAGAAAAAGGACTTTCATTTTGTCTCCTCTACGCTTGTGCCGCTTCCTCACACATTTCTACACCTAGGGTGCGAAATTCAATAAGCTAACATACATTTTCTGCAATTTTTTTTTCCGCTTCGCCTTTTTGGGAGTTGAAGGATTTTTTGAGTGCTGATCGCTGAAGCTCGACCTTAAAGAACTTGATAAACAGTAAAGAAAAGGAGCTGTCAGAGCATTTGATCCTGGACATCACTTGACATCTGTGAAACCTGGGAATTCCAAGGAAACTTGGGAAAATCATGGAAAACCTGAGACATCCCACATAACCTAGGAAATCCTGGAATTGATTTGAAATCCCAGGAAATTTGTAAAATCCCCAGAAACGTGGAAAATCCTTAAAAAAACCTTGAAAATCCTGCGATAATCCTGGAAAACTTCTTGAAAACCCTGGAAAACCTGGAGAAAACCAGGAAATCAAGGGAAATCCTAAGACATCTGGGAGTATACAAGACACCTTTGCACGGTACCATAATACAACTTTTGAGCTTGCATTTCATATTCAGGTACAAGCAAATAGTTAGCACACACAAAAATCTCATTGACTCTAGCACCGACCATCGACAATTCATTCTCAGGATACATTAACATCCGGGTTTTGATCTCTTTTGTCAACCCCTTTTACACGAAGGGCGACTGTTGTAGATCTTGTAACTTTGAGGACAGACATTCTGAAGTTGTTATTCTGAACTTTGGATCGGAAAGATTGGATTACCTTGTGCCTGACTCGTCGGATGCCGATGATAACACCCGGCGTCGACCCAAACGAGGTGTGGAGTCCACGCTGCTAGTGCTGCCACGGTAACTACGGGACGAGTACCGACGACTGTAGCGCGGATCGTAACTAGGTACGTCATCCTCGCTATCCGAATCACTGAAATCAAATCAAATCACAAATAGCAATTGATGAACAGGTGGTTTTTTGTTTCTCTTTCAAGAGTGCATTGATTATTGATCCACGCATCCTGCCTAGCAAAGTACTAACGTGCACATACATGTAAGAACACTGATGGGTATTATTGTATGCTAAAGCTTTGAGTGTCGCATACAGATCGGCAAGTTGGACATGGGGGCTAGTTTGGAATCACATTGTGATTGCTCATGGGGCTTAATAAATCTCTTCATTTGCCTCAATTTGAGACTTGGGGAGCTTGCCATACATAATTTTTGTTTTAATACTGAACAATTTTAATGCAGCGAATGTTGCCTGGCCCCAACCATATTGCTCTATGCCCCAAAACTGTTGCTCCTTCGGTAGTCCATGCTGTACACCAGATATTCTCTAGAACCCAAGCTCTACAACTCCCAACAACCCCCCCCCCCGCTCCAGCCACCACCTCAAAACTAATGCCACCATTCTGCAGAATATGATGCAAATTTATTAAAATTAAGTTCTATACACATAGAAGCGAATGATCACAGTCCTATGCGTGTACATAGATTACTACTGCATGTACCATCGTCATTCTGCAGTACACACTGCAGATCAGATATTCCCTTGAAACAAAGCTCAGTACAGACCCCCTCCTGGCATCTCTGTGGGTGTGTCTTGGATTAAATGGACCCCGTACAAGTACATAAATAGACAACTACCTTCGTAAATATCACTGCCAGCATCATTCTGCAGAACATGCAGCAGACCATAATTTCTGGAAAGCTCTATACCCCCTCCTTCACAACCCTATGAGTGCGCCAAGGACTAGAATGACCACATACGTAAGAAGACAATTACCTTCCTAGCTCACCTCACTCTTATTACCACCATCAATCTGCAGAACAGTCGCATCCCTACTGGTGTGCCATGGATAAGTTAACATTTACCTTCCTAGATCACTATCGCTTTCAGCATCATTCTGCAGTAGTGCATGCTGCAGACCAGATATTCTCTTGAAAACAAAGCTCTTTACTAACCACCCTTAACATCTCTATGGGTGCGTCACTGACTAGAATGACTGCATGGTACATGAGTAAACACTTACCTTCCTAGATCACTATCACTGTCATCATCATTCTGTAGTGCATGCTGCAGATCAGATATTCTCTTGAAAGCCAATTTCAGATCAGACTGCAGCTTTTCATTGCTCTCCTCCAAACCTTCAATGGTGGACTCCTAAAGATACAACAAATAAGAGTTAAATGTAAGGTCAAACACAAATCAAACAACAACAAACGTTAGATTTGGCAACGGTCGTGGGTTCAAATCCCACCCAAGTAATATGCCTGTGGATTTTTTTTCACAGGACTGGGAAAAAACCCCTGAATATACATTGCCTAACATACACAAAAACACACAAAGGCCATTCTTTATCCCCTAAGAAAATGTAACATCTACATGAAGAAAAAAAACCAACAAAAACAACAGCAACAGCAGCAGCAGCAGCAGCAGCAGCAACAGTAACAGCAAACTCAACAGCAACAGCGACAACACCATAAAAAAACCCAACACAAACTGCAGCAGCAGCAACAACAACAACAACAATATCAACAACAGCAGCAGCAGCAACAACACCAGACACAAAGAAACCCAATGTGTTAGGTCGATTCCAGTTTGAACTTAGCATTATTTGTTTATTCGCAGCAAATGTGTTTATCTTTAGAAGCTTTGTAAATTCAGCCACAGATGTCCGCTGCATGGGGATCTGTTTGTATTAAATTCAGACCGAATGCTACATATTTCTGTCGGTGGCAAAATACTGGGGTATCTGCTGACGGTGATGGGAACTTCAGCACCCTGCAATCAACACTTCATGGTTATACAGTATTTTATCATATGGTCCAACTGCTTTTGTGCAACGTTTTGAAAAGTAATTGTTCCAATTTTTAAATCAATAACTGATTGTACACTAAACAAAACATTTAGACCGGTCTCTCATCACCAGACCAGCTTGGTTTCCTAATAGCAAGAAGACTGACCTAGTCTCGTCCAAGATGCCTCTGGATATTTCCCACTTCCCTCTGCGGAGCCAGAGTAAATTGTGCCTTAAAGTTAGTCAGTACTGGGCAACAAAACCCCAAAACAGAACCGAAAAACACATACGTACAAAAAAATGAAAAAATAAATAAATACAAATTAATCATGTTTGTATTGTCTTCCTGAAAACATTTTGAAAACGGTGTTTCACTAAAAAAGTAACAGAAAGAAAGAAAGAAAGAAAGAAAAAAAAATAGTTTAAACTAGTTTTAAAAAGTCCAGGGCCCAGTTTGAAACGTAGGTCGTTATATACCATAAATATCAAAACTTCTCACACTGAAGGGCCTACCAACACAAAGTACCATCACCAAAAGTTGACACCTTGAATTAAAACACCATCCCTTTATTTGCCAGATTTTGGGGAGCTATTTTATCCAAAATTTTCAGCCCGAGATAACATCAGTTTTTGAGATTGAAACGTCCCATAGTTTTCTACAAGAAAAACACTCCGTACAATTTAAGAATTGCCCGGGTGTGTGACTTTCCCTCCGTACAACCGGATTTCAAATAACAAATCCTTTTGATTCAAGCTACTCTTCACAGGAACCGTCATCTCGATTGACGGGCAGCCGTCATACATGAAATCGCAAAAATGTGAAATGTGCTGTAACGAAAGACTGCAGGCGGTGTTCTGGGGAGAGGGGAGGCACCGCAGTAAAGCAGACAGAGAGAGAGAGAGAAAGACAGAGAGAGGGGGGAGAGATGACTGCGATGAATTATTCAAAACTCCTGGGAGTCTGTCTCCGAACGTTACGCATCATCGCAGCCTTATTGCATCCTCGAGAAGAATGAAAGAAAGAGTGGACTTCACTTGAAGACAACTATACGTCTTATTTAACTTATCAAGTACAGAGCTGGGAAATTGGAGTACATATATATATAGAACGTTAGGTCATCTGTTTTACATTGTAAAGTCTTTTTACCCTTTGAGAATACGAGTGTCTGTGTTTTTTTTTAAATCGCTATACGGCTCAAACATACCTAGTTTTAGTCGGGAAGAATCAAACCAAACCACCCTGGGATTCAAATCAACACACCCGTGCCCCGATGGACCACTGTGCGTGCCCGGTGATGAATACGGCTCAATTAAATTTCCCAGTAGCAGCTGGCATCGCATACAATTAGAAATGATGTAGTTATTGTATCGGGGATACAAAAATATTCTTTTGTTGTTTACCCTGTATACACAGATGTTTGGAAGACTAGTCCTGCCGGAAAGAAATCCCAAGCTTACCAGGGTGAGATTCGAACCCATGGCCTCCGCATTCTATAACAGCTTATGTCTTAACCGCTGTTAATACATGTCTAAATTTTGAAACATAAAATTACACAAGCATGTTTCTTTAAGGTTGGAGGGAGTCTATTAACATAAGAGACATTGAAAGTTGCCAACGCCGGGGCTTCACTGAGACCTTTTTGATTGGATGTTCATCAAATTGTGCATCCATTTGCGGATGCTTTTAGGTGTTTTTTGGGGCACAAGTCTAGTGCGACTGCTACGGAACTAAACTACAATTTCATAACTGAAAATGAATCTAAGCAATATCATGTAATTCTAAGTACTTTAAGTACCATTTTTCATTTTTCTTTTGAACGTGCCCATTAGAAATGCTCTATTCGTCTATTAGGTTAAACGAATGGTTACCAGACGTGGGCCCAACTTTGATTAGAACTGCTCAACAGAAAACAACGCTTAATGGATTTGTCTGCCCAGCAAAAACTTGCCGGGGGCCAGTCACAAAACAGTGTATATAACACGATGCTTTGGCATGGTGACCTTTTTCTTCTAATTAGCATTTCTCTTTGCTCAGCAAGCTTGTATGAGACTGCCACCAAGTCCTAGGTGTTTACTGGGGCTCACTGAAATTGACCTTAAACAAATTCATGATCTATCCATACAAGATTTAATAAACATACCAAATTCAATACACGTCCCGCTGTGCTGAAATTATACAATCCCCTCAGACGACCATCCCCCTGGTGAACTTCTTCATGAACTTGACTGAAGCCTTAACTCTATTTTGGCAGCAGTTATCTCCATTGATGGTATTACTAGTCCCTTACTCGACACAGCAACGATTCCCAGCTGACAGCTCAATGCTGACGCTCTAACTAGCCAAAGGTAATCTATGCAGACCTTTAAATTAACCATCCCCCCCAAAAAAAAACAACACCACCACCAACAACAGCAGCAGCAGCAGCAGCAGCAGCAGCAGCAGCAGCAGCAGCAGCAGCAGCAGCAGCAGCAGCAGCAGCAGCAGCAACAACAACAACAACAGCAACAACAACAACAGCCCACCAAAAAACAAACAAACACCACAACAACTAGAAAACCAAAAGTTATCACCAGCCACGGTCGTCTGTAGAAACTGTGAAACCTTCAAAGATTCCTAAAAGAAGTTGTACAACATTCAACCTCAGCTTCCTTTAGTGTTAATTTCTCCGGAAGAGATCGTGAATAAAGAGCCAATGAAATAGCTCGTCCTAATGACGTCATTACACTGCAGCGTCCTTCCATGGTGGTTAACAACAAAAGTTGCAACAAGGTTTCCCAATTGGCCAAGCCTTGGCACTGACTGAGCCTTCACAGCGAGTGCTTGATTAATTAATGTTTGACCCCTAATGGTAAAGAGGTCAGAACATTGATGGGTCTGTGTGCCTTACACTAATAATAGCTGACAACTTTTTAAAGCTGATTTTCATATTTATAGCACGTGCACAACATTGGAGCGGTTGGAGAAAAAAAAATACGTTCACAGATTAGCTCATAGAGTAAAATGATGGTCATGAAGATGGCCTTGAAAATTGCTCGCCTGAAGTCTTGAAAAATGAGTAAAACAATTATAGTTTTGATCTCAGGGGATGAACTCCTGTTTAAAAACAGTTTGAAAACTATTTTCTTGTGACTCAATATTCTTCCAGTAAATGAATATGTTCACCAATGTTCATCTTACTTGAACTTCTGTTCCATAAACTCAATCGGCTATTCCTAAGTTTCTCAACAATTTTTTTTGCAAAGCCCAGGCATGTCACTTTCTACAAACGTCACTGCCGTTTGTTATTTCAAATGCCACGTATATTTACGCCGAGTTCACAATGTATCCCCCCACATCAGGGAGACCCACAGTATTTATCACCGGGAAAATCAATTAATCAGAAGTGAAATTTAATCTGCAGCGATCTTTTGATGGTGCTATTTGTCCAATCCCTCATTTCCCACGACTCGTCCGCGCTGGCACAGACAACCCGACAACACGTTCTCGGCAGCACACTCTCCCCGGTGGATCGCAAACTCACTTGTTGTTCTTGCTTCATTACCCCCAGGTCTGCCCAATACTCTCTCTCGCATATCACATTCTCCCCGAGACTTTGTGAACATTTCTCCCGCGTTCTGTCTACAGGGGGTTTAAGATACACGGAATCCAGCCCCTACCCTCCCCAGCCAGGGGAGCAGTGAACAGCCTCCCATGGTACGACATCTACCGGTACATGCAGCTATTTTCCCCTGTAGGCACTGGGTTAGTTGATCCGTTATTAAATTCCCTTTCCCTTTATTAGATTCGCCGGACATCTTTTCCCAGATTCCAACCGACTCCAAATAAAAGTCTCGTCTTCAGATTAGATCAATTTTGATACTGACGTGTGTGGCGATCTTGAAATCCACCCGAGTGTATCGATCGACATCTTCTAATGTCACGCAACAACACAAAGAAAACGCGATACCAAAGTCTCCCACGGACGCTATATAATCACATTTTCAACAGTTTCTGTGTTGCTTCTTTGTCAAAGCATTCAATTATGATGGCTGACTTTCCTTCAGTAATTGAATAAGTTTCATCTCATGCAAACTTGCAGCTGTTTTCGAATTTGCTACAATTTGTTCACTAATTCAAATACAATACAAAAAAATAAAAAATAAATCCCTGATAGCCTAAAGGTGTGTGAAGTGAAGAAACCGTTTCTTGAATTTCAGAAATTAAATATATTACTTATTGACGATATGTCTAGGTTTGTTATGTTTATTGGAAATAAAAGATAATCAAGCTGTAAAAAAAATTGTTTTATACAAAGACCAACTGTGCTGAGGAAAATACTATAATGAATTTTATCATACTCCAATTTTTATAATGTCATTTTTTTTTATAACGTCCAAAGTCATGTTGTCATGTTTATACACAAATACATATAAGCACGCCGTTCACCTGAATAATGTGAAACTATAATTTTAACAAGTTCGGGTTAGGAAGATTCGAGATTAGATTGAACGCACTCTTAAAAAAAAAAATTGCGACTGAAGTGTTTAAGGTTCATTTCTTAAAAATCTTGAGGAAATAGAAGAATGTTAGCTTTCAAGCACCAGATATCTCCCACATGATAGTCGTGTAGCGCAGTATTCCTAATAGACACGATACTGCACACAGGCAATTGGTGCCCCTTGAAATGTCCCAGTAGAAATGTAAATTTCACTCTTAGATGTGTCTTTATTTGAAAAAAAAAATAAAATAATAATAATGCCGTGCCCTTACAAGACAGATGTAACAGGCCTGCCCGACCTTTTCATTTCTCATATTTTTCCCGATCCGTGCCCGACCCGGGATCCTCAGCTCGTTCCTTGGCCCCGATCGCCAATCTCGACACCGGAGTAGCTAGAGGTAGACTAATTACATTTATTTTTCCCTGACACCTTTGCGAACATCACTTGTTTGCCTTGTCAATTTCCTTGAAGGAAAAAAAAAAAAAAAAAATACAAAAAATCCCCACCCGTGGTTTTATTAGAAAGTGTTGAGATGATATTGTTGTTGATCCGTGGTAATTGTGATTGTTTGTCCGAGGTTTGCAGGCTTCGCATTACAAACGATCGCGGCTCTAAATATAGCCGCTAATGACTAAACGTCCATGGCTGGCGAATATAATAATATAGGTGTTTATTAGGGGTCCATCAACTACACGTTCTATTAATTCCTCGTGAGGATATTGCTCGCTTTAGTGTGGACAAGATCAAGTTACCGAGAAACTCAATAGCCACGAAAGAGGTCGCTCTGAGCTCTGAGGTAAACTGACACATTATCATCTGGTTTAGGGTTTTTAATTAGTATTTTCGTCATTCCTTTTTATTTTTAGGTAAGGAACCAAGCTTCACTCAACCGCAGGAATTTTACACTCAGCAACGGTTTCAAACAGTATTAAAACAGACTCTCTATGCTTATACATGAAGGGCAACGGTCAGATTGGAAGTACAACTACCAATCTTGGATTAACGAACTAATCACAGGTTATTTTCATCTGATCTTTTCTCCAAATCCAGGTGATTTCAATAATTATTTCCCCCCAAGAAACATTTCGTTACACCATTCCTTTAATGGAGTGATATTGGAAAATCCAAGTGTCGATTGGAAACACATCAAAGGGCAACATGGCGAAAAGCCTGTCTGACTCGACTGTAGCACAACTTCCATCGAAACCATTAGAAAGAGAGAAAGAGAGAAAGCGAAGGGGGGGGGGGGAAGTGTAAGATGAAACTGAATATTTTCCTTCATTTCAAAATTCTCCACAAATCAAGCCGCTTCAAATTACAATCTAAGCCTCTCAAGTTTGAGGAGTTCTGACAAACACAGGATCTCGAAAGTCGACTACGTAAATTTGTCCGGCAGGGCGTGAGCGGCCATCCTTTTGTTCGGCGCTTGACGGCGTTCCCTATTTCCTAAGATTAATGACGGGAACCGGAGTCAGATTTTGAGAGGAGGTGATATATTTTTTCTTCTCTCCCGCGAACCACCTGTGCGCACTGGCAGCACGCTCAAGCAGGTGGCCGTGTCAGATATTAAAGATAATCACACGCAACCCCGTAGTAGTGCAGACAGAGCAGTCCGACTGACTTCAATCTCGAGACTTCTTCTGTCATTGTATCACCTCATTCGGTCATCCGAGCCCATTCTCCGGGCTTCGTTCATTCCACAACCCCCCAGTCTGTTTTATTTAGGATCAAACTTGTCCATCTACAGGAGGCTGCAGGGCCGTAAATCAAAGACAAAGTGGGCTTCAATCCCCTCTTTGCTCTGTCGGAGTATGTTGATCTATTATAGTGTCTCTAGTCGCCCTCTCGTTAAGTGCGAAATATAAAAATATGACGACCTTGCCTTGTCTGAACGGACTAATGATAAATGCATTTAGCCCTAATGGATACGGCCAAAAGTGTGAAAGGTGTCGAACATACTATAATACAAAAACCACACAGCACGTGCTTGATGTACAGAGTGTGAAACAGCTACAGTGATTTCCATTAATGTCATAATACACAATTCAAGGGCCCTGACACAAATGAAAGCCATGATTATTGCATTTCTTGTACTTGCATTTCTTGCATGATTATCTCTGTACTATCTGTAGAGTGTAATTCTGTCGTAGGCTAGTCATTCTGTGTTCATTCTTCATTCTATTTCATTCTAACTTTTCTGGGTGTTGTTGTTGTTGTTGTTGTTGTTGTTGTTGTTGTTGTTGTTGTTGTTGTTGTTGTTGTTGTTGTTGTTGTTGTTGTTGTTGTTGTTGTTGTTGTGTTGTTGTTGTTGTTGTTTTTTTTTTTTTTTTTTTTTTGGGGGGGGCTTTTTTTCATACAACTATTTTTAACCAATCAATACATTGCTTGTATTAGTTATACTAATGTCAGTAGATATGCATATCTACACAGGCCTGAAATTTCCTATTTGAGACGGCAAGACCGTCTTCATTTTGTAAAGAGAACTTCCGTTGCTCAATCATGAAGTCTGTGGACAACTTCTGAAGGGCCACCGAGGACAAGACCAAGGCAACAGGAGGTCATGGCCTCTGTGGCCTCCGTACAAGTCTAACCCTTATCTACAGAAAAAGCAGTGATTTTTTTCGCCTGGCCTTGGAATAACATTGTCTTGACTTTGGCAGTAAGTATTCTTCAAACAGATATTTCCCCTGGATGTCTGGGTTTTTGTTTTAGTTTTTTTTTTATGCAAGTCGCCAGACACACAAGACCTGCAGGCCACTTCAAGGTGTGGGCTACAATCAACTATTTTTTTCCAGGGGCCGTTGCCACCTACTCCTGGGGCTGAAACAGGGTTACCCCCCTTACAGTACATACGGATGTAGGCATGGCTATCATCCATCACAAGCCTGGCTGGTAGAGCAGAAAGCACTACCTCCCCAACTTTACGAAGCAATCATGGTTAAGTGTGTTGCAGGGACATGAACTTTAAAAATCAGTGACCTGTCTGATTGGAACTATTAATACCCCCTCCTGGATAATTAGTAACACTGTTTTTCTTTTTCTTCTTCGCCATCTCAGTCCTTTAAGGTCTAGGTCTTTGATATCAAATTTCAAATTCTAAACTAAGACGCTCACGGTCTGTGTAACGTAAACGTACAATGACAACTTCACATGCGCCTGATCGAGCATGCTCGATATATTTTGATCAAATTATTGGATCACCAAATTACTTTATGTCTCTGCCCTGGTTTTCATTCCTTCCACGTCTTCGGTCACTTCTCTCAGCGTCATCTCATCCCAAAACATTCATCCGAGCACATCTTTGAACTGATGACAGGGGAGCTACACACGGACAACAGTACTCCAAACTGAGCCTATGATTGACTGCAATTGCTTTATCATAGGTTGTTCTGTTTTAATCCCCCCCCCGGAAAAAGGGGGAGCGGCTTATCAGTACTTAACCTACCTTCTCAAAATCTTTTTATTAAAACATAATAACAAACTAAGTGGAATTAAGTAGTTGTTGATGGAAACAAAAAGTCAAATCAACTTGGATTGCGGTGAAATGATATTTTCAATTTTTCAAAAAAAAAAAAAAAAAAAAAAAAAAATCGACCACATATAACTTTAGGGTTGCAGAATGAAAATCAAGACAATCCATGAGAAAAGTGCAAGGGCTTGAGTATGTCGAGAGTACGTGTGACAAACGCATTCTTCGACTGACTCTTACACATCAGCTAATACGGCTCAACATTCAATGTTCCTGCATCACTTCCACCCGACGCTCTAAGTGAAAATATCACGCGCCGAACACACAGCGACAACAGGAACATGTACACATGTCTGTGAGGCTACTTATATAAAGGCCCCGTTTTTATTGGGGGGGGGGGGGGGGGGGTCGTAACGTCTTCAGAATAGCCGACGAACCTTTCTGAAGATCAGAGGTGGTATATTTCAAAGCTACGGCCATAGATTGGTTTGTGTCATCCTGACGCTGATTTATAAGCAACATTTTAAAGAGAGATTACATGTGAAAGTTTCAGCTGAATACAGTGTCTTCTTGCTAAGAAAAAACAACAACAACAGCAGCAAGAAACTGTCACGGTATTTTCACAAGAACGTCGAATCCAACCACGTTTGGCGAGAAGACAGCGAGTAGCAACCATATCTCTGGCCGCAGCATTCGCGAATAGACAGCAACCCTCAGAAATAAATTCTACCTCAAAATAGCTTAGAGTATCACTATAGTATCAACACTCAACAGCTGCAGTGCTTCTCACCGAGCAAGTTTTTATGAATTTACCTGGTAAGTCTGCTGCCACCTAGTGTCCCAAAAGTCCCCCATTACTGAAAACTTTTTTTTTTCAGAGTTTGAGCTTTGGTACCGTAGCGCAGAACGTGTTAAACAATCCTGTTGTACACTCTCTTTAAAAACACCTCAAGTACTGTCTGCCTACATGTACGTGCATGTGTATTCAAACAAATGCAAATTTGCAGGGTGCAATATGAAAAAAAAAAAAATAATAATAAAAATAAACAGAATTAATAAACCCAAACCAGGGGCGGGGGGTATATACAAATAATAAAGCAGAAAAGTATTATTTTGTTGGGGGCCCAATGCGTGTACTGTTAGAATCTATATGGCTTCTGTCTGTGCATACTGAGTTAACTCTAAATGTTGATTTGAATACGGGAACAAATGTTTATATAGTGCCTGTGCGCCTGAAAGAAAGTAAGCAAATGCACACTGCACGTACATGCACTCAAATTGAAAGAAAATACGCGCGTTTTCACTATTAGTTATCGTCTACACTGTAAATCCACGCCATTTGACAGTGTTTTGACAGAAGGAGAGAGAACTGCCCAAACTCCTCCTATATCTATTTGTACAACTCGCTGTCCTAATGCCGGAGACGTAGAAGTGTGGGGAAAATGATGCTTGCTACTGTTTTTAAAGTAAATACGGATAAACCGGACACTGGTGAATGATGCATAGACGGACTTAATGCTTTCCTCAATGGTAATAGTATACAAGTCAATTCAGTTCAATATTGATATATTGATTTCATAAAAAACAAAGCTTCCCAGAAATAGAAAATTGTCAGATATCAAGCACAACACATACACAGTGAAGCGTGTCTAATACACTTCCACTGCTTGTCCTGTCCTACAATCCGACAGCTGAGACACAATATAAACAAAGCTCCCAGCGACTTCAACCATTATTACCCCCCCCCCCCCACACACACCACACTAGGCCTACCCCAATAAAAAATATATATCAAAATATAAAGGAAATAAAAGAGAGAAACGGACTGGTTACGTGGAGCTTAACAGTCTCAATTAGTGCCTTGATAACCCGTTTTGACAGCTGTGCCGTGGGTGATGATCGAACCGAAGAGGACTGCGTTGAGAGTGGACGACTTCACTCACGGCACCAGACTAAAACCTACACAGAATCAATAGTAGTCAGTTGTGCTTTATCACTGCTATCCCCACGGGTAAGAAGGTTGGATGTTTGTTTTATCCAGGGCTGAAGTATAACATCGCCGTTGTCACAAAAGGGTAGTTCATGGAGGTGCATCGTGGGATTCCAGCTTGCCTCAAGTCACTTTTTACGGACGTTTTCGATTGAGTGTGACCCCAAAAACCTTAAAGTGTTACTAGAGCGATTTGTGCTGCGCTTCCCTTCTATAATAAAACTGTAGAATGATACTTCATTATGTCACATAAAAAAACCCCAAAGAGTTGGCTCTTTTGTTCATGCAAAAAAAATACTTTTATAGACCCATTTTTTTGCACTCGCCACTCCGAATCGCGAAAAGACCCCCCACGTAGAGTCCCTGTGCACACAGCTTCCGCAAACAACTGCGTGACGTCACAGAGTGGTATAGGTCTTGTGTTGTCATACACAACAGCGTGAAGGAAGCCATTACTTTCCCTTCGCTTAGGCTTGTTTCACGAATTCTCCTGCATATTTCACCATGGCTGAAAGATCACAGTGTAACAGAGGATGTCATCGGTGACAGCAGTAGCGATGAGTATTTATTCTGGTAGCAATTTCAGTTTGCCTGACCCCGCTGCCGACGAAGTCATAAGGAGTCCGTGGTCAGAGTGGTGCAGAACCGTACATCCACCGTACAGGTTCGAGCCCATTGCCCCGGTAGGCCAAGGCGGCGAAGATGACGACGAAGAGGAATCCGATTAGGACAACGATCGTCTTTTAAACACAGACTGGTGAGTAGAGGGGACTTCTAATACATTCCTAGTTTTTATTTAGTGAAGGTGGTTGAAATTTTGACTTGATTTCATTTGAAAAGCCACAAAAAATGCCTCAAAAATGAAAAAAATACCCAACAAAATAGCTTGTAAAAACAACCGCCTGCTTTTCAGACGGGTGCCCTGCCTCAACCATGTAAACTACGCGGTTGTTGTGGCAGGGCACCCGTCGATACATGCGAGATATGGATCGTGATGGATGGTTTCTCAGCTCATATTGACTAACAAAATCGTCAATTTGGAGTACAAAACATGATCGTGAGTACAATTAAATGACTGATGTTGCATCTTAGACATATCAAGAAGCCAGTACGTTATTTGTTAAAGCTTCTGGGTCTAGTTCTACACTAACTATTGGGTTTGTAAAATCCTTCGCCTTGCCCGGTGATTTTTGCCGATTGACTACCTTCATGCCACTGCCAGTACACACATGGATCACCACACACGTGTGAATTGTACAGGCATAGTTTACGTAGTGAATGATAGTCATAATATAAGTGCTTAGTACTAGTAGTAGTATGTTTTACACTAGTACATCCTACATGTACTGTTCAGAGAGAACATGTTCATGATGATACAGTTTAATTGATAGTTATGGATGTATATTTTCACCACTCCTACTAAAAAAGTACTAGTTAGTACTAATCATGCTAATTGAATAATTTTAATTAAAAAAAGAAAAAAAAAGAAAATAGATGCAGAAAACTGTTTTGCTTTGAGTTTTTTTATATTTTTTTATTTGTACTTATGGGTAAATTAACTATCAAGCTCCATTCAAAAATCAAACATTGTTTTGACGGCATTAGTAATGTAAGCTAGGTTGGTATAATTTTCGACCCCTGAATGTGCAAAATAACTTGTTTATCCCGAATTACCCTTAACCTTACACAGTAATCCTATCCAGTGTGGTATTTAATTTTAGTGCACCCCTTTTTACCATCAAAGTTTAAAAGTAATTTGGGATAAATGTTTTGACGCAATGCATGGGTGAAATCCTAAAATAGTTACTTACTACATGTACATGGTCTAATCATTGAAAGATGTGAAATATTGGGATCAAGTCCCCCCCCCCCCCCCCCCCCCCCTCCACACACACACACACACACATACGCAAACTTGTTGGGTAGTATTGTTCAATTAATCAATTGTTAAATGTAGTGTACCCTTTAAGTTGGCATGTGTTGGGGCACACACCCCACCCTTATGGATCCGGTTTGTGGGGTCCTGCTATTGCTGTTCTATTATTTTCTTTTTCTAAATAATTCCTCTGTTGGGTCCAAGTTAAATGAAGAATACCTCGTGGGGTCCATCGTTCCATTGTTTTCCCACAAGGACCCATGCATAAGCCTACACTTGTATAGGCTTACAAATAACAAGAAAAAGACAAAAGGAAACCTACCCCCTCCCCCCAAAAAACATAATAAAATAACAAAAAAATATTTATATATAAATATTAAAAGTTAATGAATAAAGTAATCCTAGTTTTAGTAAAATTAAAACTTGTTTTTGCGAGGTTTATTTGTAAATGAATTTCACAAAAAGTATTTGCACACATCACAATGTTAAGGTTTTTTCTCTCCTCTCCTCCCCCTTATTATATCCAGGTGTACTTGTTGACATTGCATCATGCAACCTGATATTTCAAATTGTATTTGCTGTGAAGAGGTTGATGCAATTCGCACAAAAATGACAGATTTGAGGATCAACCTGGATGCTCAGGACCAGTGTATCAGCCAGCATGAATGGTTCGAAGCCTGCTGTTTGCATCCTGCAGTTCTGCAGACTGCACATTTACAGTACCAAGCTCAATATGGGGTGTACAGGGAACAGTTGACAAGTAAGTAGTGTTTTAAGACAAAAGTGATTGTATGTTTAAAACTCTTAACTGTTTAATAATATTACCAGTATTGTACATTGAAAAAGTTCAACAAAAGACATTGTGTTTTGTCTCCATATACACCATGTTGTTTGTAAATAAACATGTACACTGTACAACTTTAAATAGAACATAGAATCAGATCATAAAAAATCATTAAAAAATTACATAACTCTACAGAAAGTTACAACTGACTCCTTTCATTTTTATAGTATTGTTTGTATGGTCAACAAGATTACATGTATTAAGATAGATTGATTGATTCCGCAAAATAAATGGCTATACTGTATTACAGTATGAACTAGTATAGTAAATTCACAAGTTTACTTACTTGGTACTTATACTTTTCTGTTTATTAAATTCGTATTAATCTCCAGGAAATATCGACATGTGGCTTACCGTCAAGTTCCACTCCCATGTTGTGCGGTGAATCAAATCCATACCCGACCCGAACCCAGATGGAAAATACAAATGCTTCAGCTATCCCGAACTGGATCAACTTTATTTTTGTGTATGCACATTTCATGTACATTGTACTTCTTTCAAAATTATTTTTGCTGTTTAATATTACTTTAGACATGGACATGCAACTTTGATAAAAATAAATAAAAACTGCCGAGGTAATATATTTGCATATAAACAGTGTTTTCTGATTTGTGTGACACTAAGGAAAGACATGCATCCCTGTATTGATGACCAAATTTGTCAGAGTTCACTGTACAGTACAAAAGCTGACAATTAAGGGATATAACATTACAATGACAATGAAATGACAAAGTAATAGTGTGTAAAGAAAATATGAGAAATTTTGGGGCTATTTTTACTGTCGTGTTAATAATTGTTTCCTGTGTAACATTTCCTAAACTTACATTTTTCATAATAAAACAAACAGTGGTGCATTGTGATCATATCATATCATTAGACCCCTACTTGGTATGGAATTTAATCAAACAGCATGGTATTTCCAGAGGTTGCAATTAAAGTTTAAACAGAATTTTGTGGTAGCCCCAAAAACAAGTAATTTCAACATTTTACTAGTAAGTCCTCAATTAAAAGTACATGTGTCCTGCACAAAAACAGTGTTATTTACATATTGAAATGTTGGTTGTGCTGGTAAAACCACAAGCCTATGTATATAAGTAACGGTGTTAGTTTTACCTCTTTTTTATTTTGGTAATGAAAATACCCACTTGGAAGTATTTTACAGCTCTTTATTTATGTTTTGGAAAAATATTATATTATGTTGACACTCTCATGGTAATTTTTTGCAATGTTTCTATCTCAGAAACCCAATTTAGCTCTGCACATGTAGATTTATACAGTACTTTCCTAACAACGTCAAACTTCTTATGCTAATACTGTTTTTGTTTTGTTTAATTTGTATTTGCACATTTATTACAACTTTGGCAAAATTAGTCCACAGAATGTTGCTTGTGAAAGTATTGTAATCAACCTTTAATATATAAACTTTCTATTGCAATATCAACTTGTGATAAATTAAAAGAGTTTGAGTAAATAAACATTTATTTTGGTCCACAAAATATATCTGTTAAATAATTTACATACTCCTTTAGCTTGTCATTTTTAGCCTCCTGTAAAACAATATCAACTTTCTAGATTCTATATTTAGTTGAAACCTTGGTATCTGAGCTGTAGGTCGATGAATCATGGGTTACAGTACTTCTAAACATTTCAGATGATGACGACGTCAATTCCTAAGAACAAACAAATACATGTACATGTTTAAATTTGACATATGAACAAAATAATTTTTGGCAAATAATATACATTATAAATGTGACATATAAAGGGCAATTGATTTGAACTGACCTATCACAAAATGATTTCACATGAGCTGAACACAGGAATAGTCTCTTAAGTAAATATGTCATGTGTGTGAATTGTACACTTTCAAGAAATTACGACATGACATTCAGTATCTATGTAATGCTTTTCAATCAAATTTAATTAGTAAAAATGTTGTTTTAGAAGAATAGATGGTTAGGAATATTAAATAATTAACATCTACCTCATCAGATGAATCAATCAGATCACTTGATTTTGTGGACAGTGTAGCAGACGCTGAAGACGTTGATGGTTTAGCTGATGACAGTACAGCTGTTCCTCTAGGTTCAAACATTTCCTTCAGCATCTAGAAAAAATAAAATAGAACATTTTTTTTTTATTCACCACACAAATCCATAACTGAATTTTTATTTGTTTTTATGGTTGTTTTTTGTTTTTGTTTTGGAAAGACACTCACAAATATATTTCACTCATTATATGACCAAGAAAGATCTTCCATTATAATTCCATTCATACTGCCTGAGGCTACTGGCTAGTCAGTACCCTTGGCAACAGGAGGATACATATGACTATTATGACAAGTTAGTTACAACAACATTGAACTTGAAGGAAACATTCCCTATGTGTTGTATTTGTAACGATGACAGGATTATTTAATTAAGGAAGGGATGTAATAAGCTACCCACTTCTATTTTACAGAGAGATATACAATGTATACAATGATGTAGTTGTTGTTTATTGACCTGATGAACACCATTTTACACCACCGATCAAAACATAATACCACTGTACTAATATTATGTACACATTGCCGGTTGGATCTGCCCAGTATCCGGACACGTCTTTCTTCCCGATCTCAATCTCATCTGATCGATCGTTTCATACATAATACAGCATGCAATAAATACAAGACCACCATGAAATGTATCACATAAATAGGGCAAACACATATAAAGATTACCATGCACACGTCGAAGCCGCACTTCCTTGAAAACATGGGGAAACTTTGGCTGGGGGCCGGTTCGATCATGCCTGCAATGCATGCCGCGGCCAGTCCCCACTTTCGTCCCACTTTACTGTTTCACCAACCACACACTCACCCTTGTTCGCTCCAGTTTTTTCCCCTCCGTTCTGCCCTTTCACTCTGTGGCTTTTCATCTTGTTCCCCGACCACGATGTAGAAATATTAGGGGCCTTCAGTGTTGTTGGAACTGCACCAGTTTTCAGGGTAGTTTTAGGGGTGAAACCAAACCGTTGCTTGAGTTCGGTCGATGTATCCAAGCACAGAAGCAGTCGTCGGTGAAGTGCTTCCCGGTGAAGTGCGTGCGATGCACATACACTTCGAAACGTTGAAGTTCGATCGCGTTGAGTTTACAAAACGTATCGATTGTCTCCTAATAACAGAATCTGCTGAAAATTTTAGGAAGCTGAGTTGAGGATTTTTAGTGCTGCTCCTTGTGCAGCCTCCAACAGCACACGTTTTTGGCATTTTAAGTATTATCCAGACCCTTTAGCAATGACATGTATCAGGACGTGTGATTCTCGACGGACCTTTCGCATTGCTCGCACACTGCTGCAGCCGTGATTGCGCAACATCATCAACGCCCTAGTCCACCCTGTGACGTCAGGATCTTTCTAACAAATCAAACGCCCTCAACGGCGAAATGCTTTCAAGTTTTGCCAAATCCCCAATAATGACCCTTTTTTTGGATGCGATATTACAGACAAACTATGAACCCAAATAACTTAACTTACTCATTAAATAGTAGTCTGATATAATGTCTGCAAGGTTTACAATCTTTTCTGCTTTCCCCAAAATCGCTCTAGTAACACTTTAATCATCCATAAAGACTGTGCAAGTCTCGCGCGTAGTGGAACTTCCTGGACAAAATTGTTCTTAAAATACTCCAGTTTAACGTAGTTTAGGGCTATACACATGATATCATAGTGTTGGGAATTTAAAATTTTGCCATAAAATATACGAAAGTAAAATAAATTTCACAAAATCAAAACAGACAACCCAATAAAAAACACTTGACCGCTTGCTTGTAAAACAACTAATACTTTTTGGATCATTTCCAGGGAATATTTCCAAGGAGTAAAAAGTTGTTCTCAATTATTTCAATTCTAGAGGGAAAAATCTGAAAAGCTCGGTGGCAATTGTTTCCTGTAATATAAAAAGCAAAATGCAGGTATTTAATCCCAAAAAGAAAAAAAAGAAAAAAAAGAAGAACAAAAAAGGGAGATAATAAAACAACAACTCATTAACTCGTGGTATTTCGAGCTCGCGTTTTTAAATGTCAACTCAACACACGACATGGGTTCATTCGTCCATAGAGCCATCGACGTTTTGGGAATTTTACTGCCGTGATTCTCACCAAAGCGACACATTTTGTGAAAACTTTAGGGACAAGAAGTTTGAATCCGTTGCAGATCAGATGGTCCTAGATTATCTTCTCCAAAGTTATCGATCATGACGGACTTTACCAACATGAAATACACATTAACATTCATGACACTAGCTCACTTGGAAAGGAAGGGGAGGGGGAGGGGAGGGGAGGGGGAGGGGGAGGGGGAGGGGGTCTCTTAGGGACTGGAACAGGAAGTCCCCTCTCCCCTTCGCCAAGTACTTCAATCCGTACCAACCCGAGACGCTATCCCTAAACTGTGGTGATTTGACATTTACCTGAGGTTTGATTACAATTTCATGTTCAGACCATAGAGCTGTTTCCTTGCTCTACGTTCAGACAGAGTGTAAACCTTTGTTCACATCTCCCATTAGCCGGGCAGAATTCGCGTAATACGAGTTAGGAATGACTGACGGACATTTTCCCCTCCCGATCCAAACGGCCCGGTCACCTCTTCCTCAACATTGACATAAGAAACACTATCCCCCCGTTTTCACTTTCACAATGTACACATTACGAGAGAATACCCTCTGGCCATGAGAAACTTCCTGATGTTTTTCTAATCTCAATGGCAGAAAAAGAAAAAAAATGGCCGTGTAAAAAAAAAAATAATAATAAAAAAAAACTGACGTAAAAGTAGAAAGGTTTCACGGCAAATTCCTGACTTTGTTATAAGGGTGACTCCGGTGTGTCACCCGATACAGAAAAACAGGTTCTCTTTTGCATGAAATACCATATCAGGTTGCGATTATAGAAGCTGAATCAGATGAACGGAGAAATCTTAAAGATGGCACCCTGTAACCCCGTTCTCTCCTTCATTAAAAGCATTCCTACGGTTTGTAGTTTTTGACGGTTGCTCATAAATGAATGAGTGTTATTATCAAAAGCCCAAAGGCAGATTCGACATCGGACGGGTGAAACTCAAGACAAATTGCAACTGAAACACGATAATGATAGCGTATGAAGAGAAATCCCAGATGGAGGAAGAAATAAGTTGATATCATTATCCAGGATTTTTCTTATGTTTAAGGAATACAGTGTCTTTTTTGACGTGACACGGCGGAGCCAAGGGGGGCTAGATTCAGCTCCAGTAACCGCCGGTAATACTGGCCATTAATCCCACGGCTACAGCGACGGTTTTATAAAGAACAACTCGGACACATTCTAATCTGAGTATAGGCTGTAGATGGCTCTGCACGACCTTAACAGTGTTCAACCTTAACACTACTGAATCGTTTCATCTAATGAACAAAACATGGGTGTTAAAATTGACACCATGGGTTGTTGGCACATGTAGAGTACCAACAAGAATCAAAATGTCCACTATAGGGTGTCAAAATTAACACTAATTTAGGAAAAAATAATTACATCGGTGTTATTTGAACACCCTAAGATGCTAACTTGGATTCTCTCTCCGGTATCAACACGTGACAAATCCCAAGGTTTTATTTTAACATCCCAAACACACATAATCATACTTCGGTTTCCCTTCCTTTATATACTAGGCCTACAGATAGTATCAAGAAATGGCCCAAAATACACAATGGACCACTGTTGAGTATCGAAGCTTGTGACTTCCACACAAGACAAAGTACAGTTAAGAAGCATGCCGGATAACCATGACTTTCTCTTGCACTCTGATTTTTTTTCCGGCGACACAAAACAAGATTATTTACAGCCGTTTCCATCAGATGCTATTATTAATCTGCAAATCAAATATAGAGTTTTCCGTTTCGCTTGACCACGACTTTCTCCGGAGTGTCAGTAAAAAGTCCGTCCGAAAGACGTGTGTTGTCAGCTTTAGGAGCTAATTGAATAACCGCCAAGAAGCAAACCTGCAAATGGGAGTAAAGTGGTAGATTGGAGGAATTGATGAATTGATGTGGAACTGATGCCAATAACCACGCTAGGTGATCGCCAGCCATAGACCCCATGCCCACCAACAAAACAGGAAGGAACAGTTCCTGGAGCGCCCATCATCAGGCCATACAGGACGCACTCGCTCTCTATCTCTCTCTCTCTCTCTCTCTCTCTCTTTCTCGCTCTCTCAACCCGGTCATTTTAACGGTGGAGACAGGGGGGTAATCTTATCCTTGCTGCCTTCTGTAACTTTCTTAAAAGCATTCTGACAGGGAGGATTGTCAAGATGGAAACGGGAGGACATGACGCGGGACAATGATGCTGGATAGTAACGTTCCTAATGCTGATTGAAATGCCGAGGAATACTAAGTGGTGAGAATCCAGGGTAAATGGTGAGCTAAATAGAGGTGCAAGATCCTGATGGAGCGAAAGGAGATCTAAGTTGGACGTCCAATATCGTGAATTAACACATATTGTTGTCCTGCAACAACCCTCGGGGTCATACAAATCAAAGAAACTGGAACATGTAACTGAGAGTTGAGTCAAGAGAGCTGAGCCAAAGTAGCACACCAGAAAGAAAAAAAAAACCCAAAATAACCCAATTTCTTGGTGGACAGCAACATCACTTAGAATTCGTGGTGTCTAAATATTGCGTGGGAGTCCACTTGAATCAACATGTGTGTGACGCTCGATTTGGTCTCAACTGCCGTCATTTTCGAAGTGTTAAATTGTGCATTTACAGCCAGAAAGTTTTCCCCGCAACCAATCGTAAACAGATAACATTGCACTGCAACATTTAGTTTTTGGAATCGTTTACATAAATCCTATTACTTTTGGTAACATTTCTAGTTAGTTGACCAACCATTTGAAACAACTCAACTACATGAGTTGTGTATATGGTGGCACAGTTGTGCACAAAGCTGTCACATGGTTTTATCAGAAGAGGAACAATGCCGTCCTCACATTGGAATCCTTTGTATTTTTGTGTCTTCACATGTTGTCATGCGCTAAGTCTATGGAGAATGTTAAGTTAGAGGGACAAAGGAAAGTCCTCACATAGATAGCAATGTAAGAATGTATGTACATGTATGGGATACAATATGTATGTATAAATACATTCACCACATGATACCCTAAAGTGCAGGCTGGCATGGTTTGTTTATCATTCATAACCACAGTGGGTGATATAGAATGGTCAGACAGTAGGAGGGTTTACTGTATGCCGTGTAGATGCATTCACCACATTATATCATATTGCAGGCTGGCACAGTTATCTATCATTCATAAAACAAAATTGGTTGGTATTGAACGGTCAGAGAGTAGGAGGGTTGACTGCGTACTTATTATAGTATAACTGAATGCCGAGGGAACACTGGCAATACCAGAACTTGAGTCTGGTCATGTGTGATGGAGGTACCTCCATGGTCTGGTGAAGTGGACTGATAGATCGGTTGCAACATCCACATGCCATGGCCAGTTTGTCTGCTCTGGTATAAGTATGAAGGTTTGCATGAAGGTGTGAAGACTGGTACCGTAGACCAGCTATCTAGTTCTGACAACCCTCCTCCAGTCTTCGTCATGGTCAAACGAACATTTTTGTCGAAGAAGGAGATGTTTTTGGAGCCGAAAGGAAAGGCATCTAGGCCATCACTTTAACCAAACTCGTCGCAAAAATGTTGCTCAGTCATGCCTCTCACGTGCTAAGAACAACAGGAATATAACGAAGCGCTACTTTCGACAAGCAGACGGAATATTTCAGTCCCGAGAGAGCCGACTTCAGCCAGACACTTACTCTCTGGGTGGCTAGCCTAAACATGGTTGGATTGACAGGTGGCTGACGGAGAGACATCCAAACATGGATTTGTTATCCAAACAATCAAAGATATACTCTGTGGGTTACATCGGGCCCTAGATGTCAAAGGGATGTTTCTGTGTTTGGTATTTTTGCTGGTGGCGTTCACAATGGAACTTAGAGACTGGAAGTCGAGCCCCCCCCCCCCCCCACACACACACACAACCTTACGGATCCGGTTTGTGGGGTACTGCTATTGTTGTTCTATTGTTCCCTTTTCTAAAGAATTCCCTTGTGGGGCCCTATTGTTCCTATTGAAATTGCCTTGTGGGGTCCATTGTTCCATTGTTAAAAGTACCCCGTAAGTTGGCACGTGTAAGGGCACACAAGTGTGTAAATGGTATAATACCGAGGACATCCCATGCTGTGGACTTAGTTTTTTTAGCGACGTTCCCATTGGTTTTGTACACGAAACAAACCGAGGACTGTCCCCGATATGTTTTTTTTCCCGGATCCCTATTGCTAAAGTCCTCGGTTTGAATGCGTGGACATGTTCACACACACACACGCTTTCAGTACAACCTCGCTTCCCGTCTTGCCCCCCCCCCAAAAAAACAAAAAAAAATAAAATAATACAATAAATAAACAAATGCATTCTTCTATACATTAAATAGCCCCCACCAACTTTATGTCTTAGGCCCCGCTCCCCCCCCCCCCGCCCCCAATGAAATTGTCTGGTTACGGCCACTGCACTTCCAGTAAACTCCATGTACATCAATGCATTCCATGCTCTCAGTAACGTCATTTTGGGCCTTTCTGTGTCTTACAATGTGTTCCTACTACTAGCAGAAACAAATAGTATGATGCTGACAGTGATGACACACGACCCCCCAAAGACCCTCCTGTTGGCCGATACTTAAGACGTCATTGGAAGCGTGCCCTGTCCTCCAGGTCAACGGTCCCAGTCTTTTAGGTCATCCCACTGAACTACAAGAGAGCATAAATGTCACATGTGCATCCTCTTTCTCCAGTGTCACTATTCATTTCAAAGAGCAAAACCATTGGAACATTCCTCTATAGGCTACCAACTGTAAACGGGGAAAACAATAAAAGAAGAAGAGAAAGAAGAAGAAAAAGAAAGAAAAAAAAACCCCAGATAACTAGATATGTTTGTCGGTAAATGATAACGGCCGGTAATTTATGGCCGTGGAAATTGTTTCCTTCCGCATGTCTTTAAGAAAGGGTCGGGGAAAACTACCGGCAGATTGAGCCGACGTGGGAAGAGGGTGTGATAGAGATGAGAAGATAACTGGAGATCCGAGGGACGGACCGGGGGGGGGGTGGATGAGGTATCTGGACTATTAAGATTGAGTGGAGTAAGAACGCTTGATTGCAAAGCGGAAGTCAGCGTGCGAATATCCTGCGTGACCTCCCTGGGATGCTCATTCAAGAAAAAAGACAAAAAAGTCATTTCTCCATGGTCGGACTGACGGGAAGGGAATAATTCAGAGAGTGGTTGAATGTTTTTTTTAAACAAATTACAAACAAGAATACAAAAAGGTAGTCTGAGAGGATTGCTGCCAGGGGACAAAGATTGGGATTTAAGCTTTTATGCATGTAAGAAATGGTAGTATAATATGTTTCAGTTTTCGTTTGTGAATGATGTGACACAGCCTGGGGGTATTATCAAGGACAAATTGCAAAACCAAAGACAGCAAAACACAGTTGAATCGATAAAAGCCCTCGCGAGAAATGCTGCCATTATCGTAAAGAATTGTGCATTTAATCCGCATTACAAATATCACACACAATGATCATCTTCTATAGTTCCCATATCAGCCGCGGATCCAGGAACGTTGCCACACATCACTTATCTAAAGGGCATTCAGGTTGGCATTCAGTGGTTTCTTCCCTGCCTTCATCTCCGAGGACCCCGGTTCAAATCCCGGGCGGGAGCCCTTGCATGTGGATTTGGGTTTTCAGTCTCTGCGTGATTGTGTTTTTTTTCCCACATTTGGGGTTTTCCTCCCACATCTAAAACATCTCTAAATAATTGTATCTTATACACGGATATCTTCAGGCCTGTGTGGGTCACATAGCTTCGTTGCTTTTGAGGGCTCCTGTCCTTGCTTTCATTATCACCCCCTTCCTTATAATACGAAGAAGAGGAAGACCATGCTGCCAATTTGTAGCCCACCTGCATCAAAGTACATTTTAGCTTTAAAAAACGCACTTAAAATAGCTGAAACTCGAAATTGTTTTTAAAAATGTAATTGTCAGATGCAGTGTTTTTGGTGTTTAAACATACGGCTCGTGCCCACAGCCCACCTCATAATATTTATAAAATATGCCAATATTTCATTGAGTGTTTAGAAATCAAACACACAGCTTGTGCCAACCTCATCTTACTAAGCACACAACGCATCTCTGATTAATTACCGTCTCTCTGCCCGCGTGGGAACAAAGCAAATTTGTAATTTGATACGAGCCACGGGTTAATTGACCTACATTTAAGGTCCTTAATTCCCTACAGTTTTCAGAATCAATATCTGTGCGGAAACCTGATATATATATATGAAGGAGGTAAAACTACCTGTGACCTGTCCGTCAACCATGAACTAATTAGCTACAGAAGCAATTTGGTTCAGCTTTCAATGTGCATTTTTGAATGTCACAGTTTGAATTTTTACACCTCACTTTGCCATCCATCAACGTGCAAGTGTCGTATAAAAAGCAATCATTTTGGGGCACCATGTTTTTTCAATATATAGCAATTGTGGACAGATTGCAGTTTATAGCAAACAGTAGCATCGTAGGAGCCAGGCCTAGACTTGTATATATGTCATCGTTAGGTGCAAGACGTTAATGAAATGTTTGAGTTTTGCTAAACTGTTTTGATAAATATGGGGCAGGTTCACTACTTAATAACCACTGTAACATGCTGTAACCAAATAACATTTGTTAACGCACACACGTACCAACTACACAAATTATGGCCTGGACACTCAAGAGGTGTGACAGCAGGGTTACCCACCTATGTTCCGGCACCCCTCTCATGTATTTTCGTAATTCTAACCCTAGGCCCAACCCTAACCCCAACCATCGCGTGTACGGTGCGGGGTTACCGGAACGCGGGGTTGCCACAACATCGGGGTGGCACGGAAACACAGAGCAGTCACAGACAGAAAAAAAAAGTAAGTCAAGCAAGTCAGCAACTTCATCGAGGTGAGTTTATGAACAAGCTGGAACCCAGAGAGAACATTGGCACCTTTTTTTTGAACCACTGACAAAATAAATACTAGGGTCATGGTTTCAAAACCGCATCAAGCAAAGAAGATCTATAAGAGAAATCCAGACCTTGGGTTCCAAAGGAAGTGTGCCACAATCCAGCACGCTACTTTTAACGCCAGACTGAGTTCATTCGTGAGTTGAGTTCATTGAATGCATTGTCATGTCTGAAGATTCAATCAAGTCTAACGTTAGACACGTTCTGCTGTAACAAGACACACCAACGAGCTCCGAGAGGCACCGCTCGAGGGTGATAACACTCGTCGACAAAGAATAAAAAAACGGTCAACGAGTTTGCATTCAATATTTAGTTTTACCAGAAGGAAATGTCACACTAAGCTGTACAATCCCTCTCAAGTAGATTTGTACTCGGGATGTGATAAGTAATATATTTTTCAATAACAGAAAAGACATAAACAAATGTCACACGAGGCAATTTACTGGCAACCAGCTCCAAGCAACAAGAAGAAAATTCATTCACATTCCAGTTTTCTCATTATTTTTTTGGGGATAGTGAGTTACGGCCACAAGAATGTCTCTTGCGCTGCTGAAGTGTTCCTTGTCCATACAGTGCAGTTGATTGCCTACAAAGTTGCCTGCAAAAACTGCCCTGTGTGACGAGGCCTGGTGTTGAAAACAAGAGTGTCAGAACATAGGAGGGTCGGAACATAGGTGTAACCGATGTTACATAGGCCATACATGGGAAATGTCTACCCATTCAAACCGAGAGAACAAAAGGATCAGGGTGTTCCGACAGAGTGAGGACGTCCTCACTTCGCTTTCGTATATAAAAAACAAAACCCAATTGAGAAGTCTCTATTAAAAATTAAAAAACCCACTAAGTCCAAACAATGGTAGAACAAAGAGAAGTCCTCTATTTGCTGGAGTAACAAACATGTGTGTTTTTTGCTGTAACGATTGGTATCAAAAGAGCTTGTCCTGCTGTACTGCCGCGGAGTAGATTGGGAATCGAGTTCAAATTTTCTTAAAAGAACTTGTCTTGCTGGGTTTTTTTTCTACTTCCGCGGAGTAGATTCTGAAAACCTGGAGACAAGAAAAACAGTGGGCGTCTATACTTTTGTTTATAGTGGATCCAGGGTACTTGTCATGTTTATCAGCATCTTATTGCTAGCAGAACCACCTTGTTTGGGTAAATGGGACTATTCATCTCTTGGTTGTAAAAATATGGGGTGTTAAAATTGACACTATGGGTGTTGTCAAACATAGATAATAAAAAAACATTAATGATACAAATATTTAAACAAATCATCGGAATCTACCCAATAGGGAATTAATATAACACTAATTTCTGCAGGAACAATGACATAGGTGTTATTTTAACACCCAGAGATGTTAATGTTAATTCGCTCTTCGGTATTTGTATGTGACAACACCCATGGTGTCAATTTTAACACCACCGTTTTTGCAGTGTGTGCTCATTGAAAATAAGAAAAGATGGACATGACTCTCCGGAGAGAAACAAGGCTTTGTATCAAACCGTATGGGAACAAAGGCAGAGGAGGGATATTACAAAGAATCTAAAGCCCAACATACAACATTTTATTTCTCCTGTCCAAAAAGGGGGATTAATAATATACGTGAATACACAGACCTTTATATGCCTAAACTCAAGCCCGCCTCAAATTAAAAAACAAACAAACAAACTCCCGGTCGCAGTTTTAAGCATGTTTTTACCTCGCTCTTCTTAATTTTGTGACTTCTAATAATATTTGTCTTGGCTGTAGCGTCTGCCTCCCAGAAAAGACCATGTGTTTGGATTCTCCTAAGGGTTAGAATAACAATGTTTGGAATGACGTCTGCACGTAGATGAGGATTATGAGAAATCCTAATAAGTTGTGACGGACCAGGAGGGACGTTTTTTACGGCAGGTCCATTTCCGACGACCCTTGTGGAGACTTCAACATGTCACAGCACGAAGATGACAACAAACCAATTAGAGAACAAGAATCAAAACCATTTTAGTTTTGGTAAAACAACAACATGCATTTTAAATGATACAATAACTGCATCGGTGGACTAGCAGTTCGGGCATATGCTCGGAGGGGGCTGGGGCTGGGGGTGGGGGTGGGAGTGGAATCAAATCCAATATGAGCTTTTTCCCGCCGGACTGTGAATCTAAAAGCACTCGGTGTGAAGATAAAGACCTGTTCGTGTGAGGGTAAAGGCCCCTGTGTTTAGTGACTAACTACAGTCGTTGCTCCTTTGCACAAGGGGATTAAGTAAAATTAATCAAGAGGATTAATGGAATTGGATAGCAAATTTTGTCAAGTGCACACTTAGTGTTATCAAACTTTAGCACAACTCGGCTTCGGTAAGAGCACTTCACCAATTGACTCACTGATTTGTTGACTATCGATATATGAACTTTAGTCACATTTTATATTACTTGATTTGAAGTTCATGGATTGAATGATTTGGTTGAGTTTTGATTGAGTAGTGAATTGGTGTGTCATGTCTGCTACATCAATGAGGCAATGAGAGCAATTGCCTCCATGCCCCCCCCCCGGCAATTGCCTTGGTGCCCCTTGAAATGTTCCAGACGAAATGTTAAACTTCTCTCCTTGAAGTGCCCTTTACGGAAGACCTGCCTTGCCCTCACGAGAGCTAAGTAGCAGGCCTGATGTACATGTATTGATTGATAAGTTAATGTAAGTTGAAACAAGTATTCGAAGGATTACCGAAGTACTGAATGACATTTGATAGGATTATCAGCATGTAAGTTCATGACTGGATTTGGCATGCACTATACATGTACATGGATGTGTTGATTGATATTGATCGATCGATTGACAATTGAGGGTCGTTCTAACAGCTATAAGAGAGCAACCTTGTAATCGTTGACGTAATCTAAGATGTACCGCACCAAAAGCTGCCATGGGCAGTAAACAATCTCCTGTACAGTCAGTGTCACTTTGATATCGTTGCCACCTTTATCACAACATGCCCGTGGTAAAACAACATCGTATCATCAAAGCAACATGGAGGACTACTACCCCCCCCCCCAACCCCAACCCTTTTCTAATAAATATTTTCTCCATGTAATGCCACACATCGTATCTAGCAGTTTCGTACAGTGGACATTCTTAACCAATTGCTTATCTAAAAACCCACCTTTCCCTATTTGTAAAAGTGATACGAACACCATTTTTGCTGATAAAAATGTACATTCACATTATATAAAAAAAAAAAAAACATTAAAAAAAATGAAAAAACAAAAACAAAAACAGAGCTAGAGTCATTGCCGACAAAAGAAATTTGAAATTAGGATTCAAATTTCGGGAAGTATGATGAAATTGTAGAATTTCCACCTTTTAGTAACCCCTGGAGTTATGGATTACAAGGAGCTTCTGGGAACATTATCCTGAACTAGGAAGGTAGATCAACCAGCACGGATTGCTATATACATGTACCTGAAGCGATCACTATATACCTGAAGCGATTACTTCTTGTAACCAGACAGTCACTAAAAACTGTAAACTCAGATATGAGTCTGAAATTTCTCACCCCTGCAGAAATAAACAACTAATGCTAATAAAAAGAAGAAGAAGAATAAAACAAAAGCCCCAACCAAGATGTTTGCCATCTCAAACCAACCACACAAAGGACTTGGACAACTCAGGTTGAAGGCAGGCGTTGATAAACCCAGTATTTTATTTGAAAAAAAAGGAAATCCTTACAAAATACTCGAGTCATTTTTTTACAGAGCCTTTAAAGATCGATGAAGAACGCTACAGCGTCCTTCCTGTCCCATGGGGTTGGCATAGAGCGAACAAGCCAGCGCCCAACGTTTAGCGCTGTACAAACAATCCTCGCTAGTTTCAATGATCAGACACAGAATTGTAATTAATTATGACAAAAAAAAAGCCCATGTAAATATAGAATACATAAACTGTCTGGTTTGCACACGGCATGATGAATTTGGGTCTTTGTTTGAGGTGTCTGATGATGAGGTGAAACAGTGACCAACACAAGCCCTCATTTACCATCTCAAGCCCCCACCTTCTCCATCCAACCTAGCACGGGGAGGGGGGGGGGGGTGACGTTCGTCATAGATCATAAATCAACGTGCAATCCTACCCGAAGGATCTTGAAAATTGAAAAGAGAATATCAATGTCTGTTTATTTGCCTTCAGGAGACAGAGATACAAATGTCTTACACCAATTACAGATTCATCAAGCTCTCGGGCAGAACTGCATGTTCGCGTGTATACAATGTCTCTTTAAAGGTGAAGTTCAGGGTTTTTTTTCTCTTCATTTCCTTTCAATTTTATTGTACTTCGGTTTTATTAAATTACGTCACCAAATAGAAAGTCCAAGGAATGAAACTGTTTGCTTTGTACGATAATAAATATGACGCAAAAAATATAGAATGACGGAAAAAAAACCATGTATAGAAAATTGAAGGCTAAAATAAATCCAATTGAAAAGCATGCGCTCGACGGCAACTGAGAGTTAATCAAGGCTACTATAAATTAAATACTGCACTGACAATAAAGCATGGAATATACTCAAGATAGTAAATATACTTTTTAAAGAGCGAGAGCAAAAACCCTGCAATAAAACAAAAACAGCAACAAAACAAAAACAACAACAACGACGACGACGACGACGACGGCGGCGACGACGGCGGCGGCGGCGGCGGCGGCGGCGACGACGACGACAACGACGACGACGACGACGACGACGACGACGACGACGACGACGAGGAGAGGTGAGCAAGTTTTTAGCCAATTTGGTTATATGAGCTTGATACGTATATCCTGTCGTGGCCGGGCGTTTGCTCACCGGACTCAAGCTCGGGTGTTTCTGATCAGCAGAGTGTGGGTTCAAGTCCAGTCTTGACCCATGTGTCCTTTAAAGCAAGACACTTAAACATTATCCTGATCGTAAAGTGTGACATAGTTCCGCTTTGACGGGTCCAAATGTTGGAATACGCACGAGAGGTTGGCTCTTTTGCTTTTGGGTTTAATCTACATTATAATAACCGCAAGGGGTTGTGTTATGTTCCGAGATTAAAAAAGCAGCAAGTGGTATTTACATCGCAATGCTGTTTATATATTTAGGAGTCGGTATAAATTTGTCAAATTCAGTCATCCCTTTAAACAATAAGTGAAAAAAGATCACCACGAGTGAACTTATTCCTGGATGAACCCACTTTAGAAGGGCAGTTTATATTGAAAACATTTCATATTTTGCATTTATTTTTTTATGTTTTTGAATCATTCAACAGAGCCAATTCCTTCTCTTGCAATGTTTTCATTTAATGGGAAAAAAAATCGTTCCCACTAAGTTCGTAATTTGTATTTCTGTTTTATGTGAGTAGTATGCCTCGAATCACATTGAATATACGTGCTCGACTCAATGCAAGACTTCATTAACGGCGAAGCGGTTTTTCAAAATGGTGTTTCAACCCGTGGTGACAGAAACAAATTGTTTTGATCTGTAGAGAGACTCTTATTGAAAAGATCGGATGTTTCTTTGACAGCGAGGACAAATTTTTTTTTTTTTTTGGTCTTCTTCCCAAGAGCATTTTCTTGACTGCAATTTGAACTCGGTTCACTTCCGTGGAGCCGAATGGAAAATCACTGGGTTGGGTAATGCAGGAGCATGAATGTTGGTACATGATTGATCCATTTTTAGCGGGGAAATTAAGCGTCAGAATTATACGTTCTGACTGAGCTGATGCAATCGGGTGTCGGTCTTTCAACACATCTCTGCTTTATAACTCTGGTATCATCGTAGTTTTTATATAGCTCTTTATCTATATATGCTTAAATATTTTACGCTTTATCTACTGTCCAGAACAGTATTTTTTGCCAAGTTTTATTTATCTATTTTGTTATTCATGAAACCCTTTTGTATGTAGAACCTTGCAAGGGTTTGCAATGTGCTGTGACGCATTCGGCAGCCACTCTTCAATTCAATTCAATTCAAATCAACATTTATTTCCACATTGGTAAAACAAGGGAGGATATAATAAGCAAATTTAGAACAAGGATTTAAATCAAAGACAATCAATAAATGATTTTGGAAAAATAAATAATGGAAACAAAATAAGTAATGGAATGAAAATAATATAATGTAATGGATACGGAGCAAACCAATATGGGGGCATTTTCAGAAGCCAAAAGGAGGCTTGTGTTGAAATGCCCACTGACAAATACAAGACGAAACAAATTACAGCAAAAACAAAAGAAACAGACAAACAAAAATTAACAATTTCACTCAAAGAGGATAACGTTGAACGAAACTAATAATAATAATTCTGTTAAAACTAAAACGAAGGTAGTAATAACAACAATGCCATAAAAGGAGTTTTGATGAGGGACGGCATAAATATTATATAAATCCATAGTTCGTAACAAGGCAGGAGTGCATAAAAGAAAGGAAGCTATAAAGTTGAGTATTTGGAAACCAGCAATGTTTTAAAAGTTGCCTTGAACCGACCCACAGACGGCTGAGTTTATAAAACCTTGTCAAGACTGTTCCACAGCCGTGGCCCCTGACACCTTATTGTTCTGGTAGTGTATGCTGTGCGGGTGAAAGGAACGTAAAGATTATTAACAGAACGAGTACTGTACCCATGGGTATCAGGAACTGCTGAAAAGTAGGACGAGAAGGTAGAAGGAAGAAGTTTATTAATGTACCTACACATGAATATCCCGATATGAAATTTGTTAATTTCAGTAAGAGGTAATGTGTTCAACCTTGAAAAGAGTGGTGCGGTATGGTCCCGTGGGTGTGAAAGTGTGCAAATTCCAATGGCTCGCTTCTGGAGTGTTATCAGAGGAAGCAATCGATTGTGGGTAGAGGATGCCCAAACAATATTACAATAGTTGAGATAGGGAAGAATACGAGTATTATAAAGAGAAAATAGGGTTGGTGGAGGAAGAAAAGCACGTAGCTACAACAGGACGAACACTTTCTCTTTTGGTTATTTTAATAGCACTACACAACATACGGGACCAACGGCTTTAGGTCACATCCGAAGGATGGAGCAATAATGGTTAAGTGTCGTGCTTACTGACGTAAGTGTCAAGACAGGGATTCGAACCCACACTCCGCTACAGTCAGAAAAGTACAATGCGAACTGATTATAGAGGCATCTTCTTGAAGACTAGGTTTGTGGTGAGATGCCTGATGGACAAACAGACACACCGACGGGAACAAGAACAAGAACTTACGGACAGACGGGCTGGATCAAGAGAGAATCAAAACATGACAACTCAAAGTTAATGAGGTAATACACAAGAAGTCAAATGAGTATGAAGGCAATATTCTTGAAGGCTAGGCTTATGGTGTGATGCCTGATGGACAGACACTAAAACTAGATTAAATGTAATGGACACAATTCCATTGACAGCATTTCAGACAAAAATGTGTCTCTGAAGGCTTGGCACTTGATTAATCAGAGAGCTTTTAGAGTGAAACTATAGTTAGTTGTTGTGATGACTACTGGCCTGGAGTTTCATCTTTGAGAAGGCAAAGCGGTTTTCAGTCCCAAAGGGCACTTTAATTGTCCAACCTTATGGGAAACAAATGGAGGGGCACCAAGGCCGAAGATCAGGGCAACAGAGGCCTCCGTGGCTTCCGTGTAATTCCAAGCCTGTGATTATCCATCCTATCTATATATAATTTACCTTTAAGAATACAACTACCTGTGCCCGATTCTTGTCAACTCCACCGCATAATTTAAAAATAACCCCATGTACATGTAAGAAGAGACGTGCATCTGAGGCACTCATGTGACATAACGACGTCCACTTGAACGATGCACTTCATGTTAGGTGCATGACGGCACACAATGCTAACAAAACATAGATGTTGTCTATGTCGTACATACAGAGTGTCTTCCCACATGACACCCAAGCAACATCTGCACTAAGGAAGAACGTAAGTACACGGGGGAATTGTGGTTGCCAAGCTTCCCACGCTTTTCACAGGCAAATCTCTCTCATGTAAACAGTGGTTTAATGTCTCCGACTTTTGGAGTGCGCATGATGTTCTCTAGCTTTGTTCCATTATCATATAAAGTGGCGTGTCGTGGCCAAGCGGCCATCCGGTCAAGCCCACCGGACTCAACCTCTGGTGTTTCCGATCAGCAGAGTGTGGGTTCGAGTCCCGGACTGGACACTTGTGTCCTTATTAAGCAAGACACTTAACCATTATTGCTTTGTCCTTCGGGTTAGACGTGTAGCCATAAAGGTCCTATGTGTTGTGTAATGCACAGGGGAAAAAAAGAACCCAGTACACTTGTCGAGAAGGGGTTTGCCCCGGTGTTTTCTGGTATGGTTGCCGGCAGATTCAACCACAGCAGCTAAACCGTTACATGGTGCTATGTAAATAAATCGCTAGTCCTGATGGACTAAACCCACAGACATACCACTCAGGTGGGATTCTAACCCACGACACCCGCCACACTAGAGCTGATGTCTCAACCACTAACAAACCACCGAGCAGGCTGGCGACAGGAGACCAATGCGAATCCCGTAATTAGCAGCGGGTGCACAAACAGTTTTTTTCTTATAATGAAAGTGGCCCTGGCCTTGGCCCTGGATTGGTGCCCCTATTATTTCCCCTAATAGACAATCTAATTTATTGACGGAAGCGCTCGTCTCCGGAAGGAAGGTGGCCTTGCTCCAAAATGAATACCCAGGCCTGCCCAACCACACACTTCCGTCTAACACCTACACTATCCACACATCGTCATGTCTTTGTCTATAAAAATCCATCAGATCTGATTGATGGATACATTTTCATGTAACCGAAAACGCAGGCTATATGTAAGAGACTCTCCCCAAGAGGGACATGTCTCGCCATCATCCATCATTGTTTTGAAATGTCCCCTCTCTAAAACACGACATGGCGAA
This sequence comes from Pisaster brevispinus, assembly GCA_023634235.1. Classification (NCBI taxonomy): domain Eukaryota; kingdom Metazoa; phylum Echinodermata; class Asteroidea; order Forcipulatida; family Asteriidae; genus Pisaster; species Pisaster brevispinus. Next base: position 22,677,187 of record JAMKCF010000003.1, on the reverse strand, counting down.
CCTGCAACTGAAAAAAAAAATTACTATCGCAGACTGTTTGTGGTGTTGCTTTATATTGATTCATACATTACTTTGGTTTACTGATTATTCCGTTTCCGCCGAGCAAGGTTAGAGTAGATTTTATTCCGCTCCGTTTATTTCGACCTGCCGATCATCACCTACCTCGACGCTTCACGCTCGAAGGTGTGCGCGTTACGTGTGTTTTAAAACGTATCATCATCCTCATCGAGAAGTGGCAGCAGCTTCTCTATGGTCCAAATCCTTTGAAGAATAATACGATGGCTGGTGTCATGAGGGACCTCGTTTTGTATCTCTCGATTCTTTACTGATTCATTCATTCTGACGAATTCATAGCTGAACGGGAATTACGGTGTACTATCTTGTGTTTCTTCCACTCATACCGTTACCAAAGAGAGGCTGAAAGGCACTATACCATCTGTCCCTTTGAATGAAACCCAACATTATTGGGCAAGTCCAATCATTCGTGCAGTGAGTTATGTATGCGACAGTCACCAAGTTTAACCCTGTGAAAAGCAATTAACACGGCCACTGTTTCCAGTGATTTTGATTCTTATGTTGTTCATATGCAAGGAAAATACCCCAAAGAATGTATAAGCTATTAGTCGTTGGGATGATTATGTAATGAAAGAAAACATGGTAGTACCACGAAGGGACCTTTTCTTGTTAACACAATCATGTGGGATATCTATACAATTCCAGATGAGATATCTACTGTACATGGGACATTTACAAATACATATGGGAGATCTACAAATGCACTTGGGATATCTACAAATGCATGCTGGATATCAACAAATGCATGTGGGATATCTACAAATGCACTTGGGATATCAACAAATGCATGTTGGATATCAAATGCATGTGGGATATCTACAGATGCATATGGGATATCTATAAGCGCATATAAAATTTGTACAAATACATATGTGGCATCTACAATGTACAAATGCACATGAAATATCTACAATTGATGTGACTGAGCTAGACAAAAATTAACACCTGGATGAAATAGATGAAATAACATTTAAACTAAGTTCGTTCAGAGAGCCTAATGGCTTAATTTACTATGCAAGCTATTTCGAGGTTGGTCATATTTGACACGAATGTATTTTGTTGTTGGTAATAACAATTTTGTTGTCTTTACTTTTCCTCAAAGTAAATTTACCTTGAACAACAAGGCAAACAAAAAAACACCCCAAAACGCCAGGCAATAAATAGAGCAACAACAAAAGGAAAACAAAAACGAGACAATTCGGGAAAGCTAAATGTAGGATTTCACATTCCAATTGAAACAGACTTGCACCAGACGAAGCATTACACAAGCCATTTCGACACCACAGAGCTGATTCCCCGGGAATAAAACCCCCGGGAATCACCCCCATGTTTCCCCTCCCCCACTTGATGTGATTTTCCTGGGAACTCGGTATGCTTAAACCATAGGGTTATCTCGCTCAACCCTACTCCCAAGCAGACGGTGGCTATAAGTCACATCAGAAAATGGCTATTTTCCAGAAAATAGCCGGGGTTAGTTCAAAGTATGACAAGGTTAACCCAGACTTTTCCAGGAAATTCCCGGGTAAATCTGTCCAGTGCTAAAGGGGGCTTAAAAGATGCAGCAAGTGGGGAAAAATATGTGGGGACACCCTCCGGTTCTACACCTATATACACGTAGGCATATTACTATAGGGAATACGGGTTGGAGCTCGCAGAAAGAGCATGAATTTCACGCTCCGGCACTTTAATACAGGCTGAAGTAAAGTTGGATAGCCTGGTGGAACATTTACTATGAAATGATCCGATTTGCTGATGTATCGTGTTGCGTTTAGATGATGAAGATTTCAGCGTACTTTCCCTCTGCTGATTACATCGCATTACGCGGAATTAAACTGTCTAGGAAGGTTAGCCGAGGGATTGCGACAGGTAAAGGGAGGCAGATGAGTAAATCGACATATTATCTTGAAATCACTCTTCGTGACCGCGCCATGGGGTTCGCCTGCCCCCCTTCTGTATGGCCCGCATGCAATATTTACAATGATACAAAATGAAAGCTGTACAGGATGTACAGCGTAAGGAGGTTGGAGATTCTCTGACCATCAGTCATGGGGAAAACCAATTCCTTCGACCCCGGGGAATATTAAAATCTCATCATTTTGATGGAAGAGCAAGTAATCCGGGAAAAGGGCACCCCGAGGTAGTTTGAGCAGATAGAAACCAACAGGCAGTTTAAAAAGAGACAGGAAGACCGCGGGCTAAGGTTCCGCTAAATTGAACGACAATTTTATTTATTTATTTTTTTTAAGGATTTTTTTTTTTTTGCTCTTGCAACGAAACTATGTCACTCATGTAGCAGAGCGTATAAGGACAATTTGTTGGCGTTTTATAGCATCCTCTTGTGCTTTCAGCCTTTGAGTAGACACCTGTGGCCCCCGGCAACAGACCTAGGTTAGCCGGTGAAATAGGCATCATGAAGCTAGTTTATAACCTCTTGTCGCTGTGCCGCCGCCAATTTGAGCCTCTAAATGTCAAATCTTTCACGAGGTAAAGCACACGGACAACATTGTCAAAGACTGGTACCCGCACTTTGGATGGTACCCAACACATGTACACATGAAATAACAAGCAGGTGCATGTTTAAGGTCAGTCATCGGTATCACGAGAAAAGAGTGTAGAAAAAAGGGGGAAGAAGAAGAAGAAGGGAAAACATACAAATGAATCAGTTATGTTTTCACTGTTTTCAACCATCGAGTTTTGGACTCACAAAATCAATTGTTTTTACTCATTTCTTAAACAGAAACATGTCCAGGCAACTTCTCCACGATGACCACCTTTGTACCATGTAAATTTATCAGCAAATCTGTGAACAGTTATTGTTTTCAGTCTTACCGATACTGTGGTGCAGACAAAGTTTTGGATTAGTAATTAATTGTCAAACAAGTCGAACAAAGAAGATAAAGAAGAAGCTCAACTGCCAGGAACGCAGTTACACCAGTTAAGCAATGCAGTAAAAAGCAAACCGTGACGTCATCAGTGCGGGGGGTCTACTAAAATGTTAAGAGCCTTATGAATGAACACTAACTCACTCACTAAACCACGTTTCGTTGTAGTCGGCAAAACCTGACCACTGGAATTGTTACGTGTTGATTGCATTGTGTGGACATTATTTTGATCTTCCAAAAAAACGACGATGAGCATTTGTACATGAATTCCCCTTCAACAAATCACTCGATTGCAATTACGCTTCCTCGTTTAGAGGGGCGAGCTTGAGAAGAATGCACCAGACTTGTTTTGTTTTTTTTAGTATGTTAAAACCCCTCCCAATTAACTTCTCCCGTTATAATTGGCAATACCTTGCCACTTGAGGGCAGTAGTACATATGAAAGTGGGAACTAAATCAGAATGTAAGGGAACATGTACTGAAAATGTGTAAATGAAGAGGTTTAACCAACTGTTTGTTAACTTAAAGTAGATTAAGTTCCTTACAAAAATAATTGTTTCACTTGTATATGGGGGTTATCCACTCTGCTCTTAGATCTCCACCACTTAGCTTTGGTCAATACAAACTAACTGGCGACTTTGGAACGCTAGGAGGCAGCATATACTCACCAGATAATTTTCCATTCTTTACACGGTTCTGAGCATGCGCCCATTACCGAGAACAACGGATTTACATGGTAAGTCTGCTGCCACCTAGCGTCCCAAAAGTCTCTCATCGAGTGGAAATAAAAAAAACCGAACTGTCAGCCATGACTGGACTTACCCTAAAGGAATGATTAAAAAATTACATGTATTTATATCTTCTTCAAGCTCCAGTAGACACAGTAAATAAACAATAACTGACTCTGTGTTTCGAGTTTGTTTTCCTTCACTATTACAGCATGTTCCCCGACACCCAATAAAAAGCAGACAGACCTTCAATCGTGGTTCCATCATTTCAAATTTACCCCCCGACTCCAATCAGTGTCACCAAATTGGGGCTTGAATGCAGCAGTCTGGTTCCTTGTTTGCACACAGCAAGTACCTGTAATCATTACTACTGCACACAGGGGTTCAGACTAATGGCTGCAGCACCATTAAGGTTCAATCCGTTCAGGGCTGACAAGAGGTGACGGAAATTTGGCCCTGGGATGTTTTAAAGAAAAGGACGTCCTTCAGGCGTCCTAAAATTATATATTTAAAAAAGTAAGTAGTGTAAAAAAAAAATGAAAAAAACAAAAAACACCAACAGCTACACCGACTATTTCAAGGTGGCTGCAGATCTTTCAGACCCCCCCCCCTCACACCTTACCCAAGGAGAAGACAGACTACATGACCTCATTCCGAATTAAAACACCACTCTTATTTGACCCTGGCCATCAGGAATTATGTCACTTTCTTATCACAATATGCGAGTCGGCTTTGTCGCTGGCTTGAGCTATTATTGGGGAAATAGGTCTGTTTTCAACTTTATGGAAAAGAAGACAAACGAAACGTTTGGACCACAAAGGGGATAAGAATAGACTAATTGATAACCCAGATTTCTTAAAATGAATTTTAAGTATTAAGTAGGTCAGTCTGAAAAGGTGGCATGGACACGTATGTCAGCAGGATCGGCCAAGCAATACTGTGCGGGTCAGCTAAAACAAGCTCTCTAGATGAGAAGCTGGTTCATGTACAATGCCAAGATTAAGACATCTGCTTTAAAATAAATACAAAATAACAACAACAACAATAACACAACACAGTACTGTGCATAATGCAGCATCCTCTGTGCACATTAAACACACAACATAAAATAAGGGTGTGTGGTGTGTCATGGCTGAGCGGTTAAGAGCATCGGAGTCAAGCCCTACTGTTTTTTTTTTGTTTTTTTGGATCAGCCGAGTGCGGGTTCGAGTCCCGATCGTGGCACTTGTGTCCTTGAGCAAGAAAAGTTACTACAATTGCTTTGTCTTTTGAACATTAAGATGTAGGTCCTACGTAAAATTAAAATTCTGCGGTAAACCCTCACCATTCCCAACTTAGAGCAGAGTTGGGTTAGAGCAGAATTTCTCTGCTAGCTGTGTAAGGCGAAGAATGCTTAGTAGCGTAAAGTGCACAAGCCAAAATACCCTGCTCAACCAATACATGTGTAATAAGCATGTATGTTGCCGTTACTGTAAGCACCGACTTTTTGCATACAGTGTGCAGAGCCATGAAATTGGGCCCTGCAGCAATTCTTACTAGACAGTTTTGAAGATGAGACGTGAATACCAATCGAAATGAGAGGTGTTTCTGCACTAAGTGCTCCCGCCTTGGCCAGAATAATTACAGCGCATCCTGAATCCAGAAAAGTCACCCAGGAGGCAACTACTTCACACAATCTCTCAGCACTTAGACGTAAACTAAAAGGAGCCTGATAGACAAACAATATCTTTTTTTTTCATTGTTTTGTTTTTTGTTCTGGTGTTGTCTGAATCTGATTGGTGGTAGGTTCTTTTCATTACCCATGTTGTGTTCATGTTCTAGTTGATTTTGTTTTGCTTCGGTAATATCTTAGGTTGGCCACACCTTGTGACGGCGATACGTGATTATTTGTTCATCCTGGCAAACCTGGACTGTTCTGTTCGTCGCATTGGTAATCCATTTTAATGTTTGTTTGTTTATTGGTTTTTTTCTATCTCTCAACAATTTGTTTTATGCATAGGGTGTGTAAATATTTTGTCTGTTGTTTGTTCGTCTAATTTTCTGAGCTGTTTTGTTCTGTTCTGTATTCTTAGCAACTCAGCCTTGCAAAAAGTTTACTTCTACATGAAAAAAGGTGGGAAAACCCCCAAACTAAAAACAGGGAACCAGTCAAAAACCTATGATTTTGGTTGGTAATCTTTCATGTATAGCAATTCCACAATGCTCAAATTTCTAGAAAATCTCCACAGGTTTATGTAGCTCAGGACTTTCACTTGAACAGAAATAATATTGGCAAGACCTACAATACTTTGAGGGGTACTGTGGCCAAGCCCACTGGACTCAAGCTCTGGGCTTTCTGATCAACAGAGTGTGGGTTCGAGTCCCAGTCTTAACATTTGTGTGTTTAAGAAAGGCACTTAACCATTATTGCTCTGTCCTTTTCAAGTAAAAGGACCCAGTACACTTATTGTTAGGAGAAGGGGTTCGCCCTGGTGTATCTGTTATATAATGCTACATGTGTATATTTATATTCACATGTAAAATGTGGATTATAATTCATAAAGAGCACTTCTGGATGCAACATGAAAGTGCAACATAAGAACTGAATATTTTTATTATTATTACTTTCTGTTTGTCCACGCTGAACTTTTTGGAGGAGGTTTCAAATTGAAAAGTATACATTTAGTCAATCTTCACAAGTTTGTGTTCGGGAAAAACACTAAACTGCAGGACTTGTTCAGTTATGGATTTACTAGTCAAGTGCTAAAACTACTGGACTCTGGCCAGTGGACCAGTGAGTGTTTCAACCCCTAATCACCAGTGTTTTCAGTAGAATCCGGATGCAATACAGCTTCCTGATATTGGCCCCATGCCACTACAGACGGATAACAAATTCGGGTCCCGTACAAAGCACCATCCTCACAAGTACAGAAGAGACTCCCGACAGCGCGTCTGCGTCACACGTAGTTTAGAGAAAAAGCAAACCGTATTTGAACTGCCACAAGTTCAAAGACGTTTATGGGGGAATGGCAACTTCTCGAGTGTACCTACACGGCTCTTGTAAAAGTACAAAACGGCAGGTAAACTCTAAACAAATACCGAGTCATGCCTGGATTGTGGAACAATTGGTAATTCTGTACCTGCCACAATGCCAACAGCCACTTGTACCGTTATGTACTCAGTGGAGACAGAGACAAAATATGAATGACAGAGAAAAAATCTGAGCAAGTAGCAGCGCCTGTTCAGAAGAGGATACTAACAGCTTTTTCGGGGCGAGAACGCTGAACTGTTGAAGCAAATTCTTAGGTAGAAATCCGTGGTCAAAATCTGAACCTGGCCATTACATGTGTAGATGACACAAACCTGAAGAACATGTATTTTATTGAAAAAAGCACCACCATAAAGCGAAAAACTGCTGAAGAATACGATGGAAAATGTAAACTTACCAGTTCAAACTTCTTCTTGGTGGCGTCGGTTTCCTTGCGTTGTAGATCAGTTTGCTCTTCCCTTACTTCCCGCAACTCCCTCTGTAGCCTGCGCACGGTGTCCTGCATCTTGGTGTCTCGCAGACCTTTGCTGTCTTGCTCCAAGTTCAGTTTGTCGATGGTCTCCTTTAGTTTCTCCACTTGATTCTATATACATGCAGAGGGAGGATGGAGGAAGGATGGACAAACGAGAAGAAAATGTTTGTCATGTTGAGACAACAATTCCATAGACTATGCAATTCTTGTGCAGATTTGAATGTTAAAGAGCCCAAATTTGGTTCATCCACACTTTGAACTCAAAGTGTGGTCATAAGAACACTTTCATTAAATATGAACTTACATTAGGAATTTCATAAATAAATGAACCATACAAAATGCTTCACTCTCTCAAATGTTAACATTTGTTAGAAATGTTAATGGGGAACTTGGGCAATTCATTCCAAATATTTCTGTCTTGTAGAATTGAAGACAGATGAAAAGGATTTGGGATGGAGCAGTAACAACAGAAGTTTCTGCTTAATCTCAAACGTCCGTCTTTCTTAACACAATGTGAAGACAGACCAAGGGGCGGGGAATTGAAAGCAGTTGGGAAATACATGTACACATTTTTTTGCCACTCATTAATGTCAATCAGCATTTTCCAAAACGTAATGCATCGAACTAGAGAAGTATGAGGTACAGTAAAATAAACATAACATGGTTTATTTCGGGCGGACAGTCGATGTTAGCTCCCCTCGGTATTTTGAAATTGACGAACTAGTTCCCTCAGCTTCGCCTTGTCGACTTTCAACACGTTGAGGAGCTAATATTGACCGCCTACCCTCAAACCATGTTACAGCTGGATTTATTAGCTCTTCTTGATATTAGGAAATTGACAAACTAGTTCCCTTGGCTTCACCTCAGGAACTAGTTTGTCAACTTCCAATACCATGGGGGAGCTAATATCGACTGTCCACCCTCAAAACATGTTATATTTGTATGCTGTCTGTCCAAAAAATCTCTGTCGCCACAATGTGGGGATAAACAACAGGGTGGGAGGATGATATTGAAGACGATGCAAAAAAAAGGTCTGTATAAAAAAAGGAGACGACTTTATGTTTCTCTGTACACAATGTGATGAGAGACAAAATGGGTGGGAGAGACAACGGGGTGGTAGCAGTGGGGACAAATGCTTTTTTTCCTGTATTACCGCCACATTGTAAACAAGATGATAGCACAGCCTTATGGGTGATCACATGATAGCAGGGTCCAATTTCATGGCTCTGCTTACCGCTGAATTCTGCGCTTACGATCACCATTCTTCGCTTACTGTACAAGCGCCGAATTTCTGCGCTAGCTGCGTAAGCGAAGAATGCCTAGTAACGTGGAGGACGCTGACTCTTTGCTTACGGTAAGCAGAGCCATAAAATTTGGCCCAGATCATCCTAGCTGGCAGTCAGGTCATATCCAGTGTCTCTACTGAGGGATGGTCCAGCTCAGAGACACCAGATACAACCTGCTTGCCATCTACGATGATCTTATATCACGTGATCATCCAAAAGGTGGTCACATGACCAGGGTTTAAATCACTCTGCTGAATGAAGATGTCGTGATGACAGCGACAGCTCTGTCGCTGCACCACCATCGATTCCAAACAAGGTATCTCAAACTCTCCTAGCAACACGATCCAGTTCAATGCTGCTCAGGTGATAAAAAGTAGGACTAGACACAATCGGCGACTGCAGTCACATGACCCATAGTGGGTATAGAATGTAAACAAACCTGTTTCCGAGCGCTTCTGCCGTAAGGTGGGAAGCAGCCGTGCTTTTCCATGCTCACTGTGCATTGCTAGCTTGGTTTGTTTTACATTGTATACCCACTATGATTCACGTGACTCCGGTCGCCGATTGTGTCTATTGAGCGTAAAGTTTCTACATTACCTCAAATTTCTGTCTTGTGGTTTGTTCCAGGGCTAGTCTTGACTCCAAGTCACGGGCCTTGCCTTCTAAACGCATCATCTGAGATTTGTCAATCATCGTTGTATTAGTGAACTCCAACTTGTTTTGAAGCTCGGAAATCTGCGGATACAACAACCAAAGCTGAGATGTCAAAATCTGGTCATTGTCAACAGATCTGTGTCTTATGAATATTCACCCTTCAGAGATCATGCATTTCTCTACAGCCGTCACAATACACTCAGAATGGTCTTATTTTGCTTTGTGATTTTCACCTACCATGTTCTAGTCAAAATGTCTGGGAAAAATATGAAGAACAATTTTGTTATTGTTTCAGAAATAAGACCTCAACTTGAAAAAACAATAATATTAATAATAATGCAGTTTCTTTCTGGCTGGTTAGATATTGGGATCTCAAAGTTGTTGTTGTATTCTAGTCCAAATGTCTGAAAAATGTAAAACAGAATTTTGTTTTATATTTTCAACAAATTAGTTCCCTAAGCTTCACTTTAGGAACTGGCTTGTCAAACCTCCATGTTTGGATGATGAGATCCAAATTATGTAGCACCTTGTAAGGGTTTGCAAAAATTGTGCCAAACATCCTTTCCTTAACCCATATCAACCTGACTGGTCACAGTACCTAAACCAATCTGCTCCTGCCTCAGCTCATGTAGCAGTTTTTGCTTCATAACAATTATCATTCGTACATTTACTGCCTAGTAAATAAAACCTACCGTCAACAAACTGTATGCTTTTTTTAAACAGCACACAATTCTCTTTAATTTGATATATATATACTGTGCCATGTTTCTCATCTCATATCACTAGCAATGAGAGTATAATGAAAGACACTTACAATCTTGCTAACAGCATTTGTGTATTCTTCGGGAAATCCCGTAGTTAGGCATATACGTGTTCAAGATGAGTGTACTCGGTAAATTTTAACACAAGGGACTGAGGGCTTGATGTCCCCATTCAACAAACAAAGCAATATGGTTAAGTGTCTTGCTCAAGGACGTAAGTGCAGCGGCCAACCGGGACCAAAATCCACACTTTGACATCACCAGAGCTTGAGACATCTCGGCCACCACACTCCTCTTTATTCCAGGCCAACAACAATAAATCTTTACAGCAAACACAGACACAATGTCGGGATCAATACAACCGATCATTCTTATGCTATCAGCTTCAAAAACAAGTCACAATTTTGATTTGATTTAATTCATCACATTGAGAATGCCCTTAGGATCGCAATCTTCCTCAGTAACTTCTTAAACTCAGGGACTGCTTTTTCCTTTTTGTCAAGACACGGATCTTGGCTTGTCATCGCAGAATAATCAAATTCTTGCATGTCTGCCCTGAAGGTACAGGATGTATTGAAGACAAGATGACAAGAAACTCCCATCAATTAACCTCAGCAATTCTTAAACATTGTGTTAAGTAGAATCAGAAAATATTTTATTGACTGGAGTTTTGGGACATCTCCCTTGGCGCTTTTAAATTTTTTATCTTGAAATCTGCCGAACAATTTCTTTCCGGATCAATTTTCCAGATGGAAGACTTGGCAGTTGCGGTGGATCATCAGAGAATTAAATTGAATTTTAGTAAATCGTGAAACGCGTGTGACGCTCCATATGCCAAAACCAGACACGTCTTGCCAAAAACTCAAAACTGGGTTAATTTGCTCGTCAAGTAGATGAGAAAAGATTAAGAAACAAAAACAAAAACCCACTTTATAAGGGATTATAAGGTAAGTATTTTAAAAACATGATGACCCCTTGCAGCGATGTCAAATGCCGCTATTAAAATGGCTGCCACGTTCGCAATTTTGTCAGTTAAACTGCATGTAAAAATATGGAAGGAGAGTAAATGCCGCGTGGCTTAAAATCTGCACTGCACTTTAATATTAAAAAAAAAAAAACCAAAACAAGGAAACTGATCCCCAGAATGAGGAAACTGAGATTCTTGTGATGATGTCGTCGGGTGAATTGGGTGAGTAAAATGTTCAAGACATCACATCCCATTGATCTTTATGGCTGGTTGTTTTGGGTGGTTTTTTTTTCCCCCTACTTTTATAGCCATTTCATTATTTCAGAGAAGTGCCTGACTTCGGCTAGGGGAGTTCACTTCCCGAAGGCCTCAGACAAATGCACAGCGTCGCTCTCTTCCAGCAGAAACTAAAAACATTCTTGTTCACGCTCGCTTTCCCAACAATTTTGATAATTATATTTAACTGAACTGAAAGCTTCTCCTAGACCGGCGCCTTTGAATGGTTTACAGGAAAGTGCGCCTTACAAATGCTGTATTATTATTATTACATGTATGTCTTTTATCAGATCTGCCGACATTTGCATCTTGCAATCATCGAGATTTTGAACACCAAGCAGGGAAGACATTAAGAATGACATTCAACATACTAAGGAAAAAAGGTTTCCCATAATCAGAGAAAATGTTCACATTGGTTCATCAGAAATGGAATGATTGATTTATTTTTCAGGGGGAAACTTTCTGCAGAATCAGGGAGAGTTGGAAGTTCTGATTTTTATATATGCTATAATGGTACCAACTGTCCAGTAAGATTTAATCCATCTGGACAAAAAAAACAAAGTTTGAAGGAAGTATTTAAAGCAAACCCCCACATGTATTTCTCTGCCTGCCAAGGCCAGAAATAAATCCTGAAATCGGGGAAAACTCTTATTGAAAATCAGACATGACAGACAATGCTGACCAAACAAAAAGACATCAAACTGGTTATGGGGAGAATAATATGTCAAAATAGCTGATCAAATCAACTTCTGAACTTTTCTGCCTTCGGTTTCTTCCCCCGGACTTAGAGCTCTTAAGGGAGCTAGAACCAAAGTACAATGGGAATTAGTTGTTAATTGAAAAGAGCGAGCAGAGAGCAAACAACCAGTTTTTTTTTTTTTTTTTTTTTTTTTTTTTAAATATACATATTCTGATCCCTTGGAAATGATGGAGACTGTACCATGCCAAAACCAAAGTACAATGGGAATTAGTTGTTAATTGAAAAGAGCGAGCAGAGAGCAAACAACCAGTTTTTTTTTTAGTTTTTTTTTTTAAATATACATATTCTGATCCCTTGGAAATGATGGAGACTGTGCCATGCCATAAATAGTAAGACCGAGTAAATATCACGCCGGTGTTGGACTAGAAATAGCTTCCTCCACCTCCTGCTTCCAGGATCAATATCAGATCGAGTTTGGCTTAAAGGGAACGTCAAACTTTGGTAAGTTTTCAAGGGGACAGATTCCCCAAAACGAGCAATTGGACACTGCCAAGAGAGCAGCCTATGAAAGTGACAAGTAATCGTGATTATATGTCTAATAATGAAAGGTAAGTCAGGTTTTTTTTTCGAGCACGCAAACACTATCGATAGCTGTCATGGACCAGTATCTGCACTTTATGTGACCCAACATATACACGAAATAATAAACTTGGTTCAAGCTCAAACAGTTATCAAAGTCACGAGAAAAAGAAAAAAGAAAAAGTAATAACAATAATCACACATTTGAATTGTTTTCAAACATCAAGTTTTGGACTTGCTAGATCAGAACTAATTGTTTTACTCATCACTTAAAAACTACAGCATTTCAAGCGAAAATATTTCAGGGGAAGCTTTCCACCATGACTATCTTTACACCACGTAAGTTATGAGCAAATCCGTGTACAAAAATCTAAACTTTACCAAAAATAGCATCTCAAACTGAAGAAATTACCCAGTGCCAATTTTCATACAAGTACCAGCTATTAAAAGAGTTTCCTTCATTATCTTCTTGTTTGCGACCAGATCCCCGGCGCCCTAATATCTAGCACACTGCCGCCCTGTTTGAATAGGCCGGGCATATTTGCCATGGTTCATATTGAGATCATGCGAACCCATGCTCGCACTCTGTACAATGCGCGTCTGTTGACATGGTCAAATGGGTGTAACACGTGCCGATTCACACGGAGAGCCGACTCTCAAGTTGTGGGTCAACAATCAAACAGGATGGCTTGTGTCTACCCGGTAGCCTTCCCCCCCTGAGTGTCCCTTGATAAAGACATGACAGTGATGAATGCGAACTGGACACCAGGGAGATGAAGCGCTGAGCGATGGCGACGTATTGATTGCATTGATATTGATTTGTTTCGTCTTGCACATTAATGATCTGTAAAGTGCAACCGAACCTCGATGGAACCAGAGGTTCAGACTCTCCTTGGCATAAGAATGATGTTTGTACTTTTCTAAAGAGCCATTTTATTCAACAAGAAACTTGTTGTTGGTGACCTCACCTCCCAGACAAGGCAAATTTTGTTGACTTCTGACACAATTTTTTTTCTTTTCAGGACGAATGTCTGGTAAACTGAGCGATTTTACATTGAGTATAGGTATGTATTAATTGGGTTATGCAAACGTTAGCACCCAAGTAAGCTTTCGCGCCAACACGCGTATGTTTAACAACTTTTTACCATGTCTCTATTACATGTTTATCCTCTTGACCAATCAGAAGGAATAAACTGTCTGTATGAATACACTGTCTGTATTGATGAATAATAATTTAAAGCATTTACAAATGTATAATGCGCCTGTAATCTAGTTCACTATTCTGAGGAGCAGATTTTTGAGGCATGAATGCTAACTTGTTGAGTTATGAGATCCATTTATATAGCACCTTGTAAGGGTTGACAAGGTGATGCGATGCAATCTTCAGCCAACTACACAAGAAACACTGAGGCAAACCCCCTTCCTTTAAAGGTTACGTGTGCTGGGTACTTTTCATATACAATTACACAAAACACAGGACCTACGGCTTGAAGGTCCCATCCGGAGAGAGTAGCAACAATGGTTACATGTCTTGTTTAAGGACACAAGTGTCAAAACCAGTCCTAAAAAAACACACTCTGCTGATCAGAAACACCAGAGTGCTAGACCGTGACATGCAATGCTAACACAACTGTTGATCCTTTGACAAAACTGTTTAGTAAAAATGTCTGGGAAAAAGTAACGAAAAGTTAACTTCAGTTTTGTTTTAAAGATGCTAATATCATAAACAAATGTTGGCAAATGTCATCCAGGGCATGACTTTCACAATATGTCCCAGAGTGGAGAGTGAAAAGCTTCTGGCCGTTTGCGGCCACTCTTGGCATTTTGTTACCAGCCACTTGTGGCCGCCGAGGTCTCTAAAGGGCTAACCCTTACACTCAATCATTGAGCCAATTCAACCAACGTCATGACGTGATTTATCTTGTATATTCCGTTTGCGGTAACACCATGTGTAAATCTACTAGCTATGTAGATTTGTTCTTTGTAGAGGACTAGGTCTTGCTTTTTATTCTACTGCCGTGGAGTAGATATTGGAAATTGGGAGACTACTTCGGGAGACTACTTAGTTCTGAAAAGAACTGTCCAGCTTATTAGCTACTACCTGGGCGGAGGGTAGGAAATCGGCCGGGATGATTAATCTTGCCTGCGCCATCCTTGGAGACAGACTCCCTGTGTGTTACTGTGCAGAGAGCATTATAGATGGCAAGCATGCAGTGAGAGATGCGCCCACCAAAACTTCACCTTCATTTTGACTCACCAAATGCCAGACCATGGGCGGACAGTAGCTGCGCGTAACAGCAGAGCAAAATCTTTCTTTTTAACTAAAGACATCCCTTTGGCTATGATAGCAAACTTTTAATTTCTCATCAAATTTGCGATGGAGAAAATAAATGAAGGAAATGGGTTACTGTTGTTGAGGTGCATTGGTATTGGAGTACAGACAAATCTATTTAGGGTTGTCCTGTACCAGGATTTTCCCGACGTTACAGGGATGCAAACATGCCCAGTGTTTACTAGTTCTTTTTGAGGTGTCATGGCCGAGCAGTCTAGGGTTCAAATCCTGGCCAGGTCAGTCGCGACACTTTGTGTCCTTTAAAGCAAAGCATTTTATCCTAACTGCTTCTTTTCGCGAGTACAAATGGGTACCGGTGAATGCTGGGGGAGTAACCTCCAATGAAAAATGGAAGGGCATCCTGTTCAGGGGGGAATAGAAATACTCTCAGTTGTTCAATCTCAATGAAACCGGGTATACACCAGCCTGATGAGCCATATTGGCTTCGAGACAGACTTTACTTTCTAGTTTGTTTCGTGGACATCGTCCTTCTCAGACCAAAGTTTTGTTTTTGTTTTTATTTATTTATATATATTTTTTTATGCAAGTCGCCAGACACACAAGGCCTGAAGGCCACTTCAATGTGTGGGCTACAATCAACTATTTTTTTCCAGGGGCCGTTGCCACCTACTCCTTGGGTTTGGAACAGGGTTACCCCCCTTTACAGTCCATACGGATGTAGGCTTGGGTATCATCCATCAGAAGCCTGGCTGGTAGAGCAGAAAGCACTACCTCCCCAACTTGTTGTTGACACAGAGTTACAACACGCATGAGTGACACAAGTTAAAGCCTGCGGGTTACGTATCCGTGAGCATGAGAGCGTCCCAGTAATGACGGTAAAACTCTTGTCGAGGATGTACATCAAATGATGTCCACGAAACAAACTTTCTAGTTTGTTTCGTGGACATCATCCGTCTCTGACCAATGCCGTTGACACAGAGTTACAATACGCATGAGTGACACAAGTTAAAGCCTGCGGGTTACGTATCCGTGAGCATGAGAGCGTCCCGGTAATGACGGTTAAAACCCTTGTAGAGGATGTACATAAAATTAATCTGAAACGGATTGGGTGTATCGGGACCTACCTTTTCTTCTTGTTCGTGCTTGGCCAGAGTCATTTCACTGATTTGACTCAAATATTCATTCATCTTCATCTGATCATTGGAACTCTGTCAGCAACAAAAACACAAAATATAAACAAATAATTACAGGATGAACTTTTAACAAATCAAAAAAACAAAAAAACAAAGATGGATAGCACAAAAAATACATACAAATATTCTGTTACAATTGTAATAAAAAAGATTTTGTGTTTTGTTAATCAAATTTAAATTCCTTTACATATACATTTTTCAATTGCACGTAAATTTTGCATTATTATTATTATTTTATTTTTAGGAAATCTCTTCTGAACTCTTTAATAATGAAGTAATAAGAAAAGTATTTTGTGGTGTACCAATTTATTCATTCATGCATTTATTTATTAATTTCACAGATAAGGATATTAAGAGGGCACTTCCATTGGAAAATTGTGAAGTTTATGGGAAACTTTTGAAGGGGCACCGAGGTCAAAACAAGGGCATTAGAGGCAATGGCCCTTGCGGCCTCCAGGTAATTCCAGGCTTCGTGCAGAGTAAAATAAACACTTACAATCATAAAAAGCTCGAAATACACATTGAACTGCTAGTAAAAAAATGAATATTAAAGCAATGTGAATTATTGGGAATGATAAAAGCAAGGTAATTGCAGGGCAACGCTACTGAACAGTTTGGGTCAGCGGATTTACCATGCCAGTCTGCTAAAAAAAAATAAAATAAAAATGCAACAGCAAATATATCCTAGAGACCCATACATTGTAAGCAACTTTTACCAGCCCCACTTTGAGATGGTGAAAAAGATATCAAATAAGGAAGACCAAAAAAATGGTATCAATTGATCAGTGTAATATTAAAGAATTGAAAAGTGAAACGAAACAGTTACCTGCAGTACTAGAGCCTTGTGTTTCTTGAGGAGGTCATTGAAATCTTCCTCTTGATCCTCTTGTCTCGTCCCGAGGTCGTTCATCTCACGGCTTTGATGGGATAACTTCTCCTCCACCTACACAACACAAATCAGTCCAAAGTCAATAATAGTAACAACAACAATAATAATACTATTAATACAAACGTGTATTCATTATACATTTGTTTCAAGCTGAGCAGGACTCTCAAAGGGCCTTAAGGTATTAATGCACCTGTTCATCGGGCCCTAAGCATTCTGGGAACCATCCCAACTCATTGGGAGTATGCAGCACCGGCAACTTAATTGGCACACAGATTGCTGATCATTCACCTCATTAATCTTGAACCATGCAGGTGCCAATTAACTCCTGGTTGATGAGAAGCAACTATAGTTAAAATGTCTAGCTCAAGGACACAAGTGTCGTGACCGGGATTCGAACCCACAACTCTGATGACACCGCCACCAGAACTTGATTCCGGTGTGCCAGATAGCTCAGCCACGACACCTTGACACCAAAGAAAAAACACCTTCCTCTTGTTTCTCCTGTCTCGTCTAAAGACCATACATACATGGTCAGTTTATCAAAGACATTTCACCTTTGACCTACCTCTGTCTTGGCTCTACTGACATCATCGAGCTGATTCTGAAGCTCGGCTAACTCATTCTCAATACTCTGTCTGGACTTGACTGCAGCCAGTGCAGTATACTGTGAATCCTCCAACTAATAGAGATACACAAAAATTTAAATACGCAAAACTATTCAAATATATGTAAACATATTAAAATTATTGTGAATCACACGGGTACAGTCTGAATCTGCACACTCAAGCTGACCACGAATAGAAATTGAAATGCGCTTGAAACTTTATGATAGTATGATTCATTTCATTAACTTAAAATCACATTGCAACCGAATGGCTGAATTGAGTGGGTTAAAAAGAAACATACCAAATACATTACAAGAAACATAAACAATTATTTAAAAACTACATTCAACAAACAATTAAAAAGGGAAATGCACAAGAATAAATATATCAACATCTAAAAAAAATATATTCAAAAAAATATCTGTGGGGAAAACAAACTAAGTGTTACAACAGGTAAAAAAACCCATAAAATTTACAGACAATTCCGACGACATAACAGCAGTTAAAACAGCGCCCTCTGGACTTCTTTTTCTTTAATAGGGAGAGTTTTTTTCATTCTGTCTTGTGTAATGCACCACAATTGCATGGTGGACTTGTCTGTAACAAAACAACTTTCGGGCCTAATGCGTCATTGGACTAGGGCGCCCTCTAGGGGAGCTAGATTGTACATGGAATAAAGAAAGTAGCCTATCCTATGTGATGCAGCTACCATGATCGTGTTATCCTTGGGTTTTTAACTCTAAGTTGATGGTAGGATGACAGTAATGCATGAGGCCATGACTGAATTAATGGCTTCAACAGTGGCTATGGCTGGAACGCCCAAATGGCCTACCTTTCAATAATGTCATTGCAGCCATCAGCCATAGCCATAACCCTAGTCGAAGTCACTTGAGTCGGACAAAGCCTAAAGATCTGGATCTGTGCCCTCCATTGAATAGGCCCTTTTCATTACCCAATCAGCTCCGGTTTAGGCTGGATCAGTTATTTTGATGACATGCACTTCCGGTTTGCAGCTTCAAACAGGCAGAAAGAATCTCAGCCAAAGGTTTTTAAACGAGCCAAATTCTCTACCATACACCCGCTCCCCAACTCTAAAAATAACCCAAGTCTCGTACCTCATTCTTCAACTGTTTAATCTTGGCGCTGCTCGGAGCAGATGCCTTCTGCTTGTCCAGCATTATCTGGGCGTCGTTCAACAACGCCTTCGTCCTCTTGAGATCTTTCCTGAGGCGTCTCTCGACATCGCGGTCCGAGGAGCGAGGATGCTCCTGGAGGTCGGAGAGTTTGTGCTCAAGGTCCCGTTTGTCTCTCATCAGGGACTGCCGTTCCTTGTAGTCTTCCTCCATCTGATTCTCCAGTTGCTTCAGCTGAAATTTGGAAAGACGGTAAACAAAGTTCTCAACTGTTGAATACATCTTAAAGTTGCATCACTGGTAGTGCTTCTATAAAATCCACTGGGAAAAAAAGTCTCGTGTTTTTAACGTGATAGAATAAACTTTGAATCTTGAATATTATTTGGGTTTTATCAAACACCTATGTGTGTTAAGTTGTGTATACTCTTACTTCCCCTTGAGACCTGTGTTTCTTTGTTTAACACGAAAAAAAATAACTGAGAGAGGTTTGCGGTAACACTATGTGAAAATCTCTTTTCAGTAGTGTTGGTTCTGAAAGGAACAGGTTGGTTCTGAAAAGAACCAACACTACTCAAAAGAGATTTTCCACCATGCAAAGTTTCAAATCCTACTTACGAACAAAATTAATAAATAAAAAATCAGAGTAAAGATGATTTAGTCACATGGTAGATGAAATCCTAAATCTGGAAAGTTGAACAATCATCGCTGATTGATTCTTCTTCTTTTTTCAGCCTTCACGAGTTGAACCTCTCCCAACTCACCCTACTCTGGAAAGAGCTCCTCGCAGCCTCGGACTCCTCCTCCTTCACATCCAGCTCCTTCTGACCGGCTTGCTTCTGCCTCTCCAACTGCATCTCCAGTCTCAGCTTCGTCTGCTCCAGCTGGAGTATCTTCCCGGCCTGGTCGTCAAGTTCCTCTTCTTGGTCTTCGATCTTGGCTTCCAGCTCTCTCTTCTGGCGCTTGATGGAGGCGATCTCCATCACCTCCTTTGTGCCGTGAGACGACAAGTCTGTCATCTCAAAGTGAAGCTCCTCGATGCGAGACTCTTTGACGGTCATGTCCGTCCGGATGTCCTTTAATAGGTAAATGTGAAGTTTAAGAATTACTCAATAGGATTACCCAAAACCTCAGTATCATCCTCAGAAGGGTATCCCTCAAACAATGACTGCACAGTTGAATAAGGGAGAAATGCAGATTTAAATGAGCGGTGAATTGAGGAGGAAACTTGAGGTTGAACCCTAAATGACTCCGGAAAACCTATAAAAAAATACATTGAAGGTAACCTCAAGTTACCGCCTGTTCAATTTTGCATTCCTCACTAATTAAGAACCCCTACCCTTGACAATATTTGTCAGTGACTTGACCAACCATTTGAAATCACTCACCTGCACTGGCTGTGTATGGTGGCACAGCTGTGCATGGGACTAAACTGTGTACATTTGTGTGATGTCATATTTCAGGCTGGTATAGGCCATATTTCGAAACCATGGCTTAAGCCTCAACTCTGTTTCAAGTCCCACACTGAGAGTCAGGCCTCGAAATAACCCACGGCACCCACAGCAATTGCTGTGGTGCCCTGTGCTTTTGCTGTGGTGCCCTCTACAAAGTTCCAATACAAATTTACATTTTCCTCAAAGAAGTGCCCCTTACCAGTGGAAAATTGCCGCGCCCCTTCAAGAGCGAAGTTGGAGAGTGTACATTTTCAAATTGCTGACAAAAAGGTCTATCATTCAAAACCACTGTGGACGATACTGCCACCTCTCCCCTCCCCCCCCCCCCCCCCCCCGCCCCCTGCACACACACAAGTTTACGGTAGTTTATTTTGACAGAACATTTTCTCGAGTTTGTATCACTACAAATCATTCTCAGTAAAATTAAGTTCTACATTGCTGTCAGCTTTGAAAACATTCCAGTAACTAATCTCACTTCTATTAGTGGTAAGATGATAAACTAGTATTACAATTTGTACTAGTGCTGTTAAGTTATTAGTTTTGTTGCAAGAGGGTCTTACGTTATTGTTAGTGTATAGAGGGCGTGCGCTGCAAGCTACAAACGTGTTGTGATGGGAAAAGTCAGGTTTTCATAACAGCGCCCTCTATCATTCGATGGCTCGTGTATAGGAGTGTGCAGATAGAGGGAATTGACACAGTCAAGTGATATGGCACAACAGGACTACATGTATATCATTATCAGCTGTTTTGTAGACGATGTGAACATAATGTAGTTTTTTGTAATTAGAATAGTGAATGTTGTCTCGCCTTGAAGACAGCCTAAAACTGACAGCCCGTAAATTGCCAGACATGGGCCTTTTTTTTATTTCCATACCTCGAGTTCCTGTTTAAGGACGTAGTTTTCACTCTCAGAGGCTTCTTTCTCCCGATGCAATCGCTCCTTGGCTAAGTGCTCCGTGTGGAGATCTTGTTGAACTTTGTGTAACTCAGCGTCAAACCTGTCAGGAAAAAAGGAAGAAGACGATTCATATCGGAAGTTGGTTTCTCTCAAGTCTAAGCTGTGTTGTCATAGACCCTTATCAGGCTTCTACTGGCTTTGTCAGAATCCCTATGTGCAACAGCAACGAATGAATCAGGATTCACAATGCACCCACCAGGGATCAGACTATCTACCTGCCTCAGTTTGGGTGAAACCAATTTTAATGGGAAACAAACAAGATGGCCGCAACAATGATAATAAATTCCACTCAAGAGTCTGTATGAAAATCTACATAAAGGTTGCAGTTACACTTCATGGATTCGAGCAAACAGGGACACATGTGGCATAAGGTATATTTTGGCAGAAATAAAAAGCGAAAACATTAACAATCTTACAGGCAACATTAATCGGCAACAGTTGATCCCTTTTCATACAACAATAGTGGCTTCTTATATAGTGCTCAAATCCACTCCAACATTATTACCCCTGATCACTGGGGCATTTATTTCGTTTCTTAAACCATCTCGGCTCCCTTGGGAGTATTAAGCCTATGCTGCTAAAAATTTAGTACACCGAGCTAAATCATTCACGAGAACCATCTCCGCCCCAACAGGTACCCACTGACCCCTGGGTGTAGAGAAGCAATTATATATAAGTGTCTCGCCCAAGGACACAAGTGTCATGACCGGGGTTCGAACCGACATCCTGAAAGTTTAGCCACCAGGACTTGAGTCTGGTGCACAAAACCGCTCGGCCACGACACGTATAAGTGTGGAGAATATATCTTCACCTTTTTTTCTGTGGATGTAAACATGAATCAGTTACTCACTTTCTTTGTTTCTTTTCCAGTTCAGCATTCCTGGATTGCTGCGACTCCAGATGAAGTCTGGTATCCTGTGCCTCTCCTATGAGTTTCTGGACTTTGCGTTTCAGCATGCTGACCTGTTTCCTCTCCTCCTCAACTTCCTCCGAAGACTCCGCCATCTTGGAAACAGAAACAATGAAATGATCAAACGTCACGACGCCTCGCAGACCATTGGCGCTTAATCCCACAAACCGCATAAAGAACAAAAATTGCTTACCACAGAAATACATTGCTAAGCAGAAAATGAATCCCGTCAGCATTCCATGTGAAAATACAATTCAAGCAACTAGTTCCCAGCATTATTCAATTCTTCAAAGAACATTTTCTGCTTAACTGTTTGACGACAAATAGATCCAAATATGACATAGGTATGGACAAACTTGCTTTCAAATTCATAAACTTTTTCAAGGATGAAATATTTTGAAGCTGGTCCCCGGTTAGCACTAAACAGGGTTTGACTGTATGTCAAAACAGCAATACTTCACAGACGGCTGTATCTTGGGCAAACCAGAGAATCAGAAAAAACCCAGTCGCAGCATTTGCTACTTGCAATGCACTCACATTTGATCAGTACCACTCCTCCTATGAATAGAGCCGATTGTCAGAGGCAATCATAGTTTAGTTTCCATACCCCAACCATGCCAAGCTTCAAATGTTACAGATCAAACCTTATCTGAAGTGAACTCTAACTGTCCCATCGGCTAATACTCAGCGTTGATGACAAATTACCATCGTTTTTTTGTTTAGTTTTTTTTGTCTTGAAGTTAATCATTACGGGTCACCTAAGCCCCGGACCGTAGATTCCAAGTGGTTGACATATAATAAGGAAAACACAATTCTACACAAGAAGTTGGATGAGTCAATGACTGCGCCTAATTCACTCAGTCAGTCTCTATCTGTCAAGATAAGAAACTGCCATTGACGGGGCTATCTGGCCATCTGACAACCAACCGTTTTCTTTCTGACAAATCTTGACCATCAGTTCAGATTTGTACTTGTACAAGACAAAACTATAAATGGATCTCCACAGCTTTCTTGTCTCTATCCTGTTTGTAGGTGTGGCACAGTTTCACTTACGGCCACGCCCAATTCACACAAACTGGCTCCACTGATTACCAAAATCCCATAGGAGTTGCATTGACCTAGTTTTTCTAAATGATTTACACAACAAAAAAGTTTAATAACTGCCTTTCAATTATACGCTCTCTTAATACATACTTGGCTTTTACATACGTTATTCAAAGAATTATAAGTTTCTATAAAGAGACACCTACTCCCAAAATAGCTCAACCAAGATTCTTGTGATGATGACGTCAGTTTAAATGGGTCAATAGGACTTTTTGGCATTCTGGCCTTAGCCACTCCAGAGGTAATCAATTTGGACACACCCTTATCTTTCTTGCCAACTTCTGACCGAATGCCAAAGATATCAACATTCGGAGGTGTCTGAGTTGGTGGCTGGAATGTTGGCTGTGACCAAATCACTGAAAAATCTTATTCCTTCAATGCTGTCATTGCCCCAGCGGCCATAGCCGTAGCAGAAATCACTCGATGCGGATGTGACCTCGGCTTCAGTAAGAGATCAGTTTTATGAATTCTCTTTATGATAAGACTTCTCTCTCCAGGAAAAAGAGAAGAAGAAAGAGAAGACCCTCTTACCCGTCTCTCAATGGCTTTCTTAGCAGCTTTCATGCTTTCCAGTTCCTCCTCGTGCTCCTGGTTCAATCTCTTCTTAGTCAGCTCAATTTCTCGTCTCGCTTGCTCGTACTTGGTCCGATAGATGGAATCTATAGTCAATCATTTTATCAACAGCAATCAAAATCATAAAAAAAATTAACAAAATATAAAAAGGTTTCCAGATGATGAAATGTAATGTTTTTGACTGATTCCCTTTTATTTTTTGCTAAGCTACTTCATTTGCTAAGCTGTACTTTCTGCACAAAATACAAAATACACAAAGCCAAATGTAATCAGTTGCTTAGTGGATAGAATACTTAAAACATATGGAAAGAATTTGTACAGCGTATTGTTATTTTCAATAAGAATTGTCAACATACATGTCAGTCATCAAAACCATTCGGAAACCACATATCTAAAAATGTATTGTTGATGTTACCGAGTTTGTTTGGAATTGAACCAAATCAGTGTTTATGAACTTGGGGCCTGACTAACTTGAATCTTGCTACACCAGACCAGTACATGTGTTAGATTTGTATGTAGACTGGGGCCTGTTCAACTTATCACTGATGGTTAGCAAGTGACCCATCCAGCATGTAAGACATATCAGGCAGGTGCTATTCATTTGAACTTAAACTCTGCCACCTGTGGAGATTGATCTGTAGTGACGCTGGGGGATTACAGCAGATTAATGAGGTACAGTTTGAAAGGATTAATCTACAAGCTCTTAATCTACACAATATGAGGCTCATTCTATGATCCCGCTAACCGTAACATTGTTATCTCAACACTAACAGTGTTCCCAGGGGGATTGAACTGGCCCAATTTTCGGACTGTGTATTGGGAACTACTGGCACCGCCGATTACTCTGCATTTGTATCGGTTACAACACATCACAGGACCTTAAAATGACCTTAGCTAAGTTACATGATCAAAATAAAGGTTGGGAAGGGAGCTTTGAATGTTCTCTGCTTACAGGGATACTGCCAACATCTTTTGCTTAATGCAGGCAATGCAACTGAAGTTTGTCAAAAAAAAAGAGAAGAGACTTTGTATAGAAAGAATATGTCCTTTTTTTCCCGATCTTTAATGGCTGAGTTGAGAAACAACATGAGGAAATCAGCTGATCAGCTTAAAGCCAAAGTATGCTAAAGATTACATTATTTTGGTTTAACTCAATGTATATGGCAAAAGAAAACAAAAATTCAAGAGGTTAAATATCAAGTAATGGAGATGTCAATATTCACTGTCTCCCTACCTTCTTCATCATCACTGCTTCCCATGTCACCATCCATATAAGAGGACCGCATCATCCTGGATTCCATCACCTCCATCTCAAGACGTTCAGCTTTACGCTGTAGAGCCACATGAGACGCCTGGCAAACCAAAATCATTCAAACAGCATTGACAAGACTGAGACCTGTGAGATTTGGCATGGTGCTGGATTGATACAGTTGGGCATTTTCTAAACCTTAGACTCTGGCTCCAGGCTTTGTTTGATGTTGGAAACACAGTGCAAAATGTACACTGCTCCAAAATTACTGATGAAGCCCAAGCCTGACCCCGAGACAAGGTTTGGAAAATGCCGGATGTTTCTATAAGCCACCTGACTGAGAGACCTCTGCAGCAATGTGCACACTACAAAACCAATTCCCGGAAAAATAAAAACCCACAGAAGTTCCTTGGAAATTTGAACCCAACCTCCACCTCAGTTTATAACCCCAGGGTATCTCACATAGAGTTTCCTCCCAAGCAGGGGTAGCTGTTTCCTGGGAAGTGGCTATTTCCCTCAGGAATTGCTTGGGACGTTGTCGAGTGAGCAAGGGGCTAAGGTGTGATTTATCAGATGGTTCTTTACAGTAGCCGCTATCGGATATGGTTCTTACAGCAACCCTTACTGGTTGCCTCAATGTTTTGACTGATCCGCTCTAGCTCTTCTAGACCTGAGCATTCCACTAATAACATTGCACTCTTACAAACAGCATCCTGAGATGCACTGACAAGGTATAGCTTCCAGTTAAGGTTATCTGGGTATAGCTTCCAGTTAAGGTTTTCTGGGTATAGCTTCCAGTTAAGGTTTTCTGGGTATAGCTTCCAGTTAAGGTTTTCTGGGTATAGTTTCCAGTTAAGGTTTTCTGGGTATAGTTTCCAGTTAAGGTTTTCTGGGTTTAGTTTCCAGTTAAGGTTTTCTGGGTATAGTTTCCAGTTAAGGTTTTCTGGGTATAGTTTCCAGTTAAGGTTTTCTGGGTATAGTTTCCAGTTAAGGTTTTCTGGGTATAGTTTCCAGTTAAGGTTTTCTGGGTATAGTTTCCAGTTAAGGTTTTCTGGGTATAGTTTCCAGTTAAGGTTTTCTGGGTATAGTTTCCAGTTAAGGTTTTCTGGGTATAGTTTCCAGTTAAGGTTTTCTGGGTATAGTTTCCAGTTAAGGTTTTCTGGGTATAGTTTCCAGTTAAGGTTTTCTGGGTATAGTTTCCAGTTAAGGGTTTCTGGGTATAGTTTCCAGTTAAGGTTTTCTGGGTATAATTTCCAGTTAAGGTTTTCTGGGTATAGTTTCCAGTTAAGGTTTTCTGGGTATAATTTCCAGTTAAGGTTTTCTGGGTATAGTTTCCAGTTAAGGTTTTCTGGGTATAGTTTCCAGTTAAGGTTTTCTGGGTATAGTTTCCAGTTAAGGTTTTCTGGGTATAGTTTCCAGTTAAGGTTTTCTGGGTATAGTTTCCAGTTAAGGTTTTCTGGGTATAGTTTCCAATAAGGTTTTCTGGGTATAGTTTCCAGTTAAGGTTTTCTGGGTATAGTTTCCAGTTAAGGTTTTTCTGGGTATAGTTTCCAGTTAAGGTTTTCTGGGTATAGTTTCCAGTTAAGGTTTTCTGGGTATAGTTTCCAGTTAAGGTTTTCTGGGTATAGTTTCCAGTTAAGGTTTTCTGGGTATAGTTTCCAGTTAAGGTTTTCTGGGTATAGTTTCCAGTTAAGGTTTTCTGGGTATAGTTTCCAGTTAAGGTTTTCTGGGTATAGTTTCCAGTTAAGGTTTTCTGGGTATAGTTTCCAGTTAAGGTTTTCTGGGTATAGTTTCCAGTTAAGGTTTTCTGGGTATAGTTTCCAGTTAAGGTTTTCTGGGTATAGTTTCCAGTTAAGGTTTTCTGGGTATAGTTTCCAGTTAAGGTTTTCTGGGTATAGTTTCCAGTTAAGGTTTTCTGGGTATAGTTTCCAATAAGGTTTTCTGGGTATATTTTCCAGTTAAGGTTTTCTGGGTATAGTTTCCAGTTAAGGTTTTTCTGGGTATAGTTTCCAGTTAAGGTTTTCTGGGTATAGTTTCCAGTTAAGGTTTTCTGGGTATAGTTTCCAGTTAAGGTTTTCTGGGTATAGTTTCCAGTTAAGGTTTTCTGGGTATAGTTTCCAGTTAAGGTTTTCTGGGTATAGTTTCCAGTTAAGGTTTTCTGGGTATAGTTTCCAGTTAAGGTTTTCTGGGTATAGTTTCCAGTAAAGGTTTTCTGGGTATAGTTTCCAGTTAAGGTTTTCTGGGTATAGTTTCCAGTTAAGGTTTTCTGGGTATAGTTTCCAGTTAAGGTTTTCTGGGTATAGTTTCCAGTTAAGGTTTTCTGGGTATAGTTTCCAGTTAAGGTTTTCTGGGTATAGTTTCCAGTTAAGGTTTTCTGGGTATAGTTTCCAGTTAAGGTTTTCTGGGTATAGTTTCCAGTTAAGGTTTTCTGGGTATAGTTTCCAGTTAAGGTTTTCTGGGTATAGTTTCCAGTTAAGGTTTTCTGGGTATAGTTTCCAGTTAAGGTTTTCTGGGTAAGGTTCCCCTGAGAAGATTTCAGGGGGCAGGATGAGGAAGTTTATTTTAAAATCGAGAATTTTCAGCTCTGTGCACATATTTTTCATGATGTGTGAAACCATTCTTGTCAGTGTATCTATGACTGGTTTTGATTCGCACAGTGCCGGTAATAGACTTTTACTGGTAGACTGCACAAGTCCCTTGCGTATTCAAATGTCAAACATTTTTTGGGAACATTTGGTTCAAACATAGATTGCAGGAGACAGAAAAAAGGGGCACTTATGCATGGCCCACTCTCGCTTCCTTCAAATAAGTGTTTAATTTACACAGTCTGTTGCAGATTAGTTTTCTATAGTTTCACATGGTACACCAAACCCATTGCACTATAAAACGGATGTATCAAAACTCCTTAGTTTTTAAGCTATGTTGAACACAAAGGCAAGGGCTCTGCATGTAACTTGTTTGACATATCAAACCTTTCACTGATTGGCGTCTCCTTTAAACTGCTGATGTCAACTTTAAAGTGGAGCACGGATGCATGTGGCTTCTGATAATTAAAATTCAAAGCATCATCAATGGCTACATGTCGGCCACTGACTCGTGCAAGACCTAACTTCAGAGCTGCTTAAGCACAACAAATAGCTAAGCACAGTAAGTTACCCTTAAGGTTACCAGCCAAATTACCAAGTCACATGTACAATCTGTGACTGGCATCCTGCTTCATTTTGCTTAGCAGAGAACGATTAAGCAATAGTTTCTGCTTCAGCTCTGTATACAATTTTGGCAAATTGGCCACTGAAGCCACTAGTTTAAGCCACAGCCAAAGACACTGAATAGCGCCCTCACCTTCATATCCTTAAGTTCTTTCTCCAGCCTTAGCCTTTCGGACGTTTCTCCTTCTAGCATCTCAGATGCGTGGTTAGCCGTTGTGTGCTCCTCAGCTAGATCTGCACTCATTTCAGCCATCTGCAACAATCAATACAAAAGTCTTGAGATTAAGATGTTTCTGAATTATTTCAACAAGATTTTTAATTTTTTGTAAACAAGTACATGTAAAACAAGTACATGTAATTGACTTAAAAGGAAACTGACTGGGTGAACAAAGACAAATTTGCCAGAGCGGGATTTGAACCCGAGACCTCCCAGTTTACACGCCAATGCTCTAGATAGCTAGCGTTAACTAGCCCGCCTCGCATCCCCTTCTGACTGATGCCCACAAAGAAAGACATTGACGAAATGAGGAGACCACCAACAGAGGGCTACTCACACAATGTTCCAGCCCCACAGAAACTAAAAGTCGTCTCTCACTGTACCTTCAAGAATGCATCAGATGTTTGAGTCTACCAACAACGTTCCAACCAGACTCAGAGTAGAGTGTCAAACTCTTAAACATTCTAATCCAGGAAGGTTTTCACAGCCAAACCGCAACATTGTACGGGTCTGGCGATAACACTAAGACAGACTGTCTGCCTGTACTGAGAGTATGTTCCTATCCCCAGGATGTATAAGCAGGAAGAGGGTAGGGGGGTGGCAAGGAGGAGGGGGAAGGAAGGAGGAGAGGGAATACTAAGAAGGGTAAATATAGAATTATAGTGAGACACAAATATCCTGTATTCTTTATCAAGACCACAAGGGGGTCTCCCTACCAGGGTTTGCCCTTAACTTTTTCAGGGACTAGCCAGCTAGCTTGTCGTTTCACTAGTCCACCAGCTTGTTCACTAGTCCATATTTTAAATGAATCGGGGACGCCTTTCAATGCTTAACTAGCCAGCCGAGCCGTTTGAAGTGGTTTTTTTTATAATGGTCCTCAGGTGTTTGAACTGGCATTTGGCCAGCGGACCCCCCCCCCCCCCCTCCCCAACCTCCACTTGCCCTTCTCACTCATGTCACACCTGGCCACAGGCTGCCATTGTGTGTCTAACCGAGGGCGCGTCGCCTAAAAACCACACTGCACAGGGAATCTGACTCCTAAAATGGCGCCACCAAGATGGATCGTGGGTGATGAGGCCAGGTATAATAAAATGCATAAATTGGTGGCTTTGACAAAGTGACAGTCAGTTTTTATTAAAAGAACTACCTGAAAGTTAACCTCAAAATGCTCCAGCAGAAATATAAGAGTGCAAGCTGGATCTTGTTTATTTTGAAATAGGAATTAATAGACCAGTGTGCGATAGCAGTGGATTTAAAGGTAGATTACATAATTTGCAGGCATGAAAAACAAGTACTTCCAAGTTACTACAAAGTAACTTACTTGAGTGAAAGTACATATTATTCCCAAGTATCCAGTGAAATCGTTTCGCCAGGCGTTGTTTAAAGAAAAATGTAATTTTGTATCACTTTGAAGCCATGGTCAGTCAATCATCATTTGAACATGTGAGTTTTAATACACAAAGTCTGTCGGACTGTCTTAAAAATATCACCACTTGCTCTCATTTTTCTCAGCACAAATGTTAACAAGTCAGCGGAATGATATTTCATATTAAATCCTACCCCCCACAAATCCACATTCTCTCGAAAAAATACAACAACGACCAAAGATGCATTTTTCCCTTTAATAGTTATTCAGTAACCTCGAGAGCAGGGCAATATTAAACTCATTCCTATTTTATTCAATGTTGGAGTTGATTATTAACTAACAAAACATGTCCATTTCTCCCGTAAGGTCCACGTACGCAAATGAGGAGACTGAATAAAATTACACTGACAGTGTGTGTGTGTACATGTAAGGGTTAGGCAACAGTTCTTGATATTTTTTCACAACACTGCAGGCGTCACTGTTTATTCAAAACCCGCCCGTCTTTCCTTTTGAAATGTTTGCACAACTAACAAATTTTGTCTTCCAAATACACATGCAGTATATGTTAGTAAAGCCTCTTTGGTTTTGAAAAACTCAAACAACCTTTTCTGAATATATTTCTAGACAACAATTTAACTTCCGATTTCTTTCAAAATTTATTTATTCTTTCCAGTTACTCGCTGTCCAGAGTGTTGTTTTATCTTGTATGTAGATAAATGTTTCTCCTATTTTGCCTCGTTCTGTGTTCATTTGCTTTGATATTCTTTTTCTAACAAAAGTTTTTGTGGTAATTTTTATATTTTTTATAATAATGCTGGCATGATATTTGACCCTTAGAAAAAGGTAGGGCATTTTTGAGAGTACAAGGGCTGACCAACATATGTTTTTATTGACTTTTCCAGGCTATTTAGTAACAGTGTCACTGACTGTCTGAGGGTGAAAATAATTGGAAATCAGATTTCAGTAGAAAGAGAGTATCATCCTTGTTAATCAGTGTTTGTTAGTTGGGGTGTTGGGGTGTTTGTTTGTTTGTTTGTTTGTTGAGGTATTTGTTTATTTGTTTTTTCTTTTTTTTTTCCTTGGGCACCTTTGGAAAACAGTGTTTCACTGAAAGGTTCCCCCCAGGATAAATAAGAAATAAATAAATCAAATACCCAGATAGACCTTTATCTAAATATTTGAAACACATTGCCACTTACCCTGGATTCCATCTTGTCACAGTTGTGTTTCAAAATATTCCGTTCTTTGTCCAATTTCTCAACTCGGGTCCTCAACTCTGTCAGTTCATGCTAAGGATGGACAAAGTTGTTTTAAATAACATAGGAAGGGAAAATTAAGTCAATAATAGTTCCGTTGTCTTTTTATGCGAAAAGGATAAGAGTGTAAGACAAAGATGATAAGTGTTGGTTAAAGTTTGAATTAAGAATGTCTAAACCCAAAGTTTTGAATAACTTGATTGTAATGTAAGTTATGTATAGTTCTTACATCACAAGTACATGTAGTAACAATATTCGGGTTTGGCCTTAGCCGTTGCAAATAGTAAAACAAAACCAGGGAGGGGAAATATCCACAAGTACCCCCGAGGTTGGATTTCAACTCATAACTATTCTAAAACAGACATCATAAACACTTGATTGGTAATGACAAGTCAGCTTAATACTACTCTGCACTAATGACATCACTTTTGCTCAAAATACCCGAGTGTCAGACAAACTTTCCACCACTCACACGATCACCGCATCAGCGCGCCATACCGCAGTAGTACAGTCATTGCCAATACACACGAATAAGGTTTGGACATGTACGCAGGTTAGTGAAATTTGACACTTGTCTGAGATCCCATACTGAGCTTCTATCTTTAGCTTTAGCCCAAAGTTCTATTGCAGCACATGTTTGGTTTACACCATTATTATTATTGGCTTGTACGTGGCTTTAACAATTCAACAATGTCACAACTACCCTCCCCACCCCAAACTAGATTTGACTTACATCCTTCATTTTGAGTTCCTCTTCCGTTCTATGAACATCCAACAACGGCATCACCTTGGTTACCAGACGCCACCACGGCCAGTTCTTAACGGCCAGGAACTTACGTACATTGCGCTGAATAGCTGTGATGGCTAGATGCTGGATCTGTACAGGTGAGAGTAAAATTAAATCCAGAGTGAAGATGAACAAATCACATGAATAACAACAACAAAATGCTGTGGTGTAGAAGATAATAGAAATAATGTAGAGTAGGTATTTATAAAGCGCCTTTAACAAGGATCAAAGCGCTGTACAATAACAGGGCACTACAACATTCAGTATTTTCCTGCAAGGTATGTGTATTTGGGGCAACGTTTCTGAAGTAAAGTTTCCTTTAATACAGTGAAGAGAAATACTTAACCCTTTTTTGGAGTAAATAAAGACAAATTGACTAGAATGGGACTAGAATGTAGAAGATATAATACAGTGAAGAGAAATACTTAACCCTTTTTGGAGTAAATAAAGAAATATTGACTAGAATGGGACTAGAATGTAGAAGACATAATACAGTGAAGAGAAATACTTTTAAGTATTTCAAAAAAGGGTTAAAACCCTTTTTTGGAGTGAAATAAAGAAAAATTGACTAGAATGGGACCAGAATGTAGAAGATATAATACAGTGAAGAGAAATACTTTACCCTTTTTTGGAGTAAATAAAGACAAATTGACTAGAATGGGACTAGAATGTAGAAGACATAATACAGTGAAGAGAAATACTTTTAAGTATTTCAAAAAAGGGTTAAAACCCTTTTTTGGAGTGAAATAAAGAAAAATTGACTAGAATGGGACCAGAATGTAGAAGATATAATACAGTGAAGAGAAATACTTTACCCTTTTTTGGAGTAAATAAAGACAAATTGACTAGAATGGGACTAGAATGTAGAAGATATAATACAGTGAAGAGAAATACTTAACCCTTTTTTGGAGTGAAATAAAGACAAATTGACTAGAATGGGATTTGAACCTGTGACCTCCGGGTTTATGCTGTAGGAGATTTTGTCCCCCATTGGAAAAGGACACTTCCATAAAAAAAATAATAAATCTACTGGAGCTTTTCAATGGGCACCAAGGCAATGACAATGAGCAATAAGCCAATTGCATCCAGAGGCAAGTGCCTCCATGAAGTATCCGGTCTGAATAATTCGACCCAGCGACAGATTTAATAAAATTGCTTAGCACACAAAACTGCTAATCACATCAACACATTTTGCTTAGCAACTGTCCACTAGGGACAGTTGCACACACACAAAAAAAAATTCTGGGTCTTATCGAAAGAGGCCATTTTTACAGAACTGAATATAAAAGAAGATAATATTTTTCTTAACAGTGTTTTTCTTGACATTTTTTCCCTTAACATCCCTAAGAAAGGTGTTCAGGTTCAATGTAACCTTGCCCGGTGGAAGTAGAGTACAGCAACACTGCAGACCGATGAAGATTCAATTATTCAACCCCGCATAAACTTACCTTTTAACTCGCAGCGAACGAATGCAATCAATGTTCTAAATACACTTGAGTTCCATTCACGTCGTATCGCATTCATTCCCAACAGAAAAATATCCTAAGAAGAGGACAGAGCACCGACGACGTACAGATTTTAAAGCAAAGTGATTTTGCGGGAACCAGCTGGCGTTACTCCGCTTTGCTCCATCAAGAATGAGCAACTACCACAAGTCCGAATGGAATTATGAAATGAAAACTGATCACTTCTGGTCAACCGCAAGAGAGAGAGAGAGAGAGACGTAATAGCGCACCAGCAAACGCCATGCACAGAGACTCTGTAATGAACTACCATTTGAAGGTTAACTGAGCCAGAAACTAGAACAGAAAGTCCACTGGTTGGTTCAGGAGCATAAGAGTTAATCAGTAATGGGGGTGCCTGTCATCAACATCAGGCTGGTTTGGCTCATGGCGCTGAGTGGGTCACTCATACAAGGAAATTGATCTCGAAGCGTTTAGTCAATATTCACGGTGGATTAAATGCCTGATGGAATTACACAATCACCAAAGTCCACGAAGTTGAAGCTCGCTGTCTCATATAGAAATGGAAGGTTAAGGTTGCCTTTGATACCCCCCTGGAGATTATCCTGAAGATTATACCATGCGTCCAAATCCTACATCACAAGTTCTTGTATGAATCTTTGATATCTTGACAATTCTTAAGTTGCATGCAACTCCAGGGTTACAACTCCTCTCCTAAAGACGATTAGTGTAGCAGTATGTGCAGAAAATGTGCCTTTTATGAATATCGATGAAGATTAAAAAGACTTAGCACACAGCTACAGCATGCCTTAAGAAGGACTTTTGGCCATCACAAAATCGCCCTGTAATAGTAACTTGAGCTGTTACAACATCAGTTCTATTCAGATCCACCACAGCTTGAAAATTTGATAAGTTCCAGTAAAGATAGCCAGTAGAGATTCCTCATTAAAGTTCTCTTGTCCACACTGACACCAAACCACCGAATCACCGCCTCTCAATTCCTACACAATCCTTGTGCAGTAAATATTCTACCCTTTAACCCTAAGTTCTCCAAATCCTCCACAATCAATCCCAAGATGTTGCATGAATTTGATGGATTTGGTACTGTATTCCCCAAATCACCCCGTCTCCGCGTGAGACCTCGCCAACCAGTCTAATCAGAGTCCAAACCTTTGGATGTTGAGTTACAACAGATTAAAGTATTGTGGTGGATTTTAGACAGCCCCAGGCCCTAATTTCATAGAGCTGCTTAAGCAGATTGCTTAACACTTCACCGCTTATAGCAAAAGTAAGCAGGATACCAGTCACGGATGATGCATTTGACATAGTATATTGGTTGGTAACCTTATTCAGGTAAGCATATAATTTGTACTTTGCTACTTTTTACGCTTAAGCAGCTCTATGAAATTGAGAACAGACCAGATTGCCATAGTAGTTAGGAATACAGGATACTACTTCAAACCTTCCCAGACACTGAAGGAGAGAGTCGCCCGTCATTCGAGACTCCTCAGGTTATGCTTTGATGAACCAAAAAGGCAGAGTCGTTTGGATCCTTAGCAGAAGACAAGTCATGCACAACATTTATCCACCCTTACAACACTGCCCTTGTACCAGTCATAGATACAAACAGGTGTTGTGTGGTTACTAATCAGTTTATGATCCATGACACAACATTATGGCTGGGCGTGTAATCCATACACCCAGAATAATAAACATTCATTCAATAGTTTGCGCTAACTGGGTGTCTTGCCAATCCATGGTATCTCAACCAGCAGAGCTGCCAGCATTGGCCATCTTGCAATCAGGGAGATTGTGTACAGCATTCAGGGAGATATTTAGAATTACATTCAACGTGATAGGGAAAAAGTTTTCATAATCGGGGAGATTGTTCACATTTGCTTATCATCAGAACATGCAAAGATTGGTTTATTTTTCAGGGAAGTTTCTGCAGAATCAGGGCGAGTTGGCAGCTCTGCGACCCCTATTCTGGTCATGTTTATAGGGCATTAATCAAATACTTGTTCAAAACACAGCAGCCCTCTATCACCACACCATCTTGTGTGTGATCATGCAGAAGCGTGGCTTGGATTTTATTATGAGTCCTCCTACTGTTCTCTGAATTCAATATACTAACAAACTATGCCAGCCTGCATTATGATATTTCCATAAGTGGAAAAGATAAAATGTATTTTTATCATAATCATCAGTAGCTCTCAGATAGGCCTCGGGTTGTTAATTTTTTTCTTACAAAAAATGTCATTTTTAAAGACTGGGGTAACATTTGGGTGTTTTTATGTCAGACAATTAGCTTAGTTAACTATCATTTTTACTGTGGTTTACAAAAACTATGCCAGCCTGCAATATGATATTTTCCATAAGTGGAAAAGATTGGAGATATCTCTTCATAGTAGTCAGTTTCTCTCAGATAGGACTCCATTTGCTATAATTTGTTTTCTAACAATATATTGGGTGTCTCTATCAGATGTGGTCATAATCAAAATCTCCTCCAAAAAACTAAATGAATAAATTATGTGAGCGCATTCCCATTAGTACAGCTGGGAGAGAATCCTAATAATGGCCCTAGACACCACACACAATTGGTTGCCGTTGACGTTATATTCCATTAGCCGACTGCGGCCAGGTCCCCAGTATTAATTTGATTTCAGGCTCTTAGATGGATCTGACTTATCATAGTGACATCACAAATTACAGTTATGAGTAATGAAGTCATTTGTATGCGAGGTCTCTCCCCCCCCCCCCCCCCCAATCCAAATGCACAATGTTGGCCTCTGAGGCAGACACCAGAAGATTTGCAGACAAAATTGGCCAAGACGCCATTGTAATATTATTATTTTAAGAAGGGAGACCAAATTGACAATAAGCAAACAGTGCAAACTCTCTATTCCACATTGGGACTAGTACAGTGTGTGATGTCGTTAATGTCAAACATTAGTTGGGATCCTGAGGTTTGAGATGTTCATGGTCCATTTGAAATGCTCCAGATTAACACAATGAAACAGACAGAAAAACAAAACCAGAAACATAAAAAACAGAACAATGTAAGCTCAAACTGGATCCTCCTGTTTTGTTAAATTAAACCCTAGGAGTACCCTGATAAAGTTTGCAAGCATTCCTCTCAAATTTTCATCAGGCCTTTGTACCACTATTTCCAGGGAGCCTGCCAGGGTTAGCAATTCAAGTGTAAAAAGGTGAACCAAACTTTTAGTTGGGAAACTGGCAATGGGGTGGTGGCGGTGGGGTTGAAATTCCCCAGGGATTTTACAGTGGTTTTAATGTCCTTGGAATTGGCTCTGTAGATTGGGATGGGCTCCACAGAGCCAATGACTACCCCAGCACTTTCCTGGGGTATTTGAACCCCCACCAACCACCCCATGCTCGTTTCACACTTGATACAATTTTCCTGGAAAAAGAAAATGAGCACTCAAGTGTGCTAACCCCAGCGTTATCTCGCTGAACCCTAGACAGGGTAAGCAATTCAAGCATGAAATGGTCAACCAAACGTTTAGTTTGAAATGGGCTCAAAGGGAAGGTATTCGTTTGGTAATGACTCTGAAAATTAATGGCAATAAAAATTTACTTGGTAAGAAGTACAGCAGCTTTGGATAGTATAATTCCTTTTCGAGAAACTTTTCACTTCGAAGTACTGCGGTTATGGAAAAATATATATCACTTTTTATCCCCCTAAATTTGAATCTGAGAAGCGTTACGACCGTAACGTTTCTCAGATCGTGTATTCCTATAGGGAATATTCTTCCTGCGGGGAAATATTCGCTCCGGTTTTTTGGTGATATCTCAAAAACGCGACCACCTTTTGAAGTGAAATTTTCACAGGTTAGTTTTATTGTATATACCTACATTTATATAGGATTAAAACAGTCAAACAGTTCCAAAAACCAAAGGTATACTTTGCCTTTAAGTCTTGTATAATAGTCACTGAGACATTGACTCACCTTGAATTGTTTGAGTTTCCGTCTCTGTATGTATCCTCGGCAGTAAGCCTGGAAGTCAGTTATCGTCTTAGCTAGCTGCTCATCTCGACGGTCCTCAAGCTTCACCAAGGCACCCGGTTTGAAGAAAATCTGGAAGAAGACAACATTCAAATAGCACCGTGAGCCAGGGAAACTAGAAACCATCGGCCACGTGTTGGGGGTACATCATTAGTGAGATGTAGGAATGTGGTAGCAAAACAAAGACCTTGAAGGAAAAAAAGAGTACAATTTCCAAGTTAACGACTCTATTCACCTGGCGTCATAATTCTTGGTTGCGCCATTTTAGAAGTCAATGTCCCTGTGTGTTTCACAGCATCTTTGCACATTTTAGGCGGTGCGGCATTCACATTAATGAGTTGACTTCCACATTGGTAAGTGCAGCAGTAGTAGCCGCGTGTGATGCTGGTGCAGAGGGTCAATTGGGAATATAACCAAGAGAAACTCAGCGGCAATAACAAACACTGGTATGCGAATGGCTTATTAAAATGCTTCATGGATGCATCCATTACCGCCGCTGCACTCAAACAATAATTACAAAATTATCTTGCATCAATCAGATCTTAAAAATCCTACACAATATCAAATTCGGTTGACTAGCCTACCTACCAGACCACATTTTTTGTAAGAAATAAAAGTGACAAGATCAATGAGCACTAATAACTATACTAGCGCTTGCAACAGGAAAGAAAGATGCGCACTGTCAAAGTCATAAACAGCTTTTTGAAAAAAATAAAATAAAACAAATCACTGTCGCTTATTCCGATTGCCACAATCAAAATTTTCATCTGCATCTGCATCTGCAATATAAATTGACATAAACATCAAACATGACTACACAATTGCGAACAAAAAATTAAAAATAAAAAATAAAAAATATATCTGAAACACTTTACCATCCAACAAGACCACTTCACTCACACCGCCTTCCGTTGACCCTCTCTCAACCCAAATAAATGGCTACATCTATACCCACTATAATACCCGACAATAAACACCAGGCTAATCACCCCACCGTGGTAGCCAAGGCTCTCTTAAGTGTAGACTCAATCACGTATAAAGCCTGAGCACCTCATGGCTTGTTCCCCACCACTGCAATCATACATGCTCCATCTAATAATTACACATAATGCTTTGTTATGTAAATCACACTGAGTGGCTATCTTCGGTGATATTGACTGCACTGGAAGATTTTCAATGGTTGGTTTCCGACAGTGGCTTTCCTGGGAGGAGAGCATTCATCTAAATCCTGTAGGTTTTTATTAAAGCAGTTTGTGAAAAGAACCAGTGAAAATAACCAGTGAAATGTGCTCATATTTTGTGAGGAAACAGCAGGTAAAAGCCAGAAACTTACTATGGTATTTTGCCACAGACTCAATGGGATGGTAAGACATTACAATCTTTCAGTACCAACAAAAATAAATAAATAAATAAATAACAGTGCAAAGTTCAGTGAAAAAGACTTTCACATTTTGTGAGGAAACAGCCAGGAAAAGTTACATCCTTGCTAAATTCAAGGTCTTTTTACAGTGGGCTCAAAAGGATGGTATGACAATACAATCTTTCTTTCTTTCTTTGAAACCGGACAGCTTTTTAACTAGCATTCCTTAAAAGATACCCCCCCCCAAAAAAAAGGTGACAATTTCATTAAAACAGTTGTTGATATTTTGTGAGGAAACAACAGGTAAAAGTTACATATTTTGCTTAATGCCGGGTGTTTTATGAGTTCAAATGGATGGAATGACGTCAGTCTTTCAAACCACACAGAATTGTCACTAGCATTCACTGAAAATGTTGTTGAAAAAGATGCTCACATTAATTTGCGAGGAAATAACAGGTAAATATTACACACTTTTATTCAAGCATTCATGATTGGCGTAACCAAAAGTGTCACAGCTCACAGTTTATTCAACAAAACCAGAAATCAGCTTGAAAAAAGAGCATGATCTCTGGTTGGAATTGGCACTAAACTAGTTCCAAATACAGCAAAAGTTAAGGGTATACTTTTGGTAGTTACTCAAACAATTAATGACATTAAAAAACTACTTGGTAAAGAGCACTGAAGAGCTACTGATGTCATAAAACAGAAATGACACAATTTTTAAGTAACGTAGTTTTAAAGAGAAGTGTAGTTTTTCACACACACAAATTTGAATCTGACAAAGGCTTCAGGCATGAAGCCTTTCTCAGGCATCTGAAAAGACACAGTTCCATGCAACAAGGGTGTTTTTTTTTCTTTCATTATTTTCTTGCAGCTTCCATGAACAACTGAGCACAAATTTGTTTTGCATACTTTGGGAGACACCAAGTGAGAATCCTGGTCTTTGACAATTACCAAAAGTATACCCTGCCATTAAAGTAGTAACTATAACCAAACTTGCGGGTAAAACCACATGTAAATCTCTTTTGGGAGGAGTGTTGGCTCTGACAAGAGCAGTTGTGGTGGTCTCGATATTTCAAACATTATACTCACTTGTCTTCAGTACTAGAGTGTACTCTGAAAATTAGTTTGCAGAAACTGCATCCATCCTCTGCTCAATACCTAGGAAGTATGTTTTTTTTTTTTTCTCAAACACTTATCTCTTCATGGAATTCATTATTTACGGGTTAGAATTGACCACAGCATTGTCAGAGGAAAATAATCAAGATATACCGTATCCCTAAACCAAACAAACTTTGGGCTCACTCTGAAACCTTATCAAGCCTCTGTGGTTACCTAGCGACCAGTCTCTGACATAGGCTGATCTGGTAACCAGGCTCCGATTAGTCCGATCCATGGGTTACTGGGACAGAGTAACCAGGCTTACGGATGATTGCTCGCTGGTACTGTACATGTATGCACTGTCAAGGCCTGCCAACATGTTTATTATTTTGTGCGTGTCAAGGGAAAACGCTAGAATGTGAATTAAATGGCCAACCACCCCACAATCCCAGCATGGCCATAATTAATAATGGCAATTTATTTTTTGAAGACATTCTTTTGACAAAAAGAAAGTAAGATGTTGATGCTAGTAACTTGTACACTGGCTAAACACACACATGTATTATGTGTACAATGAAATGTCTACAATAACAAATGACAACAAGATGAAACCGCTACAAAAAAACTGAACTTTCAGTGTTCCACCAAAATACACAAAAATGTGTGTGACCACATTGACAGTTCAATGCTGTTTATGCAAATTTATTCATAAAAAAATGCAAATGAACCCACCTGCTCCTTGCATTGCTGCTGCTGCTGCTGCTCATAACGTGCAACCCTGAGCTGTACATCCGCTCTGCTCAACACAACGGCAAATACTGACATCGTCTCAATGCAGTTACACTGTACACTCCAACCCACCGATCCAGATCAACGCTAAGACTTCCCCGCCGTAACAATGGTCCTCATGAATATTAATGGGCCATGTTTCACCCTGTCATTGGAGCTGGCGGTACCAACTAATCAATACGACTGTTTGTACACAGTGCTCCACATGCTCTGCCTCTTGACTGGAGAATGATAATCAATATCTCAAAAGCTTCGTCTGGTGGTCCTCATGAATAAACATGAGTCATATGATAACTCCATGGACCTTCATGAAGTGTTTTTCAAAGTGCCCACTAAGGAACCGTGTTGGCTCACACACAATTCAGCTCCAAGTTGTCTTCTTGCAGTATGCTTTAGCTCTTTTGAATAAATTAAGGCTATTTAAAATATATACATGAATATTCATGAAACACCTGCTCAAATTCTCAAGCTGTCTTTATCACACATCGTGTCATGAATATGCAATACCTCCAGTGTGTTTCTCCAGGTCAGACCAGGATGTATTCATTAATTTCTCTCAATGAATATGCAAGATACTTCTGCTCAAATGCTCAAAAACAATCTCTATCAGACATCAATGTCATGAATATGTACAACTTCCAGGGTACTTAAGTCTGAGGTCAGCCAGCCATTGAATGGTTTACTGATTTATAACAACCATTCATTTCATACCGCAGATAAACAGAGAAATGTCTGTAAGAGAAGTTTATGCAGAAGTTGAAAACACTCTCGTTCATTCGTTCAATCTGTACGATAATAGGAACGGCATCGATTCACATCAATCCAATAGTTCTCATACAAAATGAAGCAATATATGAACTTAGAAGGAAAAAATCAACACCATCCTCTGACAGTATCCAAAGCGACTACACATCAATTCCTAGAATCAATCATTGAGTTGATAATGAGTAGATCAAAAGGGACCAGTCTGTTTCACTGGCAGCCTCGGCTTCAAAGTACACATTTGTATGAGAGACAGATGGATCCGCTGTATGTAGACAACTTAACACTGCATGGAATTAGTGATGTTGAACACATGGGATAGCTAGAATCGCAGACCATCAAATCACTACGGGACAAAACTCCATTATGAACATCGTCGTCTCTCTATCACATCCAATCTGTGTTGATTAACATCATTGTAGCTTCTCGGATTACTTTTTGACGTCGACCTATAAATCTGAACCACGAACCTCAAGATTCTACGGAGTGACTTTGAAGAAACTGATGGAGAAGATGTACATTAATGAGATCTCCCCAAGGAGGGGGGGGGGGCTCTTGCCGAGTGATTGGTTGCTAGGCTCGCTGAAAATGATAAGATTCTGAGATCAAGGACGACCCTGGGTGAACTTCCTCCGTCTTACAAGACACTGGGGATGCAGAGCTTATTAGCATCACTCACACAAAGAGAGAGAGAGAGAGAGGGAGATGTTTTGTTATCTCTTACGCTGTGCTTTTGAACCTTTTAGCAAACAGTGTATCATAATACACCCTAGCCCACTGTAAAAGCAGGCTTATATTATTTAAGCACTTATAAGTTGAATTACTTCCTTTTCTCTACAGCCAAAACAACTTCCTTGTATTAGCATCTTTAAGGGGTTGAAACAACACCGAAGATGAGGGAGAAGGTATACACATCCTCAGATGTCGTCTTCCTGTTTCTGGTTGGAACACACATCTGCATGAGATGCCATCAAGAACTTATGCTCTATCTGTGTACAGTTTCTTGTTTGAAATTAAAAAAAGAGTATCAATCAACAGTTGGCAACAGGGATTTTGATCAACATTGCTTGTATGTCATGTATGTGGTTCTGCACAAGACGATTTAAGTCGGTCGCTTAGAATGAAATCCACCTGACAGCAAGTTGAACATTAACAGTGTGGAGAAGTAAACCATCACAAAATAATAGGTTGTGCACAGATTGACTCTCTCAAAAAGTTGTCTTACACTGGCGAGTCTTAGTTCTTTAATCATTTTCAGGGTGAATGATGATCCTGGAGCAACTTTGTCTGTCAGTTACTTTTTTCCATCACAAACATGAAGCACACAGTTGCATAAATGAACCGTCTTGTGACATGAATGTTCAGGTCTGCTGATTCATGAAGCACATTACAAACGGGTTACATCACTTCCCATGTTATCTGTCAAACATTCCGATGGTTATCCGCAACCAGACTACAGGACAATCAACAGGTTTACAAATACGTCTGTAGATAACAAACGATTGCTCGCATATTCGTCCAAACCGCTGGGACATCCAAATTAAACAGTTTCACAATTTAGAATAGAGTACTCAGGGCAACTCGGGTAAACTGAGTGTCAGGATGAGTCCTGGTGAGTGTGACTTCTCATTTTCAAAATCAGACAGCAGAGTTTTTGTCCCGGCTTGAGTCAAGCATGAGTTTTGGAGGGTATGGTTTCTCCTTACACAACCTTTCAAAAAATCCAATCAATAGAGTTTCTGGGTCAGCTTGAGTCAGGTCCGTTTTCTTGAAGTAAAAAGAACTGAAAGCAAACTTATCACCGAACGGATTTCTAGCTGAGTTTTGCAGAGTAACATTTCTCACTGAACAAAGATCTTTCAAAAATCCGACATTACAGCTTCTGGGTCAGCTGGAGTCAGGTCTCTCTTCTTGAAGTAAAAAATAACAACATAAAAAAACTGAAGTGAAATGATCACTTAATTAATTTCACGATGACATTGGGAGAGTAATGTTTCTCAGTCTCACTGAACAAATACAACTTTTTTTTCAATTAACAATTAGACAGTAGAGTTCCTGGCCCAGCTCGAGTCTAGGTAAACAAACAATACGGAGGTAAATTATTAAGGTGTCTCCTTTAGATTGAGCTCACAGCATTGACCTTGTAGGCTGTCAAGAAATGCAGTCCCTTTGTAGTGAAGCTTTAAGTTGATTACAAGACCTTTAATTCAATGAGCTCTCAATGTTGTGAGGCTTGAATGAAAGCTTAGAGATTGACTCCTGTAGACATTGTGCACTGTGCTATAGATCAACACCGGGATTGCGATAGTCATTTTGATGGTCATGAGGAAAAATTCACCAGGTTGACATGTGAAGACCTCGTTCAGAATGTCAATTAGAATGTAGAAACGTATATATTTCAATTTTCGTGTTCACACAGTTAAACAGTAGATTTTTTGCCACAGCTTGAGTCAGGTAAAACATGACGGTCAATTAGTTTAAGGATGTTTTCTTGCGCTTGTGAGCTCACAGCATTGACTGAGTGTGCCGCGTCAATAAATCCAGTGTCCCTTGTAGTTAGGTAATGTTGGTGCACCTCATCATACAGTACCACACAAATCAAAATGCATATCATGGATATTTTCCACACTGCTTCATCAACTCTGAAGTGTTCCACCTTTTATACCTCTTGATGAATGTCCGTATTCCTCATTTTTACAACAAAAAATGTGGGTAGTCCGTGATGGCAACAAAATATTCCATTTCCACAAAGGTTTCACAATGAGCGTCCACTACATGTGATCGCT
The DNA here is from genome assembly GCA_023634235.1 of Pisaster brevispinus. NCBI lineage: Eukaryota > Metazoa > Echinodermata > Asteroidea > Forcipulatida > Asteriidae > Pisaster > Pisaster brevispinus. The sequence goes on along the minus strand of JAMKCF010000003.1, from coordinate 22,633,298 downwards.
AGATGCGTGGATTTCTGCGATGCAAAAACAGCCTTGTTCACTGCTCTTAGCTCAAGGTGGTGTCTTACATTGTCAACAGTTTGCACACAACGTTGACGTATCAGTTAATACGTGTTTTACAGTTTGCGCACAACTCATTTAAGTGAAGGCCATCACCAAAGTGCATACGTACATCAAATCCATCAGCTCCATAGACAGGGACGAGATTGTATGAACAAGAACAATCCTGACAATTTGATAAATGTTCCCTCTTTGTGTTGAGAGAAAGCCAATAGGATATTGCAAAATGTTACATTCCAGAGGTTAACAGTCCTTCTCCATCATTTCAATTAGATGAGCTGAAGGGTCTGGTCATAACAAGGGCCAAGTCTTTTCACCTCTGTGACGGAAATGTTGCCTCTTTCAAGAAGAGCTGAAGGTGCTGGGAGACCAACAAAAAAAATTCCCTGGTAAATCGCATGCCAGGCACAAAGTCTACAGATTCCATCCAGTGAACTGGCACAGATGTCTGACAAAAAATGTAAACAATGAATTAGACTGCCTAGTGATAGCCACCTGCACTATCACTGTTCAGACCTAACAGATCCATTACAGTCAAAGAACGATATAAAAATATGTCTGTACTGAGCCTCTCAAATGATTACTGCATCAGTCTGATGTTGTACTTGGCGGTTATTTCTCTATTAAACTTGTGCTACAAACACGAGCTGTGTGCATCCTTCGACCATTTCTTTGCTCCGATCATTTTGTCAACCGCTGTCACCGAAACCATCCATCTTTATCCAGTCGATACGACTCAACGTCAACAAACAATGTGAGATTTCAATTACTGCAGCACAGGATCTGTGCAGTTGTCAATACACTGCCCACATTCTGAGCTAGAGCCAATCTTTCGAACATTTCAGTGTCTGTACTGCACAAGACAATCTTGCAGGATACGCTCACTTTTCAGAATTTCATCGCCGTACACGACCAATCACTGAATCCATAAACACAAGAAAAATATAAAAAACTACACAGCTGCATACCGTACATAAACATCCGTACACTGACCATCAACTGAACGGTTATTACAGCTGCGATATTCACATATGGGTTTCTTATCGGAGTGAGGGGTAAATAGTTACCATGGAAACAGGCCATTTTAATTATATGTTATGCGTGGGCAGCTTTTATGTGTACGTACATATATACATGGTTTACTCAATATTTCGCCTCAGGCATACAGCACAGTAATAAAGACAATAAATCGTAATTGTTATTGAAACAGCAAAGATCAAAAGACTACGCATTGAAAAAACCAGCAGGCCTACTAATAACAAAATTGCACCAATGGTGAGACACCACCTTCAAATGCCACAATGCATTCAACCTATCAATCAAAGGACATTTATTGCAATGACAATACAAAACAAACCACTTTTCTCTGGAAGTGGGGGATGAAAAATACATTCTTAAAAAAAAAAGTCGGAAAATAAATTTTACTTCAGATAACAAAAAACCAAAAAACAAAAAAGGCATTTAATCCTTTCCTCAGAGTTCTACACCTCTTCACAATAAAGTTCAAGAGAAAAGTATATCAGACTTCAAAGGTCATTGGGACAAGGTGATTCAATTGGACAAGCATTGAGAAAAAGGGCTTTGGAAACGATGGTGCAGTCTGCACATAACTGTCTCTAGAACTTATCTCTTAATAAACAACAATTAAAATGTCCAAATTTTCTGACCCCGTAAAAAGAAAAGAAGTACACTTCACAATGCAACAATGCATTTCACAACCACCGATAGATCAACACACAAGTGCAATGACAAAAGATTAAGTGGCTGTGGTGATGAAAAAATCCCCATAAACTTGTAAAATAATACTGCCAACATCATTGATTAATTCTGTTTTGAAGCCAAGGATTCTCAGAAAAGTGAACTTATTCACTATACCAGCCAAGGATCCCACAGAGAGAAGACAGGGAAGGAAGTTTCAGTTTTAGATACATGGGAAAGAAACCCAAACAATGATTCCAGGGAAAACCCACACAATCAGGTAGGGACTGAAAACCCAATCCACACAGTACCCCCAGCAGGATTTGAACCAGGGTCCTGAAGGTGGAAGGCAAGGAAAGATACCACTATGGCAACCCGACAGTCTACTTAAAATGGAAAAAAATATATATATAAAATGGGTTGAACAAAAAATGACTAGAACCTGATTTGAACTTGTGGCCTCTGGATCAATGTGCCAGTGTGGCAGGAGAGGTTGTCCCCCGTCCCCCTGCCCCCCCCCCCCCCCACCCTCCCAGGCGGAGATTCTGTTCCCCCCATACGGCAAGTTGTGAAGAAACTTTGTCTGATGTAAATTTATCGTATGGGGGCACACACACACCAGGGGGCAATTCCCTGATACAGGCGCTCTATCAACCCTTGTGGTTAATAACATAGAGTAGAAACACTCCACTGCTTCGGGTTTTAACTCCAATCATATAAAAAAATGGCAGGACAAAAATAGTTGATACTTCACATGTCATTGCCATATGGTGATTTGGGTGGACCATTGTTTAATAAAAAAGCATCAACAGATAAACGAGAAGTCTGCACGTACTTGTGAATTTATCAAAGGAATCCAGATTCAGAATAAACAACAATTAAATGTCAGAAATATTTGACCCCATAAAGGCAAGAAGTACATGTACAACCAAGCCCAGCTTAGGTAACTTGGGTTTTTTTTCAAGTTCAAATAAACAATACTGCATTATTGAATACAAAAAGTTGTACAAACACAGTCAAGAACAGCTTCGATTCTTCCCGCCCAAATGTATATATCCCTCCAACCCTATTTAAGCCTCATCATTATCATCAGTCCAGCATTCTGCTCAAGACGAGCAGGGTATACTGTTCGAAACATCGAGACCACAGTGGCTCTTTTCAGAGCCAACACTCCTCCCAAGAGAGAGATTTGCACACGGTTGTGCCCGCAAGTTCAATAGTTATAGTTACTTCTTGTACAAACGCAATGTTTACTGTCTTATTTCTCTCTCTCCCTTTTGATACATGTACATACACAAGAAGGCCAATTTGAAGTGTGGAGGTCAAAATAAGAAAATGAAACTGGCTGGGTCAGTAATATTTTTTGTTGATGTTGATTAAATTACAAGCTGCTTGAATTAATTGGTGTCTCATAAACAAATCTCTTTAAACATATCTTTGAAAAAAAACACAACAACAATTTAAGGGAAAACCATACAATATAAATTCCTTTTATTTACCATGACAAAATATGAAATAATAAAAAAAACACAAACAACTGAAAATAGTAAAAACTAATGTCAATATTTATTATCAGACTCAAAATTGTTCTATCTCTTGCAGCAGACTACCATCGAGTCTAGAAATATTGACAAGTTATTCACACCATAAACCCAAGAGGAAACTTTGGAGACACGTTGTGGCAGCAGACACACTGAGTAGTTTTCCATTTTTGTTAAGCAGTTTTTTTTTAGTTGAAGCTATTTTTGCAAATTGGGCCCTGAATGGAATCATTCTTCGCACCCTAGCAGCCCCGTACAATATCAAGTCAATAATTTTGCACTCTAAAAACATTTTGTGCAAGAAGTGGGACAGTTCAATCTTAGCGCTGACATTGGGAAGGGGGGGGTGGGGGGCGTTCAGTAATCTAGATTCCTCAAGTAGTCCTGACCAAACACGCAGGTATGATGTTTCAACACTTCCTCTACGCCAGATAGATGCAAAGATCGGGATATAGACACTTTCTGAGTGCAGATATAGATTCATGGCTTGAGAATAACCCGACAAAGACCCGGCGTGTACATTGAGGAATCTACAATTCCCGGCCAAAATGCTTGGGCCAGGTGACACTAAACATACCCTCCCCCATTCCACCACTCAATGTTGCTAGGAGCGCAGACCGTGCAATGAGAGTTAACATTGAATGGGGGGCCGGGGGGCGGGGGCCCAACGACAAATGGCCGGGATTGTAGATCTAAGAGTTTCAACCCTTAGATCCAATAAATGCAAAGATCAGGGTATAGTCAGGACATCTTCTGAGTGCATCCGTAATCCCAACCTCAAGAATAAAGATCCTCACCATAGAAAAGACCAAGCGTGCACATTGAGGCATCTATATCTAAGAGTTTAAACACTTCCCCTACACCCCCCAAATTCAAAGACCAAGGAGGACAAGGTGGCAGAAAACAAACGATTCCGGGTTGGAGAATATTAAGAGAATGATATCTCACCTGACTGAGTCCGAGTCTGTACATTGGTGCATCCAGATCCGAGTGTTTCAACACGTTCTCCACGGCCTACAGAACCAGGAAATAAAGCTTCAATTAACATGTGTTGCCAAATTATTTCATTTCAGAGTATACATAAATTGAACTCATTTTGTTAAAATTGAGTTTAGGACTATTAATACAGATTTAGAATTTAATGTGTCTAGAAACCATGCCCAAAGTAATAGTAAATAGTTGTTCAGTGGAGATACAGAAAAAAGTAAACTGATCGAAATTTTGAGAGTTAAAACAAAACTTGTTGTGTTCTTCTCAAAGTTGCACTGTCAAGATCCTAAGCTTTCCTCATTTGGACAATGTCTAGCGGCAAGTCTTACCTAAATATTAAATAAAATATATACATTTGATTTGCGGTAACATCACGTGATAATATCTACATGTACACTGTACATGTTTTGCTATTTATCTACTGCTGTGGAGTAGATTGAAAATTTGGTAACTACCGAGCTCCAATAAGAACTTGTCCTGGGTGTTTTTTTTTTCTAATTCCAAGGAAATTCAAGAGATTCCATAGTTCTGATAAGAACTACTCCTGCTGTATTCATTTATTAATTTTATTGTCCACTTAAAAATGGAAAGTGTGTACGTCTAAAAAATAATTGATTTAAGCTCCAGAACAGGACAGCTGAATTTGTAAATCAATAAAGGAGTAAAGACAACCTCGAAAAAGAAATTAAAAAACATACAAAGCAGTGCAGAACAACAAGAAAGCATTGACGTATGTTAATTTTGCATCCGGGACTAAGAACATTAATTTTGGTTTTACCCTTACACCGATGTGTGTTAGCACTGTATACTCAGTACTTTCCCGAGTTCTGTGAAAAAAAATCACAGGCATGATACTCGGGTGGGATTCAAACCCACGACCCTTGCAATTCCAGAGCAGTGTCTTACCAACTAGACACTGCTCTGGAATTGCAAGGGTCGTGGGTATACATTGCTAAAACACATCGGTGTAAGGGTAAAACCAAAATTAAGAAAGCATTGGCAAGAGAACAACACACTCAGATCACAGCTTCACACTCCCTACCCCCCGACCCAAGCATCGTCATTGGAAATACAAACAGCTACCTCGGAATCTAACTACATTTGTACCTCTGAGTAGTAAGGAGAAAAAAGAGATCTTCTACGTTCCATTTATGGATTTATCTTCACCAGTAATACCACAAACCAAAAAATATAAAATAGAAGAGCTCTTTTTTTCTTCTTCCTACTCTGAGAGCTTTTGAAGATACCTCACAATGCACCGAGTACATACTAGATATTGAAATTATGAAAATTTTTTGAAATGATACGGGCGCCACCCGACTTGGAAATTGACAAGAATCATGTTTATCAATAATAAGTACACATGGTCTAAATTAAGGACTATTTAATAATAATAAAAATAACCTTATTTATATGGCGCTTTTTACAAACTTGATACAAAGCGCTTAAGAAATACAAAAGCAACCAAGGAAAAATAAAGTACAAAACTACACATTTCACAAACAATAACAATGCAATTAACAATAATACAAATCAGCGCAACTTAGGATAGAGGTGGGTTTTTAATTGAGAGTTGAAAGAGCTCAGGGTATTGACTTATCGAACAGATTGAGGAAGACGGTTCCAGCATTTTGGCCCAGTTGCTGCAAAAGCTTTAGAGCCTACATTTGTACGTGATTTGATGGAGCTGTTACAATGGAGATACTACAGGTAAACATACCTTCCTCTCATCCAACTGTGGTTCAGTCGTCCTGGCAGAGGCAGGAACCAACAAATCAAACCTCCGACTAAACTCAGTGAACAACATACTCTCAGGAAAACCTGAAAACAAAAAACAAAGTTTGCTTGAATAAAATATCTCTTACTTTTACATTACATGGAACAATCACCGTTCAATTCCTTCTGGAAATAGGTGGAAGTGGATTCTGCATATACATACTGTACAATCATTCCAAACTGTAATGCGTGTAAAAAAAAAGTTCTCCCCAGGATTTTGCAAAACTGGAATTATTCAGGACCCAAGTTTCGGAGGTTCTGCTTAAGCACGCTGTATTGTAACGAGGTCCTCTGAATGTTTTTGTCTTAGTGTTTATCTTTGTTTTAAAAGTCCTACGGTGCAATCTGGGGCATTCTTAATGGTGTTATCTTTATGATTGGCACGCAATTCCCACATATCGGCCCAATACGCTAGCTTGTGTATGGAGAGAACTGTGCACAAATTCTCAAAAGTGCTCAAGTTGCTGATTCATAACACGCACAAGATTACTGGAAAAGGAAAGGTTAAAAAGCTACATATTTGCATGAATCATATCTCAAAACTAACAAGTGAAAAATCAGTGTGAAAAAAAGTGCTCATAAATCGTTTTAAAGGGAAGGTATACGTTTTGTAAATACTCTGAAAATTAATGGCAATAAAAACTTACTTGGTAATAAGTGCAGCAGCTTTGGATAGTATAATGCATTTTGAGAAACTTTTCACTTTGAAGTACTGCGGTTATGGAAAAATATATCACTTTTTATCCCCCCAAATTTGAATCTGAGAAGCGTTACGGCCGTAACGTTTCTCAGATCGTGTATTCCTATAGGGAATATTCTTCCTGCGTGGAAATATTCGCTCCGGTTTTTCGGTGATATCTCAAAAACGCGACCACCTTTTGAAGTGAAATTTTCACAGGTTAGTTTGATTGTGTATATACCTACATTTATATAGGATTAAAACAATCAAACGGTTCCAAAAACCAAAGGTATACTTTGCCTTTAATGTTTACAGGTTTGCCACTCTAAAGTAGCTGGCAGCATTAACTCAGATTTATTAACCATTTAACGAAAGATGACAGTGAACAGGTGTTTCAGAAACTCACCATACTTGTGTAACTTGGTTGATTCTAGAATCTCCAAGGATCGGATTTGGTTCCGGAGGAATGGGACGTTGATGAGCCCGTCTGAAGTCAGGATGGGCGATGTTGGGGACTTGGCTGTAAGGTTCTTCAGCTCGCAGAGTCCGGCATCTACTTGAGGTAAGAGGCAATGGACGAAGTGGAGATGTGTACGACGAAGCGAGTCCACAATACCGTCCTGTTTAAAGACAACAAATTACAGGTGGTTTTTTAAAAATATAATTTGGGTTTGAACAAAGAAAAATTGACTGGAGCGGGACTTGAACCAACGACCTCCGGATTAACGTACCGGCGCTCTACCAACTGAGCTATCCAGCCCTATGTTGGCGGTCTCAAAGGGCTAGATAGCTCAGTTGGTAGAGCGCCGGTACATTAATAATCATTTTTGTCCTGGTACAACCACCTGTAACTGAAAATGTTAAGTGGGATGCCTTTCTTGTGGGGTAATTTTTTGTCTCAATTTGATATACCTGGGAACATAGTTTAAACTTGAAACGTACATTAGTCAGGCCTAGTTTGACACAACCTTTGGCCTATTGGCTTAGACAATACATGTAGATTTCTTGGGCAACATTTTCTGCTCAATAAAACTGTATACAAACTGAATCAATGCACACGAAAAAATGGAAACAAAAAAAAGGGGGGGCCTAGATTTATTAATATTAAATCTTTCTAGTAATGAATTCTAGGGACTCTCAAAAGTGCCTGGCACTGTGACTGGTAGGCCTGAAAATACCAGTACAGAAGATGATAAAGAAATGTCCTTTTTTTTCCCTTAGGGAAAGCCCACACAGTCAGGTAACTGACTGTAAACCCAATCCACATGCAAGGCTCCAAGTCCGGGATTCGAACCGAGTTCCACAGAGGTGAAAGGCAGGGAAGAATAAATACAACAAACCTGAATGATTGATTGAGGGTTTTTTCTGGATTTCCTCACTGAAGAGTTTGAAACTTTACTCAGTGAAAGACAACAAGGCAGAGGTTTAGGGTAGCGTCAAGTAATAATCTTTCTCGCTCAATGTGAAGGCTATTTTCACCAACGGCTCTATTCTGAGCCATCTTTAAAAGAAAATATTCTCATCCATTTTCTCCCTAAAAATGTTGATAAGAAGTTCAAATATTTCTACATGTATCTGACAAGTGCCTCGGATGCTCTCTTCATTTGAAACAAAGTTTACACGATGAAGGGTTGTGTGGATAAGACAAATAACAATTTTAAAACATCCCCAACTTCAACAAAATGATCAAGAACACATCTTGCCGACAGACACAAACTCACCACTTGGAATTTGACTTGAAGACAGACCGACTTCCTCTTGATAGCCGCTGTACCGCTGGACCACGCTCTCCTGATGCTTGATGCACGGCGTAGAGACGAACTGCCCTCTATGCCGGCCACTGACCCCACCATCGTACTGGGCAACGACCCAGCCAGGCTCACAAATAAACTGCTGATGTTGGTTCTGCAGGGTTACAAAATTTATTTAGGTTTCAGGTTTTCAAGTTTATTTATTCCACAGTATTAGACCAAAGAAAGTAAATCACAAAAAAGTAACATATGTAAATGAAATTTTAGAAATGAGAATTATTAAGTAAATGTGATACTGCGGAGGGATCCATTAAGAAGCAAAGCTTGTAGACAATGGTCCCAATAATAACAGTCCATAAGCCAGGGATCTACTTTTCAACAAAACGTAACTTACACCAACATGACTTTATATGAATAAGAAAAAGTACAGCAAAGAAAGTTATCCATGCCTAGCTGCTTTGGGGCAATTTTTACCCGCTGCCATTTTATACGCATGTTACATGGGATTGGTACTGTAAGTCCACAGAACTGAGCAAAGAGTAATATGTTGGATTTAACCATACACTGATGCGTATACAGTGCTTATACAGTGTGATTATTACCTCTATGAAATATATACTTGTCTTTTTGTGTTGTGTTGATGAATACTCCACTAGAGTCGATGAAAACTATCCTTAAGTCGATAACAACTATGCTAGGGTTGATAAAGACTCTGCTATGGTCGATAAGGACTCCACAAAGGTCAATAAAAACTCTGCATGGGCCAATAAAGACACTGCTAGGGTTGATAAAGACTCCACTAGGGTCGATAGAGACTCCACCAAGGTGGAATCGTGAGGCCATGAACACATTATTGCAATTTAGAGACCTTTCTTTTATGAGATATGGCCCAACTCACAAGGCCGGAGGGCCACTTCAAGGTGAGGGTTACAATTAACTGATTTGGACTGTCGACCCAGATCAACTGTCGCCAGGGACACATTGTCATCTACTCCTGGGGCTGAAACAGGGTAACCCCCTTCACAGTCCGTAAGAATGTAGCAAAATGCACTACCTTCCCAAACTTTTGCGACTACTTTACCCGACTACTTACTTTTGTGATTCTTGGAGTATGACGATAGCCATTCTGACCACCGGGTGTTCCCTGGATGCCTTGAGCCAGCCGGTGGAGTTATACTGGATTGGTGTCGTCTGCTGGAAATGATTCAAGATGAAATTGTTCTTCTCTTTGCAACCTCTTAGTAAACCATCCTCTGCAAAGGAATGAAATATCACAAGATGACTTGAATGGAATAACAATACAGCACGTATCTACCAAGAAGGTGCTGGGACGATGAGAAACATTGTAAGACAGTTATTTTAATATTTTTTGTTTAATGAGAGCAAACCTTATGTTAACAAGGTGCTACGGCACACTAAGCAGCCACCGCAAGAAACAGCGCTTCTCTAATGATAAGTGTAACTTGGTTCTTTTACATGCATTACACAACACACGAGACCTACGGCTTTACGTCCCATCCGAAGGACAAAGCAATAATGGTCATGTGTCTAGCTTAAGGACACAAGTGTCACGACCGGGACTCGAACCCACACTCTGCAGATCAAAAACACCAGAGCTTGAGGACGGTACACTTGACCACAACACACCATAAATACTGGTTGCATAATCAAATAAACTCCCTTGTATCCCCAATTCACCCTTGCAGAAGCAATAAGAATACAAATAGAAAGCAGTTGTTATTGAGTGCTTTATCACATCAGACAACGTCTCAGGGTGCTCACTATTTTGACGGCAGGTATGCATTCGAGCTATGTTTGAATTCAAAAACCTGAGGATTCACAAAGTGATGGGGCGCAATCTGCAGCACGCCATGCCTCAAACACTGGAGCGAGCCCCCGCTCTCAGCGTCAGTGGACTGGTTTCCTGACCAAGGAGCCAGGAGCCAAGGAAGCCAAAAAGCCAAGAAAGGTGATATATTATACATCAACCTTCTCAGACAGAATGCTGGATAGGAAAGCACTAGTGAGCTTGCCACATGTACGGAGAATCGAGGAGACTGGACGATCCGTGCTAGGGCTCAACGTCCCATCTGAAGGATAACATAACTATGGTCAAGTGCCTTGCTCAGGTTCCTTGACCAAAGAGCCATAAGCCAAGGAAGCCAAGAAAGCCAAGAAAGATGATATATTGTACATCAACCTTCTCAGAGAGAATGCTGGATAGGAAAGCACTAGTGAGCTTGCCACATGTATAAAGAATCGTGGAGAGTGGACGATTCGTGCTAGGGCTCAACGTCCCATCTGAAGGATAACGTAATTATGGTCAAGTGCCTTGCTCAAGTTCCTTGACCAAGGAGCCATAAGCCAAGGAAGCCAAGAAAGCCAAGAAAGATGATATATTATACATCAACCTTCTCAGACAGAATGTTGGATATGAAAGCACTAGTGAGCTAGCCACATGTACGGAGAATCGAGGAGACTGGACTGGATCCATGCTAGGGCTCGGCTGAGGTCACCCATACATGTAGACAGATTTAGAATGTGTTTCCTTGGAAGCAGACTTACTCTTACTGGCCTGTTCACTGTAGTGGACGTAAATCCTCTCCATGAAGCTATCATCATTGGCTCCAGGGAAGATGGATTCCTCATCCAGTAACCACAGCAACCCTTTCTGGTCTACATCTCGGAGGTCCATGTTAGAAGACCGCATCTACACAGTGGCAAAAATAAACGGCTGTTTCAGACAGAGTCACTTTATTCCCATTCATAAATACCACTTTGTTTAAAAAAAGTACAAATGAAAAATGTGAAATAGGATCACGGGGCCTCTTTTCAAACATAGGATTGCTTGAATTGTCCAAGGGGGATCTACAAATGATACGTAATAGTTATAAAAAACTGTTTGAAATGAAGAAACAAAACTCCTTTGCTTTACTAATTAATTCTGGTTCTGGTTGTTGGAACCATACAACCTAACCTTACTTGTAGGTCATGATGCCACATTTCCGGGCATTTTCTTAAAAGATTTTAGGGTTCAATAACAAATGTGTATAGTACCTAAAACACCGCATGGTGCTCAAGGCATTATATTCTGCACATGGCATTGGTCGGTGAATTTTTACACTCACAAAAGCAGTTTGGAAAGCACCCTCATGTGGTCAAAAACACATTGCAGAGCTGCCATCATTTGCATCTTACAATCACAGAGTTTTTGTACAACAGTCAGGGAGATATTTAGAATTACATTCAACAGAATAGCGAACAATTAGTTTCCATTATCAGGGAAAATTTTTCAAATTTGTTCATCATAACATGGAAAGATTGGTTTATTTTCAGGTAAATTTTGTGCAGAATCGGGGTGAGTTGACAGCTCTGACATTGCATTGCTTTTTTGTATGCATTGTCTAAATTCAAATGTTGCACGCATCGTTTGATGGACAGTAGTGACTCGGGTGAAGAGACCAAACAACACAAAGAGACTCTTACCAGCCCTTGCTGTTTGTCCATGAGACGAACCATGCTGTCTGGTGTCGACTCCGCCTGCTCAAACTGACAATCAATGTTCTCCTGTAAACAAACATCACAAACATAAGTTGTTAATTTACATCAGTAGATGGTAATATCAAACAATTTTTGTTGATCAAATATCATTTTAATAGCAAGATGAATCTCATGTTGCTCTTCATTTATTTCATATTGAAACTAGGGTGGCTTATACTTGAAGATTTGATTCTTTCTACGGGGTAGGTACAGTAGGAAGTCAGAACTGAGTAGGTTGGTGAGAAACAACCATGCAAATTAAATTTCCTTAGGGAGAACAGTTGGTTCTGAAAACAACCAGGATTGAGATAACATTATCACACGAGCGAGAGTGGAATACAGAACATTATAGTCAGAGCTCTCCCTTAACAGTGGTCCGCCGGCCAAATGTCAGTTAAAACACCAGAGGACCAGTCACAATTCTCTGCAAGTGGTCCTGCTGGCTAGTTCGGTGTCAGAAAGCATCCCTGTTTCATTTGAAGTATGGACTAGTGAGAAAAGCTGGTGGACTAGTGAAATGACAAGATAACTGGTCCTGCTGGCTAGTCACTGAAAAGAGTTAAGGGCAAACCCTGACAGCACTTCTGCGATCCACGTCCAACGAGACTAAATTTTTCCGTAATCCACGAGCGCGCTTTAAAAATAAAGAATTTTTGCCCAACTGACATTCATGTTATCGTTAAACCTATGTAATGGTCGCCCACATTCGGGCGTGATTGGCAAATGGGTTTCTAAAAAATAAGCATCCTCGCCCCAAGTTTTTATTTTGTTTCAATAATAACTTTTAAAAAATATTTGTATAACATAAACATTAAATTTGTCAAATTGCTAGGGGTATTTATGTTTTCATGAAATATGGATGAATAGAACTTCAAAAGAAGATTGGATTCCACAGAAAAAAATAAAATCCTCGTTAGAGTTGTTTTCATGGTTTAGATAAGCGCGAGACTTGGACAGTCTATTCTACAAGCAAACGTCATGATCCAGTACCTGCGCGTATTTATCCTGCTGGGTTGTGAACATGGAATCATGGAACAGTAACTGCATCCTCTCCTGTGCGTAGTTGATGCAGAGATCATGGAACGAGGCGCCACCTTGCCGTCCAGACGCTGCAGGGTTCTGGAATCCTGGGAGATCCACAGCGATAATGGACGACATGGTGCGGTAGGAACTCGATAGAGACCTGCAAGAATTGACAATAATATTGAGGGGGGGGGGAAAGATGTGTACTATTGGCAAATTTTTCTAGCAACCATTTCAAACTGCACTGGATGTGTATGGTGGCACAGCTGTGGCTGGCAGAACTAACTGTGTACATGTGAGTTCTGTGCAGTTGCATTCACCACATGGTATCATACTGTAGGCTGGCACAGTTTGTCTATCATTCAAAACCACAGTAGGTAATATTGAATGGTCAGACAGTAGGAGGGTTGACTGTGTACTGTGTGGATGCATTCGCCACATGATATCATAATGCAAGCTGGCACAGTTTATCTATCATTCAAAACTACAGTGGGTAATATTGAATGGTCAGACAGTAGGAGGGTTGACTGTGTACTGATTGGATGCATTCGCCATATGGTATCATAATGCAAGCTGACACAGTTTATCTATCATTCAAAACCCCACAGTGGGTAATATTGAATGGTCATACAGTAGGAGGGTTGACTATGTACTGTGTGGATGCTTTCACCACATGATATCATAATGCAAGCTGGCACAGTTTATCTATCATTCAAAACCCCACAGTGGGTAAGATTGAATGGTCAGACAGTAGGAGGGTTGACTGTGTACTGTGTAGATGCATTCATTATTAATAACATATAGCAGGCTTGCAAAATTTAATGTGAGGTTAGAGAATTTTTCCCAGACTTTTATAAGGACTCTATCTATTGAACATGTTGACAATGAGTGCATCACAAAACTCAATTTGACCTTGGAGACCCTCTTTACAGATTGAAGCAGTTTTTGTGCTTACAATCTTCTACTGGGATTTATGTTGTACATATAGCTCGCCCCGCTGGACGACATAGTCACCAAGCACTCAATGAAAAATAATGACTCCCTACCTCAAGGTTTCAAGGTTCAAGGTTCATTTATTTTCCACAGCATCAAAACAAAAGCGACAATTTCAATCAAAAGAGATCTCAATACAACAAACTTTATAGTATGGACTTCAAGAACGCAAACGAATGATTCTGCAGAAGAATCTGTTTTAGAAGAGCCTGCAGGCGATGGTCCCTCATGGCGTACCTGTTAATGAGAGCGACTACAGCATTGACCAGCTCTCCGTACAGTCCCACCATCATCCCTTCCAGAGCCTCCTGGGCGGTGCCTCCTTGATCCATCGTAGGCTCGGGCGCTACGGGCCGGAGTGCGGTACGGGACGCGTTCCCCATCATGCGAGGGCTGAAGGTGTTCTTGGCAAGCTCCTCCAGGGTGGTACCCAGGAGGTTAGCCGCCTTCTGGGCCTCGGCGGGTTTGCGGAACTGAGCTTTGTTGCTCCCTGACCCTACAGTCCCATTAAACCAAAAAAACAGTTTTCAAAACGTGGGTAAAAAGGTGATTTTAAAATCATTCAGTTTGAACTAAAGAGCTTACTTGGTACAGACTGCGGAAGTCTCACACAAATTTGAATGCGAAAAAAATAGTTAGTGGCCTGACTTTCTCGAAGACTAAATTTGAATGATGAAGTGCCCAGTTGTGTTTCCTTGACACATTAAAGCAATGAACTTGGAAAACAAAGATTTAAAAGAAAAATATGTGACTACACTACACTACGATAACAGATCCTAGAGCCTCATAATGGTGCATCCACCTTGCCATTCAACCCAATGTATCCATAATGAGGCCAGGAGGAAAAATAGTCTGGTTCTCTCAATATAAAATGGGTATTTGAACTTTCATTACATGTATGTTTAGGAGACAACAGTGGTCATACAGGACTGGAGCCACCCTTGTAGTAGATTTTGTTTGTCAGTCCCTGCCTGATTTTCAGTGATCCATTTGCCAATATTTGGGGTTTTCCTCTCACTTCCAAATCTATAGGCCCGATACTTCGTGGAGGCTATGGAGACCTTTGCCTCCATGCCCCTGGTCATTGCCTTGGTGCCCTTTTAAATGTTCCAAAAGAGAAACCCTTTACTTTAGGGCAAAACTGCCACGCCCTTTCAAGAAACCAAGTATGAGGCCTAAAAACGGAACATTTCATCTCCTGTTTTCTTTCGTTTTCTTCAGTTTTCCTTAAGTTTTCTCCAGTGCCTATAAGTCTCATCACAAGAAACAATTATAAACATTGTTAAAAAAGATGTACCTTTAACGGCCCCAGCTGCTCCTATATGTATGATTGCAGCCAAGACGCACCACAGCGTCTTACAGTTATCACTTGAGAAGCCCAGTACAGAGCAAGCATGTAAGATCTTATTCCACGCAGTCACGGCAGGCTGTCTGTCTTCAGACTGTAATATGACCGCATACAAATAAGAGAGTTAATGAGAGTATTACACAACAAGCACAAGAGGATGTACAAAAGTGTGACAAGACCAGACAAGATGCACATGTTCACCTTTAGAAAATGGTGCTGACCCCTCACATGTAACACAAGTCAAGCATCAGTTCAAACAACCAATGTTTTTTAAGCAGAAACTTGTATGCGATTTACCCAAAGGGAATTTCTGCCCGTGGTGCGAAAGTTGTTTGACATTGTGAGTGTTCCCTACACACCCACGCTCAAAAAGTTGTTAACTGGTTAGCAAACTTCTGTGCGTACCATATAGCACAAAACAATGTGGGTAAGCAATGAGTCATTTCATAACTGAGCAAGACGGTTTGACAGGTTTGCTTGCATTTTGCTTTGCTTCCAATAAGCAGCATTAATGAAATAGCAACTATGTCGAGGGCAGCTCCAAGAGCAGAAAATACCTGCTTACATACTATTTCTGTTATAGAACTCTATGACCATAAGGCATTTTGATTGGTAAGCAGTTTGCATCAGTGCAATAGACGTTGTGTTACTTTAAATACATTGTAGCTTCTGACTGGCACCCCCAAACAAAGATATTGACAACATAGGGAGACCGCAAACATTAGGGGGTGGATAGCTCAGTTAGTAAAGCACAGGCACGTTAAACCGGAGGCCCTTGGTTCAAATCCTGCTCTAGTAATTTTTTCTTTGTTCAACCCCAAATTAACTTTAAGAAGCACTTACGATATGTGCGAGTTTGAAAGTGTCAAAATCTCGCTTAAAATAACCCGGTTATACACCACCGCAAGAAAGGAGCCAAGATACAACATTTTGTGCAGAATCGAGATACAACGTGGTTGCATTGACGCGACAACTTTATTCCATCGAGATGGTGCTCAAACAACAAAATAGCCTTGTTTCATGGCACTGCCTACCACAAAACGACCTGCGCTAACAACCCCCTTGTGGCCCATAGAATCCCGCACTTAAAAGAGGCCGTGAGGCTATGAGGAGGGACTTCTGTGGTAGCAGCACCATGAAAATGGACACAGTAGCTTTTTGATGAGTACTGTAGTTCTATTTACTACACTACAACCTTTCACCATGGTCCATGCCTGCAGATGTTCCTTCTGTTTAAATTGATATAAGCCTCAACCGAGGAAGAACTCAACCGAGGAACAGAAAATATAATCTATCCATTATTTTCATGAGGAAAATTGGTTGGCTTAGAAGAGGAAAAAAAAAAAGTGCCCAGGGCTATCACTTGATTGGCCCAAAGTCCCGTGTGGTCTAAACAAAACAAAAAAAACATACACCTTCATCCCACACAATTTTTTTCACTTTGTTGGTTTTTGTATGGATGAAAATGTGGCTTGATTATGGTCATGTGTCAACTTACCCTCTCCAATGGAGTGACATAAACATTGCTAGTCGATAAATTGTTCAGAAACAGCTCTTTCCTGAAAGTACAATTGTTAGATGTTTAGAGTTATTATACAGAATTGGTAAAGATTATGAAGTTCATAACAGTTGCCCATTTTTTTTTTCCTGTGAAATTTACTTATTTACTTAGATTTACTTATTTACTTGGTATGGAAACTTGTTTGATTTGAAAATTAATCTGCATTAATACGAAAAAATAGAAGCTCAATATGATGACACCAGGCAGGCACCCGGATCTCAGACAGCGTGTCAAATTTCACTGACGTGCGCTCGAGAACATGCCCAAGCCATTGTCGGCGTTTTTTGTTTACTCTCGTGTACTGTCCTACTGCGGTCTGGCACGCCAATGCAGTGATCGCAAGAGCAGTGGAAAGTTTGTCTGACATCCGGGTATTTTTAGCAAATGATGTGACGTCAACTAGTGCAGAGTTCTATATGAGTCGAATAGAAACTTGAAGGCACGGAGAACAACTTACGCAGTAGCTTCATCAGCTCCTGCCATAAGACTGTAGAACACATTGAAGGATCTCTCATTCCCTGGTCTCCTGACGACACGATATTTCTCAAGTAGCAGCAACTGAAAAATAAATGAAGCAAGAACCATATCATTAATTGTGCTCTACAGCTGACCAAGCCAATGTGCATGCATTCAGGCGTGGCGTGTCGTGGCCGAGCGGTTTAGTTCACCGAACCCATGCTCCGGTGTTGTCAGCAGCAGAGTGTGGGCTCGAATCCCGGTAATGACACTTGTGCCCTTGAGCAAGGCACTTAACCATAATTGCTCCGTAAAAAGTTGAGAAGGCAGTGCACTCTGCTCTGCCAACCAGGCTGATGCCCTTGCCTACATCCTTACAGACTGTGAAGGGGGTAACCCTGTTTCAGCCCCAGGAGTAGGTGGCCCCTGGTGACAGTTGATCTGGGTCGACAGCCCAAATCAGTTAAGTGTAGCCCTCACCTTGAAGTGGCCGTTTGGCCTTGTGAGTTGGGCTATATATCATAAAATTTTTATTTATTTTTTTTTAAAGGTACACTATACAGGGTAGCCATCAATATGGTGAGCCTATAGCCATTTGCCCCATGTGGTCAAAATCCAAAGAGAGCCTCTGTGGGACATCCCATTAAAATGGTTCTTTCACTCCCAACAGCCTCAACTAGAATTGCTAGCCGAAACTTTTACCTTCAGAGGGTCTACAGAGAGCACCATCGCACATCGTGAATGGATTGTTCATTCACTCCAAAAATGTTTCCATTGATATTGCTGACCTACATTTTATCTAACTTGCTTTTCATCCATCCGAAACTTTTACTTTTAAACAGCCTGCAGCGATTCGCTCCATGTGGTCAAAATCTAGAGAACAAATGCGCCCATCATGAATGGATGGTTCTTGCACTCCAAACAGCATCTACTAGAATTACTAACCTACATTTTATCTAACATCCATCATCCATTCGACACTTTTACCTTCAGACAGCCAGCAGCAATTTGCCCCATGTGGTCAAATCCTAAAGAGAGGACTTGAGCACATTGAGTAGCGCCGTTGGCCTTCCGGATGGTCCTGGCACTCCAAAAAGCATGATTACTACTACAAACCCACCGTTTCATGAAATCTACCAGAATACATTGTACACTACCGATCGAATCCTCTTACCTGTAGAGAGCCTGCAGCGATTTGGCCCATGTGGTCGAAATCTAGCGAGAGGATTTGCGCACACCGCGTAGCACTGGCATTCTGAATGGTCCTGGCATTCCCAAAGGCATCCACTAAGGTTGCTACTGCCTGGATCTTATCCACTGAAAAGAAACACATTTTACACAAAATGTGAAAACAGTGTGTAGTTGTTGTTGTTGTTGTTTACATTCGGAACATTTTATTTCCATTTGTGTTTGCTTGAAGCATGAACCAGGACCCAATTTCATAGAACTGCTTAGCTCAACAAAATTATGTCTACCGGAATAAGGTTACCAGCCAAAAGTACCATGCCACACGTACAATTTGTGACTGGTGTCCTGCTCATTTCTGCTAAGCAGAACATGCTTAAGGAATATTTTCTGCTTTTAAAAGAAGCTCTATGAAATTGGCCCAGGTTTTTCCTTTATCCAGTTTCCTGGAAAGGCCGTGATGAGTATTGACCCTTGCATGCACGCCACGCACGGCGGCTGTGCCACGCTCAACATTTTATGAATCAATAGGTACATTATATATTGTGTAAATGCCGCATCGCCTAAAATGCACACTACACTGTACAACACACAGTGACATGGACTCCCAAAGTGACAGCCAAGATTACTGTAATGATGGCGTCAGGTGAAATTGGTCAATACATATGAAGTTAAACATGCAATTTCAGAAAGGTATCCATCAAAATCAGGCACGACTAGGTTGGCTTAGTGGTTTCTTTCCTGCACTATTTACCTCTGTTGACCCTGGGCCTAATCCTGATACCGACCAAGGCCTTGCATGTGGACTGGGTTTTCAGACCCCACCTGACTGCATGGATTTTCCCCAGGATGGGATTTCCTCCCACGCCTAAAAACTGAGATATCTCTTTAACATTTTCTTTTCACAGATATCTTTCATTTTATTTTTCTCATTTCATTAATTAATTAATTAAACATAATAATTACATTAAAAAAATATACATTTAAAATACATACGCCAAGAAAGATAAACATATCATTCCAAAGACAGGACATTGGCACACCTGACGGATTAACTGAAGGATTCTTGCGACTACGGGTCACAGTGCACGGCACTTTTATGGGTTTCTTGGCTTAATACCAGAGAGTTATACTACTGACAGTAGTAATAATAAACAATAACAATAAAAATTGATTGCAGGATTTTGGAACAGTCCGGGTCAAAGGTTGAATGGACGACATCTGCTTTAGAGTGCCAAGCCTACCTGTGACTGCATTATTGATGGTGCCGGCCACCTGTGTCAGATACTGCAAGGTGTGCCTGGCATTCCAGGACTTGCCGCCCCCGCTCCGCCCCATGAAGACAATGGACTGATCCTGTCTGGAGGCGAGCATGTTCCGGTACGCCGTCTGCGCCGTGGCGTAGACATGAGGGGGCATGTCCTCTTGTTTGCATCCTTTGAACAGCTGGATGACCTGGAAAACAAAAAGGAGTATAGATAGGAGTTACAATTATTGATTATCATTAGTTCGAAATTGCGGATAATTTTCTGTTCGGAGTCAGGCATGTGTGAAACGGTTTGAGTGACATTAGTTGGATATTAAACATTTTGTCAATTGAGCCCAATCATGACGGGGGGACGCACTTCCACACAGTATTAATCAGACCATGTCAGCTATTTTGGGAGTCCATTCTCTTGCTTATAATTTGACTCCCAAAACAGCGGACAGGATAAGCAAGTGTGTATGAGTGCTGCGTCTCGTGAAATGGGTCAATAAGTGAGTATATGACACGTGCATGCTAAAAGTATATGGCACAGTGATGTGTAAGTTATTTTGTTATTGGAGGTTTCTTAAATTATAATCAACATTTACAAACAAATATTCACAACTAGTTTTTTTTCATACAATAGTTTACACATTAAAATGTTACACAACTAGTTTTATTCAAATAGCAGGCCTGATACTTCAAAGAGGTTAAAAAAAAAAGGCAACCACCATGCCCCTGGTCAAATGACTTGGTGCCCTTAGAAATGTTCCAGTGCAAAATTTAAGTTTCCCTCAAAGAGTAAAAACCGCCTTGACCTTCCAAGCGAGCGAAGTATCAGACCTGAGCTACATTTTGTTTCATCATGCAGAAAGGAAAAAGCTTCCATTGATCATGTTTGCCAATAATCCTGCAATCATGAATTGAGATTTTACTCAAATGCAAAAGTTTGGCGCAAAAGTTTGGCGCAAAAGTTTAAACACGCTTAGCAAGATATACAGAGGACAGCATGAAAAACCAACCGGAATGGATCCCCATTTCTTGTACAGAATACCATAGGTGTCATTGTGGCAGAGCCGCTAACATTTGCATTTTGCAATCACGGAGATTTTTCACATCAATCAGGGAGATATTTAGAATTACAACCAATATACTAGGGAAAAAGGTTTCCATAATCCGGGAGATTTTCAAATTCCTTCATCAGAAAATGGAGAGAATTCTTTATTATTTTCAGGGAAGTTTATTCAGAATCCTGGGGAGCTGGCAACTCTGCTGTGGCGTATCATGACAGAATAACTGCATAGCACTCCTCAACCAAGGAAACACTAAACAAAAGAAATAAACTACACTGGCGCATCATAATGCATCATTAAGTCCGCATTATGTTGCAGCCATCCAGCCATGGTTAGAGCCAAAGCTGGCAGCTTCAACACATTTTATCATGGACAAAAAAAGTGCTTCTCTTTACGTATGTGTGCTGCCCCCTACTGTCCGAAGAGTCTCAGTGCCTAACTGGTATGCTGTGCTTGTTAGCGCACAACGTGCGGTTGTCAATCACCACAGGTTGTAAGTTAATTGGTAACACAAGGCCGATTAGTCATTCACTGTGTAATTAATAGCTTCATTATCTTCACGGGACATCCCCCCACCCCCCTGTTTTATTACTGGCTACATGTATATTAGTCACTCGTGCAGTATTAATCGGTGTGATTGGTTGCAAATCAAAAATAAACACCTTTAGTTTAAACGCTTTAATTGGTTGTCACTCCGGAATGTTTGGGGGGAAATGCTTTGCAGCCCCATAATGATGATTTTCGACGATTATAACATCAAGAGTTTGCATTTTAGGGTTAATTCACTTTCACCAGAACACTTGGAAATCGTCCCACAACCATCACCATCTTCCTGTTAGTTCTTAACAAAATACTCAGAGCCACTTGATAGGTTACTCACCACCATTTCTTCTTAGAACCAAAAGTTCTTCAGAGATTTTACAAATGCTTATAAGATATTCAGACTTTCATACCTTCACTGGTTCTTGTTCTAAGCTTGAATTAACCTACAACCTCCCCAAACACCCCTCCCGTTATTTAACTTGATGACCTGTTTAAACAAGGTGATCTTGAGCTACAAATCTTGTAGCAAGTTGCTCTTGAACTTCAGCAATCTTCTAGCAAGATGTTCTTGAGTTACGCAATCTTAAACCATTTATGAATGAATGAATGATCTTGTAGCAAGAATGCTCTTGAACTTAGCAATCTTATAGCAAGATGCTCTTGAGCTTAGCAATCTTATAGCGAGATGCTCTTGAGCTTAGCAATCTTGTAGCAAGATGCTCTTGAGCTTAGCAATCTTATAGCAAGATGCTCTTGAGCTTAGCAATCTTATAGCAAGATGCTCTTGAGCTTAGCAATCTTATAGCGAGATGCTCTTGAGCTTAGCAATCTTGTAGCAAGATGCTCTTGAACTTAGCAATCTTGTAGCAAGATGCTCTTGAGCTTAGCAATCTTATAGCAAGATGCTCTTGAGCTTAGCAATCTTGTACCCAGATGTTTAGACTTGAACACCTTGTCTCATTAAAACAAAATCTTATGTCTAGTTAATGTTAAGGTTGTTTTCCCACAAGTTCGGGCTTATCCTAATATAACCTCAGTACATACATGTGTACATGCCCCTAACTAACTGACTAACTTTCGATTTATATAGCGCATAATAATTAACACTTAGTTCTCTAAGCACTTTACAATTGACCCCTATTGACCCCTAGCACCAATATCACATGTGGGTACTGCTGTCACGCTCGGCATTGTGGGAGTAAAGTCATTTAGCATGGGAATGCCACATTGCCTAAAATTCACACCGTACTCAACGGTATAATACACAGGGATATTGACTCCCGCAATGAAGCACCCAAGACTGTTGTGATGACGTCAAGTGAATTGGGCCAGCAGCTTCAAGCAAACTAAATATACATGTATACACATGTCATGTGTACTTTTTGCTTACTTTGTTGTAACTTTTACATAATTGGTAATTTCATATAAACTTTAATAGTGTTATATTCCTCACTATGTTTCACAAAAACTGCAAAATAAACATCTCATTATACTGAAAATTGAATTGAATTTGATGATCAAACCCTGGGCCCTCCAGCCGAGGCAACTCTGCTGCCATGACTCCCGCCACAATGGCTGTCAGAACCAGGAACCAATGTACAGCAGTTTCCATAAAACCTGGTGAAATAATAAATAAAACACACACACACACACACACTGTTGTCCTCATGCTAAGGTCAAGCTGAGGTCATCCTGCTGATGTCATTATTTGATAACATTGATCCACTTCCTATGAGCATCATGCAATCCAGTAATAGGAAGTACTCTGAACTGAAAACCATTTGCATTATCACAGTCATTGTGGAGTACACTTACTGTCAACACGTTGCCGGGTTTTTTCCTTAAAATATTTCATGATTGTTTGTAGTTTAGTATAAGGATAAGCTTGCTTTATCAAACTGATTGTGGAATCCACTTAACTGTCAAGACTTTGCTTTTTTTTTTTCCTCAAAATATTTCAGAATTGTTTATAGTTTAGTATTCGAGTAAGCTTGCTTTATCAAGCTGATTGTGGAATCCACTTACTGTCAACACTTTACTGTTTTTGTTATCACAATGTTTCAAAATTGTTCATAGTTTGGTATTCGGATACACTTACTTTTCAACACTTTGCAGTTTCTTAATCACTAAGCTTCAAAATTTTTCATGGTTTAGTATTCGGGTAAGCTTGCTTAATCAAATTGATTGTGGAATCATAATAATAATAATAATAATAATTAAAATTTATATTGCGCCCCTTACATGCAAAATGATCAAAGGTGCATAACAAATGTTAAAATGCACAGAATGGGAGAAAAAGACAAAGAATAAAGACTGGTCACCAGGCCAGTGCCCAAACGACAGTATGGGGATACGTCTGTCCCGCCAACAGAGAACTAAAAGTTACTTATTACAATTACATATAGGCCTATCCCTGCTGGCATCGGTAATGTTTTGATCTTTTCAGGAGACAGACGCCTCTAACCCTACCTATGTAAAAAATCTAAACTAACTTGCAAGGCGACCATAGAAGAAAGACAAACAAAAGACACAAAAGAACAAGACCCCCCAAAAAACACTAAAAAGCGGCTTTAAAAAGATGGGTTTTTATATTACATTTAAAAGAGGTAAGTTTCCGTTCGCTACGTATATGCAACGGTAGCGCATTCCAAAGCTTAGGGGCTGGAATCCACTTAAAACTGTCAAAACATTGCTGTTTTTTTTCCATCACAATGTTTCAGAATTGTTCCTAGTTTAGTATTCGGGTAAACTTGCTTCATCAAACAGATTGTGGAGTCCATTTACTGTCAACACTTTGCTGTTGTTTCATCACAATATTTCAGGATCGTTTGTAGTTTTAGTTGTCAGATAACCTTGCCTGATCAAACTGATTGTGGAATCCACATTGTTTCATTCTTTAGTTTCAGGAATGTTCGTCGGTTAGTTTTCGGATAACCTTCTCACAATTTTACTGGTCAAATGTTTTACGCGACATTTGTTTTTCTTCTAATATTTGCAAGTATTTTAGGAGTAGAACTTGAAAAGTTCAGGTATAATATAAGATAATCTTTAAAAAGTATAAGTTTGGGGAAAAAAACACAAGACTGCAGGACTTGTTTGATTATGATGGTACTGGCCGAGTGCTTAAATTACTGGACTCTGGCCAGTGGTTCATTGAGTATATCAAGCCCATGGACTCAAATGACGGCATTTAATGCTTCGTTTTTGAAAGTGGAGGGGCACCAAAGGGCAACTCCATGCATGCCATGAGCAAATTGTAACTTTCTAATGGAAAGTTTCCAAGGGGTATCAAGCCAATGACCAGGGGCAACAGAGGCACTTGCAACAGAGGCAGTTGCATCTGTTGCCTCCATGAAGTATAAGGCCTGCAAATGACATGGTGTAAACCATGAACCCTCTTTCCCTCTAAAAATTGGTTTAAAATTGATACACATTCCAAAAATAATTTGGGTTTTGAACAAAGACAAATTGACTGGAGCGGGACTTGAACCAACGACTTCTGGATTAACGTACCGGCGCTCTACCAACTGAGCTATCCAGCCCTATGTAAGCGGTCTCTCTATTAGTCAATATCTTTGTTCGGGGGTGCCAGTCAGAAGCCATTCAATCGTAAGCTGCCGTATAGCCAGGGATCACACCCAAGTTTGTGATACAACCTGGGAAGCGGCAGCCAAGGGAAGCGGCAGCTAAGGGAAGCGGCAGCCAAGGGATCACCGTATAAGGGGATGCAACTTTTTAATATTAAATATCAAGAAAAATTACGCAAACAAAACTTTTGCATATAAATACTAGTGATTGCAGTTCAAGTTTAAAACACCAATCAAATTTACACAACAAATACATGTTGTTGTTTTATTATTTATGTTAAAAAAAGCATTTTAGAATTATTCCTATTGTCCAAAGAGATAATGTTAAAACTGCCAGCAAGTTGATATGACATTTAAATTTTAACAATAGACGGATTGAATCTACCGCCATCAAAGGCCAAACAATGTTAAGGCGCCAGTGTGAATGCACAAATCTCAGCCAATGAGAGTACTTTCACTGAACTCATTGAGGGCGCTGTCTCAGCCTCTGACATCGTGCGCAAGGGGTCTATACACATTTTGAACAATCTTTGCATGCTGTTACAAACCTACATTCCAACACCCTCAATGTATTTTTCCTAATTCTAACACTAACCCCACCCTAAACTAGACTAACCCTAACCCTAACCCTAGCGTATTAATCATGACGGGTTATCGGAACATAGGGTTGTTGGAACATATGGTTGTCGGAGTAATAGACCGGTCACCTTGCATACAATGCTTTTATGGAAATTTGTCCAATAGTTGGAAAGCAAAAATGTGTGTGCAAGGCGCGTAAGTCTGATTCTCATCTATTATTACAGGTATTTTTAGCCAGAAATCCACTGATAAGAATTACAAATTTACAGTTAACCAATTAAACAATATCCGCCAGATTAATTCTGAGATTAATCCCGAGAGTAATCTTGAGGCTAATCCAGAGATTAAATCTATTTTAATCCCCTCATAGAAGCTTAACGGATGTGCAACTTTTTCATCTCAGTTGAGGTTTAGCCAGATTGCATCAGCCACTCTGCCTGAGTCACCAGTCCAGAAATAACTCAAGTTGTGGGAAAGCTGTCCCAACGGCCTCTAAAAATAACAGGCAGAGTGTGAATCAGATCCAAGGCTCAGGCGAGATCAAGGAATTAAAGAGTGCTACCGATCCGATGCAAACCAGCAATATGGAGCATAACGAATGAAAACCCGCCACCCTTAACTTTGTCAGGCGCAAGACAGCTGGACGAGACAGCTTATTGTTTAGAGCCAGATTTTTCGCCGAAAGAATTGTGTTCGAAAACAATTTTGAAAACAACAAATTGACAAAATAGGGAGACTGCCAACAATAAGGCTGGATGGCTCAGTTGGTTGACGAGAGCCGGCACGTTAATCCAGAGGTCACAGGTTCAAATCCCGCTCTAGTGAATTTTTTAACACACAAACACTTTCGCAAATGCCATGGACAATGCTCAAAATACACAAACAAATTGTTTGTTCATGGCTGATGGCTGTGAGATAATGTCAGGATCCTGACAATAATTCATTTTTGGATTTCAATTTTTAATTAACTACCAATTATCATTGGCACATTTTTTCCAGGCATTACCACAAACTATTTGTATGTATCTCTGGCAATGAAACAAAGAATACTTTATAACATGCACATAACATAAGTGAGCTTAATCACTGCAGCTTGCAAGCCTGAAGAAACCTGTACACAAGGGAGCTTGCTATGTGAACCAGAAACACCAGGGTTAACCCCTTCTTTTCCACGATTAACTGCTCTGGGTTCTTTCATGTGCACTACTGATCCTAGTACACGAGACCTAAAGCTTAATGTTCCATTCGAAGGACAAAGCAATTATGATAAATTATCTTGATCAAGGGGACAAGCGCCACGACCAGGACTCGAACCCAAACTCTGCTGATTAGAAACACCAGAGCCTGAGTCCGGTGCTCTTCACCGCTCGGCCACGACACGCCACGACACGCTCCAAAAATCAATGCCGGCTGGAGCTAGCTCATAAGATGTATTAAGACAGGATCCCGAGCATTTCATGTGACCTCCGGCTCAGCGCGGTACTAAACTAACATCCGTAGACGTGCAGGTATTCTGTTTATAGCATGTTTGGTTTAGAGTGATACATTTCCTAATCTAGCGTTTCCCCTGCCCATGGAAACAAGAGGCGACCCTTCTCCCTCTACTTCCAGTGACCACCTCACTTATTTACTGTCCATTATCAC
The DNA here is from genome assembly GCA_023634235.1 of Pisaster brevispinus. Taxonomy (NCBI): domain Eukaryota; kingdom Metazoa; phylum Echinodermata; class Asteroidea; order Forcipulatida; family Asteriidae; genus Pisaster; species Pisaster brevispinus. Next base: position 22,606,025 of record JAMKCF010000003.1, on the reverse strand, counting down.
CACATGGCTGTGAAGATTTGCCATTAAAGGAAACACTGGATGAAAAATGTTCATGCTCTCCAGGAGCTTTTTCCTTGACCTCTGTGTATCGAGAGCTCACAATTTTGGATGTGGAGATGGAATTGTCACCCATTGTAAAAACCGCATTCTTGTCAAGTAGCAGGCTGCGTAGACTTTACTTCAGTCATCAATTTGAACTTGTTGCCCCAAGGGTTTGTGCTTTTTCAGTGGCTATCCAGCAGGCAATTTCACTAAGTTCACCAGCTTTTCCACCTTACAATCAGGAGATCAGGTTGGCTCAGTGGTTTCCTTCCCTGCCTTTCACCTATGTGGACCCCGGTTCAAATCCCACCTCAGACAGAAGCCTTCCATATGGATTGGGGTTTTCAGTCCCTACCTGATGGCGTGGGGTTTCCCCATTTGGTGGTTCTCCTCCCACATCTAAAACTGAACATGTCTTCTCCGTTTCCTACTCATCCTATTATTGGCAAAGTTGTGCTGTTTGAATGTGTAATCAAACAGATAATAATAATATAAATTTACTTTCAAATTAAAATGAATCACCGACACAAAAACCCAGACAAGAGAATTATGGTGTTATCCAATCTCACTGCCTCAAAAACACACACACACCTTTTATAAACATTTTCAAAGGTGGCTTGAGTCACGCAGGAAGGACAACCTGTTGTCTTATGAGCTCATAATCAACTAGAGTGAATGAACTGTGAAATCTAAAGGTATATCATACCTTTAAATCAATGCCCTTGACACCAAATTTTTCAATTCCTCTTCCGCTTCTATCACAAACCACTTCTCCGGGGTCACTACAAACAGATGTTTCCTTGTAAAGGGTTCTAAATCCAGTCCTAGATGGGACTTATACCTGAAGTAATTAATCAGCGCTAATCCGGTTTGATCATCCCCAAGGCTAATCACACAAATGCCTGCAGCAGATTATCACAGCTAGTACGCTGTTCATTCTAACAACATCCATGCCCTGCACAGTAAGTTTTTTTTTGAAGGGCTGACGTGTGAAACATAACAGGAATTCTGCAAATTAAATGTAGGCTGTTGATCATGTTAAGAATTTGTTTGAATGGTTTAGAAAGTATGAATTGAAGACTTTGAAGTTCAATATATCAACAACAAAAAAAGACAACATGTTTGTCCATTTATTAACAGGAATTCTGCAAATTAAATGCAGGCTGTTGATCATGTTAATACTTTTGTTGAATGGTTTAGAAAGTATGAATTGAAGTTCAATATATCAAAAAAAAGACAACATGTTTGTCCATGTGAAACATATTAACAGGAATTCTTCAAATTAAATGCAGGCGGTTGATTATGTTCAGAATTTGTTTGAATGGTTTAGAAAGTATGAATTGAAGTTCAATATATATATTTAAAAAAAGAAAAAAAGACAACAGTTTGTCCATGTGAAACATATTAACAGGAGTTCTGCAAATTAAATGTAGGATGTTGATCATGTTAAGAATTTGTTTGAATGGTTTAGAAAGTATGAATTGAAGTTCAATATAAATTTTTTTTAAAAAGACAACAGTTTGTCCATGTATATTTGTGTACAAAACCTTGCGCTTCCAGCATCCCAGCAATGGTGGCGTTGCGCGCAGCACTTGCCGGTATGGGCTCAAACGAACTGATCTGTAGAGCCCTAGAGGTAGAACTCCTGCATTTCTACCTGGGCCCAATTTCATAGACCTATGCTTACCAGAATAAGGTTACCAGCCAAACTAGCATACCACAAGTACAATTTATGACTGGTATCCTGCTCATATCTGCTTAGCAGAAGATTTGTAAGCAATATTTTCTCCTTAAGCAGGGCTGTACGGAAATTGAGCCCTGCACTTTACAAATCACGAGCTTTGAGGGAGCTTTTTAACACAGCTTTTATTTTTCTATTGAGGCTGTTGTTTCACCATTGGATGAGGAAACCTCTTTTTTGTGTTCCTTGTCTGTTTGTCTACCTCCATTATTGCTCATGTAAGCAGAATCAAGAGAAAATGACAGTTGCTGATAACACAAATGTTAACAGTGAGAGATCTGACCCACAGATCTCACCTTAATGTTTGCATACTAAAGTATATGTATATAATCCATGTACATACATGATGTATGCACTACGCATGAATCATAGGTAAGCTACATGTACTACATTATTGAGTGATCAGGTAGCCTCAATACTGTTGGTAAGTAATTGGGTCACACTCGCGCGCACCTGATGCACACCCAAAGTTTCGGCTACTGCCGGCTCAGAAGCTATGCCATTAAAAAAAACAAAAAAAACATTTCATTGTCAAAGGTATTTCTTATGACAAAAACTTCTAATTCAAACATCAAATTAGAATAAAAACTTGCACATACATGTAGGGCATGTAGGGCATGATGAACAGGGGTAATAAAGATTTAAGGTGCTTTTTAAGGCCTCCTTAGCTTGAAAAGTCACATCACAAACACACATTAATATTTAGTATTTTTCGCATCTGATCTGGAGGGTCAGGATCCTCTCACCAGCCGAGAGAATTCCATCTTTTAAAAAACTTTGATAATGTCCAGACCCTGAACCCAGTTCTTCTCCGAACCAACATGGTTGTACCTGCAAGTTTACAAACTACAGTTTGCAAAGCCACACCATGCAAAGCTTCAAACATCACTTACTTATAAATTTTTTAAAAAGAAATTCATTTGTGAATTTTGAAGAGAAGTGCAACTCGACTCTCAGAGACTTTTTGGTTTGTTTTGACACCGACAGGTTTACAAAGGAAACGGTTCTAGTATGAAATATCTCACTCTACATTGTATGCCCTTGACCTGAACAAATCTTTGAAAATGTGGAAGAAAAACACAAAGTGCACAGCAGTTTAGGTGATCGAGAGGATGACCACTTGACAGCTGTGTTCTATGGGAAAAATACACTTTTCCACTTTGCTCTATGCATGTTCAAGTATCTTCATGTTCAAGCAAGATGAATCCTTTCAGACATTGAGCTATTTCAGGTCTTCTCAACTTCTCAAGTCTAGGTGTCGCCCACATTTGCCTGGAGAATTTTAAAAATGTTTGATTGCTTAGTGAAAATTATTCCATTGATCAAGAGTAGTGGGACACATATAGACGATAAAGAAATTGCAACTTGTGAAAAAAAACCAGGACTTGACAGGGTTCTCCCCAGAAAAATTCAGGAGGTTTACAGACTCTGTGTATCACCAGAAAGACAAAACTATAGGTTTGGACCCGGTACAGATTTCTTTCTCCCTTAGGCGGGTGTTTTACTTCTTTCAAGACAATTTGAAGGCTCTGGCATGTCTGGGAAGTTTTCTAAAAATCCATAAATCAGGTAAAAACCTGAGAAATCAAACACTCGATGTAAGTAAATGCGATTGAAAAACACTGAACTGCAGTGGGGTTCTATTGTTTTGTTTCGGGCTCAATTTACTGGAGCTCGACCATTGGTTCATTGGGAATTTTGAGCCCTCAGGGCGCTCATGTGCATTGCACACATGAAAAGAGCATACTGTAGTAAAGTGTACTAAAAAAAGGTCTTGCACCCCGCATAAGGATGTACCATTGTCTTGCATTGTAGGTATCAACATATATTTTGTACATATTTTGTAAGCAATGTCTTTGTTATATCTGCCATCACCCAGACTACATTTCATGACTCATTGACACTGGAGAAAAATTACCCTAGTCATGTTTTCTAACTTTTGAAACAGACTTCAACACCACGAATTAACTGTCATCAACCGTTGGGAGATTGAAGAAACTCAACGAGCACCGTGACTCAGTTGTCACAAAATGTCGCCAATTACAATTTGAGCTAAGCATACACAAACAAGCACAAATTATGTAGAACATCAATCTGCATTCAATGTAAAATATGTAAAATTGAAGATAAAGAAGTGCATGCGTTACTAAGCAAACAACACAGTTTAAATTGCCAATTGGCCAAACGTCAAAGTTCTAAATTAGATTTATACTATATTTCAGAAAAAAAGATACACACGATTATTGAAGAAAACCTGACATGCTTTCTACCCAACGCTGTACAACATGACTCACTGGTATCACACATCAAGCAAAATCAACAATAATATAAGAAATCTGCATGCAGCTGAGAAATGAAAAACTTATTTACACAAGATCATGTTCAGGCTTAATGTCGTGGTGAGGGCCTTTTTGCCCTCAGTAAAGGGCACAAATGAATGAGGTGTAAGTGTCTACTGATAGAACTTTTCAAAGGGTGTATCCAGGCAATTTGACCACTGAGTTGGGCATACATGTACAGCCCTAATTATCTATAGACCTTAAATGCATATGACATCATTGGAGTAGGGCGCCCTCGCAGCACAAAATGCCCTCGTAATGGATGCCAGGAAACAATCTTTTACATGTTGCTGACAGAATTTTCCTTTAAAAATGACAAAGATCTATGGATATTTATGTAAAACAAACAAGGAATGTTTTTGCAGTCGTGCAATTGAGGAAATAATTGATTTGTTAACACATGGAATGCGCCATTCAATGAGGCGAAATGGAACAATCCATCTTTGAACTGGGGAATATATTCTCACCATTGTACTCATAAAACATTAATTATTCGCGTTATTCAGGGGTCCAAGCAAGACTTGCAGAGTGTATTCTGATACTGCAGTGAGCATCAGTTTTAACACCTAAGTAATAATATGTACATAATTGTCATGTACATGGTGATTTGTTTACCGGGCTATTGGACTCTACCAGGAATGTACGTAAATACTGTAATTAAAGGGACTGTGCAGGCTCTAGTAATAAACCAGACCCAGAATAACTTGGTGTGTATATTTCCATCAGGAACTGTTGCTAAATAATAGACATTGACAAAACAATGGAGACTGCCAAAAATAATCACAGAGAGAGGAAGCGATTAGTTTCCCAGTCTGAAATGTCATCAATGTGGAGAAATAGGAAATCTTGAATTGGAAAAATGGCCTGTATTCTATTTGTACATTAGAAACATCTACAGAGAAAGTTTTAGTGATCAAATGAGCTGAAATTTTGCAGATTCTTTTTTCATTAGAAACACCTACATCCAGATGAAGTACCTGGGTTTGCCCTTATTACAGTGACTGGCCAAGAGAACCAGTTAGTTTGTTGGTTCGATAGTCAACCACCAGCTTATCCACTGGTCCATACAATGATTTCATGATAACCAGGGAATGCTTTCAAGCCTTGAATTAGCGGACAACTTGAGAGACTTTTGACTGGCCCTCCGGTGTTTTTACTGGCATTTAGCCAGCAGACCACTAGTAAAGGAAGAGCACTAAGTACATGTATACTTGTCGATGCATTATCTTTGTACCACCAGCAAACTTTGCCTTTAAAAAAAACAAGCGCTACGAGATTCACATCACGCACACTACAGAGTTATTAATAATCCGCCATGTAAACCCACAAGCTGTCAATTATACAGTAGCTTGCCGGATTAAAATTCTTTATACACCTAATCACATCATAAATACTCCAGCACTCACACAAATTAATATCAATGTACGCACTTGCATCAGTTTAATATGTGACTTGAACAAACATTGTTAGTCTTGTTTCAAGCTGTCTATACGTAGGGTGACTGCCTGAGTATCTTGTAGTGTGAAGAACCAGCTGGCCTTATAGTTTTTATTTCAGAGGCTTTTACCATTCAAAGCAGATTTTGAAGGAGTTGGGTGACAGCGCGAACACCCCCCCCCCCCACACCTCCACTTTAGAACTTCCCAGGTTCCAGGGAAATGATACCAGTAGAAAAAAATATCTTCCCAAAATCAATGTTTTACCAATGTTTGACCATTTTGAATTTAAAATATGATAATGATCAGCCTGGAATTTCATCTTGGAATCTTTGAGAGGGCATGGCCATTTTTACCTCGCAAATGGCGTTTCCATTGAAAAATCTTTTGAAGGAATGGCGTTTCCATTGGAAAATCTTTTAAAGGAATGGCGTTTCCATTGGAAAATCTTTTGAAGGAATGGCGTTTCCATTGGAAATTCTTTTGAACGAATAGCGTTTCCATTGGAAAATCTTTTGAAGGAATGGCGTTTCCATTGGAAAATCTTTTGAAGGAATGGCGTTTCCATTGGGAAACCTTTTGAAGGAATGGCGTTTCCATTGGAAAATCTTTTGAAGGAATGGCGTTTCCATTGGGAAACCTTTTGAAGGAATGGCGTTTCCATTGGAAAATCTATGGGAAACTTTTGAAGGGAAACCAAGGCCAAGACCAGCACAATTACTAAGGTCATGGACTCGGCCCCAGGCCTGTATGAGTACAATTTGAGTTAAACAAACAACACATTTTTTTATCATAAAAATATGATCAAAATAATGTTTTTTGGTTAAACAGCAAAGGACGACACAACAATTCACAAGGTTGCCAAATAGTTGCCAAACTGTGAGCCGTCAGACTAGTGAACTAAAACTTCTTATCGGTTCTTAATAGCAAGAAGTGGATTTGTAGCTTTCAAAAACAAAACCTAGCGAAATCAGCAACAGAAAGTTCATTGACGCCACCCACCCCTGCACAGCTAGGCCTTTCTGATGCTTCAGATCAGATGTAATGTGCACTTGAACAAGAATTCCTTGCCCAACCTTCAGCAGGTTAGGTTAATGTTTATGGCACTACTCCAACACTTTGCCGCTTACAACTTAAAGTGAACTCATATTATTAGTCTATCAAGCGGATTGCTTATTATTACAAATGTTAGCAAGCACTTACCACAAACAAGACAGGTTGCCAAAAAAATAAGTTAAGTTTCGATTAGGGTGATCGATGACTATATTATAATGTGCTTGTTAGAAAAGATTTGTGCACATTAAAAACTTAAGCCAGCTACTGCGAAATACTTCCACACAGCTTCACAATTGTTTCGGATAAAATACAGAAAAAAAGAGATGCAAACATCATGGCAAGTCAAGTTAACAAAAAACGTCAATTAAAGATGATATCAAGTTAGTTCAATATATGCGCACATCACAGACACACGTAAGATTTTCTTAGCAATGGGCTTGGGTCTACTTACTGCCGTGGCATGCTGCATGCCCCTTAAAAAATGTGGTCGGGATCCCGATATATCCCGCCGGGATTCCCGACATATCCCACCGGGATATGTTGGGATAAGTCGGGATGGAGGTATCCCGATGGGATACATCGGGATAGGTTATGTCGGGATCCCAACCAAAGGTGGGACGAGTCGGGATCCCGATGGAATGGTGGTCAGAATCCCGACTGAAGGCGGGATGAGTTGGGATAAGGTGGGATCCCGATCAGCTCATCCCGGCATTGTTGGGATCCCACCTGTTTGGGGTGGGATAGAATGAGATATAAAAATGAAACTTAGACTGTAGGTGCTTGACACTTGAAACAAATGATATACAAAATTGACATATTTAAAACATGCTATAATCATGTTTTACATGTCAATCTTGTATTTTTTAAAATAACTTATAGCGCCATTATATTACTTGAAAAATATGATGGAAGTGCACCCTATTATTACCCCCAACAAAATGAGCCAAAACTCAGTATTCACTGGCCAAGTCTGGTCCTATATAGCTGTCATTGTAATTCAGTGCAAATTGGTCTTTAGGCCGTTCCAATTTTATTAGTTGGTTTACGGATCGCGGCGACCAATTTTCTTGAAAAATTGAAGAAGAAAAAAAAAAGGGAAATCCATCATTTTTTTTTTTCGTCCGGCGACGATGAATATTCAACTTTTGGTCAGATTATTAAAAGATTGTATCTTTTTTAAGCTGATTTTTTTATCGAGAAAATGGGTTGCGAAAACCCCCCCAAAAGCCAAAGCATCGTGGTTACGTTTCGATCACACATACACATTGCGATGCGTCGGCGGCCCGACGCACAGTTGCGTAGAGTTATCTCCCTCTATGCCTCATGTTTTGATGTCAAATACATACAGCGCAGCGGGCTGTGTGCTCAATAGTGAGAACGGCCATGTGTGCAAGACCAGCGGTTGGGTGTTAGACGAGAAGTGTAATATGCGATGTGAATGAAATAGTCTGACATCCATGTCCCTTTATACCAGATGGTAAACATGTACATGTGTGTAATCAGCGTTCTGTCAAAGTATTGGAGAAGTGGTGGATCGAAATTACGATGACAAGAATACTTTTTTTGTGACTGCAAAAGAGGGAGGAAAGCTGGATAGCTCACCTGGAGGTACACAAGAGACGTTGCCACTTAATATGGGGGTATGTTGTGTCAGATACATTTCTCAAAAAAATAGAAATTGTAGGCTAAAAATCTTACAGATGTCCAGCGAACAATTGTGCGTCGATACTCGTGGAGCGCATTCTTGGGATTTGCATAATCTCCATATTGCCCACAATTCGTTATTAAACTGCTCCTTATTCACAGCGCAAATTGTGCAAATCCCAAGAATGCGCTCCACGAGGGAAAACGCACAACAAAAAAGTCACTGGACATCGCCATCGGTTCAGATATTTAGCTAAAAAAGTAAAATTGTTGTATTATTATTACAAAGAAATGTATCTGAAACGACGTACCACACCATATTTATAAAATCAAAGAATGGGCTGGAACAGCGGGAAAGGTTGGCCACAAACAAAGCCAGAAAAGTTTGGACTTCTCTTGGAGTTGGTTGTTTCTTTTGAAGAATGTGCCTAAGGAGATTGAAGTTAAAATAGTGCAGTGTGTGTGCCTGGACTTCAGCAACTGTATATACGTAACGAACAGTCAACATCAGTTATTGTTTTATATTGGGTTGGCAGTTTTTTTTACACTGCACTGAGGATATAGTTTGAACGATTTAATTGTGTATGGCAAAAGATGATAATAAATTCTTAATAATTGTATAAAAAAAAAATTTTTTCGGTTATTTCAGCTTTCTCACAGGTGGAACTGAACCATCTCAATGAGTTGCCAGATATCCCAGTGGGATACGTTGGGATTCCGACAAAATATCCCCGGTGGGATAGGTCTGGAATCCCAGTGGGATACAGACTGGGATCCCAACCTATCCCATCGGGATCCTGGTGGGATAGGTCGGGATCCCGACAAAATATCCCGATGGGATAGGTCGGGATCCTGGTGGGATACTGCCCGGGATCCCGACCTATCCCATCGGGATCCCGATGGGATAGGTCGGGATCCCGACAAAATATCCCGATGGGATAGGTCGGGATCCCGGGCAGTATCCCACCGGGATCCCGACCTATCCCATCGGGATCCCGATCAGTATCCCGATGGGATAGGTCGGGATCCCGACAAAATATCCCGATGGGATAGGTCGGGATCCCGGGCAGTATCCCACCGGGATTCCCGACCTATCCCACCGGGATATTGGTTGGGATCCCGACCACATTTTTTAAGGGGTGGTTTTCCAAGAAGCGGAGTTCATGGAAAGAGGGGGGGGTAAAAGCAGGGTCAAAGGTCAAGGGTCATTGAGTGGGGAGGGGGTCAAAGATGGGGTAAGGAAGGACAGCGAGAGAGAGAACAATACATCATTAAATTTAGTAGCGGTATGTATGGCAGGACTACCTTTTAATATGAATGCATGTGTCGGGTCAGGGTGGATCAGTAATTGGGCTGATTATTAATTGGGCAGAATTTCTCAAGGGGCTATAATTTTACCGGGGTGAGGTAATAAACCAATGGGCCGAGCTTGGGAAATGGACCATATGTTCACCAGTTTCACAATATAATATATGTCAATATTCGGGAGATGTTATACAGCTATTGATTTGTGTCAAATTAAATGTTCTAAATACACAAATCTAATAAGGCCAAATAAAAAAAAATACCAGTTGATCGTCCTGATTTTTCCTAAAAGAGGAGGATGAGGGCCTTTTTATTTTTTTTTTTTTAATATTTTGTTTCCAAGATGGCCGCCAAGTATTTCAATTCAAACAGGACACCAATTCTTCAGTTTGAAATCACCGCTAACTTTCTTTATATCTATTTGTTGCATGAGGACCCGGGTTAACAAATTTATGTCAAGGATGGATTAAAAATACAAACAAACATTGTCTTTTTTAGGAAAAATCGAAAATAAAAAATAACAAAAAAAAGGATGCGGCCTCAAAGAAGGATGCGGGCGGGGACGATCAACTGTTTTTTATTTTTATTTGGCCTAACAACTAAAATAATTTGATATGTTTTTGTGAAATCACACCAGGTTTGAATTCCAAAAAATTTGGCTTCATGCAGCTTCTAAAGGGAAATAACTATCACTAGTGTGATGTGTATCTTGTTACGTTGTACCTTGCTAAGAAGATCATAAATACAGCAAATCTTCAAAGGCTTTTGACATTGCCCCAGGGCCCAATTTCATAAAGATGTTTCAAGCAGGAAAATGCTGCTTAGCACACTTTCCTGCTATTTTTGTTTCAAAGCAGTGTACGTTAAATGTGTTTTGGCTGGTAACCTGTTTCTGCAATATTTTTCTCTGCTAACAGGCTAAGCAAAACGTTTGTGCTAAACAGCTTTATAAGAAATTGGGACCTGTGCTTGATTTCACAAAAACACTAAGGTTCATCTTTAAGATGAGTTGTCAGTATCTCCAAAGTGATTTGTATTGAGACATCCAACTTTGCTTAGCAGTTCCATGTAAGATTTATTCAAATCTAAAGATCAAATATACATGTAGCTCTTTGCGAAATCAAGCTCTAGCCACTTAGGATCAAAGTCAAATCACTCTGCTGGAAAAATACAGTTTTGGTAAAATAATTTAAAGCAGAATACATACATACGGCCGTGTCCAAATTCATGGCTCCGGCAGTGGCTACGGCCAGAATCCAAAGCCTCAAAATGTTTTAGCCGCAGCCAATGGCTGTAGCCATAGCCAAAGTCACTTGATACAGACACAGCCTATCATGCACATGTACATGTACTGATACACATAAATGACATACTTAAACATGTACATCCCATGCATGAAACCAGTGTCTGCTGTCCTGCCGTTCTCTAACGGGACACAGGTTCTAGTCTTACCAACGTCAAGGTTAACTTTAAGATCTGAGCCAATTTTGTATTCTTACCTGAGTCTCAAATCTCAAGGTTCAACCTCTGGGAACGCACATTATTAGTAGATTGGGGTAGGGGTACAAATACTGTACAAATACACCATTACTACATGATTGTAGTCTTGGTTCCAGGATGCCCCTGTTTTATTAAGTCAGGAGAAGAAAAAAAAATCTTCGCCAACAGAGGGCACAGTCATCCCACGAAACCGTCATAAGCGCATCACTGTTTACTTTGTTTTGTCATTGTAAAGTACAGTGACACAATGAATAAACTACATTTTTTGTAGTTTATGCAGAAACAAATTTTAGAGGTACTCAAGGAGTCGAGACAAGTTCTCTTAAGATGAGTTTCAAACATCTCCTGGCCGATTAGTTTAAACTCCGAGAGAAAGCTTGCTCGGAAGAAGTCTCACCAAATACAGGCCGGGAATTTTCATCTTTGGGTGGGCAAGGCCATTTTTCATTTTGCAAAGGGCACTTCCATTTCAAAATCTTAAAGTTTATGGAAAACTTTTGAAGGGGCACCCAGGCCAGCAACAGGGCAATAGAGGCCATGGCCTCTTTGGTCTACATATACATAAAATGCCAGGCCTGAACATTTCACAATTATTTGTCAATTTCATCTCATCTCAACTCCTTTAAATTTTCTCCGCCAACATTTCATTTCACTCATCTGAAAGTAAATCTCGGTGCTTCATTAACAATCAGGCTTATTTAATTTTGTTCTTAAATTCTACTCCCCCCCCCCCCACTCTGAGCACCTCCCCTTCCTCTACAAAAGAGGCACTTAATATCAGATGATCACTGAGGAAGAAGAAAAAAAAAGATCTTCAATGATCTTCACCTTCTATAATAGAGAACATTCATGGTATAATGACAACAAAGTCGAGTGGTTACAATAACAGATTCCGGCTCATTATTCAATGTGCCGTCATGCACATGTACCCCAGACCAGACAGTGCCAGACAATTTTTTGACCCATGTGCAGATAAATAATCTTAGCATCACTTATGACATTCATGGAATGCTAAGTGTTCGACGCACATGCACTGATGATCTGCACTCTATTGCCCCTTGCCATGCATCGCGCCAGCAGCAATACACGGAAGGGTGAACGCAAGGCTATCATTATAACGTATCGCAGAGACATAATTCTTCCAAGACTTTGACGGAGCAAAGTCCGAGATGGTCCATTCTAAAAAGATCATGAATCCTTAGCTTTCAATAAAGTCTGAGACCCACTAAGTAGGAGAGAGATAAGTTGCATAGTGTCAAGCAGAAAATGTAGATTTACTATTTGATTGCCGACCAAAAACAAATTATTTAAATGGTAACCAGTAATGACCCATTCAAATTACACTGCATTTTGGCGGGTAACACTGTTTTCTTTGGAGCAGTTAATTTTGTATGATAAGGAGATTTGTGTGTATTTTTAAGTCTGTTTTTCATCAACACAATGTGCTCTGCCAAAGAGCTTAATAATCACAGATTAATAATCCATGAGAGGAATTTGTCCACTGTACTATTGACAAATGATTGAAGACAAAACCAAAACAGGAAGTTAACCCAGAAAATTTATCTTTGATCTACATAACCTACAAATTCTTGACTTTATTCGTTTTGGCATACACTGTGTGTAGATGGACGAATGTAATAGGCATGCTAACAAAATCGTATCGATTGTTGACATCAGTTATTTTTAATACACTTATATTGGTTGTATTCTTTCAATTCATATTTTGTATTCCTTGACAAACGTGAGTAAAATTAAATGAACGTGGAACTGTTTAAGCCAAGAAATAATTCTTTTTAGATATAAAGTGTACTTCTTGTTGTCTTTTTCAAAAGGAAAATGAGCAAGGAAGAACAAAAAATATAAAATAATTTCTTTCACCATGCTGCCGAGGTTCCTTCTATATACTTTGTGTGTACACCTCCATGATTTGATAATATTGTACGTGTTTTGCATTGCACTTAAAGTATCATAATTCCATTTTCTAAGACGCATAAGAGTTTGTAAATTAACTTAACTGAGGAGGAATCAAGATGATTTGAGTACACATGATATGAGTTAAGTACACGATGACTAACTCCATTCACTCAGTACAGATTCCGTATCACCAGTGACTACATCAAGACGTATTATTTATACCACAGATGGTCACGGTGTCACTGTACCCCCGCTACAGTGCGAGCTTTATTTATGACCGATACCGATATTGGCCGACTGTAATGAATGTCTGTGTATTATTGACTGTCTGGATTGAAATATATACCCCATATAAACAGAGTGCACATAAAATGTACCGACTGAATTCATTATCTGAGCACTCCACGGAAACGAGGGTGAAATTACAGATCCTTTGAAGCAGATCTGGACTTACACGGTCCGAGTTTGATGCATGAACAGAGCTGTAGTAGTTGCGGGGGTGGAAGGGGAGGGTAGGGGAGGGGATGGTATTGAAGTGCCCACCAAGAATTTAACCATTCAAATAATTTGAACACCAGTCAGCAAATGAAGCATCATTATAAACTAGAACACAAGAGTTTGTCAAGAAAACCAATTCAGTTTGTGACCTCTCAATTCTGGGTATGGTCCACCTTAAACAAAATTCAGAAGTTTGCCAAAATATTAATTTTGTTCTGCATTGTTAATTTCCATGCACTTTCAGTCAGTGCTGCTTTGGGTATAAAAAAACTGGTATCGGGAAAAAGAATTAAGCATTGTTTGTCAGCAGACTCACTTCCAAATACAGCCCAATGGAGAATTTCGGTTGGCAAATTGGCTTCCATAAAATAGAGGATACCTTTGCTATGCCCCTCTTTTTCAGTACACAATTAAGCTCACTTGGTAATCACACATGTATGTGAACTGGATCTTCATCTTTGAGAGGGCGAGTCCATTTTCATTTTGCAAATGGCACTTCCATTGGAAAATCTTAAAGTCTATGGGAAACTTATGAAGGGGCACCAAGGCCAAGACCAGGGGCAATAGAGGCCATGAGTGGACTCCATATAATTCCAGGCCTGTGCTACAGTACATGTGTACATGTATGGAGTTCTCTTACTAACAATCCACTGAATTTTCTCAAGAAATCAAGATCAATGAAATCGTTACCATCTTTCTGGTGCAATAAGGTTGGAGTGGTACTTGTTTGCCAAGTAAAGATTTAATTTGTACACTAAATGAGGGGAAAATCTCATTATTTGTACACACAATTGTATTAAAATAGTTCTCCAAAATTCTGCTTGAGACATGCACTCATTTCGGAAGTCTGGGGCTTTTTTCACCTGCAGATACTCATGTGGGTAACCCAAGTTGAGAAGACTGTGCAGTCAGTCTTCTTAATAACTAAAACATTTAGGTTATTACACTGTACTCACTTCTGTACTCAAATCTATGAGTAGCTAACATTTCTGTACTCACAATGTGACTCAACTCAACTCTGGTTCTTACCTTATCTGAGTACACAGAGAGCTGGTGCATCGGATTGATGACGACCAGATTGCGTCCAGCGTAGGTGTGTATTAGACTGGCCCCGTACCGCTGGCGTAGCGTGTGTAGTACCCCTGACTCGTTGAGATGGAGGAGGGATGCGATGTCTTCAGCCCGGTCGTACTGAGGAGGATTGGCCTATAGAGGGAGCAAGGAGAAGAAGAGGATTATGAGAGAGCACTGGTCAAGAAGAAGAAAAAAAAACAGTCTTCACCAGAAGAAATACGGGAAGCCTAACTAACAAGCAGTTTTCAAGGGTGTTAAGTGGTAGCACACTAACAAAGTATACCTTTGGTTTTGGAACAGTTTGATTGTTTTAAACTTTTAGAAATGTAGTAACATACAATAAAACTAAACTGCGAAAAAAAAAATCATTTCAAAAGGTTATATAGCGTTTTTGAGACATCGCCGAAAATCGTGAGCGGTTATGTCTACTCAGGAATATACAATCTGAGAAACGTTTCATTCCTGTTACGCTTCATGAAACGCTTCTCAGATTGAAATTTGTTTGAATCGCTTTCTCTAAAACCACATTCCTCGGAAGGGAATCGTTCCTCGTAATGTTGTACATTATCAACAGCTGCAGTGCTTCTTACCAGGTAAGTTTTTATGGTCATTAATTTTTGGAGTAATCATCAAAGGTATACCCCCCCTTTAATTCATGACAGTAATCCACACTGTAACAACATTTCTGACTTCTGTAGTGTGAGTTACAGTTAGAAGTGTCCCTTGGAAATAGAAGTGTCCCTTGGAAATAAGTAGAAAATAGTGATTGGAAATGTTTAGTGTGAACTCAAAAGCTATGGCATATGGTAAGAAGCTCTGTGATAAGGGTCCGGTATGGAAGGGTTGGAGAAACTGTTACATGTCAGGACATCTTATTCTCGACCTGAACATGTTGAGGTTACACTACATGTATCATCAGTCAGTCAGTAGAGCAATTTGTCAAAATGTATTGAATGTTTTATAAAGTCATAAAAATCCTTCAGAATCTCAAATTATTGACTGTGTAATTGCCCCAGAGGTCCCTTACAATCGTCACCCCACCCACTCCTTGAGTACCCCTCTACCTAATTACCATAACCTCTCTCTGAATACCCCCTTCGCCATGCCTTACCTTCTCCACGTCTTCTTCATCCACTTCCAGGGCATCATCGCTGTGGGCCAGCTTAACCCTGATGCGCCCCTCGGCTAGCGGCACGATCCCCTCGGCTTGGAGGAGCTGCGCAGCTGAGAATCCGTCCTTGTGGAGCAGCCAAACCTTCTCTGCTCCCAGCCACGCCTTCTCTGAATCCAACTGAGCATCTGACTTGGCCTGTTACAAAAAAAGAAGATGCTATCATAAATTATCCTGTAAATCTCTCTGGTAATGAAACAAAGGAACTATCAAAAGTACCTTACACTGTAATCCATAGGCCTGAAGATGTGGAGAGATGATGTTTTTAAAAGGTTTTTTTTTCAGATGCGGGAGGAAAACTCAAACTTGGGAAAACCCATGCAATCAATTATGTACAGGGACTTTCAAATATCAATCTACCATGTCCACTTGCAAGGCTCCAGTCTGAAGCGGGATTCCAAACCGCAGCCTACAGAGGTGATGACAGTGAACGATTTCCCTTGTATCGCATCGCATTTTGCGATGCAATTGGAGCGATTTGCGATGCAATTTTACAAAGTGCATCGCACAATTTGCGATGCAATTTGCGATGCAAGTTTTAACTAAATTGTATAGTTATAAAAATAAGTTTACACCCACAAGGTTTCGGATTCACATTTACCTAAGCTGTGGCAGTGAGTGTTTGAGGAATTGCCTTTTTTATAGAGCAAGGGAAACAATCATATCGCGCACGACGCCGCGCTGTGATCCACATTCCCCCACACATGATGGGTCGATGGAAGCAGCATTGGTAGGGTTCGAAATTAGCGGTCGCCAAATGCGAGTGAAAACAGCGGCGTGCGAGTCAAAACCCTTCCCTTTGTAGCCCGCCAGGCTAGTCAAAAAATTGTTCCTTTTCACAATAAATGAGGGGTAAAAGAGATTATTTTTAAGTTCATAAAATGGTTTAGCAAGTTTTGATATTTGCTAGATTTAATGTGACCGCGATTGCGATCGTTCAATTCATAGTAAACACGCACGCACTTCCCTTAACCACATGGTAGTGAGTAGCCAACGTTCGCCCGCACGCACACAACACATGGTAGTATTATTGTTCAGTACAACAGCAGGTCCAAAGTCCATCCTAACCAACATTCCGCACGCTGTGATTGGCCCGTCAATAAATTCATATTCATAAGGAAGCTTGGCTAGCCTCCAACTCCATACACGTTCACGAGTCGAGTAAAGAATTGCTGCACAACGCGGCGCACGCCCGTGGATTCTGTACTATACACAGCGTTGGGTTCAGGCTATTCAAGCATCGACAACTTTTGCCGATAGAGGGCGTTGCAGGGCAAAGTTCATTGAATTTTTTCTCAATGTGCGTCGTCGATCGATCGTTAACACGAAGATTTCATTGCAAAAGAAGTTCTATAAAACCGATTCTCAAATTACAAACCCATGAAAATGGTTGTTGATGAAAACAAGTACTATTTAGGGCAGAAAATAGGGGATAAGATCATTAAAAAAAAAAAAAATTCGTAAAGTTTTTTTTTTGTTTTTTTTTTACGCTACGAAAATTGTGTGCATTTAATAATACACGTAGGCTACTGGAAAAACTTGCGGGCAACCCAAAATTTAAGTTGTCTCTAGTGAAAAAAAAGTTAAGGGAATAGGCCTTTTTCATATTAAGTTTTGGAGCGTCTTATTCTTTAATTATAGACATTCTGAAAGTAGCCTTGGCCTGAAATTAAGCCTTAAAAAACACACAAATAAACCTGTGTCAACAATTTTCAACAATATTTAGGCATTTTAAAATTTGCTATACAAAATTTATGGACTGCTATGCAATATTTTGAAATTGCTATGCAAAAAAAAAAATTGCATAGCAGTTTTGCTATGCAAAAATTTGGGACCAAATCGTTCCCTGGATGACATGGATGA
Source organism: Pisaster brevispinus (assembly GCA_023634235.1). Taxonomy (NCBI): domain Eukaryota; kingdom Metazoa; phylum Echinodermata; class Asteroidea; order Forcipulatida; family Asteriidae; genus Pisaster; species Pisaster brevispinus. The sequence continues at coordinate 22,588,442 of JAMKCF010000003.1, read as the reverse complement.
CAGGCAGAGAAGAAAACCACTCTGCCATTGCCATCCTGAAATTGTTGCATTGTCTCCACAGTCTTAGGGCCTACCAACAGAAAGTTTCAGTATAGTTAACGGAGCCCGGAGAAGGCGGAACAACAGGCTTGACACGTGGTTCTTGGCAGGACAAGGCAGTTTCCTTAACACAGGGATGAGAGAGCTAGAGGCATTGCCAGATTGCTGAGAAAAAAAGTCTGAAAAGTTGACTCAAAGTTTAAGAGTAACAGTTTATGTTAAATATGACACTTCCACCTTTTAGTAACCCCTGGAGTAACTTGATGATCGATTGCAACCAAGGAGCTCCTGGCATGTCTAGGAACTACCCTCAAAATTTCTTTCACTTGGTAGGCAAACAAAAGTCTGAAATATCAGATAAAAGTCAAACATTTCTCAGAATAACAAAGGGCACCTCAATGAAGGAACTTTCAATTTCTACTGTAAACAGTTCAAGGGGCACCAAGGCAATGACCAAGGGCGTGAAGGCAAATTGCCTCCTTCCTTTGCCTCTGTGAGGTATGCATGGCATGACTGGAGTTACAAAGTAATATCTGCTGGAAAGCTGATAACTCTTTCATGGGAACAAGACATTTTCCTTTAATCTTACAAATATGTAAGGCCGCAGGGTATTATTTGAAGGCCACAAGATTAACAATAAATTTATCTGCACGTCACTTTCCAGTTTTGAAAGTAGCACGTAGCTTACATTGTGTTATACTGTACACACTTCCTTTTTAAATTTACTTTGATTTCTTTAATTTCTTCAACCTATTTCATGAAGCATAAATGCTGTTAAAAACAAAATGGATAAGATTTTTTTATTTTTCTCTAAATCCTCAAGATGGCTCCAGGTAAAATAGAAGTACACAATTTTTTTTTTTCAGAGATGCTGAAGACCAAGGGGTACAGAAAAGGTAGTACTGTAGTGCAGTACCGGTGACTACATAATACAGAATCCTGCCCCCGGCAAAAATAGTAGACGCCGTGCACTTAAAAAAAAGAACCTACACATATGTAAAAACACACCATCCAGTAAAACAGAACACTCCAGAGAAATGGAACGAAACGAACCTTTCAAACGGCAGTCACTCAAAACAATGCCTAGATAGATTTCTCTGACAAGGGTACCTTAAAAGCGCACCTTAAAAGCGCATATTACTAAATAGCCTACACATGAACACAAAGCATCATTAGACAAACTTGATGGAGAAACACAGACCTCTAACATAACAAGCAGTCAGACAAATTAATGTTAGATTCTGGGTGAGTAACTTAACTTTGGCGATCTGGAGCTCAGGAACACAACAACTGAAGATTGTTTGGAGGTCATGGCAGGTCGCCCTCCTCAAGAGGCAGGTCAGCGGGTGAATGAACCCAAGAAGTAAGGTCAGAACCACACCCAAATCCAACACAAGGAAACTAAATCAAGATGATTGAATTACACTGAAACCAAGAATTGGAATCCACAGTGTACTGAAAGTGTAGCCTCCTTACTCAGTAGTTTTGCTGATTTCATCGACATCTGTAGCCAATAATTCTGAGCCAACTTGGGTTACACTATTAATTGAGCCAAGCCTAAATCAAAAACCTCTCATTGATTGTATATATCCATATGAAGATCTTTCCACTGCAATGCTCCTGATGCTTCCTCTATTGTTTCCTGTCTCAGGACATCCTTGCAGTCAAACTTTCTCACCCACTTTGCCTCAGCTAAAAGATACAACATCTATGAATCCTTTTTGTCCAGGATAAGTTGCTAATTAAACTCAGGAGGAATCCATCAGCCCCAGGAAACAGCTAACCTCTCCCTGTAGTCATCTTCAGTTACCTGCACACTGACTACCCTACACCTTGCTTGCAGTTTCCTCTTAGAAATCTGCATCTTGATATGAGAGTCTGATTCTCCTCTCGGAGGCCAGCCATGGAGGGAGGGGAGGAATTCCTCAGCTGATGACATCATGATCCATGCTGAGCAGCTGAGCGCCAAGAGTCCAACATCTTAGTTCTGTGTCTTGCAAGGTCTGATGGGATGAACTTTAAGACAATCATGTTTGACCCCCATGCGGTGGCATTTGGGTCAAGTTGGAGAAGCAAATCAGGTGTATATTTTCAGACCTTGAACTTGTTTTTCTTGAAGAGGCAGCAGGGATATCCCGGCAGCACAAGGTACTTCTGCATGGAAAATGTAAAGTTCTACTGGAACTTCACAAAGAGCAAGAAAAGGAGAACCCTACATACATGTAGGGGCAGTCCAAACGTTTCAACCTTTTCATGGTCAACCAAGTTGTATGATGATAGGGGAGGGAGTCAGAGGCTGTGTACGACTTTAAAAGGTGTCTATTCTAAAACATAAATACTTCTACAGTGGAGTCAACAGAGGAAACACAAACATTGAAAAAGAACATTTTCTAAAAGTCTAGCAAGCAATCATGTTGATTAGGCCTACTATGCTGTGACATGTCCGGGGTGGGCGGGGGTTGGGGGGGATGCTACTATGAGCATTATATTAATGCACATCAATACTGACACATTGTGTACAAACATTATGTTGATGTATGTAAGTACAACTTTGGGGAGGGTGGGGGTCTAAAAGTAGAGCTCTCTGTTTAACCTTAAATGTTGAAAACTTTGGACGGCCACTCATTTGAGGCGTATCTGTGTGTGCTACATATGTACATGTGTAAACACACATGTTTGCTTTTTAGCAAATTAACCTGATTCACCTTACACACAGATCTGTGGCTGATACAATATTTCACACAATGGAGACATGTAGGCCTATTTACCAAAGGATTTTAAGACAGAAAAGTTGTACATTATCCAAAGTTACAGTCAGCTTAAAAATCTGTGTCTAAGTTCCAAGTACCAAGTACATTTGTAAACCCAGCAGCTTGCCATGTAGTCTTGGTGCAAGACGTCCCTGCTCTGTATTTCCACGATTGCCCCCAATAGAGGACGCTATCACTCCACGAACCCGCTATCACCCACGAACCGTGGCCACAATCGTGGAAATACAGAACAGGGACGTCTTGCACCAAGACTACTTGCCATGGTGAAGCCGGTGCCAATCATGAGATTGGGCCTTGGCACCAACCAAGGAGGCTTCCTTCCTCCATGCTCAAATGTTTAGTGCAATGGTTTACTTCATGGGCTCTAGATCAGGGACCAGACAGAATGCATCAATAAATGTCAACCACAGGAACCATTCTTTGGGATTTCAATGTTGTCTGACTCCTGCTGTGCCCCACCAGGTGGCAATGATAACTGTAGGCAGGGTACTTTATGCATAATGTGAGTCCATACCACAAATGCAGTTGAGAAACAAATTACACCTTTAAAAATAAAACTGTTAATTATTTCCTCACTGATAATAGAGGTCTTGCCATTGCTGCTTTTGTCCATAATCCATCTAATACAAAAGGTGTCAATTTAATTAGCTGTGACCTCAAGTGGGGGCATACATGTATAGCCTTAATGGTGGGGGTAATAAAACCCAGACAGACTCTACAATGTACATGTACATTAGGCAGTTTAGCTATATACATGTAGTGTGTTGCCCAAATTCTCTTATTTCCTCTTCTCCTATACATACAGAGTCACTCAACACCAAAATTTAGTTTTGACATGGTTGACCCAGTGATTCAAGCAGTATACACCGTTATACATGTATATTAAATAGTACGGGCCTCCAGCCCCAGTCCTTCTGAATCCTTCATGTGCCCCCCCCCCCCAATTTATGTCAGTGACCTCCCCCCCTGGTGCCCCCCCCCCCCATTTGGAACCCGCCATTACGTAGATCTAGTTTTAAAAAAAATTGCAAATGGAATCGTTAATTGAATTGCCAGCAGTGCCACCCTGGAAAAAAATTGTGCCTCCCCCCGCCCCCCTGAAAAATTACCTTACATAGTTACGACAACGCTGTTTGGCATTTGGATTTCATATAGGCTAAGGAATTGGAACTGTAAGGGTTACACGGTTTTAAAGGGGGGGGGGGGTTGAACCAACACTGCCTGTACTGAGGCAAGTTCTAAGCAGTGGAAACTTACAGCATGTACATATGTATTGTGCTATAGTTCAAACATGTTGTCACATACGCACTATTAGTACTTAGTGACCCTTTACAGTGAAAAGTTTCACTCAGATTAGAGAAAGCTGATTTAAAAAACTTCCCAACTCAATTGAAGTATAAAGAAAATGGTTTATAGCCTCATTTGGACTGTCCATTCAAAAGATATTCCCGTTATAAAGACTTTCAGATTTTCTAAAATGAACGTGGCCTTTCCCCCTTCAGAGATGATAGCCCAGCCGTCGATTTCACCAAACTCTTCCTAACTTAAGATTAATCTTAGGACTAAGGACGAGTCCCAGCCTTGCACTGTAACATGTAAACGTTAAGATTAATCCTAAGTTAGGACTAGTTCAGTGTAGTTACTCGTCCTAACTCGAGGTAGGATTAATCCTAGCGTTTCGTGAAATCGGCTGCTGCCCCTCCCACACAGAGCCAGCCAGTCAGTCAGAGTCAGCCAATCTACCTGTGTCTACACACTATAAATAAGTCAAATACTGTGCATGATGCATGAGTAAGTATGCAGGAAGTACACAGGCTATATACTACATGTACAGGGGACATAATTTATGGAATATAAAAACCAAAACCTTAGTTGGTATCGATCCAAACCTACCCTAGCTGCAGCACTTAAGAATGGAGTGTTTGACCAACGGAGTAAGGATACCAATCAAAGGAAGGAAAGAATCATAGTTAATTCTTTCCTCAATCAAATCATTCTAAGCCAAATCCTTAAAGCCCCTCTTCAGGCTGGACAAATTTCCCAGGGAATTCCCAGGAACATTTGGTTGGCCTGAGTTCAAATGCCCTAGATTTTGAGGCTTTTTTTTTAATATAGGCCTAAGTGAAACTCTTAAAAAGATCTTCCTTGACTTTGTCAACGAATAAGAACAAGTTATGTAAAAAAAAATGTGGGTAACAAGTATTAAAACATTGCTAAAGAACACCATCTGAAATTGATGCAGTTGTGGTTTACGGTTGTAATTTATTTATTATGTTTTTCCCCCTATTTTACAGTCGCCGAAAGAGATCCTTGACAGCCAATTCAATTACAGCACTGTCTGGTTTATCAAGTGGCACAATCATTTGAATGGAAACCTAATTTAACAGGTTTTTTTTTTTTCATCCAAATAAAATTAAACAAATTATGCAACTGATGCCGTGTGCTAATGGACTGGCTGACTTGAACCGCCTTGAAAAATTGCAATGACGCAACTTGCACTAAATGTACAATTCTATTAGATGTCAAATAATGTCATTCAACTGAAAACCCCCCATAATGAAGGGAGGTGTAAACTTTTTTTAAAACTAGTTCAATATTGCAATATTTAGCTGCATGCCTGGAATTACAAGGAGGCCACGTTGCCCCTCTGTTGCCCCTGGTCTTGGCCTTGGTGCCTCACCAAACGTTTCCCAAGAAACATAAAGATTTTCCAATGGAAGAACCCCTTGAACTGCAAAATGAAAAATGGCAGGGATCAAAGTTGGGGGGGGGAAATGCACCAGACTGCAAGGCTTGTAACTCAAAATTTTACTGGACCGGAAATTTGTTTGAAACATGACCATAAACAAATTTTGAACAACCACTAAGAGAAGATTTATAATCTCATTTGTCGCTGTATGGGTAGACCATACATTTGTGTAATTCAATACTCAACAGAACTGAAAGATAATTATCAAATTCAAAGTCAACATTTGAAATTGTTTTACAATTGTTTTTAAAGAGGTAACACACTTTAGTCATGTCAGTTTTATTACTCAATTGAAAAACACAAGACCACTGAACTTGTCAGGTCATGAGTTTACTGGCCCAGACACTAAAATCACTGGCCTCTGGCCTGTGGTCACCTCTGGCCTGTGGTCCAGTGTAAATTTCAAGCCCTGAATGGCCTTTACCTCTCAAAGATGAAATTCAAGTCCTGCATCTGTCTGAAAAAATAACCTGGGCTTAATAACTCAAAGAGGGCAATTGCCTCTAGATGCCCTCAATTGCCTTGATGTCCAATATTGCCTCATTGAGAAGCCCTTTACATACTTTGAAAACAAAAAAAAATTAATTTCCCTTGCACACACCATTTTCTCTTTATGATTCACAGTAGACAAAGTATTTATAGGTTTGTGTATCACACTACATTTATAACCAATTTAATGATTACAGTATTATCAACTGTCACTTTGTAAACAATGTAAATTATATGAGCAAATGCTTCCACCTTTCAAAATAAATTTTTCGCAAAAATCAAAGCAAAGGAAAGTATAAAATAAAAAGAAATTGTTATTTATCTGGGTTAGCTGATAATTTAATGGACTACTGCCTTAATTTTTATGTACAGCTGAAAATTGTAGCAAACAATCATTCAAAGAAAGCCAACAAAAATTTCTAACCGCCTTTTTTGACACTCTAATAAGGTTCTACGGTTATTTATTTAAGTCATCCATCAAATCAACTCCCGCCGCCCCCCCCCCAGATGCACAGTACACACCCACTCGCTACCCACGGCTGACATCACAAACACACAGAGCTTGCAGCTCAGAATCACCTTCACACTGGAGTTCAGCTGCTGCGATCAACATCACCAAAGTTCATTTTCCACTTCTTCCTCATGTACCAAGATAAAAATATGCTCCCATTAAAGTACAGTACATGTAGTCAGACCCAGAGAAAGCACCAGACATGAAGTCAATAGTCCCAGGTTGTTAGAAAGCAGTTCCAAGTTGTTGTACCAGACCTAAATGTAAGACTCACTGTATCCCAACCTTAATATCGATGAAGCAGTCAACTTTATTTTACAATGTTTTAAGAAATACGGGGAAAATGTACTTAAACTGATATCTCCTTAAATTATTGTGGAGAGCTCTTTGCACGAACTCAGAACCAAACTCCACACATTAATCTAAAAAGTGAAATTAAAACTTACTTCTTTTTTAAAATCTGTTTTAATGGCGCTTAATTTAAGTGCGTTAAATACCTCTCACAAATCATATACATATACATGTAAGTATTGGATTGTAGGATTGGATTGGGAAATTCTTATTTAGGTTACATGATCAAATAGCAAATGAACACCACATCGGTAGTTCATTTCCTGCTGAAAAAAATGTCTGCTATTCCCCCCCCCCCCAACATAAAAAAAACAAAAAACAAACACTTTAAATTTTAAGGAGTGCTGTTTTTTTAACTCCTCGGTTAAGGTTAAGGAGTGCAGCAGGAGAGTGATTGCACTCGCACTTCTTCAAAAAGTCTTCTTTGATTTGAAGAACCAACACAGATTTTTTATTTTTTTATTTTTTATAAAAAAGAAAAAGACCCTCTGTTTTTCTCTTGTTTACCAAAACAAAAATAATATGTATCAAGGAATAAACGTCTTTTTAAGGGGTGGGGTGGGGTGGGGTGGGGGTTCATAAAAAAATGTAACACATCGCCAGAGCAATTGTTCTGAATTAATTCAAGTTTAAAGGGGCTGTGTCGTCATGATTAAAGCAGGCCTGTGGCTGTACATTGTACATAGAACTCTCACGCTCTCCACACTATGTAGATCTTGAGGGAGGGTGTACATGGAGTTCATAATTCCATGTACAGCCACAAGCCTGCTTTTATCATGACGACTCAGCCCCTTTATAAAAACACAATTTGACCACGCAATTATTCATTCTTTCATATGAAATAACTCAGTGTTCATGAAGTCTTCAAAAGGTGAACGTGGTGAACGGTTACAAAGTGAGCAGCAACTTTGTTGTTGTTTGCCAACATGAGCAAACATTTTTCATGCTGGTTGCACTTTCAGTTCATACAACAATCGCAAACTTAAAAGCGAACCTTTAACCCAACACAAATTTAATCAACATAGACTCTTAGAAAAACTGATTTTATCAATTGCACTCTCTCGATCTCTTAACTTCAGCTTTTTAACAAAAAAAAACGTTTTAAAAAAATTACCAGCAGAAAGAAAAAAATTTGAACAAAAACATTGATTCAATTGATTGACATAGTTCTTGGGATGTTGGCACCTGTTTGTACTTGCCCCCATAAACCAATTCTGGGCAAATTGTTTTACCAGTTGATTGTCCCGAGTGCAAGCACCTAAACCACTTTCATACCCACCTCAGCATAAAGTGATTTTTCAAAGTATTTTTTTATGAAGAACACTCAATGTCAAAGTTTTCCCAGCAAAGTTGAAGACCTTTGCACTGACGGGATGCTATTGTTGTTTGTTGTAAGTTTGTCAGTTCGTGTGCCCAAAGGTTGTTATTATCAACTGCTAAACAAACATTCTGTCCACCTTTTATGATAAACTCTGACAAACCACAGAGGTATGACACAATTCAGGTCAATGGCAGTAAAACCAGCTCTACGTGTAAACCATGGATTTTTAAAGTGAAGTAAATTTTTGAATTTTATTCAAGAAAATAATGCTTGTTATTATTTTTAAGGGTGGGGTTTTTACTCTTTGAGGGTGATTTGCATTGAACTCAGAGCTCAAAGTTGGGGTAAAATTCCACAAGACCACAGGGCTTGTAGCTCAAAATGTTTACTGAACCAGAATTTTTTTTAAATACAACAATTTTCACAAGAAAGAGCATTCCACACAGTTTAACATAATACAGGCCTTGAAATAACCCACGGCACCCTCAGCAGATGCTGCGGTGCCCTGTGTTTTTGCTGAGGAGACTCAAAGTCAACATTTGAACATCATTACTTTCTGTTAAAGATATTTCACAGTGAGGTATTTTTATTCAATTGAAAAACACAAGATTACTGGACTTGTCAGGCCATGAGTTTAGTGGCCCATGCTAAAATTTTCACTGGCCTCCGGCATGCGGTCCAGTGTCAGATTATATAGCCCTGTGTACTCAGGCTTTGTCTCACAGGGTAATTTTTTACAGGCAACTTGGAGGCAACCAACTGTACAGCATACATAAGCAGGCCTTGAACTTCGCTCTTGAAGGGGCACAGCAATTTTCCTCTGGTAAGGGGCACTCTATGAGGAAAATGTAAATTTGTAAAATTGGAACTTTGCAAAGGGCACCACAGCAAAAGCACAGGGCATCACGGCAGTCGCTGTGGGTGCCGTGGGTTATTTCAAGGCCTGAATATAAAGGAACTCTTCATTGGACCAGTGGTCACTTTCATAAACAGTGTGTTACTACATGTACTATCTCCAAAGAACAATTAGTGAAAATTGTGATGTTTTGCCTTTGTGGAGATTGCCTGGGATCGGTTGCCTGAAAAGTGCAGTGTGTGACATGCCCACTACAGGATCGTTCCTCAGTCATAAACACCATTGTATGTATTATTATTGTTGCCTATTTATGGTACAACTCAACTACCATGCTGTTGGACTCTGTAACTCTGGTATATGGTGGTCGCCTGATCCATTGCAAAGCATTTCAAACGCTCAGTCCAATCCAACAGAATTAAACATGAAATAACATTAGAGTTTGACAGGTTAGGGGTGGTGAGGGTTAGGCCTACATGCAAGTGTCAAATTCATAAAATGCATGCATACACCTAAGCTTAAAAGCTTTAGCTTAGTTGGAATGTATGGATGGTTTGTTTACACTTCTTCTGAACTTTCTTTCCAAATTTTCCTGTTTCCTAACAGGAAATATCGTGCACTTTGCTTTTCATGTTTGAGTACACCCGTGGATCGGTAATGAGTTTGTGCAGGATGACAGTACTTTTTATGTGTGTGCAAACTGCTGGTGCAAAACCATGATCTCAAAAGAACCGCAGAGTAAAACATTGTTAAAAAAATAGTTTTTGATTTATCAAGCAAATTTCCTCTTTAAAAAAAACCAACAGATTTCCAACTAACTACACCACAAAAAACCTCTCCACCTACTGATTTTCCTAATAAAAATTCCAAATATTTGATGAACTCATCATCCTGCTTTACAAACCAGTACTACCCAGTTCACCCCCACTACCACAAAGCTGTAGTCTCCCATTCAAGGCCACTAGATGTATGCCCCAGCTATTGTCAAACACCATAAAGGCAGAGTTTGCTTTGCTGACCATAATCTGAACCCTGCCTCCATTGATGGGAAGTCATTGTATAGTGCCTGATTGGAGGCCATTATACTGGAAGGGGAATGCAGCTTACAGTATATATGCATCCGGGAGGTGGATTTACATTTCTGCAGTAAGCTGCAAAGAGACTAAAAAAAGACATCCTTTCATTACTGTGGAGTGTATTTTTATTGCATCTTGACAGCTCAGTCAATAAAGTCACAATTCATTCTGAGTCTCCAGCAGTGGATTTTGTTTTTTTTAGTGAGAATAATGTAAAGCACCTTTTACCAGAAGATGCAAAGCTGTGGAAAAGGAAAGAAGAGAAATACAGAAAGGGGGCAGGCAGACAGGAGACACCCAGATTACATGCGAGCAGAGACAAGATGGGTCTTGGGGGCCTTTTTAAAAGGAGTAGGAAGTTTAGTTCCACAGCCGAGGAAAAAAAACCTGGGAATTTTTCTGTTACTAAAAGAGGACTTGTAACAGGTTTAAAAGAACACGAACCTTGCAAGTCTACAGTGAAATTACATCCATATTTAAGCAATGAGTGCACTTTTTTTTTTTCACGGATTGGTGGATTTTTTTTAAAGACCTACCAACAAAACTAGATTCACTATATATGCTTTTCCTATAAACATTTGCATTTTATAAACTCATGCATTCAGCATTCATGTTTTGTGTCACCTTTTTCTACACAACCTTCTTCAAAGTGTAACCCCTTGATTACATTAAACAATTATTTTTAAACTTGTAAATTAAAAATGGTCACCAAAGGCCAAGTCTGGGAGGGGCTGAGGTGAAGAGCTGCCTCCGTAAAAGCTGTACACAACAACCCGACAAAGCACAATTAGACCTTTATCATGGTATGCCATCTTGATTTGTCTCCCACTAATACCAACGTAACCAAACTGAGGCTGGAAGGAGAAATAGTCTGGTTCCATTCATACAAAGAATGTTAGCATTCACCGCCGTTGCTGAAGGCATGGACCATGACCAAGTTGATGGCAGCATGATAACTGCACTCAGCCAATGTTCCTCATGTGACAGCTTGGTACATGTACAATGTAAGTAGGGCGTCATGGCCATGAAGGAACAGGAAGGACAAGCGAAGTGAAGACAGCAATTTGAATCCTCAAGCAAGTCATAATAGAGTCTGTGTCCTTGAGTTAAGAAACTCAATTGATTCATACAATTCATGCAGTTAGCTCCACCATGTATTACATGTATGGTTGTACATGAAAGCATCTGATAAACAAGAACATCTGGCAACTAGTAACAGATGTTGATCAGAGCTCCACCCTCACGGACCATGAAGATATTTCATATGATCTGACGACCTAAATATGTAAGACAGTTAAGGTCATCATGTTCGTGTAGTTTGCAACATTGATGAGATGGCACAGTGTAATGCACAGCATTCTGCATCAAATCAACTTGTCTTTAGAAAATCTGTATGATTTTATAGTTGCTGACTATGTACATGTAGTGTAGTCAAATATGTGTGTCAGGCCTGAAACTTTGTGGCGAGACAATTAAATGGAGGCATCAATGCCCCTGGTCATTGCTTAGGTGCCCCTTGGAATGATTCAGTACAAATTTATATTCCCCCCCCACCCCCCCCCCCCCCCCCCCCCCCGTCCCATAGAGGTGCCCTCCGTCCTCTGCTTAGGAAAAGGAAAAACTGCTTTGCCCTGGATACAAGAGTGAAGTAATCAAGAAATAAATTCACCTGGGTGAGTGAACACTTGTTAGGTCAATTCCTATAAGGTACAAATTGCAATCAAGCAGATTGCAATGCTTTGCAGATTGTAGTAAAAATCTATACACCATTTACATATAGTATGTACATGTAGTTGGAGTGCTGATTATAAAAAAAAATCCACATCGATGTACTGGTGTAGGATAAAAACAATCGTTACACCTGCTGCAAAATTAACATTGTTGCGGTACCCACTGACTAACAGTAGTATTCAAACTGCCTCAAGCCGCCAGGCTACATGTAGCTTGGTGGTCTAGTGGTAAGACATCTGCTCTAGCAATAGCAATGCAATGGTCGTGGGTTCGAATCCCACCCAAGTGATTTCCCTGTGTTTTTTTGGTGTTTTTTTTTACAGAACTCGGGGAAGGCACTGAGTATACAGTGCTTAAATAAAAAACAAAATAAATTAATTGGTACTTTATTGAGGCTATTTCTAAGAGCTACATGTAGCAGGGCTGATATTTTACGGAGGCATTGAGGGCAAATGCCTCTATCATGTCTATGACCCTGGTCCCTGGTCAATGCCTTGGTGCCTTTCTATTGTCCCAGTAGAAATGATTGTATTTAAGACAAAGGGGAAAATTGCCTTGCCCTTACAAGAACTATCAGTTAGTCCCGAGTCAGTATAATTTGTACTGAACTAATTAATCCTTACTTCCTATTAACGCATTCCAGGTAATAAACCACAAGGGCAACTGACTGGGGACATCATAAATCAATGCGAGGTGAACAAAGACAAATTGACTGACAGGAGAACAGCTGAACCTACATTATATGACCTCCGGATATTACAAACACACTGGTGCTCTACTCATTAATCAGGTTAATTAATTAACAGGAACTTCGCATGTCTCAGAAAACACCTACCCCTTGTGTAGTATACATAAAAACAAAATCTACTTTATCCCAGATGCAATCCTACGTTGTTTGAGGGGTACCCACTGCGGATTATAAGATTTGAACTGACCTTTCATTACTATTAGGTAGGTGGGGGTCGGTGGTCTACATGTAGCATGTGAACAAGTTTTTGAAAAACCTTCTTTCTTTTTATTCTTTCTTTTTTCCCAAAATGACATAAAAGGGTTTACATTATTAAGTTCTCTATCTGTAAGCCCATTGTGTTAAGAACAGCAAGAACAAAAAATAATAATTTTTTTATCACCCGTGTCGATTCAACAAAACACTAAATTACTTACCCTGCCTCTCTCGATGCGTAGACTTGAACTTTGCGCCAACGATCCCGTCTTCAGTATCTGCTCCCCAAGATACATTTCAGATCCATCCACACCGTGACGATGGCTCAACTCAATTAACTCCGGAATAGGTTGCACCTTTAATATAACGGCCTCAGTAGACCCCCGAATCTTACTGATGATGTCATCACGCGGTGTCGACTCCACGTTTTCACTGTTAACTTCCACAAGACGATCTCCCGGCAGCAAACCGGTCGTATTTTCCTTTTGCGTTGAGCTTGGCTCGGCAAAGTGAACGGTCCGTCTGGCTATATTCCCACCAGGACCGCTACGCTCCTCGATGATGCAACGTCGCAGGGTAAATCCAAACCCTCCGTTGGGTTGCCGGTTCAACGAGACATCTCGCTTCTTTGGCAGTTGCGGGGGAACAATATCCGGTAGCGGTAACTCCATGTCAAACGATTTCTCCCCCGGACCGGGACTTTTGACTGCCGGACCGAGGAAACTTTCATCAAATTGCAGGGTGCTCTTTACCGATGCTGCTCTTGTTTTCTCTGCGATAAGTTCATTGTAGGCAGTGTTATCCGCAAGAACAAAGGTGTCATCCAGCTTTGATGATACGGTTCCTTTGGAAACGTCTGGCGATCCATAACTGGACTTCCCTTTAAGAATGCTCCTCTTTGAACCTGAACCTTTCTTCAGGAGTGGTGGGGGTTTGGACACCTTGGTGACCCTCTCGTGATTTTCATTTGCCTCTCCCGCTGCGTCTTCCTCATCCGCTGGCTGGATGACATTGATCTCAAGACTGCTTCGTTTATCTTGACTCTCCTCGCTGCCGCTTGTGAATTCCATACTGTAGTTGGACTCGCTGTTCCGTATCTCCACACCGGGTGCGTGGTAACTATCGGTGCGGTCAGACTTTTTAGTGACGCTCGATTTTCTGTTTGGAAATAGTCCCCGTTTGATTTCGTCGAGACGGCTAAGTTCTTCCTCCGTCATAGGTTTCTCCTTCGTTCTGTCTTTGTGCTTGATAGACTTGTCCAATTTTTCTCGCTCCTTCTTCTCTTTCTTATCCTTCTTGGAATCTCGGTCTTTCTTCTTAAAGTGAAACATGGTTGCTTGCTTTCACGCTTCCTAAAAAATTTAAAGCACAATCATTGACAATTACACTTACAGCTTCAACTTTTAACATGTTTAATTGATTTATCGATTAAACCTTCACGTACATCACACATGTGTAGGCTTATGAAGGAATTGTCAATTGGCTATTTTCATATGACAAGAGCATGACACTTTGAAAATAGACTACAAATATAAATTAACTTTTCTAATTTAGGATAGAAAATGTCCAACCATAGGCCTACGGGTTGACATTTGCTCACAATATTCTCATTCTGAATAAATTATCTTAAAATATGACACATTTTGAGGCAACACTGTCAAAGTACTATTATTATTAAACTATTCATAACAATACATTAACATCTGTCTGTGTCTGTGACGAGAAACTAAAGCCGTCAAGACATGGGATGGGCTTGACTGTCTTTTTAGAAAGACAATTAATGTTGTTAATTGTCAGTTCACACTGGTGGTAGAGTTATTTTTTAAATAAGAGTTTCAACCTATTTAATACAATCCCTCCGACTTCGTTGATCAAGTCCGCATTCATGAGTTTGTCAAGCATTATTTGGGAAAAATTTCCGTATCCTGCCACCACGTTTTCACTCATTTTTACCAAAAGGAATATCTCATTTGAGTAAAATTAGATACTATTTTATTTCATAATGAATGAAAAAGTTGTTTCAGGATACGGAAACTTTTCCATTATTTGTAAGGGGGCAGTGCCAAAACATACAAAAACTTAAAGAAACGCAGGTCGCAGCCGACGGCGACATAGACACCACTTTGGTTCACGTTGCAGCAGGTCACAGCATTTTGACAAGCTGGTTGTTTGTCTCAAGTTACAAGTGGACGACCAACCATATTCAAGGTAACATTTAAGGCCCAAACTACACATAATTTAAAAAGGAATTCCTCTTTCGAAATACTCACCAGACTGTGTTATCTGTCAGCTTTGTAAACAATAGTAAAACTACTCAAGTGGGTAGCTTCTCCGTGTGCCCAACCTTCTTTCGAAGTGCTAATGGCGGCGGCGATTAATTCACGAAACAGCGACCTCTCGAGTTCAGAAGTAATTTATTTACAGTATTGTTTGCAATCTGAACTATAGAGGGCGGTCATCATTTTTGCCGGAGAGCGCGTATGATGATTTTTTTTTTCAGGGTCACACTTCCGTTTAGGTGAGATGCCGCACGTGTCAATTTTGTAAACATTGACAGTGACACACGAGCTTCTACTCTCAGTATCAATCAGAAGGCGGAAGGTAAATTAGATGTAGATAATACTCAAATAACAAACCCTTGTCAGTCAACATATAAACACATATTATATAATCATGATGTAATTGATTATCTGTTCCCGAATGACGTTTTTTATGTGTCGCACTCTGTACTCTGTAGAGTGTGACTTGTAGTTGTAGTTGTACAATTGTAGTACTAAGTAGTACAAGTACGGTAGTACTGTAGTAGTAGTAGTATTGTTTTGTGTTTAAATCATCCTTTTTTTCAGTTGTAATTTTTAGCAATAAAAGTAGCTTAAATCATTTTTCCATGTATTGTAACATGATAGAGTATTAACAAGCAAGTTGTACATTCCTGGCCCACTTTTGCTCTGCTTACATTTTTTTACAAGCAAAGAATTGGCGCTTCCGGAAGCAGGGAATTCTGCCCTTTTTAATATCTCAACCCTATTTCACAGGTTACCAAGGATAATTTACTTGTCTGCGTGCGTTATACTTCACACATTCTTCGCTTACACAGCTAATGCAAACAATTTGGCAGTTGGCACTTGTCTCGTAATGTAAGCGAAGATTGGTGAACGCAAGTGCAGAATTCGGCGGTAAGAGCAAAGAGCCATGAAATTGGACCCTGATCATTTCAAGGCTCTTGTCTTCAACCATCATTTACAATGGTCTGAATACAACTGGCATCACTGTGTATTGCTTTCGTGCAATTGATGACAAGTTTACCAACTGAATCAGCTTTGCTGTGTGGTTTCTCAAGTAAACGTTCTGATGCGCAAAGTATTGATGTACACAGACCCCCTGCATTGGCGGCCATCGCTCAGGTCAAAGATGGAAACGTGCACGCCTGTTTGCAATGCATCGGGCACAAAGTCTCAGCCAATGACAGGTCTTCCTTTGACCTCAGTGAGGGCGCTGTTTGGGCTTGTGTCTTCATGCAAGGGGTTTATTGTAAATACCGACAGTTGCATATAACTACTGACTGTTCGAAAGAGGTTTGCGGGAAAACTGGGAGAGGCTGGTAGAGAAAGAGGGAATGGAATAAGGGGAGGGGATAAAGTAAAGAAATTTGTTTTCACTTTTACATTACTCAATGAGATCTTATTGAATCCTTTCTGTTTTGTTCATTAGAGATTTTGAGTCATGGAGCTTCATATTTCTCCTCATCGTCTTCGGATCGCTTCCATCCAGAAGAAAGACATCAGCTTATTCACTCATTCACTGATTAAGCTGTCACTGTTGCATCAACAAGTTAGGTATGGCATTCGGATTGGAGATTAGAGTGTGGGTACTGGGTAGACCCAGTAACTGGGGCGCTGTGCTCCTTTTTTTGAAGTTTTGACATCTTCGGTCGTACTAGCGCCCCAGCAAATTGTTGTAGGTAATCAGTCCCCCTACACAACCATCTCTCATATACCTGGCTAGTCGGGTGCCCAGCCTACCGTGTCGTCGCAGCAAGCGGTAGATCATGTACATGTACTTGCAGTGCCCGTAACCAGGTTTTTATAAACAGCCGTTTATTGAATCCACTGTACATGATCTACCGCTTGCCGCGACGACACGGTAGGCAGGGCACCCAACTAGCCAGGTATAAGAGAGAGGGCTGTGTCGGGGGACGGATGATCTACAACGATTCGGGGGGCACTAGTACGACTGAAGATGTCAAAATTTCGAAAAACGGAGTACAGCGCCCCAGTTACTGGGTCTAGGTACTGGGTAGACATTTATAGAAATTTAATGTTGTGGTTTTGATTTTAAAGGGCTGATTTCACTTCACTTTCAGCATAGTAGACCTTAAGAATGGGTGTCATCATGCCACCATCTTAAGCCGTGTTCCCATTGGACTTATTTTTGTTAGAGTACCGCAACTTTTCTGTAGAATGACAAAATTAAATCCAAAGGGAACGCATGTTAAACTGACCTCCCTGTCAACTTACCGCGACCGTGATGTAAAACTAACAGGCCAAGTGAGGTCGCGGAAGACTTCCGCGCAGCCACGGTAAGTTATCAGGGCCGATAAAAAGTCCAATGGGAACGCTCCGCGCTGTAAACCTACCGTGACCACGGTGTAAAACGCTATGCAAATAACACCACTTCCTGTATACACACAGAGGGCGCGCGCAAATGGAAGTATGGTTCCCTGTCTCGTTTGCACTGACCATCATACTGTATGCAGCGTGTGTACATGTACCATGCAATACAAAAACAACGCTATTTTCAATCTCGTCCAGTTGCTGCAGTTTCACTACTACTTTGGTAAGAAATATGGCAGATTTGATCAATTTTGTGAGGAGTTTAATTGGGCTAGACGAATGTGAAAATGCGCGCGAAAACTACGTCACAGACACGTCGTATCCTGCTTAGGTCAAAGGTGACTGTGCACAGCGCCCCCGATGTGTGACGATCTGCCAGTTTTGGAGAGCGAGTTAACTGTTCCGTCGCGGAATTTAAGTCCAGGTGGGAACGCACAGTAGAACTACACCTAATCCAGTCACGGTAACTTTCCGCGTGGCCGCGGAAGAAAAAGTCCAATGGGAACACGACTTTAGAGGTAAAACAATGATGAAACAAATGGACTGCACAGCGATGTACTGTATGCGCAACTCACAGGATGGACCAATGAGCAACCTTCATTTGACCTCTATTGGTGGGCGCACTACTCAAATGAGGTCATGTGCATAAGGCCAGAAATCCATGTGGTCATAGTGAATAGTGTGCAATCTTTTAAAATGAAAAAACACACCAAGCAATGCACATAATTGTAACGGATAATACATTATGCAATGTAGATACATGGAATTTTGTGTGTCAATTGCTTGGGGCGTAAATTCATTGTTACGCATTGTGCACTACACATTACGCACCAGGCACGGATATCCGGCCTTAGACCTATTGAGGATTTAGAAGAGCCTTTCACTTATTGCTGTCTGGATTTCTTCTTTCAAGTAAGAAATTTTATGTCGCCGTTCTTTTATTTAATTAATGAAACACTAAATAGTCATTTTCAGACCAAAATTGTTGATCAGTTTTTGTCAATACTAAACATAAATGTTAATGGGAGGGAATTGCCTGTAAAGACAATTGCTTTCTTTGAATTAAGGGTCAGAGGTCACCTGGACGTCCTTTGAAGAATGTATTGAACTGAGTTTTATTTTAAAACACCCTTAGAAAGCCGGTGACCACATTAATTTCCAATTTTTATCTGAGCAAATTATACTTCTTATTTTGGGTTGAACAAAGAGAAATTGACCTGCGACCTCGGGTCCAGATTAAAGTGCCAGCGCTCTACCAACTGAGCTATCCAGCCCTATGTTGGCGGTCTCCCTATTAGTCAATATCTTTGTTCGGGGGTGCCAGTCAGAAGCCATTCAACCTGTCACTGCCGTGTAGCCAGGGATCACACCCAAGTTTACAATACAACCTGGGAAGCGGCAAGAGAGGGATCACCACAAGGGGATGCAACTTTTTATTTCAAGTATCAAGTAATAATGGGGTTTTGAATTAGATTTCAACTACATTGTTATCCTTTTTCGCAGTTGCAAGTTCTTCAGTTTCACAGAGACCTGCGATGATTTCTCATTAATCACAGATCAAGACGGTCTTAAAGGTAATTTTAGAGGGATTTTTTTTCCCTGTTATCTTGTTAAAGACTTTCAGTAGTTCAGCGTGGTGGCAATAATTCTATATTCCAACATTTTTATGAACAGCTTCATTTGAAAGACTAAGCCGAGGTCGTGCATTTTTTGATCAGTTGGAAAAGGTCCCTAAATTATTAAAGTTACTCCAACCACAGGACTGGTACTTCTTTTTTGTAAGAGCAAAACAGCAAAACAGCCTTCCTACAGTTTGTACATTGTAAGTAAAGGGCACCTCTGTCAAGGAATAGTACATTTCCACTGGAACTTTTCAAAGGGCACCAAGGCAATGACCAGGGGCATTTGCCTTCGTTGCTTCCACAAATTTTCAAGTCTGTAAACTAATGTGCTTTAGTCTATTCAAATGTTACCTATGATTCAGTCATTTTATATTTAGTTTCAAAATTAATAAGTTACTGGTGTGTCCCTTCTTTCTTTCTTTTTCTCTGTAGAACTCCCCTCCAGGGCAGAGCTGATGGTACAGCCCACAATCTGGCTCGCCCTGGATGCCATCCCAAGCTTTGTGGATGCAGATGGAAACAACGGCCTCACGATGACCACCAAGTCCGTCATCACTAGCCTGGCCGACGTGAACATCTCTGTCTACAACTTGTCAACATACCAGACGGATTTTATACTCGTAGGTTATTTTGATTGTGTCACGAGTGGCTTGTTTTTTTCCTCTTGTGACAAAAGGGTCACTTGAGGGTGCCGCGCGGCGCGCACATTAAACTAGATTAGTTGCAGCAGCGACAGATTTAGGTCAGGTGTAGATCTGATGCGCAGTGCGTGCGTGGCCCCTGGATCCCTAGGCACCACTGTGCGCACTGCTTTTGTTATCAGATCAACTGCAAGAGAGTAACATTGGAACTCCTGCCTTAATTTTTTTTGTCAGTTTTTAGTCGGACATCAACGAGTGAACATCTTTACAAAGCCTTCGCTAGCTGGAATTTTTTTCTAATTTACGTGATCAGATGAGTGTTGAAATTATAACAAATCAAATTGATCAAATCTTTATAATCCCTGTTTTCATTGTCCAATTTTTCCGTCTCTCCTTTTATTTTTAATCATTAACAAAATGAGGCCAGAAATTAGAGGCTAATATCAGAGTTACCACAAACCCCTGCTCAGGTTTTTTTCTAGATTAAAAAAGTCCTCCGACCGTGACCACGGCGCGTTGCATTATTACAAAAACCAGGTCTTGTTTGCCGTCAACTGGTCAGACCAATTTAGAATCAGATACATCATGAAATGTTTGACGGGAAATGAGTGTGTCATCGCAGTCGTAGGAAAAATAGTGAAAGCTCTCTTAAATATTTTTGCTGTTTTCAAACATTGGGTTTTGGACTCGCCAGATCCAAACTTGTTGTTTTGCTTATTTCTCAAAAGTTAACGCATTTTAAGCGAAACAACATTGTAGGGAAAGTTGTCCTCTATGACAATCTTTATACCTTGTAAGTTGTGTGTAAATCTGCGAGCATTTATATATTTTCAATCTTTACTAGACCGGGAGGCCTTTCACTTTTGTATTTGATACTACACTAACGTCCTAGATATGAGGGTCCGTTTCTAGGTCGGAAAATTTTCACAGAGCTCAATAATTTGAATCTCGTCTTCAAAAAGTTTCGGTGTTGTTCGTTGTCACGAATGTGCATGTCGCATTTTTGTGTGCACTATAGTGCATTGGGCGCAGGGCATTCATTTGATTTGAGAGTGTACTGCAGGTATGCACTACCGGCGCCCACACGCAAGCACACACGTCGTAGTTTATGCGATTAACTGTTTTTAATGTTTGCAGAAATTTTTAACATTGAGAGCTGGAATTATTTCACGAAAATGATGGGATGTATGATGTCCAAAACACACCGCCAACAATATTTGGGGATAGCTGTTTTTTGTTGTTGTGGTAAACCATCAAATGTCAGTTGAAGACACCAAGCAAAATGTCAAAGGTACAAGTCATGTCCATTGATCAATGGTAGTTGCATTAAGTTTTTTTTTGATGTGCTGTCTCTGCCATCATTTGTGTTTGGACTTCCAGGAATTAGAGGCCTGTATGGCAGTAAATCTCCGGAGATATTTCTGATATGTTTTAATGATGTATGTTTGTACGTCCCATGTATTCATTCGACCCTGTGACTTTATATGAAGCAATCATCGTGTGACCGCTGAAGAATTGATGAGAGATGAATTCTTCCAACTAATTGAGTTCTTCCCAATTTTGATTTATTGGCATACATATAATATAATAGTCTTTATAATATAAAATCTCCTTTTTTCCTTTTTTGTTGTAGGAAGTTTGCTCTCGGGCAGAATCCTTGATTTTGATTCATATTTCATTAAAATCCAACGATGCAAAATATGTATTTAATATTTAATATTTAATGTAGGTTCATTGTTTGGTAATGACCCCAGAAAAAAAATGTGTGTTAAATTTCCATCTGAAAGCCTCATTGTTATCAAGGTGGTGATGGTCGTAAGATTCCTGCCTCATTGGGGATTGAGTTTGAATTTAGGCTGTGTTCCCTTCCAATGTAGGATGTAGTCTTGGTTCAAGACGCTCCTGATATTTATTAGCTTGAAAGCTCTCCAATAGAGGGCGCTATCAACCACGAGCCGCTATCACTCCGAGAACCGCTATCACAGAAAGCGAACTCCCATGATAGCGGTCTATGGTGGCGATGGATCGTGAGAGGATATTAATAACAGGAGAGTCTTGAACCAAGACTATTTAGGATGTAGCCCTCCTCATAAAAATACCATTCATCTCTAACCCTTGCTGTTCTTATCCATACTGTTCCTGCATAAGATCTTATGTCATCCCTCCATCTTCTACTTTGTCTGCCACTTCTCCTTTTCCATGTCCTTGGTTGTCACCTCATTAGTCGTGTTGTCCTTCTGTTGTCTGTTCTTCAGGTAGTGTGTCCAGCCAAGCTTCACCTAGCCTGTTTCCATTTTCTTCAAGTCTGTAACTTCTGTTTTCTTTCGTATTTCTGTTCATGTGATCCTGTCTCTGATCTCATCGAGGACTGGAAACCAGTAAAAGTGTGTTGACATTTCAAAACCTCCAAAACTCGACCCCTGCTGATTTATAGGAACTATCTTCCCATATTCACATGAGTTCAACAATCCAGCTGTGATAACAAACTGCTCTGGAATGCAGAAGTTTGTAGCGTTTGATTTCCAAGAGACGGGACATTTCTCTTCTAGGAAACTCTGAAACTCTTGAGAGCACCACACCAGTGCATGGTATAATAAGTTGTTTTCCTGATGCAAGAATGTAAAGTATAGTGTGTTTCACTTTCGAAAGGTGAAAGAAGACGACTACGATGACGTAGTGATGTGCCTGAGCAAAGACTTCAAGATGTTTAAAGAGGGCCACGATGGCGACATGAGCCCAGTTGTCTTCCGAGAAATTGAGGAGAGCTCCAGGAGGAAACCGTGTGAATGTCGTAAGTCAATGTCATTTAAAGATGTAGAGGATTAAGAATAAAGGCATGTTCAGTCAGTCAGCTTGATGCTTTATTAATATGAATCTCCCATAGAAATATTAAAAGTATATGAAATAGCATTTGAATATCCCCCCCACACACACACACGCACGCAAGTGTGTAAACACCTCCAATCGGGGACCTCCTATTGTCCCTCTTTTGTTTGGACTCTAACTTTTTGGCAACAGCTCCCATTGGTTTTGTACACAATTTCTAACTGGGGACCTTTACCCAACCGGGGACCCTATTGTCCTCTTTTGTTATAGGTCCCCGGTTTGAATGTGAAAACAAACTCACACACACACACTCTTATGGATATGGTATGTGGGGTCCTGCTTTTGTTCTTCTATTATTCCCTTTTCTGAAGAAATCCTCTGTGGGGTACCACTAGAACAAAGAAACCTTGTGGGGTAGCATTGTTCTATTGTTAAAAGTACCCTGTAAGTTGGCATGTGGAAGGGCACACACACACGCAAAGAATTAAATCAATAAATAAACACCAGTATTACTTGTCCACTAAACTGGTTGTGATCCCTGCCATTATTACATCACAAAACGTGTTTAAAATCTGGGCTACTGAAACTTCCTGGTGGGGGGGGGGGGGGGCAAGTGAAATGCACAGTTTACATCCCGGTGGGCTACTTTACAAAAAGCCTTTTAAGCTTAAAAACGCAAGTCCTGCATAGAAAAGATTATTTGCCTTGTGAAATGTTTTTCTCACTGACCTTCGAGGGGCAGAGAATTTGTGCCGAAACTCTTCCCCACAAGTCATCATGTAAAACCTTCAAAATATAAATCATAACAAGTCAAACAAAAACATGAGAACACGAGACTTATTGGGTTGTGTATGTAAGTGATGCTACATGTATGCTCCAGTCCCCCAATTGACAAAATTGGTAGAGTAAAATGCCCTGCATTAGTTTGTGGACCATTCCATTTCACTTGCAGATGTTTTTTACAGTGATGCAGTCAGGATTTTTTTTTCTTTTTTCGTTTAAAAGATTTGTTTAGGGGCTGATTTTGCCTGCAAGATTTTCCCTGTAAGACTTTTCCTGAAAGACGTTTTTCCTGGGAAAAAAAAAAAAAAAACACTAATCGGTGCCCCCTGGGGTGAGGAAAAATCCCCCTTAACACACCAACCCCCACCACTCCCCCCACCCCCAACCCCTACCCATTCCTTCACTACCCACCGTTACCAAATGCAACTCACCAGCCCTCAAGTTATTTGCAAGTTGTGAAATAAGCGGATCGGAATGTTATATATAATATATATATAAAACTAGTAGGGGAGATGGCCTTAGCTTCCGATCCAAATCAGACCTTCTTCAGAGGCATGAACAAGAACAAACACAAACATATCCATTTGTAGCAAAAAGAGGAGCAAAGGATTAAGGGAAAGTATCCAGAAAAAAAGCGGGAAAATATAGCCAATCAGAGTTATAAATTTACAAACAATGGGGTGGCTAAGAACTAATCAGAGTAAACTAGTGAGGAGTATTTTTTGTTTGTCCCGAGCAGACTCTCCAAGACCAATCGTGCATTCCTTCCAAAGTCCAGATAATCGCTTCCTGGTAACATGCCTGCAGCCGGAACAACTCTCTCATCTTACCTCCACTCTCCTAAAACTCATGTTTTATTCAAACAGGTATGAAATTAAGAATAGATGTTAATTTTCGCATCGGGATGAAGAATATCATTTCTTTTTTTTTTAACCTTTGCACCTATTTGTATTAAGCACTGTATACTCAGTACTGTAGATTTTTTTTCACAGAACTCGGGAAAGCACCGAGTGTACAGTACTTAATACACCGGTGTAAAGGTAAAAACAAATTACATTGAATATGAAATTCTTTATGATAATAATTTATCTAGCAGTAATAACGATATTTTGGGGTTGAATGAAGCAAAAATTGACTTGAGCGGGATTTGAACCAACGACCTTATGGTTTATAACTTGATAATAAGAATAATAGTAATAAAAATTAATAATAAATTATTCTTGTAAAGCACATGCCGTCCATGGCAAGACCCCCAATGCGCTGCACAGGCATGAAACTTAATTATCGGTTATATAATTTGTTAAATGGTGCTGGTGTTGTCACTACAGGCATTGGGCCCAATCAATCAAAAGAGACTTCTCTGCCATCATAGTGGCAGAGGGAAGCCTCTTGATTGATTAGCCCAATGACGGCAGTTGTTTATCAGAAACACCAGAGCTCGAGTCTATGGTGCGATTGTTCGCTAGGCCACGACAATAGACACGCTGTAGTTATAATGTTCTGTTAAATCTTGCCATCTGAAATGCAATCTTCCTTAAGAAAAAACTGTGTTTGAATCTGATTTTCTGGCAAGACACTAGCAACGATCATTCCAAGGGGGTCTGGACCCCTCCTCCTTTCCCTGACCCACTCTCAATGACCTTTTTCTTTAAAAACTCTTCTTTTTTTTCTCTCTGTTGTAAACTTGTGCTATCACACCCTGTGTAACCATAAACCTGAATTCCTACTGCCGCATGGGGCGTGCCCAGAATCATCATGAATTTCAAGTTACTTTTTTGGCTTTTTTCATCTTTTTTTGTTCTTCCTTTTTTTTAACCTTTCCCTTGTAAAAAAAACTGGGATCCACGCCTAATACCCTAAATTGTGTGTACATATTATAATGTGTTGTCCAGTTGCATTCCTTGGACCTCTCCATGGAATTGAAGATGACAGTGTTTTCTTTTCCTCTCCTTTCAGTTTTCTTCCCCCACCCCAGGATGGTCACGAGCGGTTTTTATCTCTCTCTATCATCAATCAAAAGATATCTCTTGTGGTAGATGTAGAGTCAATGGCATTGTAAGTTTTTAAAACTATTTTTTCTGTTTCTTTTCTAATCTTCATTTATTTGGTTGATTACTGGGCTGCTTTGTTCCATGTCGTTCTTTCATTTGTGCATTCACTACCGTGATGAGATGAGTTGTGCCCATCTGACGCTATTAAGCGTAGTGTTAGAGAGAGATGGGCCGGTTAGACCAGTGTCAGCCACCATGGAGGATTTCGAGGTCATTGCTGGGACTCCCAGTAGGCCAGTCCAAGGTCAAACTGCCCCAAAATAGCAAAAATAGGCAAATACTTATTGTTCTAAAAATCAATACACTGTACTCCTATTTCGTTCATGTTTCCAACGGTCCAGAGGTATATCATATTTTAAAGAATTCAATGACAAAAAGATCTTAAAATATAGTCAGAAAATTTGAGAAAAAAATGTAAGGAAAATAAATAGCTGGTTTATGTACTGTCTGTTACTTTGTTCAGTTCAAGCGCATTTATTTCAATGTCCTTTGAAAAGCAAACATACATTGTTTGTAATAAGTTGAAATACAACATTACAGGTTCATTACAGGGCTTTTTCATCAAAGCAGGCCTGTGGCTGTACATGGAAAGAGGAAAGGTCACCCAGTTACTGCATGCGCGCACCCTCCCTCCATATCATATCCATGGAGAATGCATGCGCGCACCCTCCCGCCATATCATATCTATGCGCGCATGCTGTACCTTAGTGATAGAATAGTTCATAATTCCATGTACAGCCATAGGTCTGCTTTGATCATGACGATCAAACAAAATCAGGGGTGTGATTAGGCTGTTGGAAAAGAAAGCGAACTGTGAGTGAAAGCAGGAAATTTGCTTGTGAGCACAAAAGCTTGCAAGTGCAAAGCCTACTTATATGCATTTATCTTAGTTTGAAAACCCCCTACTCTGCAATCTGGGGCATTCTATGTGGTTTTATCTTCACGTTGTTGTTGTTTTTTTTTTGGGGGGGGGTATTGGTGGGGGGGGGAATTTGTGGGGTGAGGGGGTAAAAAAACCGGATTTCGGTGGGAAAAGGAGAAAGCACATCCCAGTAAAATTTCTCTTGTGCACTAACCTAGGGCAATGAGGCAAGACAGGACAAAGCACTAAAACAAGATACATGTGTGTGAGCAGTCACTAAGACAAAAGCAGAACCAAATTGATAAATGCAAACTTAAAACTAATGCATCAAGAACCTGCCTACATTTCTTGCCTGTAAGGTGACTTTTCTCTTGGCCTTTTTCGCATTTAGCCTTGTCAATAGTCAGAAATATTGGTAGGTGTGTTCTACAGGCCCCCAAGTAGTGGCATTCAACCACTAAGAGCTCTTGCTGACTGTCTTACTAATGTATTTCGTGAGTACAGCACCATATGTCTCATGGGAGATTTCAATCTACCCAACCTGCAATGGAGTTCAGTCTCTCAGTTACCAGACCCAAGCTCTGCCATTGATGACATGTTTGTGGATGCTGTTATGGGTGCCCACAATTTATATCAACTGAACTTAAACCAAACTAGAGGTGAAAGAATACTTGATCTTGTATTATGTTCAGAGAATCTAAATGCTACTTCAGATCTAGAAAACAGTATTTTTGATTCGGACCACTGTGCACTCGGTATATCACTAAGCATTATTCCTTCACTGGCAAAACAACCAACATCAAAGCGACAGAACTACAACTTCCGCAAGGCAGACCTAAATGATCTACATAGAACTCTAGAATGTATCCCTTGGTGTATACTGGAGGCAACGGATAGCTGCGATGAAGCCGCATCACTATTTCATGATTTAGTGGAGGCGGCTCTAACTGATGTTGTGCCAACTGTTCGACCACGTCGTCCAGCCCCACCATGGTTCGACTCTGCAGTGATGCGAGCCATCAGGGATAAAGAGAGAGCTTACAGAAAGAAGCGTGCGCATCCTTCTGACGCTAACATCACTGCTTTTAAGCGAGCAAGATCAACTTTCAAGCAGCTTTCTAGAGAGAAATATGCAGAATATCTAAAGATAATGACAGGAGACTTGGGAAGAAATCCAAAACGTTTTTGGAGTTTTGTGAAGGCCAGATCACGTAAACATTCACTTCCGTCTGTACTACGAAATGAAACAACATCCATAGATGCGGCCGATTCAACCAGTAAAGCAATTCTCCTGATGGAATACTTCCAAACTGTTTATACTCCACTTCCTGATAACACAGATTTTAACTTGCCAGAAGTTCAACCGACTAATTTGGACTCTATGCCTCCTATTCAAGTATTAAACATTGACGTTTGTCATGAGCTGATGGACCTTAATGTTTCGAAAGCCTGTGGTCCAGATAATTTGTCTGGATTTTTATTGAAAACTTGTGCTAATGAGTTATGTGACCCTTTGTCATATCTCTTCCGTAGGTCACTCTCTGAAGGCATTTTCCCATCTAACTGGAAATCAGCCAATATCGTTGCAATACATAAATCTGGTAGTCGACAAAATGTTGCTAATTATAGACCAATTTCTCTTTTGCCACTCATTTCTAAGGTTTTTGAAAGGATTCTGTGTAATCATTTATGGCGACATGTCCAACCAGCTATATCCGAGCAGCAGCATGGTTTTGTACCTGGTAGGGATTGCACCACCAATCTCACTTCTTTACTTCAGGAGGCATATAGTGCTGTTGATCGGAGAGGGCAGTTGGACATCATCTACACAGATTTCTCTAAGTCTTTTGATCGGGTTAGTCATAAACACCTAATTCATAAACTTGCCTCTTTCAATGTTCATTCTAATTTACTTAATTTATTAAGTAGCTATCTAACATATAGGAGGCACCGTGTAGTTGTTGATGGTCAATGCTCTAGCTGGCACCCGGTTCCATCTGGTGTCCCCCAAGGTTCAGTGCTAGGCCCGATGTTATTTTCTTTGTTTATTAATGACCTACCACAGTGTATTACTAATAAGTCTCTATTGTTTGCTGATGACATGAAAGTCTTTCGACCCGTGTACAACGAATCTGATTGCATTTCATTGCAAGAAGACATACATAAAATCTCCAACTGGTGCTCAACCTGGCAGCTTAATCTTAACTTTGCTAAATGTTCAGTTTTAAGTGTTACTCTTAAAAAGAAACCCTGCCTTTTTAATTACTCTGTGAATAATAATGTTCTTAATCGTGTCAGCGTTCAAAAGGACCTTGGTATTTTTATTGATTGTAAACTTAATTTTGTGTATCATGTCAATCACTTAATCAAGAAGACTAATCGAATGATTGGTTTAGTGTGGCGTAATTTCCGGTCTTGCAAGAATAAACAGATTTTTCGTACTTTATTCTGCACCATTATTAGACCTCATCTTGAATACTGTACTGTTGCTTTTAATTCCATTTCCAAGACGCAATCAGACAGACTAGAAAGAGTTCAAAGACGTTATTTGCTTTTTATGTTTCGAATACTTAGCAGGGAAGCTAATCAGATCACTCTTGTTCCAACTTACTTACAGCTGTGTCAAAGGTTTAATTTGCCAACTCTTCATCAGAGAAGAACCATTAATGATTGTTTGTTTCTGTATAAACACATTCACAACCATTATAATTTAACTGATGCCAACCCTTACTGTTTACATGTCCCTCAGCGTCGCACTAGATCAACCACCGACCACATTTTACATGTCCCCTGGAGTCGCGTTGAGGTGACCAAACAAGGCTTTGTTTCAAGAATCTCGTCTGCCTACAACCGGCTCCATGGGAAGTGTGATGTGTTTGGTGCTCCTTCTATCAATTCTTTCCGTAGTGATATTTATAGATGTCTTCTAGTTGATTAGCTAATTTCAATCCCATAAGCATGTTATTATTTATGTATTTGTTTGTTTCATATCTGTTTTGTTTTTCTTTTCTGGTTATTGATGTGGATCTTCTTGGGTCATTTTAAAAGTTGATTTGCATATTATTGAATTATTTACATGTTTTATATTGATGTTTCATTTATTTTCATTATATATAAATTGTACGCTGTTATATGTTTGTTTTTAAATTAATTTATTTTAATTTTTATGGTTTTCTTAAATATTTATATATTTATATATTTATTTTATTGAATGTTTTCAGTACTGTCTTATTCATTTTTTTTATTATTTCTTATTTGATGATGCCTGTTAGTGGCGGTTTACCGCTGTTGGTTATCAATAAATATATATATAAAGTTCACCACTGCACTTGCCATGCACGCACACAGCAGGGAAAAATTTGCCCCAAATCGGACTTACATTTTAATCATCCCAATAAGTCTTTGGATGACATCAATGCCGTTGCTTATCAATTGTTTACAGCCAAACAGCAATTTAGCGTTGTCTTCATCAATGTTTACTGACAATAATTCTGATTGACTGATTCTGTATGAAGGTTTCCAAGTGGGAGTTTGTGCACAGGAGCCGAGGAATTCTGGAGGATGATCAAGATTGGTAATCTCCCTTTGGGGTTCGGTAAGTATGCCATCTCATCATAACGAATCTTGGTCCAGGACGTCAGTAATAGTTTGTGAATCGTGTACGTACCCTTGTTTTTAATAGTGCGTCTCTCTAATGGCATGATATAAGCCATCTTGACTCGCTCTCGCTAACATCTTGGGAATCCTGCTGTATTGGGTAACAGGTAGAGTCGTAGATTGATAAATACTCCAATAATTTATGACAACAAAAAAGTTAGTTGATGAGAAGCACTGCAGCTGTTGGTAGTATAAACTATTTTGAGAAAGGATTCCCTTTTGCAGGCGCGGATGTGGGTAAAATTTGAAGGGAAAACAACTGTTTTTTTGTTTGTTTGTTTGTTTTGTTTGTTTGTTTTGTTTGGTTTTTTGGTTTTTTTTTTTACTTCTGCCTGTTTACATATTAGCCACAAGTGTGTGTGGTGTATTTTGTTTTTGTTTTGTTTTTACTTCTGCCTGTTTAAAAGTTTGCCACAAGTGTGTGTTGTGTAGTTTTTTCCACCTAGCGGCAGGATGGATTGCTTTTTCATCCTACGCCATTCACATTTTTTTCTTTCTGCCAAAATGAATCTTTTGTTATATGGCACTTGCAATTGTTTAGATTTGCAACAATAACATAAACATTTGAAACCTTTTTCATGTCATTTAAGCTTGAATTTCAGAAACGCCAGATTTTACTCAATTTGACTGAATATGCATGAAACCAGATAATGCAGCGATCGGATCCAATTGCGAGATTTGTGGGATTAATTTTTTCTTTTAGTAAAATTAGAAGATTGATAAGGATCAGAAGTGCTTAAAAAGTGTGTCTATTTCTCTGTTTTGTTGGCACACGTAGGCTTGTTTTTATTACCCTTCAAAACGCCAAAAGCTCAGAGCTTCAGGGGGCGACCCCCACTGGGGCTTCGCCCCTGGACCCCACCATCGATGTTACAGACATTTTTTTTTATTTTAGAAGAGTGATATGAAGAGTGATTGGGGTGTCATGTGGCCTAGTGGTTTAGAGCATCGAATTCAAGTTTTGATAGTTACTTCATCGGGGTGTGGGTTTGAATCCCGGTCATGACACTTGTGTCCTTGAGCAAGATACTTTACTATAATTGCTTCTCTTCACCCAGGGGTATAAATGGGTACCCGCGAGGGTAGAGGTTGATATTGTGTTTGAAAAAGCCTTTGGAGCGCCACGGCAGCCCGGGCCATATACTCCCCAGGGAGCTGAGAAAGATTACAGGAATGTTATTGGCCCAATGACCAGGGCACTAATGTAAAGCGCATTGAGACGTTATTGTGAAATGCGCTATATAAGAACTAGTTATTATTATTATTATTATGGATCTGAATTGCTTAAAAAGTGTGTCTATTTCTCAGTTTTAAGCGCATGGAGGCTTGATTTTTTCACCCCTCAAATCGCCAAAGGCTCACAGCTTCCGGGGGCTTCTGCCCCCTGGACCCCCACCTTGGGCCATAAGGAATGCCCCCTGGAACCCACCCGTTTTGGGTTTTTGTCTTTCTTTTTTGGAGGC
This sequence comes from Pisaster brevispinus, assembly GCA_023634235.1. Taxonomy (NCBI): domain Eukaryota; kingdom Metazoa; phylum Echinodermata; class Asteroidea; order Forcipulatida; family Asteriidae; genus Pisaster; species Pisaster brevispinus. Next base: position 22,557,090 of record JAMKCF010000003.1, on the reverse strand, counting down.
CCCCCCCCCCTAATAAAAAATCCTGGGTGCGCCGTTGTGCCCCCCTGGTTTGAAAATTCCTGGATCTGCCCCTGTTTTGAAGTAATGGTTTGGATAATTCTTCACCCAAAAACATTTGAATCTGAGAAAAAATGTTTCATGCATGAAACGTTTCTCAGATGTCTGAGGGTTTCAGGTGTCTGTTTCGCGAATGCTGCTGCTAAAGATGTGGTTGGTACCCACTGTCACCTCGCTGTCTGGGATGGATTGGATACTCCTGTGAAAATACCATGACAGTTTTTTTGCTGTTGTCTCAGCAAGTAGACACTGTATTCACCTGAAACTTTCACATGTGACGTTTATCATTATCTTCCTTTATAGTTTTGCTTATAAATAAGCATCACGCTGACAAAAATCAATATATGACCCTACTTCTCAAATGTAATTTTACATAAATTATTACGTGACCCAGGGTCACGTTTGTAATAATAAGAATGATTTATGTAAACTTATTTATGCGTTCCCGCGCCGATTGGCTCCCTGGGAAATGCTGGGGAGAAAACCAAGAAAAAGTTAACCATAATGCTGCAGAATTCCCAAGTCGTTAGTGAGAGCTGGTCAAGTTGGTCAAATAATGCCGTAAGAGGGCGCACCATGATGAGTTACGACGAGCATACATACATACACAAAATCCACTATCGATCACTGACGTCTCAGTCCAAGACTATGTTGTCATTAATGAAACAGCAAAACATTTATATACGATACGACCAAACTGGACTGTTGAGTGGTCACGATCATTAAAAGCACATCAACATTTGTGGAATAGGAATACATTGACATTCAGTAATGAAATCCCACCACAAGGAAATGAGCGGAATGCTAGGGGTGAGGGGGGGGGGCCTAGCACTAGAAGTTGTCTCTAAAAATAACACTGATTCTGCTTAATCTGACCGGAGTCCTCACTGATTGCAAATAGTGAGATGGGAATAGACAACTGCCTTCAGCACTGTTGAAACAAGAGCTTGGATGGAATGGTGCATGAAAGTATTTACAGTATTTGTAATTGCACCGGGAAGGAGAGGGGGGGGGGCAGGATAGTTGTTTGACATCAGATCAGTTTGATGTTAGAATCGATAATGGTCTTTTCGCAAATGGTGAGTCAAATAAATAGGGGAATTAAGTCAAAGTGATGCAGGGATTGAGATTACAGAAGCTAAGTGTAGTATCTTGGGAACGTATTGAGTTTTTTTGTCTCGCTATGTTGTGTGAAAAAAACAAGGTATACCAAATGATTTAGACAGCCGTTTTGCTACTTGATAGAAGCAGAAATGGTCGATGGCCTCACATTTTGACCCTAGTAGAGTTTTTTTCATTTTTTTTTCAACGGTCTCATGTTGCAGAGTCTTTCTCAATCGCCTCAAGTTTAGATTCTACCAGAGTCTACCTCAAAAAATGCTGCTAAAGGTCCAAAAGTGAGGCCATTAACTACTTTTGCATTTATACCATAGGTCATTTTGGTTGATAGGCAGCTAACTTTCAAGTTTTTCTTTGGTATAGGGATGCAAATGCACATGGGCAAAACAATTTGTTCCATAAATGTGTTAATGTAAGAGCTATTGCAGACATGAAGTTTTTCCTACTTTGGTCTGATTTTTCTTTGTTTTTCTTTGTTTTTGGGGTTTTTTTTGCCCTTCAGAAAAACGTTGACTAACAAGCCTGACTACTTTTCCCTACTTTTTTTCCATGGACCAAAAATGCCGCTTATTGTAAATTATGTATTTATTAATATTTCAGGAATAAGGCACTTGTACACATTATCGACAAATCCTTGTGTACAATGTGTCTTTATTACTATTTGTGCACTGTCCTCAAAATTGTCACTAGAGACTGTGGAGATTAAGTCCACAGTGCACATTCCATGGAGTTTCCACATAAAACCAGCTGTACAAAAGAAACCCATGCACCCAAGAATGCATGGTACTCTGTTGAAGTCTGTAGTGCACCCGAGGGTTTCATCAATAGATAAACGGCGAATGTTGAATAGGATTTGATGATCTCTTTTGCAGATGAGTCTGGGATAGTTGCACAAATATCAGAACCTCTGGCCGAGGCAGATATTCCAATCTACTACATTAGCACATTCTTGAACGATCACACATTGGTAAGTCCTTTTCATTCAATTCATTTTTAAGTTCAAATAGTTTTGTTGAAGACATCTGTTGTATTAATTATCGTAGTTAACCAAAGAGAAACCCCCGCCCTCCCCTGTGTAAAGAAAGTAATGACGATTTTGAAACAAAGGGAAATTATAAGCTGTAAAATGAGACCAAATCATGCATCTTTAATAGACTGTGCAAGTCTTGTGCATATTCACATTTGGTACTGAGTACATTAGGTATTATACAGGATTGGTAAAAAGGATTTTAAAAAACCTTGTGTAATTTTAGTCTGAAAGCTTACTGATTATACAGTTCTTAATTTTGTCTGCGAACCCTCTGAAATGAAGACATATATTAAAGAAAAAATTTTACTTGAAAAAAAATAATAATAATGCAATCAACTGACTTGGGTTAGTAAAACCAAAATTCAGGACAATGTGTTTACTTGCTGAAAATTGTGCTCGGTTTTTCACTATTTTCTCCTGATGCCTGACTCGCACAACGGCTTAATCCCAAATTTCCACAGGTGTGTTGTTATTTCATGTCAATGGTTGATCACACAAAACCTGAACACTCTCTGTGAGTACTATGTCAGCTCTACCAATCCTGTATAATACCTTTAACACGTGAAGGAAACAAAGTGGCCCACTTTAACGGGTCCCAGTGGTGGAATACACATGCCACTTGAACAGTCTGTAAGGCTCCGTTTCGCAAAGGGTCAAAGTGCACGCGACAATCATCAGTTGTGCGTATGCGCACATGCTAAAAGATTTTACATCAAGTACCAGTATGTAGCGGTTGTTATATGCGTAAAGTAGCACCTGCAGAAGCTAGTGCACCAACATGCTGGCAATGAGCCCTGAACAACCATTTTACAGAGCCTGTAGTTGTGTCTTACCGTCCGTTGAAATCCGGTACCACCCTTCAACCAATAGCACAGCCCAAACTCACTTGAGTATTTTATGAATTCATAATAATAATACGGGGTTCTTGTATTGTGCATATATCCTGGTAGCTAGATCAAGTGCTTTACAATCTTATCCCTGGTAACCAATCCACAAACCTTCTCCATTTCCTTGGGAGTATACAACCTCAATCTGCATGTTATCCCCGAGTGGGTAATTCAACACAACACTATCTCAGCCCTCCCAGGTGCCCATTCATGCACCTGGTTAAGAGAAGCAATTTGTGGTTTAAGTGTCTTGCTCATGGACACAACGGGGATTCCATCCCACGATTGGATGACAAGAATTGCACCTGAAGGGTATCAAACACAGTGCATTTTACACTGTTTTAACCTGAGGTTGGAGACTTATAAAATGTTGTTCTTCATTTTCATAGGGACTCTCTGTATTAGCAAATGGGTAGATCACAAAATTAAATTTGACCTTTGAACTCCTCTTTAAAATGGCAATATCGATATCAGTGTCAGTGAAATATTCCCCAGGTTGCATAGCCCAGCAAAATGGTACCCAAAAGGTACACTCAAAAATCATTGTTTAACACTCAATACTAGTGCTGAAAGTGCACAAAACATGTTCAATCTGAAGATTTTGATAAATTTGGGGTTGAGCAAAGAAAAGGGTAACTAGAGCTGGATTTGAACCTGCAACCTCCGGATTAATGTGCTGGAGCTCTACCAACTGAGCTATCTAGCCCTAATGTTGGCAACCTCCCTATTGTGTCAATATCTTTGTTTTGGGGTGCCAGTTAGAATTCAGTTCAATTCAATTCAATTCAACTTTGTTGATTTCCTCACACTTTATAAATAAAACATGAAAATTTGTTTTCCCGGCGTGCGAGTCAATACTGACTACAAAAGACATTCAGCCTGTAACTATACTGTATAGTTAGGGATCACACCCAAGTTTACGATACAAGCTGGGCCCAATTTCATAGTGCTGCTTAACGGTAAGCAAATTTCGTTCTAACTATAGCAGAAAAATTTGCTTAAGCGTAAGCGTGTTTCACAGGTTAGCAAGACAATTAGGCAGCCATCTTGCGTGTTCATCATGGATTTGTATTGTTACGCCATTCGTTTTCTTACAGTAAGCACCAGAAGGTTAGCATGCCTTTCCATGTGCTTACGGCTAGCAGCGCTATGAAATGGAAATCGCACAGTAAGCACAAAATCGGCCGTTGAGCAGCTCTATGAAATTGGGCCCAGGGAAGCGGCAGGAGAGGGATCACCTTGAAGACCCTATGAAGTGGTATTTTGTCATATTACATTGTTGGGGGCTTAATGTATGGTGTGAGATTAATAAATGGTGATAACTACTTTTATAAGGAATTTGGTAGGAGTTACAACCTTTTAATGGCCTTCAAGATTTATATATCTCCATTTGGATATCGCCTCGTGGCTCGCTTTCATGACAACGAAACAAGGCACTAATGACAATACACGTGCAGTGACAATAACAACTCCTGACCATTTAGCCCCGGTATGTTTCACTGCGGCCGTTCGAATTCGTCGGTATTTTGGATCTGGTGGGAATCTGTGTTGAATGATCGACACTTTCTTCAGTAGTGTTGAAACCTGCAACAGTACACCTTGACAGCATTGTCCATATAACAACAGCCAAATATCAAGAGATTGCCCAGAGAAGCAAAGTGCATGAAGCTATATGTAACGTTGAATGTTGTATCATATCCACATGTATCAATCGCTATGCCAAACCGGCGGCATGGGCCTTTGTCGACATCACAAATTTGTCCCCTTTAAGAGGTGCGAATATCACCCCTAATATGAGTTTATATTTTTTTGTGGTATGAGTCTCCTATAAAATTTTTAACAAACTTGCATTTATACAATAATAAGTGCATTAACCTTAAAGTGCATGTTTTATAGTTTAAACTGGGAAAAAAATCCCTAGTCATAGGACATTTAATGCGATACAACTTTCTATTTCAAATTCACTTGATGTCTGTAATTTTGTTCTATGCAAAACTGCTGGATGAAATCGTTACATTATAGCATCACAGAGTTTCTGTGAAACACTGTCCTGCGAAGCAGTGAGTCTCTTCTGAATCAAGCATCTGGTTGAAGTAATAAGAAGTAGTAAGATGCAAGGAAAAGTTTATACACCACAAGAAACCTGACTTGATCAATGATAGAATGACAAATGTTGATGAGGTTTCCCCCTAGCAGTCCCAAATCCTCCAAAGTCTGTTTCAGGAAGTTGTCCAACTTTGTGAGATATGGTACCTCAGCTTTGGGAACAGGAACACAAATCTTATCCAAGTCCAAACAATTGAGTTATGGGACATCATACTGTACATGTAGAGTAGCTTTAAGGATGGGGAGGGGCTCTAGCCTAAACTTTAGGGGGTTAGGGTAAAATTAGCGGGTACAAACAAAATTAAATAAACAAACAAGCAAACAAACAAACAAATCAAACAAACAGAAAACAGCGGTTATTCTTTTCTCCTGCAGGTCTCAGAGGCTGATATCGAGCGTGCTTTTGCAATACTTGAAAGCAGACGAGGAAAATCGACTGATGGAAATTCTTGTGAATCTGGGGATTCCTTTCATTTCAGTGACAGGTGATGATAACATGCTGTATCATCTGGATATGGGACAATGTAGTTTCGTGGGTTGTGTCTAGACATATGGAGAGCGCTGGATGGGGTGAAAGGTCACCTGGTTTGAAAATTCAATTCAATTCACTTCAGTAAACATTTAATTCCGTACGAGCGCTGGGGTGAAAAAAAATCACCTGGCTTGAAATTCAATTTAATTCAATGTAATACACATGTTTTCTGTGCCACAACCGTTGAAAACAATCGCTCCAGAGATAACAAGGCAAAGTGTATTAAGCTGTTAAGCAGGGGAAAAACACAACTATTATTAATACTCTTATTGTTTATTATTTTTGTTTGTGTGTGTATATATATAAAGTTTTGTTTTGGTTTTTTTAAATGTTTTTATTTGTGAGCTGGAGATTCCGTAACCCCAGCCCTGTTCTTTTTGTTTTTCTTTTCTTTTTTTCTTCCGCTACCCGCTCATTTTTTGCAGCTGAGAAATCCGTAATCCAAGTATTTAAGAATAAACGACCTAATTCTCAAAAAAAAATACCAGGGCCAAAGTCCATTAAGCAGTTAAGCCGGGGAAAACACAATTATTATTATTATTAATATTTTTTATTTTTGTTTGTGTATAAATATATATAGTTTTGTTTTGGGTTTAAAAAAAAAAAAATTTACGGGCTGATTCATTCAAATCCTTTAGTTTTGGTTTTCTAGTCCCTGCTGTACTGCCTGATGTACTGCCAAAAGGCAATCAGCAGGGAGCCATTAAAAAACAGAGCATAAACTGTGAGAAGAACCCATCACTACCGATATTTTGCCATTCAAAAACCTGTAAAAATGTGTACTTTACTCAACAACAAAAACAATCAGTGGACTTTTATGTTGCTGCAAAATTCCTTTGGGAAATTACACTTCCGCTGCAGTCCCTTTTTTAATACTTTGACACACTGTCTTCGTTCTCGCCTCTGTTTATTAAGAAAATATCATCTGTCGGATTGAGTCTTGAAATATGAGCTTTATCAACACAGAGTCTGCCGAACACACAAATTCTGAAATTATTTTGAAGAGATAAATAATGTTTTGACTTACACCTTAGTTCAAATCTGTCTTATATTTGTAAAAAAAAAAATCCTTACATAATTTACACATTCCTTAAAATATATTTTGAGTAATGAGTCTTACAGTACTTTTGTTTTCGAAGTTTGTCTTGAAGTCTGGTTTGTCTTGAAGTCTGATTATTGGTTCTTTTGAGGCATTGCATAGCGAGGTATCAATGTATATTCGGTTGTATCTTCTTTGCTGTGTAGATTTTGTTCTTTTAGAACCTGCTATTTATTCTACTGCCGCAGAGTAGATTTCGGAATCAGTCTGAATCCTTATCAATAGGCCAGCATGTCACACACTCTTTACTCTCTTACGATGACTCAGGAGCAGGCTAGTCGAAACGTTGAGACCAAGTAAGAACTCACTCCGCAGCAGTGATTTCCTACTTTCCGCCCAGATAGTAGTTAATAAGCAGGACAGTTCTTTTCAGAACCGATGATACAAGTTTGCTGTATACTCACAATAATGTAGGTGAAGCTATTCAAAACCTCAATATGGAAGTTGCAAAATTTAGTACTGGCTCTCAGCAAACAAGCTTTGTATTAATGTTCTCAAATCAAATTATATGATTTGTTGTGCCAACCAATTCAAGTATACACAATCTGTTCCGCTAATTTTGAATAATGCAAGGCTCAGTCAGGTTTAAAAAAAACAAATTTTGGGGTATAACCATTGATGAAAATCTTACTTGGAAAAAATAAGTTATTGGCCTTGTCTCACACTGGTCTTGTCGGCTTCATTTGTCCTACGTCCATGTTACCGTACCTTGGTTGTACCATGGTTGTACTAAGCCTGACCATAGGTTAGGGAACAAAAGCATCTCGCTTAACCTTATACCTAAATGTTGTCATTAATTTGCTGCTTATTATTGAATCATTGCAGTGTACCTAATATATCATACCTCAGACTATATTGCTTTTGTAATCTCGACATAAATGTGCATTATTGTATTGAATGACAGCATTGAAATAAATGTTACTGATGATGAACTAAGTAGTCTCCCGACTTCCGAAATGTACTCCGTAGCAGTAGAATAAATAGCAACGCAAGTTCTATTAAAAAAAATCTACACCGCAAAATAGATATAAACATGGTGTTACATCAAACCGAATACACAAATCAGATTTTGTTTTCTTTTGTCTTTGGCTAGACACGATTTGTTTCCAACTCAATTTGCAACTCATTATTAGATTATATTTCACTTTTGCAATACGGGTCAACCTCGCTCCCAGGGGTGATCGATCTCGCCGCTCCATGTTTTTTTTCCAGCATGCCTTGCTTGATCATAACCCCTGGAATTGGTTCATTAAAATGTGTCAGAATGCGGGGGACACTTGGGGGAGCTGTGTGACATACATTAAAGAAATAATCTCTCAGACATGTCAGATGGGGGATTCGGTAGGTGATTTACGTCCACTACAAGCCACGCCCACTTCACACAAACTGGGCTTCACTGATTACCAGAAATGGTTTTGATTTATGTACACACTATATAGTAGAACTTGTGTTCCTTGTTTGTTTAGCTGCATACTGCGACACAGCACCTTGTAAATCATTACATGATACTATTTACAGGAAGAAGGTCTCATACTTCAGAAACATAGCTCCACGTACCTTGCAGGAAAAATACTGAATGTTGGAGCATGGTGAATGTCACTTAGTGACGGATTTGAGCACTGTATAAGAAGCCACTGTCATTATTAGCTGTTTCGCAGCAAAGCGCAGCGAAACAGCTCTTGTTTTTGTTAAAGTTTTTGTTTTTATTGTTTTTTTTATTTTTATTTTTCAGACAGGAAGTCATTGACATAACGCACAATTCTTTCTAGGCAGCCTTTTGCATAGTTTCTAAAGAGCAATTGCAATGAAACTTTCAGTGATGAAAGGCATTGGTGCAATAATGATCCCAAAACAATGAGGTCGTGATGACGTCATCACCTGTCACGTGACGTCATCTTAAAGGTTTCTAACTTAACTATTTGATAATCCGTAACAAATCAGCCACAAGAGACCGTAGGTTTCTGTTTGCGGGATTGTATAGGGATTAATTAGGTCTTCCTTTTATTCAGTGTGCGTGACCTCACATGACCTCTACTTCCGGTCGAAACCGGAAGCGCCTCGTTATTCAAAAATGGAAATAGTTATGAAGTTGCTTTTAACGATGTTATTGTCTGGCAAGGGTGTGTAATTAAAAAAAAATACCGATGACGTCACAATACACAAGAGCGCCCTCTAGCGGCAGGTTGAAAACTGATCAAAATGGACTTTTTGAAGATGTGTGTGGTGAAATTTTGTGTAATCACTTCAAAATTTACACACATGTTGATCGTCAGGCAGCCATCATATGTGTGAAATTTCAGATCGATGACGTCATCGGGGGTCACGTGACGCGGCATTAAAGGTGCCTTTTTTAATGTCGTATATCTCCCTAAGTGTTAATGCGATCATGTTGAAACTTGGTAGTTTGTTGGATATTGGCAAGTTCTTGTAAATTCTGAAATGACGTCATGATGACGTCATCACATGATTTTTTATGATTTTTTGAAAAAGTAATTGCGAAACAGCTTGGCATTTGTGCACAAATGCAATATGTCTAGTTTGTTTTTGTTTTTTTATCGTTTCTTTCGCTTTTAAAGGTACTTTAAATTCACCTGAGAGGGCGATGCATTATTCTCATCATCATCATTTTAATTTCATTATTTTTCTCCACAATACACAGTCAATATTAAAAGGATACAATGCACAAGTGAAACCATCATAGAAAAAAAGAAAACTAAAGCCATTGAGCTTCACAAAAGAGATTATATCAGTCAGACGAGATTTAAAATGTGAAAAAGAATTTGCTGTTTATTTCTTAAATTAACGACCACTACTGACCGATAGGTGACCAATGGCCAAAATCTCTGTAAACCCCAAAATGGGGTTGGATCCAAAGAAGCATTGGACCAAGTTAGGCCGTTATTGGTCTTCCTCCAGGCCATCGGCTATTCAAGAATGTGAGAGAAGATGCATTTTGTAAATACTCATAAAATGACCACTACGTACTGACCATTAGATGACTATGACCACATCCTATGACCTACCCGGGATAGAGCATGTGTCAATATTCAATTTGACCAAGTTTGTTTGAAATCAGCCAAATAGTTCAGGAGTTATACAGCCTTCTTCTTTTTGATCGTGATGTAACCGTTTGACCAAACACAGAAAGACGGAAAGGCTGACAAGCTAAACTCAGATTGAATAGCAGTTATTTTAAAGTGGGCGTTGCAGAGAGTTGCTGACCTAGCAGAATTATTTTCCCTGTAACCAAATATGTTTTAGTTTGCTATAATTTCATGCACAGTGCACATTTGAAAGTGTAGTACAGGGCGGGTGGATAACAATATTGTTTCCTGCTTATTGATCCATATGTTAGCTCATTTCAAGGGAAAATACAGATATGTTTTTTTGTTGAAAACATGAAAAACAATGTGGGTTTTTTCCCTCCTCCCCTGCTCCCCCTCTTCCCCCTGCTGCTGCTCCTCCTCTTCCCCCTGCTGCTGCTCCTCCTCTTCCCCCTGCTGCTGCTCCTCCTCTTTCCCCTGCTGCTGCTCCTCCTCTTCCCCCTGCTGCTTCTCCTCTTCCCCCTGCTGCTGCTCCTCCTCTTCCCCCTGCTGCTCCTCCTCCTCCCTTCCCCCTGCTGCTCCTCCTCCTCTTCCCCCTGCTGCTCCTCCTCCTCTTCCCCCTGCTGCTGCTTCTCCTCTTCCCCCTGCTGCTGCTCCTCCTCTTCCCCCTGCTGCTGCTCCTCCTCTTTCCCCTGCTGCTGCTCCTCCTCTTCCCCCTGCTGCTGCTCCTCCTCTTCCCCTGCTGCTGCTTCTCCTCTTCCCCCTGCTGCTGCTCCTCCTCTTCCCCCTGCTGCTCCTCCTCCTCCCTTCCCCCTGCTGCTGCTCCTCCTCTTTCCCCTGCTGCTGCTCCTCCTCTTCCCCCTGCTGCTGCTTCTCCTCTTCCCCCTGCTGCTGCTCCTCCTCTTCCCCCTGCTGCTCCTCCTCTTCCCCCTGCTGCTGCTCCTCCTCTTCCCCCTGCTGCTGCTCCTCCTCTTCCCCCTGCTGCTGCTCCTCCTCTTCCCCTGCTGCTGCTTCTCCTCTTCCCCCTGCTGCTGCTCCTCCTCTTCCCCCTGCTGCTCCTCCTCCTCCCTTCCCCCTGCTGCTGCTCCTCCTCTTCCCCCTGCTGCTGCTCCTCCTCTTCCCCCTGCTGCTGCTCCTCCTCTTCCCCCTGCTGCTGCTCCTCCTCTTCCCCCTGCTGCTGCTCCTCCTCTTCCCCCTGCTGCTGCTTCTCCTCTTCCCCCTGCTGCTGCTCCTCCTCCTCCCTTCCCCCTGCTGCTGCTTCTCCTCTTTCCCCTGCTGCTGCTTCTCATCTTCCCCCTGCTGCTCCTCCTCTTTCCCCTGCTGCTGCTCCTCCTCTTCCCCCTGCTGCTGCTCCTCCTCTTCCCCCTGCTGCTGCTTCTCCTCTTCCCCCTGCTGCTGCTCCTCCTCTTCCCCCTGCTGCTGCTCCTCCTCTTCCCCCTGCTGCTGCTCCTCCTCTTCCCCCTGCTGCTGCTCCTCCTCTTCCCCCTGCTGCTGCTCCTCCTCTTCCCCTGCTGCTGCTTCTCCTCTTCCCCCTGCTGCTGCTCCTCCTCTTCCCCCTGCTGCTCCTCCTCCTCCTTCCCCTGCTGCTGCTCCTCCTCTTTCCCCTGCTGCTGCTCCTCCTCTTCCCCCTGCTGCTGCTTCTCCTCTTCCCCCTGCTGCTGCTCCTCCTCTTCCCTCTGCTGCTGCTCCTCCTCTTCCCCCTGCTGCTGCTCCTCCTCTTCCCCCTGCTGCTGCTCCTCCTCTTCCCCCTGCTGCTGCTCCTCCTCTTCCCCCTGCTGCTGCTCCTCTCTTCCCCTGCTGCTGCTCCTCCTCTTCCCCTGCTGCTGCTCCTCCTCTTCCCCCTGCTGCTGCTCCTCCTCTTCCCCCTGCTGCTGCTTCTCCTCTTCCCCCTGCTGCTGCTTCTCCTCTTCCCCTGCTGCTGCTCCTCCTCTTCCCCCTGCTGCTGCTCCTCCTCTTCCCCCTGCTGCTCCTCCTCCTCCCTTCCCCCTGCTGCTGCTCCTCCTCTTCCCCCTGCTGCTCCTCCTCTTCCCCTGCTGCTGCTCCTCCTCTTCCCCTGCTGCTGCTCCTCCTCTTCCCCCTGCTGCTGCTCCTCCTCTTCCCCTGCTGCTGCTCCTCCTCTTCCCCCTGCTGCTGCTCCTCCTCTTCCCCCTGCTGCTGCTCCTCCTCTTCCCCCTGCTGCTCCTCCTCCTCCTTCCCCCTGCTGCTGCTCCTCCTCTTCCCCTGCTGCTGCTCCTCCCTTCCCCCTGCTGCTCCTCCTCCTCTTCCCCTGCTGCTGCTCCTCCCTTCCCCCTGCTGCTGCTCCTCCTCTTCCCCCTGCTGCTGCTTCTCATCTTCCCCCTGCTGCTGCTCCTCCTCTTCCCCTGCTGCTGCTCCTCCTCTTCCCCTGCTGCTGCTCCTCTCTTCCCCTGCTGCTGCTCCTCCTCTTCCCCTGCTGCTGCTTCTCCTTTTCCCCCTGCTGCTGCTCCTCCTCTTCCCCCTGCTGCTGCTTCTCCTCTTCCCCCTGCTGCTGCTCCTCCTCTTCCCCCTGCTGCTGCTCCTCCTCTTCCCCCTGCTGCTCCTCCTCCTCTTCCCCCTGCTGCTGCTCCTCCTCTTCCCCCTGCTGCTGCTCCTCCTCTTCCCCTGCTGCTGCTCTCCTCTTTCCCCTGCTGCTGCTTCTCCTCTTCCCCCTGCTGCTGCTTCTCCTCTTCCCCCTGCTGCTGCTCCTCCTCTTCCCCCTGCTGCTCCTCCTCCTCCCTTCCCCCTGCTGCTGCTCCTCCCTTCCCCTGCTGCTGCTCCTCCTCTTCCCCTGCTGCTGCTCCTCCCTTCCCCCTGCTGCTCCTCCTCCTCCCTTCCCCCTGCTGCTGCTCCTCCCTTCCCCCTGCTGCTGCTCCTCCCTTCCCCCTGCTGCTGCTCCTCCTCTTCCCCTGCTGCTGCTCCTCCTCTTCCCCCTGCTGCTGCTCCTCCTCTTCCCCCTGCTGCTTCTCCTCTTCCCCCTGCTGCTGCTCCTCCTCTTCCCCCTGCTGCTCCTCCTCCTCCTTCCCCCTGCTGCTCCTCCTCCTCTTCCCCCTGCTGCTCCTCCTCCTCTTCCCCCTGCTGCTGCTTCTCCTCTTCCCCCTGCTGCTGCTCCTCCTCTTCCCCCTGCTGCTGCTCCTCCTCTTTCCCCTGCTGCTGCTCCTCCTCTTCCCCCTGCTGCTGCTCCTCCTCTTCCCCCTGCTGCTCCTCTCCTCCCTTCCCCCTGCTGCTGCTCCTCCCTTCCCCCTGCTGCTGCTCCTCCTCTTCCCCTGCTGCTGCTTCTCCTCTTCCCCTGCTGCTGCTCCTCTCCTCCTTCCCCCTGCTGCTGCTCCTCCTCTTCCCCCTGCTGCTGCTTCTCCTCTTCCCCTGCTGCTGCTCCTCCCTTCCCCCTGCTGCTGCTCCTCCTCTTCCCCCTGCTGCTGCTCCTCCTCTTTCCCCTGCTGCTGCTTCTCCTCCTTCCCCTGCTGCTGCTCCTCCCTTTCCCCTGCTGCTGCTCCTCCTCTTCCCCTGCTGCTGCTCCTCCTCTTTCCCCTGCTGCTGCTCCTCCTCTTCCCCCTGCTGCTGCTCCTCCTCTTTCCCCTGCTGCTGCTCCTCCTCTTCCCCCTGCTGCTGATCCTCCTCTTCCCCTGCTGCTGCTCCTCCTCTTTCCCCTGCTGCTGCTCCTCCTCTTCCCCCTGCTGCTGCTCCTCCTATTCCCCCTGCTGCTGCTCCTCCTCTTTCCCCTGCTGCTGCTCCTCCTCTTTCCCCTGCTGCTGCTCCTCCTCTTTCCCCTGCTGCTGCTCCTCCTCTTTCCCCTGCTGCTGCTCCTCCTCTTTCCCCTGCTGCTGCTCCTCCTCTTTCCCCTGCTGCTGCTCCTCCTCTTCCCCCTGCTGCTGCTCCTCCTATTCCCCCTGCTGCTGATCCTCCTCTTTCCCCTGCTGCTGCTCCTCCTCTTTCCCCTGCTGCTGCTCCTCCTCTTTCCCCTGCTGCTGCTCCTCCTCTTTCCCCTGCTGCTGCTCCTCCTCTTTCCCCTGCTGCTGCTCCTCCTCTTCCCCTGCTGCTGCTCCTCCTCTTCCCCCTGCTGCTGCTCCTCCTCTTTCCCCCTGCTGCTGCTCCTCCTCTTTCCCCTGCTGCTGCTCCTCCTCTTTCCCCTGCTGATTCTCCTCCTCTTTCCCCTGCTGCTGCTCCTCCTCTTTCCCCTGCTGCTGCTCCTCCTCTTTCCCCTGCTGCTGCTCCTCCTCTTCCCCCGCTGCTGCTCTCCTCTTTCCCCTGCTGCTGCTTCTCCTCTTTCCCCTGCTGATTCTCCTCCTCTTTCCCCTGCTGCTGCTCCTCCTTTTCCCCCTGCTGCTGCTCCTCCTCTTTCCCCTGCTGATTCTCCTCCTCTTTCCCCTGCTGCTGCTCCTCCTCTTCCCCTGCTGCTGCTCCTCCTCTTCCCCTGCTGCTGCTCCTCCTCTTTCCCCTGCTGCTGCTCCTCCTCTTTCCCCTGCTGCTGCTTCTCCTCTTTCCCCTGCTGCTGCTCCTCCTATTCCCCCTGCTGCTGCTCCTCCTCTTTCCCCTGCTGCTGCTCCTCCTCTTCCCCTGCTGCTGCTCCTCCTCTTCCCCCTGCTGCTGCTCCTCCTCTTCCCCCTGCTGCTGCTCCTCCTCTTCCCCTGCTGCTGCTTCTCCTCTTCCCCGCTGCTGCTCCTCCTCTTTCCCCTGCTGCTGCTCTCCTCTTCCCCTGCTGCTGCTCCTCCTATTCCCCTGCTGCTGCTCCTCCTCTTTCCCCTGCTGCTGCTCCTCCTCTTTCCCCTGCTGCTGCTCCTCCTCTTTCCCCTGCTGCTGCTCCTCCTCTTTCCCCTGCTGCTGCTCCTCCTCTTTCCCCTGCTGCTGCTCCTCCTCTTTCCCCTGCTGCTGCTCCTCCTCTTTCCCCTGCTGCTGCTCCTCCTATTCCCCTGCTGCTGCTCCTCCTCTTTCCCCTGCTGCTGCTCCTCCTCTTCCCCTGCTGCTGCTCCTCCTCTTCCCCTGCTGCTGCTCCTCCTCTTTCCCCTGCTGCTGCTCCTCCTCTTTCCCCTGCTGCTGCTCCTCCTCTTTCCCCTGCTGCTGCTCCTCCTCTTCCCCTGCTGCTGCTCCTCCTCTTTCCCCTGCTGCTGCTCCTCCTCTTTCCCCTGCTGCTGCTCCTCCTCTTTCCCCTGCTGCTTCTCCTCCTCTTTCCCCTGCTGCTGCTCCTCCTCTTTCCCCTGCTGCTGCTCCTCCTCTTTCCCCTGCTGCTGCTCCTCCTCTTCCCCCCTGCTGCTGCTCCTCCTCTTTCCCCTGCTGCTGCTCTCCTCTTTCCCCTGCTGCTTCTCCTCCTCTTTCCCCTGCTGCTGCTCCTCCTCTTTCCCCTGCTGCTGCTCCTCCTCTTTCCCCTGCTGCTTCTCCTCCTCTTTCCCCTGCTGCTGCTCCTCCTCTTCCCCCTGCTGCTGCTCCTCCTCTTTCCCCTGCTGCTGCTCCTCCTCTTTCCCCTGCTGCTGCTCCTCCTCTTTCCCCTGCTGCTGCTCTCCTCTTTCCCCCTGCTGCTGCTCCTCCTCTTCCCCCTGCTGCTGCTCCTCCTCTTCCCCTGCTGCTGCTCCTCCTCTTCCCCTGCTGCTGCTCCTCCTCTTCCCCTGCTGCTGCTCCTCCTCTTCCCCTGCTGCTGCTCCTCCTCTTCCCCCTGCTGCTGCTTCTCCTCTTCCCCGCTGCTGCTCCTCCTCTTTCCCCTGCTGCTGCTCCTCCTCTTCCCCTGCTGCTGCTTCTCCTCTTTCCCCTGCTGCTGCTCCTCCTCTTCCCCTGCTGCTGCTTCTCCTCTTTCCCCTGCTGCTACTCTCCTCTTTCCCCTGCTGCTGCTCTCCTCTTCCCCTGCTGCTGCTCCTCCTCTTTCCCCTGCTGCTGCTCCTCCTCTTCCCCTGCTGCTGCTCTCCTCTTTCCCCTGCTGCTGCTCCTCCTCTTCCCCTGCTGCTGCTCCTCCTCTTTCCCTGCTGCTGCTCCTCCTCTTCCCCCTGCTGCTGCTCCTCCTCTTCCCCTGCTGCTGCTCCTCTTCCCCTGCTGCTGCTCTCCTCTTCCCCCTGCTGCTGCTCCTCCTCTTCCCCCTGCTGCTGCTTCTCCTCTTCCCCCTGCTGCTGCTCTCCTCTTTCCCCTGCTGCTGCTCCTCCTCTTCCCCTGCTGCTGCTCCTCCTCTTCCCCCTGCTGCTGCTCCTCCTCTTCCCCCTGCTGCTGCTCCTCCTCTTCCCCCTGCTGCTGCTTCTCCTCTTCCCCCTGCTGCTGCTCCTCCTCTTCCCCTGCTGCTGCTCCTCCTCTTTCCTGCTGCTGCTCCTCCTCTTCCCCCTGCTGCTGCTCCTCCTCTTTCCCCTGCTGCTGCTCCTCCTCTTCCCCCTGCTGCTGCTCCTCCTCTTCCCCTGCTGCTGCTCCTCCTCTTCCCCCTGCTGCTGCTCCTCCTCTTTCCCCTGCTGCTGCTCCTCCTCTTCCCCCTGCTGCTGCTCCTCCTCTTCCCCTGCTGCTGCTTCTCCTCTTCCCCCTGCTGCTGCTCCTCCTCTTCCCCTGCTGCTGCTCCTCCTCTTCCCCCTGCTGCTGCTCCTCCTCTTCCCCCTGCTGCTGCTCCTCCTCTTCCCCCTGCTGCTGCTCCTCCTCTTCCCCTGCTGCTGCTTCTCCTCTTCCCCCTGCTGCTGCTCCTCCTCTTCCCCCTGCTGCTGCTCCTCCTCTTCCCCCTGCTGCTGCTCCTCCTCTTCCCCTGCTGCTGCTCCTCCTCTTCCCCTGCTGCTGCTCTCCTCTTCCCCTGCTGCTGCTCCTCCTCTTCCCCCTGCTGCTGCTCCTCCTCTTCCCCTGCTGCTGCTCCTCCTCTTCCCCCTGCTGCTGCTCCTCCTCTTCCCCTGCTGCTGCTCCTCCTCTTCCCCCTGCTGCTGCTCCTCCTCTTCCCCCTGCTGCTGCTCCTCCTCTTCCCCTGCTGCTGCTCCTCCTCTTCCCCCTGCTGCTGCTCCTCCTCTTCCCCCTGCTGCTGCTCTCCTCTTCCCCCTGCTGCTGCTCTCCTCTTCCCCCTGCTGCTGCTCCTCCTCTTCCCCCTGCTGCTGCTCCTCCTCTTCCCCTGCTGCTGCTCCTCCTCTTCCCCCTGCTGCTGCTCCTCCTCTTCCCCCTGCTGCTCCTCCTCTTCCCCTGCTGCTGCTCTCCTCTTCCCCCTGCTGCTGCTCTCCTCTTCCCCCTGCTGCTGCTCCTCCTCTTCCCCTGCTGCTGCTCCTCCTCTTCCCCTGCTGCTGCTCCTCCTCTTCCCCTGCTGCTGCTCCTCCTCTTCCCCCTGCTGCTCTCCTCCTCTTCCCCCTGCTGCTGCTCCTCCTCTTCCCCCTGCTGCTGCTCCTCCCTTCCCCCTGCTGCTGCTCCTCCTCTTCCCCCTGCTGCTGCTCCTCCTCTTCCCCCTGCTGCTGCTCCTCCTCTTCCCCCTGCTGCTGCTCCTCCTCTTCCCCCTGCTGCTGCTCCTCCTCTTCCCCCTGCTGCTGCTCCTCCTCTTCCCCCTGCTGCTGCTCCTCCTCTTCCCCCTGCTGCTGCTCCTCCTCTTCCCCTGCTGCTGCTCCTCCTCTTCCCCCTGCTGCTGCTCCTCCTCTTCCCCCTGCTGCTGCTTCTCCTCTTCCCCCTGCTGCTGCTCCTCCTCTTCCCCCTGCTGCTGCTCCTCCTCTTCCCCCTGCTGCTGCTCCTCCTCTTCCCCCTGCTGCTGCTCCTCCTCTTCCCCCTGCTGCTGCTCCTCCTCTTCCCCCTGCTGCTGCTCCTCCTCTTCCCCTGCTGCTGCTCTCCTCTTCCCCCTGCTGCTGCTCCTCCTCTTCCCCCTGCTGCTGCTCCTCCTCTTCCCCCTGCTGCTGCTCCTCCTCTTCCCCCTGCTGCTGCTCCTCCTTCCCCCTGCTGCTGCTCCTCCTTCCCCCTGCTGCTGCTCCTCCCTTCCCCCTGCTGCTCCTCCTCCTCCTTCCCCCTGCTGCTGCTCCTCCCTTCCCCCTGCTGCTGCTCCTCCCTTCCCCCTGCTGCTGCTCCTCCTCTTCCCCTGCTGCTGCTCCTCCTCTTCCCCCTGCTGCTGCTCCTCCTCTTCCCCCTGCTGCTTCTCCTCTTCCCCTGCTGCTGCTCCTCCTCTTCCCCCTGCTGCTCCTCCTCCTCCTTCCCCCTGCTGCTCTCCTCCTCTTCCCCCTGCTGCTCCTCCTCCTCTTCCCCTGCTGCTGCTCTCCTCTTCCCCCTGCTGCTGCTCCTCCTCTTCCCCCTGCTGCTGCTCCTCCTCTTTCCCCTGCTGCTGCTCCTCCTCTTCCCCTGCTGCTGCTCCTCCTCTTCCCCCTGCTGCTCCTCCTCCTCCCTTCCCCCTGCTGCTGCTCCTCCTCTTCCCCCTGCTGCTGCTCCTCCTCTTCCCCCTGCTGCTGCTTCTCCTCTTCCCCCTGCTGCTGCTCCTCCTCCTCCCTTCCCCCTGCTGCTGCTCCTCCTCTTCCCCCTGCTGCTGCTTCTCCTCTTCCCCCTGCTGCTGCTCCTCCCTTCCCCCTGCTGCTGCTCCTCCTCTTCCCCCTGCTGCTGCTCCTCCTCTTTCCCCTGCTGCTGCTCTCCTCTTCCCCCTGCTGCTGCTCCTCCCTTTCCCCTGCTGCTGCTCCTCCTCTTCCCCTCTGCTGCTGCTCCTCCTCTTTCCCCTGCTGCTGCTCCTCCTCTTCCCCCTGCTGCTGCTCCTCCTCTTTCCCCTGCTGCTGCTCCTCCTATTCCCCCTGCTGCTGATCCTCCTCTTTCCCCTGCTGCTGCTCTCCTCTTTCCCCTGCTGCTGCTCCTCCTCTTCCCCCTGCTGCTGCTCCTCCTATTCCCCTGCTGCTGCTCCTCCTCTTTCCCCTGCTGCTGCTCCTCCTCTTTCCCCTGCTGCTGCTCCTCCTCTTTCCCCTGCTGCTGCTCCTCCTCTTCCCCCTGCTGCTGCTCCTCCTCTTTCCCCTGCTGCTGCTCCTCCTCTTCCCCTGCTGCTGCTCCTCCTCTTCCCCTGCTGCTGCTCCTCCTATTCCCCCTGCTGCTGATCCTCCTCTTTCCCCTGCTGCTGCTCCTCCTCTTTCCCCTGCTGCTGCTCCTCCTCTTCCCTGCTGCTGCTCCTCCTCTTTCCCCTGCTGCTGCTCCTCCCTCCCTCCTCTTCCCTGCTGCTGCTCCTCCTCTTTCCCCTGCTGCTGCTCCTCTCTTCCCCTGCTGCTGCTCCTCCTCTTTCCCCTGCTGCTGCTCCTCCTCTTTCCCCTGCTGCTGCTCCTCCTCTTTCCCCTGCTGCTGCTCCTCCTCTTTCCCCTGCTGCTGCTCCTCCTCTTTCCCCTGCTGCTCCTCCTCTTCCCTGCTGCTGCTCCTCCTCTTCCCCCGCTGCTGCTCCTCCTCTTTCCCCTGCTGCTGCTTCCTCCTCTTTCCCCTGCTGATTCTCCTCCTCTTTCCCCTGCTGCTGCTCCTCCTCTTTCCCCCTGCTGCTGCTCCTCCTCTTTCCCCTGCTGATTCTCCTCCTCTTTCCCCTGCTGCTGCTCCTCCTCTTCCCCCTGCTGCTGCTCCTCCTCTTTCCCCTGCTGCTGCTCCTCCTCTTTCCCCTGCTGCTGCTCCTCCTCTTTCCCCTGCTGCTGCTCTCCTCTTTCCCCTGCTGCTGCTCCTCCTATTCCCCTGCTGCTGCTCCTCCTCTTTCCCCTGCTGCTGCTCCTCCTCTTCCCCCTGCTGCTGCTCCTCCTCTTCCCCTGCTGCTGCTCCTCCTCTTCCCCTGCTGCTGCTCCTCCTCTTCCCCTGCTGCTGCTCTCCTCTTCCCGCTGCTGCTCCTCCTCTTTCCCCTGCTGCTGCTCCTCCTCTTCCCCTGCTGCTGCTCCTCTCTTCCCCTGCTGCTGCTCCTCCTCTTTCCCCTGCTGCTGCTCCTCCTCTTTCCCCTGCTGCTGCTCTCCTCTTTCCCCTGCTGCTGCTCCTCCTCTTTCCCCTGCTGCTGCTCCTCCTCTTCCCCTGCTGCTGCTCCTCCTCTTTCCCCTGCTGCTGCTCCTCCTCTTCCCCCTGCTGCTGCTCCTCCTCTTCCCCTGCTGCTGCTCCTCCTCTTTCCCCTGCTGCTGCTCCTCCTCTTCCCCTGCTGCTGCTCCTCTCTTTCCCCTGCTGCTGCTCCTCCTCTTTCCCCTGCTGCTGCTCCTCCTCTTTCCCCTGCTGCTGCTCCTCCTCTTTCCCCTGCTGCTGCTCCTCCTCTTCCCCTGCTGCTGCTCCTCCTCTTTCCCCTGCTGCTGCTCCTCCTCTTCCCCTGCTGCTGCTCCTCCTCTTTCCCCTGCTGCTTCTCCTCCTCTTTCCCCTGCTGCTGCTCCTCCTCTTTCCCCCTGCTGCTGCTCCTCCTCTTTCCCCTGCTGCTGCTCCTCCTCTTCCCCCTGCTGCTGCTCCTCCTCTTTCCCCTGCTGCTGCTTCTCCTCTTTCCCCTGCTGATTCTCCTCCTCTTTCCCCTGCTGCTGCTCCTCCTCTTTCCCCTGCTGCTGCTCCTCCTCTTTCCCCTGCTGATTCTCCTCCTCTTTCCCCTGCTGCTGCTCCTCCTCTTCCCCTGCTGCTGCTCCTCCTCTTTCCCCTGCTGCTGCTCCTCCTCTTTCCCCTGCTGCTGCTCCTCCTCTTTCCCCTGCTGCTGCTTCTCCTCTTTCCCCTGCTGCTGCTCCTCCTATTCCCCCTGCTGCTGCTCCTCCTCTTTCCCCTGCTGCTGCTCTCCTCTTCCCCTGCTGCTGCTCCTCCTCTTCCCCCTGCTGCTGCTCCTCCTCTTCCCCCTGCTGCTGCTCCTCCTCTTCCCCCTGCTGCTGCTTCTCCTCTTCCCCTGCTGCTGCTCCTCCTCTTTCCCCTGCTGCTGCTCCTCCTCTTCCCCCTGCTGCTGCTCCTCCTCTTCCCCTGCTGCTGCTCCTCCTCTTCCCCTGCTGCTGCTCCTCCTCTTTCCCCTGCTGCTGCTCCTCCTCTTCCCCTGCTGCTGCTCCTCTCTCTCCCCTGCTGCTGCTCTCCTCTTTCCCCTGCTGCTGCTCCTCCTCTTCCCCCTGCTGCTGCTTCTCCTCTTTCCCCTGCTGCTGCTCCTCCTCTTCCCCTGCTGCTGCTCCTCCTCTTTCCCCTGCTGCTGCTCCTCCTCTTCCCCCTGCTGCTGCTCCTCCTCTTCCCCCTGCTGCTGCTCCTCTTCCCCTGCTGCTGCTCTCCTCTTCCCCCTGCTGCTGCTCCTCCTCTTTCCCCCTGCTGCTGCTCTCCTCTTCCCCTGCTGCTGCTCCTCCTCTTTCCCCTGCTGCTGCTCCTCCTCTTCCCCCTGCTGCTGCTCCTCCTCTTCCCCTGCTGCTGCTCCTCCTCTTCCCCCTGCTGCTGCTCCTCCTCTTCCCCCTGCTGCTGCTTCTCCTCTTCCCCCTGCTGCTGCTCCTCCTCTTCCCCTGCTGCTGCTCTCCTCTTTCCTGCTGCTGCTCCTCCTATTCCCCCTGCTGCTGCTCCTCCTCTTTCCCCTGCTGCTGCTCCTCCTCTTCCCCTGCTGCTGCTCCTCCTCTTCCCCTGCTGCTGCTCTCCTCTTCCCCCTGCTGCTGCTCCTCCTCTTCCCCTGCTGCTGCTCCTCCTCTTCCCCCTGCTGCTGCTCCTCCTATTCCCCTGCTGCTGCTCCTCCTCTTTCCCCTGCTGCTGCTCCTCCTCTTTCCCCTGCTGTGCTCCTCCTCTTTCCCCTGCTGCTGCTCCTCCTATTCCCCTGCTGCTGCTCCTCCTCTTTCCCCTGCTGCTGCTCCTCCTCTTCCCCTGCTGCTGCTCCTCCTCTTCCCCTGCTGCTGATCTCCTCTCTTCCCCTGCTGCTGCTCCTCCTCTTTCCCCTGCTGCTGCTCCTCCTCTTTCCCCTGCTGCTGCTCCTCCTCTTTCCCCTGCTGCTGCTCCTCCTCTTTCCCTCTTCTGCTGCTCTCCTCTTTTCCCTGCTGCTGCTCCTCCTCTTTCCCCTGCTGCTGCTCCTCCTCTTTCCCCTGCTGCTGCTCCTCCTCTTTCCCCTGCTGCTG